>CM024640.1:20240265-21440265 GCA_014182715.1 Eucalyptus cloeziana
GGGCTTCGGGAATTCGGCCCGCCCGCGACATTGGCGACGATTGGTGTGTATAGCACCGTAGCCTCTCTCTCTCTCTCCATACCCTCTTGTCTTCTCCGATTGATCTCGCAACGCAAGGCAGGAGCTTTACGTTCACCGAGCACGGGGCATTTCCAATGGCGCCGCCTCCAGGGCCTTACTCCGGAACTAGCACTCTCGCTTTGGTAAGCCCAATTCTTGCCCTTCTTCCTTTGGTTTGGTTTGGTTTGGTTTGGTTTCAATTTCTCTGTGAATGCAACGAGAGAAGGGAAAGGGGAGAGAAAAGAAAAGGCAAGAATTGGATTTCCACTTTGATTGATCTGGGTTTTTTGTGTCTGATGGGGACGATGGGCAGGTGGCTCGCGTTTCGGCCTTCTCTTTCGGAGTTGTCTACGGGAGCGTCAAGTTGAAGTTTCTCAAGGTATGGAGAAAGCCTTGACTCTGCTGTTCATTTTCGAGTGCAGTGTTGTGAATTTTTAGCTGTAATGATTGATGATTGGTGGGTCGTTGTTCTCATACGTGTTTAGTGTAGATTTTCTGGACTGGGTTTGGAATTTATTCTCCTTTAGTGAGGTTGTGGATTGTTATTGAAGGATTCTTGTTTATATTGCTTCAATAATTATTCCTTGTAGTGTTGCGAAACCAAGATAGGAGCCTAAGATTACCGCATTGCTTGCAAATGATCGTGGTGCAATGATATATGTGGCTGTGCTTGTGATTTGGTCTGCCATGCTTTGATTTTTTTTTCTTACTCTGTAGAACCCTTTGCTTTTGGATCGAAGTTCTTATTGAATGGAATTTATGGTTTCTGGAAAGTGGTTTATGTTGTAGTAGATGTGCTTTACATCTTAAAAGCTTCCACTGGCTTCAAAATGGAACTCCGCTTTCCTCATGAACGGATAGAAAACGAAATGTATATAATTTTGCGTTATTCTAGAACTTTTTCTTTGCCTTTTTCGTCCTTGTTCTCCTTCACTACCATCTATAGGCCCATCACAAGCTCAAAACACGACTACCAGCAAGCCATCGGGCGATAAAGGACACCTGCAACACCTTAGATGGTGGTGGAATAACTCCTAACACACTTTAATTAACCCATTTTGAAGTCTATCCTTATATTTTGAAAATCTTGCACTTGTGAGCACCATATAGGTCAAATGAGGGTGTGCTTAACTTTTGATGAAATAAAAAATAAAGGAAACTAAGCATTGTGTTGTCTTTGAAGAATTAAATGAGAGAAGTGGGAGTGAAGGAACACTTACTTTTCACTGTGATTAAATATTCAACTTAAAACTATCCAAAGGCTCAAAGCCAAAACTCTTGACCGAGCATCCTAAAAGTCCAGTGAATTCCATATAAGTGACAAGTGAAAGAAAATTGCTCTGGGATTTTCACCCTTCCTGTAGAAATGCTGAATTTTCTTCCCGATTTTCGCTGCTCAACTTCTTTTGGTGTTCTTGGTGCTTGTCTATTGGAGATAAAATGGCTTTTTTGAAGATGGTGGAGAATGCATTGGCAGTGCTATAGAAAGGGTAATTGTAGAAGATGGCATGCTGGGATGATTCTTTTTCCTTAACTATCTGATCTTCTGTCTCTGTCCAAGAAAGTACTTGCATAAGGATGAATTCAACATTAAAAATGACTCGTAGGACATTTATTATGAAAATAATGTCATGCAGAATTTTCCAGTGAGATTAATTGCCGGAGATGGTTCATTGAGCCATTTAAAAATGTTTTGAGAGTTAATAATTGAGTGTACTTTATAAAATAGTTTTAGGACTTGGACTATACCTTTCTCCTCTTCTTCCTGTGGGATTTTGAAGAACATCAGACCTCTTAGTTAATTGCTTAAGTTCAAGTTTAAGTTTAAGTTTAAGTTTCAAAATAATATCGATATTACCAAAGCAGACTCAGTTCTCCACAATGTCCTGGTTACGTTTTCTTCATCATGATATTGGTCCTTGTGGATGTTAGTCTCAAAAACTATACGATTTTGAATGTAGAAGTAGCTTTTGTATGCAAGGGACAAAATTTCTTTGGCTCTGGAGTGTTTTCTATGAAGGGCAGGAACTGCTGTTTAACTAGAACTAGTGTTAGTGATGAAGTAAGTGAAAGGGGAATTGTGATGTATAATTAAATCAGCCTATGACATAAAGGACAAGTGAAAGATGCTTCTCAGAGATGGTGCTTGACCTGTGCTGTACTCAACCTCATATCATGGTTTCTGTTAGGTTTCAAGTTTCAGTATAATATGGGAACAATTTAGCAGAAGGCAAAACCTCACCTGAATTATAATGATACGTAATACATATTAATGACCAAGAAGACCCTGTAGAATTTTTCACTCTAGAGAGTGATGCCCATTGTTTAAGTGTTTCCCTCAAGCATTCTAGTACCCTCTCCAGCAACTAAGCATCTGTTTTGGTTACTAAACCTCTTGTTGTTTTTCCAGGCGAAGGCGAAGTCCCAAAGGAAAGCGGAGGCCAAGGCTCATCATTGACTGTAACAGCTCCTTTTGATTGAAAGTCTCAATTGCTAGAATTAGGGATTGAATAATTCTCTGGTAGATTTTACCATGAGGATTTGCAGCACCTCCCACTGTCTACATGTTTCATGAAATCTAGTTAAATCTTGGTTCGGCTACTGTCATGGCATTCCACCTTTCACGGCTTACCAAATTGTCCAGATGGACATGTTAGTCCTTTCCCTTGGAAAATAATTGCTTTTCCATAGAAATTTTGGGACTTGGGAGAAGTTGTTTCATGCTCAGAATGTTGGGAGAACTTGCATACTTTGTTTTCATTACTGGCCAAGTTTTGATTCATCATGCCGGCATGCCCCATATTTTTATCTTACAATGCATGGTTTGTGCACCAATTCCTAAGCCCATTCTCTGTTACCTCAACATATTGTCACAGTAAGATGATGATCTACAGGAATAGGTTTTTATTGGCTGATAATTCAACCAGTGGCCCTGGTACTTTTGCTCGTAAGTGAACGTCTTACCTCTTTTCTTTTTTTCACTCAAAACGGTCCTTGATTTCTTAAGAAGTGTTGCGGTTAGACATGCTATCAAAATCCCCCAATCGAGTGCTGAGGTGGAGGTTGGAGTGCTAAGTTGGACAAATTGAGAACGTGTGCAACATTCTTGTTGGCACGCATTGTGATTGTACTAATGTGAGATATGTGGTAAGAAACATCAGAAATGTAGAAATGCGAAAGTGAGAGATGGCTGCCGACACCTGAGCCCTCAATCACCTCCATGCGTTTGCATTCCTGGAGCGGCCACTGTGAGATGGTTGTCGCGCTTTCAGATCTCATATGCATGAGCTACCTGTGGAAGTGTGTATGTTTGAGAGCGAGAGAGAGTGCCAGTGACTACCGTGCTGTGGTCGCCATTGCTTGTGTCCTGCTGTGGCCTTGATCACTTAGTAGCATTCGCTTGCACGTTGAATCAGAGAGCCCTCTATGGAATGTGTACGTGTTTGAGAGAGTGCGTCCATCACTGCCATTGCCTAGGCCACGAGGTGCAACCCCAGCCATGGTTGCTAGTGCTGGGCTGCCATGGATGTACGGGGAGCAAGGTTTGCTACGCCCACAAGGTTTTTAATGGGTGACGTGTGTACGTGTGATGCTGGAAACGCGATTCAGATTGTGGGTGAAGAGCAAGAGGGTCCAGATAATTTGCACAATCCCCTCCAACTTCGAAAAAGGAGAAAAAATGATCGACGTGTATCAGTTCACGGAGGCAAAATCTGTCCAGCGTTCAAGAACTGCAGCAGCATCCCCTTTCATTGTTAATGAGATGAATATTACACACTGAACGTATCCGCGCGTAAGAGGTTTGCTCGATCCTTTTATATTTTGAAATAGTGCTTGAAAGAAGTTGAAAGAGCCAATCGAATCAAAAGTGAACTAATAACCCAGATATAAGAAAACAGGCGGATATATTCCTATGCTCTATAAGATTTTGGTTTTTCGCTATGTCAAAGACAATGGTGTCCTCACCAAATAAAGCTGTTGGTTATACATGAATCAAATTTTCAATACAGGCAATTCTCACTGGATGGGATTCAAATTAGTTTCTTGCCTTCTTTAAGGTTGCTATGCGCTCTTTGCAGAAAGTTACGGCAACATGCCCAGATACACAAAGTACAAGCTCAATATAGCTTGCCACAAAGTACAAGCTCAATATAGCTTGCCATGGCGTGCGGTCGGCAAATGCAAGGACAAAACTGTGAGGATTGCATCAAAGATCGGCAGGATATATTTCAAGTCCAGATGATGTTATGAAACCTCCTTTCCTGCACAAAGAGCGGTTTATTGTTACCGCCTTAAACCTGCATGAAGAGAGACTGACTTTTCAGTTGTCATTCTGAAAATAATAAGTAGCATCACCGAAAGAACAACTCGAAAGCTAAAACCCAACAAGAGCATGCGTATGGTGCTTCAGTAAATGTATCTATCCCGGGACAAGCAAACAGTTGCAAATGCGTTCATTGTGCCGTAAACTAGCAGAAGAAGTGAAAAATCACCGTTTTCTTAGTTTCATGCTTGAGATTTACCAATTACAACAAAATGACGGCCTGAACTGCATGTACTGCAAACAGCCTCAACAGAAGGATTCAGCTTGTCTATTGGGTTTAGCATTTAACTAGAGAATCAATCGGCTGATAATTTCTTTCCCATTTCAGGCCGGCAAAAGAAGATGGTCACATCACTATCAGCTGAAGATTTTTCACCCCAAATGGGCCGTGTTGAGTAGAGTGGCAAATAATATAGATACAGTGCCAAGTATTTCAGGCACATTGGCTATTCCTTCAGTAGAAAACAACATATACAATCCTATGAAAATATAGCACATAAATAACAATTTGTTCCAACAAGATCTAGAATATGGCTAAGCTGCACCCTACAATACGATTGCTATCGTATTTTATCATTGAACAGAAGAAAAAGAATTCTCTTCCCTACAAAGACAACACCAAACTAACCGGTTAAGCAGCAGTATGCCCAGTCTAGCAACATAGTGCTGTTGCTCTGCAGCAGTTAGACCTACTCCACATAAATAATATCTCCATCAGGATCCTCGCCTTCCCAATCGCTTTCATCTTGAGGATGATCCGATGCCTCAACTTGCTCTTCATCCCGACCTCCTGCTGTCTTTTTCTCATCCTTTATTTTATCTAGTATAGCAATAACCTGAAGAAATATAATTAAAGGGCTGTTAACATTTTAAAAGGAGATGTCTGAACCTTGAACTTCATCTGGGAATTTGCTAGATGATATTATTCAAGAAAATTTATACCAGGCAAATGACGGAATATTGAGATCACTATAGATGAGGAAATTGAGAAGAAACTATACTATTTTCTCTGCTGTCTTGAAACACTATGTCACAAAATAAATCAAAAGAAGTTTTCAGAAATTCTAAGATCCCCTACATCTTGTCTCATAGGAGACATTTCAAGAGAACCGTCAGAAGGCAGTGCAATCCTGCTAAGAAATCACATATTGTATACACAAAGTAAGGCTTAAGTTGCCAATCTGGGAGTGGGAATTGTATTAGCAGATTGTGTTTTAAATTAATAAATTGCAAAAAATACAAGAGGGCTTCTGCTCGTCTTAATGTCTTCACACATTGAAACAAGTAATAAGAAGCCTCATAGTAGACAATTGAAGCTTCCGATAGAAATGAATAAAGGAGCTTACATAAGTAAAATCTGCATTCCACAACCCAAGAAGAACATGGAATCATTATAATTAAGACAATTCTTACCCTGCTTCCCCTTTCTAGAGATTCATCTTCTATAAAACGTATTTCAGGAGTGAGACGTAACTTCATACGTCTTCCCAGCTCACTACGAACATATTTAGCTTTTGATTTCAATCCAGCAATTGCAATTTCTCTTCCTCTTTCATCACCAAAGACTGATACATACACTTTAACCACCTGTATGAGTCAGGAAATTGAAGGAAGAATTCAGAGGCTTCCAGATCTTATTTGAATTAAGAAATGGAGACACAAGTAATTCAATGATGTTAACCTAATAACAATGTTAACTCTCTCAAATTTAAGCCAAATTTCCACCTTGAGTGGGTGGCAGCCAGAGTTCTGATGAAAACCCGGCCCATATGATATAATTAGAAGAATGATAGTTGAAAGATGAGATCAAGTATAGTGCCCTCATGTAACTCATGACATACACGTAAGTATAGTATGTGCAAATTCAATGATATACATCGTCTAAGATAGTATAAAGTATCCTCGATGAAAGAATGGAGATTGAAAGGACTATGAATTCATCTGATTGATCCAGTAGGATAGGTCAATTGATGCACAAAACTGTGCAAAGGAAATCTTTTGAAGTGGGTTAAAATGAAGGTCAACAATGCATTTACAGAGTTAGATACAACATAGGCGATCATTCTCGGCCTAAACATCAAGAACACAAATCAGCTCTCCACACAAGTCTGCAGATATCTTAGCTGTCAATACTACTCAGCATTTTACATAATTAGACCGACAATCAGACAATTCAAGTACAAAAATGAGCTTGCACTACAAACTAAATCTCGTGATCCTACAACAACAAAAGACTGCAGGGGAAGACAAGCCACTAGCCAGCTTATATCTCAATATTCCAACTCTCCAAGGTGCCCCAACCCGCCACAAAGAACCAAAAGGCCAGTAATTACTTGCTAACAATTCAGAATTCTGACTCATCCAACTTCAACAATAAAAAGGCAGGAGTAGAATCCAAATGACAACCCACTGACTCACTTCGTTGCAAAAGAAGATTGAGGTGGAGAACAAACCAAGCCCTGCTATTTCTGCCTCACTATGCTACTCATCGCCAGCCCTATGCTCCATCATTACAAAGTATTCAGGTGAAAGTGCTAGAAAAATCACCTCTGAAACTGATTCCATTACTCCACACTGATTAGCAGCCTAGAAGACACCTCTCGAAGGAGCAAAACATCAATCATCCAGCAAACCTCAGCAACGCTAATTCGCTATTTCGTATTATTAGAGGACAAAAACTAACATCAGATGATCAGGGCTTATTGCAGCTGAAAATCAACTGGGCATTCAAGAAGTCGAACGCATTCTCCACCCAATACTTCACCTGCAAATCGGAAGAGACCTCGACGTCGCTGATGGTGGTGAGCGACGACAGGTAGCGATCGGCTCCCAGGGCGGCCTCGGGCAGAATCGCGTACTGCAGCACCTTGTCCGTGAGCAGCATGTCGGAGAGCTCCCTCCTTATCTGCTTCGCCACCATCTTCACCCTCCTCGGGTTCGCCATGCACCTCACCGCCGCCGCAGCCGCCCTCGCCCTCGCGCCCGCGGCGGCCGGGGACTCGCGCGAAGGCGGCGGTCCGCCTCCCGGTCGAGCGAAGCGGGCGTGCCGAGGAGGCGCCGCGGCGAGGCGGGAGGCGGCCGGCGGGAGCGGATGTCTGAGGGACGGCGCATTGTGGAGCTGGAGGATGAGGCTTGGCATCGCTGGTGACCGGCTGCAGCGGGACGAGACGATGGTTGAGGATTGATTATGAGGATGATGATGGAGAAGGTCATTTTAGTCTATTCACACGTTCATTTCCTTTTGGATAATTGCATTAAAAGTCCTAAAATTTAGAGTTAATACCCGAAAAACCCTAAAATGGTATATCCGTGACAAATTTACCCAAAACTATTTTTTTGACCATAAAAAACCTCAAACTGGTATACCTGTAACAAATTTACCCCGACTGACCATAAAAAACCTAAAGTGGTACAATTATGACAAGTTTATCCAAAACTAATTTATTCGACCACAAAAAACTCTAAATTGATAAATTTGTGATAATTATACCCTCCGGTAAATTAGATTAATAAAAAAAAAATCACAAAAATTGTAAACTGCAACAAACATAGTGTAAAATCCCAAATCGGTATACCAATCAACTGTCATGTGTCATTTAACTTAATTAAAATTTAACGAAAATTAACAGAGGGTAAATTTGTTATAAGTGTACCAGTTTGGGATAAATTTATCAAAGGTGTACCAGTTTGGGATTTTTGGTAGTCAAAAAAATAGTTTGGTAAAAATTTGTCACAGGTGTACCAGTTTAGGATTTTTCAGGGTATTAACCCCTAAAATTTATCATGAAAATGTAATTAAATCCTAAAACTTTTAAAAAATGCAATTAAGTCCTAAAACTTGTCACAAAGTGCAATTAAGCCCTAAAACTTTCAAAAAGTGTAATCAAGTCTTAAAACTTATCAAAATGGTTCAATCTAAGTCATTTCATTAATTGCACATTTTGATAGTTTTGGGACTTGGTTGCACTTTCGAGACAAGTTTTAGGATTTTATTGAATCTTTTGAAAGTTTTAGGATTTGATTAAACTTTCGTAATAAGTTTTATGATTTAATTGCATTTTTTTAAAGTTTTAGGACTCAATTACATTTTCATGATAAGTTTTAGAATTTCTAATGCACTTATCCCTTTCCTTTTACTACTTCTCGTTTTGCTTATGAGTTTCACTATTTTTTACCTTAACACAACGTGAAACAACAAAATCAAAGCGTTTGTTTGTTTCACGAACAATAAATGACCTTTGAAAAATATTTTCTTAAATATTCTTATTTGTATTACTTGTAAAAATAAATCAATGAATAATATTATTCTTGTCCATGAAAATTTTAAGATATAAATTGTTTTCGATGATGAAAAAATTCATTAACTAATTAGTTTAAGCAATACAAGTAATCAATTGTAAAAAATTATTATTCAAATTATTCACTTTTTACAAAATGAACGGAGCCCAAGAGTTTTTTGTTTCCCTTTTGATTCCTTTTCCATCTTTTCCCTTGAATGTCATCCTTGCCCAAATTACTCTCCCTTGAATCAGAGAACATTTTTCATATATGCATGTCAGATAGCTTTGGACGTATTTTATTCGAGTGGACCTTGTGATACAGTATTTGAAAAGATGAAATCATCGAAACAAAGTTAGCAGTCACTCACTCAAAGAGTAAATCCAAGACTTCTTTGAATCAAAATCGATGATTGATCATCAATTTTATCTTCAGTAATGAGCACATACCAAGCTCCCCTATCTATTGTGTTTTGCCTTGTAATGATGTGCATCTAGATTTGACATCCCTAACACCATTGCCGTTCAAAGAAACAAGGTTGGACGAGTATAGATTTGACGGTTTTTATTCTCATGTAACATATAATAATAATAGAAGGATTATATACACATGAATATGAAACCCTTACTTGCAGTTAAGGCGACAACTTTGGGCATGGCTAGCTGTGAGAGTCAAACTTCATGAAATTCTTCCGATCTCTTTTGAAACTCGATTTGTACACCCACAAAACCTTGAGGAAAGTGAAAACCCGAGATCATACATGCAAAATCCCCAAATCTAAACTAGATTAGAATACGGGAAAGAGAAGCTTCTAGATCTAGATTAAATCAAGAGAGAAAAAGTTGACTAAAATATTATGAAGCAAGAAAAAGAAAACAAAGAATCAAATCAGTCAAAGAAAAAAGAAAAGAGGAAGGGGAGGGAGAGATCTAGTTCAAACCCTCCCCTCTATTGAGGCTGAAGAAGAAAGTTATGTAAAAATTAGAGGGCTTTGCTTCTTTTTTGACAAAGAGAGAACATACCGCGAGAATCGACACTTGCTTTTGGAAATTCACTTTTTAAACATGAACCTTTGTTCCACTTTTCTCTATATGTAAGGGTAAAATGTAAAAGAATTGACAAAGTGAGATATATGATGATTTTTGATATAAATATATGAAATTATGTATTACAAATTTTTGCAAGTCTATATACAAATGGCCTTGAAATCAACTATTTTCATAAATAATTTAGTATCTAATACTTTTACATTTTAGGGGAAAAGTTGCTAAGTAACTTTTAATTAGAAAATTCATGGTATACTTTAACCTTTCTTCTTAAGCTTATGCACTTTTTTCCAATCAAATCATTATAATTTTAATTTTGTTTAATTAAGTTTCTAGATTTGCATAACCTTTTTAATTAAGTCTCTCAGATTCCAAATTTGAGTAATTGGAACTGATATGTTCTGAAGCTGATATAAGTCTTATTATAATTTTCAAACTGAGAACTACCCAAGGTCTTATTATAGTTTTCATTTGGTCATTTGGGGTTATATCGACAATATTCGAGTACAGAAGCTCGTTTCACATGATATAATATATAAGTGCATATGTCAAATTAATTTATTTAATTCTTAAAGTAAGTTATTTAGATATCTTACACTAAAAAAAAAAAAAATTGGTTTTCAATAGTGATATTATAAATTCAGAACTGGTCCACATAATTCATACAGATGATTGTATGTTTGTAAAATTGTATTCGTTATTCAATTATCAATATTCACATTTTGAGCATTATTTTTGTCGATAATTACTCCATGTCAGAAAAGGCTATATGCGTTCATAGGGTCATATGTATGATGGCTGATAATTAATCAATCAAAAATATTAAATAGATTATTGAAATGAGTCATGCTCTTTTGTCTATTGACGTGCTTTGTAATCGAGAGAAAGAAAATACAAATCAAATGACATCCCAAATTCCAAATCACCCCTGCACGCCGTCACTTCGCCTTACTTCCGCTGCCATGCGCAAACTAGTCATCGGAAGAGAAAAGGGAAATGAGTAGACAAAGAACAAAGAAAGAAAACAAATAAAGTTGAGGTACCCGCAATTGAGCCAATATTCGAGGGTTGTTTTTCCATTGATTGGAATGGCCGTTGACCAAATATATTCTTTGAATTAAGTTGATCGTGTGCAAGATACTATATCCTCTCAGGAATTCCAATGTGATTGATTAAGCACGTTGGCATCCCACATTATACTATACTGTATTGTAGTGTCAATATGATCATCAACATGCATGCAAAAATGCAAACGGTAACTCATTGCTAGGCACAGACAATTTCTATGATTGTCCAATTTAGGGCATAAATTGCTCATATGTTCAATGGCTCAACAAGTTTCATAACGATACGCAAACCCACGCACCATCCCCATTAGTTCTGTCGATGATTCTTTCCACTATGGCCTTTGATCTCCGATATGGAATTTGATTATCAATAGGAGTAGAGAGGATAGTAGCTATGTTTGAATAAATGTTGGTTCAATGTCTTGAGTTCTGGCCGGTTTTGACATTGTCTTCATCTTGTAGGTGGTCCTAAGTTTGAGCCACTGCTCCGGGACGTGGAAAAAGGGAAGCCAGTGGAAAGAGAATTAGAGGAAATAATTTGAAGACAAAGAAATAGAAAAGGATAAAAAGAGAGAAAAAAGTCCAGAAAAAAAAAGAAGCAAAACAGAGAA
The DNA here is from genome assembly GCA_014182715.1 of Eucalyptus cloeziana. NCBI lineage: Eukaryota > Viridiplantae > Streptophyta > Magnoliopsida > Myrtales > Myrtaceae > Eucalyptus > Eucalyptus cloeziana. Next base: position 20,251,652 of record CM024640.1, read on the forward strand.
AGAAATTGTTTAAATATTTAAATAATAAATCATGTTTTCATTTAAAGTTTAAATCTATAAAACATTTTGTTATGATCCTATTAAAATTTCACATGATATCGAGCTGAAATTTCTAAGTTCGAATCTTTCAGGCCATATCTCCCTAATTAAATTTTTACACTTAGTACTAGGCAAAAAGAGTGGACTAAGTGTGAAGGGAATGTTAAAATATTTAAAAAACAAACCACGCTTTTATTTAACAACTTAAATTTTTAGAAAAGTTGGTAGCGACCTTACAAAACCTCGTGGAAACAACAAGCAAGAAAAAAGCCCCAGTGGTTTTGATTCCCTCCATATCCCTACAGCGATGAAAGGGAATATCCCCTCATCTTCTTGACATTTTTGACCGGGTAGGCTTCTGTACGAGACATTTTTGCTACCTGCAGATTCGGCTTTTAGTCAAACGAGGCCTTTCGAAAGTCAATGTTCTCCTTATTCGAGGCCTTGTGCTCTCATTTTGTTTTTTAGGCCCGTTTATTAACCTGAGAATTTTGTGCCTTGGGAGCACTATCGTTAGTAATTTAGGGGTTTTTTTTCCCGGGTAAAACTAAGCCACCAAAAACCCAAACTATACTTATTGTTATATATTCATCGTAAAAAATTTTCGTGACACAAAAAACCCAAAACTTGTACTTATATAACATATTTACCTTAAACTTGTATTGGTGTAACACATTTATCCTAATTTTTTTGTGACACAAAAAACATTAATCTTATATCCATGCGACATATATATCAAAATTTAAGGTAAATATGTCACATGAGTGGTTTCTTTGTCACAAAAAAATAATTTTGGGTAAATATATCATACAGGTATAAATTTGGGGTTTTTTTGTGACACAAAATTTGGGATAAATGGGTCACATGGGTATAACTTTGGAGTTTTTATACAGTGGGCATAGTTTATACTTTTTGGTGGCTTTTTTCTAAAAGAAAATACTTTTAAGAAAAATCAATTTTTAGGAAAATGTTTTCCCTCTTTCAGGTGAGGGATTTCATTTTTCTAACATTAATCATAAATATTTTCTTTGATTGTAAATAGTTTACAATTGACTGATCATTTTGAGCAAACTAGATGCTTGAAAATACCAAAAAATTAATTCGCATAGAGTACTTTAAATTAAACAACACACCCTTGGAATCATTTTGTTAGAAACCTATTGTCGGTGCTTTGCTTTATCCCTTTCTTGAAAATAAAGATCTTATTACTGTCGAACCGAAGTTCAACGTGGATCTTGCTTTACCCCTTTAGGAAGTTGGAGACTGCATTGTAATGATATGTCAGTTGTATGAGCTCGTGGTCAATCTTCATGGGATCAAGCCCCACGATTCAATGTTCATCTCTCTCTAAAACTACTAAACAAGTATAGTGACTCTTATAAGTCAATCTTATATAGCCACCGCTTGTATAGGTCAAAAGTTCAAAATTAATCAGCTCATGAAATCTATAGTGTTTCATGAGTTTTTAGATAGTAGAGTTTCGCACATCATATCGATTTTTGTTCAATTTGAGCATTTTTACTGAGAAGCTAAACTTGAATTTGTCTCCTTACATAGCTTCACAAAATTATAGATCTAACCTAGACAAGAACTTAATCGAGACAAATTAGCGTTTGCATTACCACCATTTAAAAAAAGAAAAAGAAAATTGTACTATTCCATTGTGGTGGTCTTTCTAAGAGCGACGGAATAAAATGGATTCACGTCTCTAAGGTTCTAATGGCTATAAAATTGATAAATTGGCTGGATAAAATTGATCAAGGATTAAAAATATCTCTAACTTAGTGAAAATTGAAAATTTGAACATGATATTCGAAAGTGACTCCAATTTTGGTCATTTGGGTTCACATTGACACTATTCACTTAAAATATTTGTAAAAAGCTTGTTTCACTTGATAAATAAATACAAAGATAGATCCAAAATCTATATGTTTAATCATTTCAATTAAGTAAGTTGTGTAGATGTCTTACACTAAAAGAAACGTAGTAAACATTTTAGTGTTTTTATTTTGTAAATCCAGATTAATCCACTTAATAATACATGAAGATGGTCAGATGTTTGTGCAATTCCTATCAAAGATATTATATAGATTAGTGAATTCAGTCATACCCTTTTTGTCTACTGACGTGCTCCGTCATCGATTAAAAGAAAATACAGATCAAATCGACCCCCTAAATTTCAAATGTCAGTGTGGATTCAAGGTCTAGATGGTCTAACTCTATATGGGCCATCAGCAATTTCTTGGCCCATTGATAGGGCCTAGAAAGATCAACGCAATTCTACTCACTATACCATCAAATAAAAAGCTATCGTTCACACAAATTCAAATATTTGGGCCTGAACAGGTTTAACCAGGCCAACCCTTAAAGGAGGCGTCACTTGTCCCAAAAAAGTTTAATTTAATGGGTCGATATCACCAAAAATTCCAAATTGATACACCTCTAACAAATTTATCCTAATTATATTTGTGACAAATTTAGCTTTTGTTAATTTTTCATTAAATTGCATTAATTCCATAGAAAATAATAATCTGATATACATGTGACAAATGAAGAATAAAATTTCAAACTAATACACCTGTCAACTATTATGTATTTGGTAGTAAAATTGACGAAAATTAACGAATTGTAAATTTATCACAGATACACCAGTTTGGGGGATTTTTTATAGTAAAAAAAATTAGTTTGGGATAAATTTATCACAAATGTACCTAGATTGAGATTTTTCTTGATATTAAACCTAATATAATATATAAGATTAAAAACTTAGGAATATCCACCTACATTTGCCAAAATAAGACCCGGTTGCTGAGGCCCATTGATTGGGCGGGCATAATAAGGGCATGACAAGAGTGGCGAAGGCCCAAACCACTCAAGCGGTCGGAACTAAGGTGCGAGGAGATCGATCATACATGAGGGAAAGCCCAAAAAGCACTATGGAAGAAGGCATGAGAAGCTCGGCTCGACTCTCAAGTCATTGTAGGCTAGGCCCAACTCTTGCTATGACTATATGACAACTTTTATTTAAGAAAGTAGGCCAAAACCGGCATTTTAGCATCTCGAGGGGTGAGCATGGTCTGAGTTGAGCCGGTCCACCTTCTAACCCTAGGACCAACCCACATAGTATTGGTCCTCAATTTTTAGAACCGATAACCGAACCTATTGAGTTTGGGACCAATGATTGGACCGATCCAATGGGTTCGGTCTAATTTTAAGGTCAACCGAGACCAATCGATAATTTTTTTGTTTCATTTTTTGTATTCCCTGAAAAACCAAACCTACCATTTCAAATTACATATTCATCGACAATGTGACATTGTGCAACCAAACTATAAATGCTAGTACATATTTAACAAATTTAAGATAAGGTAATAGTAGAAATTTCACATCTGTTAAAAGTAAGAAATCATAAAAACGATTAAGACTGCTCATAGAAATATGGCATAAGATGGGAAGTTGAGTAGCAAGCAAGGAAGTTGAGTGGGGCGAGTGTCAAGTGGCGAGCAGGGAAGTTGTTTATTTTGATTTTGGCAAATTGAAACTAAGAAGACAAATAAAATAGAAGAGAATGATTACTGGAGGATGATGAGGAGCCATTTAATGTTGTTTATGTCATTTTGGACATTGTGGGGAGTCATTTAATGTTATTGACACCATTTGACTTAGAGTTTTCTCTTTATAATATATATAATCAGAGTTGGTTTGGGTTGGACTGACTTTAAATTCCTAGGATTGAGGACCAATCTATACAATATTGGTCCAGGGATCTTAGGACTAAGGATCGATCTAGTCCCCCTGGGAACCGGACTAAGATTGGCAGGATTGGGCCGGTCCAGAATCTATCTAAGGTTAACCTTGGACCAATGCTCATCCCTAAGTATCTCTAACACGCAAGCACCATTTTCAATCACTTATAACCCTCCAGTGCCATGAAGAGATATTCAAAGGTGTTTTAATGAACGTCCCAGAGTGCTTAAATCATGGCTTCGCATCGTGCAAACAGATTAGGTTGGGGATGTAAGGAGTTGAACACCGAAGATTGAGAGGTACTTTACCACACATTCGTTTTGCCAAAATCTCTTAAAAATAATGCTTATGAAAATAACTGAACAAAAAAATAATTTCATTGTCCACGAAAATATTTAGACATAAATTATTGTCGATAATAAATATATCTTTCATTGACTAATTGATTCAAGTGATACAAATAATCATTTTTAGGAAAATATTTTTTAAATTATTTATTTACACGAAACAAACAGACCATTAAACCCATTGATATTCCTAAATGGAACTTCATGATAAATTCTGTTCAAAGATATTCACGCCGTTTTTCGTATAACCAAGCAACAAAGAAAATGACGAGTCGTTTGCACCTCTTAAACTTATCACCAAGAATTTACTTGACTTGGATGAGTTTTGCTTAGCTATTTAGGAAAATGTTTCCATGTTATTCCCTCAATCCTCTCTTTCTTTTGTCGCTCTTGTCCCTCCTAATTTCACTCTCTTTGGTCGCTCAAAGGCTCTGTATCGACACCAAATACTACCCACGAAGCAGTCAATCTTCGCTCTCATTTCATGCAATCAGCTTGGTCCTCCAACAATTGTCGCACATTTTCTTGAGTCTCGGGACTTTAATCTTTCTTATTACATGAGTTCCGAATCATTGTTTTCTGGCTTAATATTGCGAAAAACCAAAATTGGTACACCTATGATAAATTTATTTAAAATTGATTTTTTGATCACTAAAAATCCCAAACTAGTACATCCGAAACAAATTTCCTTAAAACTAATTTTTTTACTATCAAATACCCCAAATGGGTATATTTGTAATAAATTTATTCTCTGTTAATTTCCATCAAATTAAGTTAATACCATAAAACCACAATTCGATATATTAGTCAACTATCACGTATAATCCAATTCAACAATTTGACTATAAAATGTAATTGTAAGCTAATAGATGATAAATTTGTCACAGGTATATCAATTTGGGGTTTTTGGTTGTCAAAAGATTAGTTTGAGGTAAATTTATCTCAAGCGTAACGGTTTGGGGTTTTTCGTGATATTTACTCTTGTTTTTTTAGAGTTCTTGTAGAGAGAGGAGCAAAAGCCTCGTTGTTAGGCTATAGATTGTACAGTTGAGAACGTCGAGAAACTCGCTTTGAGACACCTACATTGGTAAGTGAAGCCTCAAAGTCCGATTTCAAGCCCGATCTCTTGCATGCTCTCTAAACGCTTTTAAAACCGACAAACTGAGTAAACGAGCAATTTGATGGTCATTCAAGGTTCTAAATGTTGTTGAAAATGAAATTGGAATGTTGAGAGACTACTGTACTGAGCTATCAAACAATCAAAGAACGAAGATGAACGGTGAAGCTCTCTATTTTGGTCTAAAGCTGGTTTTGGGGCTGTAGATTACATAAATCGAATCCCACTGAGGCTGGTCCGTCTTATGAAATTTTCACAAGGTTTACTTGATAATGAGGGGTCTGTACAAGAATCGATTTTCGACAGTCCTGAAAACAGGAATTTTCCAGTGAAATTTCTTAATGCGGAAACGGCACGAGTTGGATTTTGGGGGTGCAATTCTACCCTTACCATATAAAGACCCGTTTTTATTACAAGCGACTTTAATCTCAGTAAATTAGCTAATCAAAGTCTAAAGTGAAAATTTAGGGCCTGTTGATTTGGTGAAGAGCTCCTCATATTTACTTGTTCTTTCAATATTAAGACGGCAAGTTTGATTTCCCATCCTAAAGACTTGTCTAGTTTACAAGAAGCAGCAGGCCAGGGACTTGGAACAATGACGGACTACTATCAACACCACTACTCTAAATTAACACGATGTACGATATACATTAATATTCCATCTCAAATCTAAAATGGTAATTTTAAGACCTAACTTGGGTTCATAAGTTCAGTTACTTGACTAGGTGGATAAACTTAGGTGAAAATATCGACTAGTTGTTCCACAAAAGAGGTGGAGATAAGATTGATGGTACCACTATGAATATCAATGTGTTTGGTGCCCTCATGATACACAGAATTGTAGACTGTTTGACTAGCGAGATCTAAGCGATTGAATACAAGGCACAAAACATGTTTTGAAATTGGTTGCCTTTTTCTTTTTTTTTTTCAGAGTGTCAAGAAGTGTGATTTCTCGATTTTGATTTTGATCATACATTATAAAACTAGAGATCGCAAAGAGTTCCAACATAACAAGAATTTTCAAATAAAGAAGTTGTTGCCAATCAAACTTCAATTAACTTTCGATGCTCGAAGTAGGTCTCGATGCCTATACTTAGATCTAGAGGTTTTGGAATTGGATTTAATGTTTCAATTTCCTTAATTATAATGGATACCGATTTTAAAAGGTCTTAATTCATTGAGTTGATGCCCGATTCCTGTACACGAGCCTATGATCTCGGTAAGAAATCTCAAAGGCAAAGTTGAGGCAAAGAGCCATAATTCACAAAAATAACAAATGTAATGCCTAGGATTATAGATCTATTGACAGAGTAGGAATAAAAAGAAAAAGGAAAAGGGATTCTTGAAAATCTGAAACACGGGTCCACCTAGACACGTAGTGGTGAATGAGTGAAGAGGTAGCTAACGTGGTGGGGGTGGGATTGCCTAATATTTTCTCGGAGAGAGGGGGGACGGGGGGGACGGCCATGGGAAAGCCACGTGGAGCACACCCATCCACGACTTCACTGACCGATGGAGCAACCGTGGGGGCGGGATCACGTGCTTCTCATCCCCCTGGTGGCAGCGGACGGGCCGGCGGCATTCAAGCATCGGGAGACACGGGACCGTCAACGAGAGGCGCCCAAACATTGGGCCATCGCTTTCATCCCTGTTGATTTTTGCTAACCCGCATTACGACGACGGTCCGTTCTTCGGAGAACCACAACCTGATTGCTTCTCTTTTTCTGGTGGGTCTAGCGAGTGGCGAAGACGTGAATGCCCCCGGTACAGGTTCGTACGTCGGAATCAATTGTAAAGTGAGCCCTTTTGTCGTGACCCGACGAGTTGTGAATTTTTTGGTGTTTTTGGCGATCATCAGGTAGAGCCTTGCCCCTCCGGCATTGCCAAGGAACATTGCCCCCTTCAGTGATTGACACACTTGCAGTTGCACCGTGACTCCTACGAGCAGGTAGATCGCCAGCTAATATCACCTCGATCCGTAAGGTTTTTCCAAATTTGAAGTGCGGATATTTTTCAATGTCAAGATATGATCATGAACTTAAGTACCGGATTAAAGTCACCATCAATCAATTGAGGTCAAGTTAGGTCAGGTAGACACCCAACGAGCCTAGATGATTGGGGTAAAGTCATCCGCTTAGATGCATGAATGAAGGAACTTGAGGTCGTCAGGCCCAGAAGTACGGTTTGGTGGGGGACGGTAGCTTTCACAACGCCTATCGGTTGAGCAACTGTACTTTTTGCTAAGCATGCATGATGTGTTTGTTTTAAAATGTTGAAATAATGTGAAAAAAATCATTTAACATTGTTATAAATTAATAATGCCATTTTCTTGTTTGCAATGTCGTGAGTCCGTTTATCTTATTTGTGAAAGTATGCATATAAATGTCAATCTAGTGCAAAGTTCAATCACGACTTGTGTGAATGATATGACATGATGAAATAATAACACATGGCAATAATTTCATGAAATATGATATGACAAATCAAATACAAGATACAAAGATGAAATGACACGATAATAAACACATGTAGCATGATATGACAAATTATATGTAAGATATGACAATAACTACATGCAATATGACCTAACAAATGGGACGTAAGACATGACAACAAGATGACATGACATGGTGAAAACTGTTAGGGAAATCTCTTATGATGTTTTCAAGATGACAAAATAAATCAAAGGCTACTAACATGTTTAATGGTTGAGTAATATACTATGTAGATAATAAAAACATGTGAAGGATATTGTCAAAGTCTATACTTGAAAGAACTAAAAGACAAACTCTATGCTGAAGCTGAACTTATTCAGACCGTGTCTAGACTTTAAGGCTAAATATATTCAGAAGCAGAATATGTTCAGACTTACGTCCAGATTGTAAAGTCTATTTCAGACGGAAGACACTCAGACTTTATTTTCAACAGAACACTTTCTGATTTACATCTAGAATGAGATACAAGTCCAGAACGTGACAATGTCCAGAACGAGACATGAGTTCAAAACGTAGCAAATTCAAAATGAAGCATATTCAAAACAAGACAACTTGACAGAATGTAACACAAGCCCCAAACATATAACGGTTAGTGATCTGGTTTGGATTCTACATCAAGATAGATTTGATTGACAAATGGATCTTGAAGACAAGAACTTTTTATACGAAGAAGCTCTACTTATGGAAACCAAGATTCTGTTTGTATGGATGGTCATAATCAATTTAGGATTATACTTTTGTCACTCAATGGTTACTAAATTTTCTAGATACAGATCTATCCAATGGGTAGATTGGAAGACGATTCTCTAGATACTGTCCAACAGTTAGTTTGGAAGTGGAGGCGTATTTAAGAAGACCAAGGACTGAATAGCAAGAAAGAGACGGAGCGTAGAATTTATAATTCCAAAGTTTGAGCAGCCTTCAATTATACACTTGTCTCTCGTGAGCTTACGCATTTGTGATCGTGAGAGAAATACTAAAATAGTGACTTAAGGTGCGTTTGTTTGTGTTTTTGTTCCAGGGAACAATTTTTGACCAGAAAAAGACGTTTGGTAAACTTGTTCTGGGAATAAAAAAAGAACAGAAACATGTTTTGTAAATTTGTGTTCTTTTTTTTTTTTTTAATTTTTTAATATTTTTATTTTATTTTTCATTATTTTTCTTTCTTTTTATTTTTTTCTTCCTTGTGGTCGGTCGCCAACCTCGGCTATGGCCGACAATCGGCCGACAAGGGCCAGTGGCCTCGCCTTGGCTGGGCGAGCTTGGGCTCGCCTAGATTCGGCGCCGCCAAGCTCGCCCGGCAAGACAAGGCCGAGCCTCGCACCGGCTGGTGACGCTCCGGCGAGGTCGTCGGCCCTCGATGGTGTTGTCGGCCCTCGACGGCCGGTCGCCGACTATGGCCGAGGCTGGCGATTGGCCAAAGAGAAAAGAAGAAGAAAAGAAGAAGAAGAAGAAGAAGAAGAAGAAGAAGAAGAAGAAGAAGAAGAAGAAGAAGAAAAAGAAAAGAAAAGAGAGTGGAGAGAGAAAATTTATTCTTAAAAGTTGTTCTAGAAACAAGAAACAAAAAATTGTTGTTTCTTGTTTTTGTTCTTTTTTTGTTCCCGAGAACAAAAACGCAAACAAACGCGTTTCTGTTCTTTTTTTGTTCCCGGGAACAAAAGAACACAAAATGTGTTCATAAACAGAAAAAAAAAAAAAAAAAAAAAACACAAACAAACACTACCTTAGTGTGATAGTGTGATCTATCACTGAGTGTTTACACTCAAAGTTGTAATCTCTTATTGATCACGTAATGGAATCCAGCCAGAAGGCTGTTAGTATGGGAGAGTGGACGTAGACTTGATCTAAGCTGAACCACTATAAATTTCGTGTGCAACATTCTCTTTCCTTAACTCTTCATATTTAAGTCTGTTGAATACTTACAAGTTATTTCATAAGTCTTTTTCATCGCATAACAGGTTCTGAACATCTACTAGAAGTCTGGTGGCTCGTTGATCAGACTCCGATCCTTATTAAAACTTTGCTCGCAACTTTTTTTATTCCGCATTTATTTGTCAAGATTTCTTTTAAACACCTATTCAGCCCCCTCTAGGTGTTTGTATTAGCACTTTCAAAAACCACATGTGATATGACATAGAAAATGAGATGCAAGACATGTAGTACAACATGACAAATCAAATGTAATGACATGACAACAAGATAATATAATATGACAATAGTCACATGTAAAATGATATGGAAAATTAGATGTGAGACATGACAATGGAATAACATGACATATCAATATTATGACAAATCACATGCAACACACGACCATGAGATAACATGACTTGACAATAATCACGTATAGCATAACATGACAATTCAATGTGAGGTGACATGATCGACAATAATTATATACAACATAACATGACAAATTAAATGCAAGATATGACAATTATGTGACTTGCAAATTATAATATGTGAAGAGTCATTTATTCAATTTGCAATTTATTTATATAGAAAAGTACCCTTTCCTTTGGGTTTGAATTGTGACGGCTTTTGACTTTTGACTGCATAGTCAGGGCCTATTCTACACTTGGAACCAATCCCAATGGTGAGTGACCTTTGGTTGGCTTTCAAATACAGGACTAACGTAGCACTTCAGTATATCCACCACCTTATAACATAGCAAGAATAGCAGCATGAATTCTATCGTAATCCAATCAAATAATGGTACTCCCATCACATAATAGCTTGGTTTATATCTAAACAATCACTAGGATGGCTTACTGACATGCATAATTTCCAATGGTATTTCAGCAACACAGCAACGTATTATAATAGCTCAGGATCTTATCTCGATGATATGATGAATTAAGAGCACGCAATTTTGACTATTTAAATGGACAATTAACGGCATATCCTAAAGTCAATTATTCTAAACAGACATTACAACGTCCTGACATAAATTTCTATTGGAAATTGGAAATAAGGGAGCTGAGCTGAGACTTACCTTGATAGCAGGAAAGTTTTAGTACCTGAATAGATAGAAATAGGAATGCGAGAATCGAAGACAATTTAAAATAATTCAAGAGCAAAAGGGCCGGGGAGAGATTCAATCATATGCTGAAACGATGGGAGAAAGGGGTGTTTACTGGTGAAATCAGTCGTCTCTAGATGAGGTGCGACCGCCTCTTCTCTAGGCAGACGAGGCTCCTTTTTTTGGGGCTCGTATATCCTCCGTCCGACATCTATCTCACGTGGTTTTTGCATTGTTGGAAAGCTCTCAAAAGCTTTTCAACGGCTCAATATTGCCAGGTGAAATCCTAGTATATTCGAGCCTAAGGCTCAGGTCTAAGAATTAGGCGTTTTTCCGGTGACTTGTCATTCTACAAAAGATCCACATAAGTTCCCATGACTTAGGGTTTGGCAAGCTTCGTTCGGCTCCAAAACCTTTAGGTACCAGTTTTGGGCTATAGGACCTTTTCAGTCTGGTTTTACTAGAAATTTGACCTGCGATCAACAATTCCTTATCGGGCATCTGATCTACTCAACAGTTGTACCATTGGAATGCTCATGATCCCTAACTTCGAGATGTGCAATCGAAATTGGGAAACCACAAACTTCGTGACTGCGAAAAAATAGACAATTAGTCCTAATGGTTCAAAATCTGACTGTCAGATTTGGGTGGTAATATGGGAGTTAAAAAACTAGTTTTCACATTATAAAGTATCTTTGAGGTTTAAAGCATAACTCGGGCATCATTTCTTCGGTCAACATTCGGTCAACTCTCTATCAAACTTAATGGAGTTTTTTGACATAGGGGCCGGGGGGGGGGCGGTTGGGAATTTGAGGTGTCAACAAGACTTTTTGTGTTTTGATTAGGTGCAGGTACGATGTAGATTGAATTTCGATTATTAGCAGTGTAAAAAAAATTTCATGCAAGAATTTTCATCCGTGGGCAAGACCACCTTAAATACTTGCTCGTAACTTATTTATGGTCATAAGAATAGGTTAGTATTTGAGAGGTTTAATGTATTAGATGTCAAATTTTAAAGTTTAAATTTATAAGCGGAGGGACATCATATGTATAAAGATGATATAAACCTTGTGAATAGGTAAAATAGGACACTTTAACACATTCTCCATGTTGAAGCCAGATTAAGAATGATATGTGAAACTCGACGAATGGAGAGCCCTTGCATGTAAAATTGGGGCAGTCCCTAACTCTAATACCATATTACAATGTCAATCTAAAAGTTTAAACTTTTAAGTAAATGGAGATCATATGTATACTAAAAATATATGAACCTCGTAGATAATCAATGTGCAATACTTTACCACGATGTTCATCCATCTAAAGTAGAGACCCGTGCATCAAAAAGTGAAAAGAACAATGGAAGTGTTGTTGCCCCCTGAGGCGACTTGTGAGGGTCACCTGCCCTTTGTGAGCTGCAAACTAGAGTCCCGCCCCTCTCATCGGTGGCCTCAAGGGGCGGCCATGGCTCCGCCCCATCATTAATTACACGGTATTAGACTTAATTGTACAAATGGAGAAACATAAACATTTTGAATGCAAATAAAAAGTTAGGAAACTAAATTAATATATTTTTTTAAAAAGTCCTAAATCTATTATTTGGTAATCAATTTAATCATAAACATTTCAATTGTATTAATTTAATTCTAAATATTTTGATAATTTACCAATTTAACTTTAAATATTTTAATTGTATCAATTTAGTTTTAAACCTTTTGAGCATTTATCAATTTAGTCACTTCGTTCAATTTTGATTAAATCGCTAATGTGATAGTCTAGTTAGCACTAACCATCGTATGTAGCATGACCGGTGCTAATATGGTCAAATTTTGCAATTCTTTTAAAATAACAAGTTTTTTTTTTTTTTATCTTTCCTTTCATTTTTCCCTTGTTTTCCCTCTGCCAACCATGGCTAGCCTCAAAAGAGCTACCCTTGCCTCTCTTAGCTGAGGGTTCCCCCTCATTAACCCTCACTCACCTAGGAAAGGGTAGTGAGTGTGACATCCGGATTTCGCCGGACCCCGAATACATAACGGTTTGTGACGGGTCGACGAGTATGTCATCGGACTACATCGTTGACACCAATTACGACCCCACTTCATCACCACACTCACCATAACGAAACGTCATGTTTCATCACGTTCTCATGATAGATCCTCATCTAATTTTCTCACTTAACGCGATCGGCTATGAAGACACATTAACCCCGAGCGGCCTCGCAAATCAACGGAGTTGAAGACCTCGATTTCGTATCACCCGGCCATAACCGTCCTTTTTCTTAGACGGCCTCACCGATGACCATGCATGAAGGACCATGCAACCATGATAAATTACTTTCCCATGCAGCTGTGTGAGTCCATGCATTTTCATGCAATGGACGAAGATCTTGACCGCATCAAGTCATGCCACGTCCGTCTCTCTCTTGGGCAGTAAATGAAGACAACCAACCGTCATGATCTCATGCATGCATTCCCTCTTCAAGGAAACAACCATACCATCACGCCAATCTCTTCCCATGCATGCGATACGTCGAGACACCCATGCACATGCAACAAGTGAAGGCCACATTTATAGGAGTTAACCGAGAGACATTTGCTGACCCATGCAGCTATGTTTGCATGCAAGAACTGCGCTTACAAAGAAGTCACGTCCCACAATGGTCAACAAACGAAGAGTTGTTGACTGAGAGGAATCGAATGGCAGCCACATTTTCTACCCTACTCAGCAAGTCGAAGCAAGTCGAAGAAAACTTGTGAAGACCATGTCCTCCTCCAGCTGTTGACGTGCGCGCACTCCTCTTCTCCTTCAGCCAGCACACCGAAGATTTGAGCAATGGACTGGGACCCATGGGATTGAAATAATGTGTTCTGATTTTGAAATTGTGCTTGCTATTACTTTAAAAAGTTCCATTGATTTGACGCATACCTATTCCTTTGGTTATGTGTTTTGTGTATTTTGCATGAAATCAAATGGTGATGGTTCTACATAATATAGTTTAGTAGATCTTTAACTGCTGAGTGGTTGTACTCACCCTTTGTGGGGACTAACATTTCAGATTAAGAACAATGTTTTTGCTGCCTGCACCTCCCGGTACATTCTATGGGATCCTGACCGACATGCAGTGGGAGCAGTCGGAATTCCAGGACCCTAATGTGCGGGGACTGACGTTCATACGGGTGGGAGTAATCATGACATTCAACACTGGTCTTCCCTCCGGTCCTGTACTCTAGCAGTATGTTGTCTTATTCACTCGTCGAAATGGGCAAACTCTGGGGCTACTGCCATCGCCACCAGAAGACGACAACGAGGGACCGAGTGGTGTGGAGTGACCACGATGGGGAGGACTGTAGAGTGAGAATTTTTGGATGCTGGCACTGAAGGATGGACTCTAGGCAAATGGTTGCTGAAGACGTTGGATAACTTTTGAAGTATCGCCGAGTATAGGAAATTACGGCTTTTTGGATGTACTGACAAACAATGTCCATCTAGTAGTTATGTGTAAATAAAAGTGTTCGGCTATTATCTATAAACGTGTTTAGTGTGTGCATCATTTCAATGTGTAGGAAAAGGGGAGTTGTTGGATACGCTTCCGCCATATACATTGCGTAGGGACCAACCATGTATATGATAGAATCCCCACATGACTTCTTAGAAGTCCATTGAGATAAAAAGGACATCCATGTCAAGGAAAGAAGTGTGGCGACCCTAACGGATCGGGGACTGTCAAGGGGTGCCACAACGAGTGGTATCAGAGCTATGGTTTTATCTGGAGTGATAAGGTGCATTAGCAGAAAAGGAGGATATGATGATGCACACTATAGGGTATTTTTAGGGATAGTTGACTAACTATCAACAACAGGTGATTGAGTTCATTCGTAAAATACCGGTAACGATTGCAAGTTACCTATGCGTGCGAGTAACATTTTTATGTTACTTATGTGATCCTAGTAATGTGAGAACGTTACTTTTCTTTCTGAGTTGATTAGTGACATCGAGTCACTAATTGTTCCTGAGACAACTTTTGTCAAAGGAGTGGTAGACAACATGGACCAGGACCCTGTAATGATCAACCAAGATGTTTTGGTTGTGGACGAGAGGACACTTTAGAAGAAATTGTCCACAAGAAGGATCGCAACCAAATATCAGCTCGGTGCGACAAGTGCAACAACGTGTAGACAAACCACCTCCACAAGGGAAATCTTAGAGACCACTAGCACAAGGAAGGGTGTACGCGATCACCCAAGAGGAAGCAGAAGCTTCCAAAAACGTTAACCCAGGTACGACTTTTATAAATGATAAGAATGTATACGCATTATTCGACACATGTACTACGCATTCATTTGTGTCTGAGAGATATAGACGATTAGGAGAAATAGGAACCAAATCTTTAGATATGCCTCTGCGTATTTCTACACCGCGGAAGAATATGGTATTGTCCACGTTAGTATGTGAGAAGTGTAAGATAACCATAGGGGGACAAGATCTGGAAATGGACTTGGTAATGATGGTTATGTATGACTTTGATGTCATCGTGGGAATGGACTAGCTCTGTAAGCAACAGACTAGGATGGATGATCTCTTGGGATAGTACTTACCCGTGCACCAAAGAATAAAACCGTGAGGCTTAGTATGGGATAAGATGCCAAGCGGATAATACCTCTGTAAGTTAGTCCATATCGAAACAAGACCCTCCAATGGATGTGTAGTTTGGGTTTAAACTAGGCAAAAGCTGGTGTACCTGTAACGACCCGGTCCGATGAGGGCGGGGAGTGGATGCCGAGGCCAAACCGCCTGAGCAAGGAGTGGCTCCTAGCAGGCTTCTAGGATGGCAAAAGGGGGCAGGAATGAACCAAACTAAGAACTGAACTGGGAGGGCAGTGTTTCTGAGATAATTTTATCAGAGTGGCGCAACGGAATCATGGTTAAGCTTGTAGAACTCTTGTCTGTGAAAAAGAAGGACGTGTCAATGCGTTTATGCATTGACGACAAGCAATTGAATCTGGTGACTAGTAAGAATAAGTATCCATTGCCTAGAATTGATGACCTATTTGACCAGCTGCAAGGAAGTTCAGTCTTTTCCAAGATTGACTCGAGATCAGGATACCATAAATTAAAGATTAAAAAGAAAACATTCCTAAGACCACATTTAGGACTCGCCATGGACACTACGAGTCCTTAGTTATCCCATTTGGATTGACGAATGCCCTAGCTACATTTATGGATCTAATGAATAGGATATTTAAGCCATATTTGGATCAATTTGTGATTGTCTTCATTGATGATATCCTGATATATTCTACAAGACCCGAAGGACATGCGCAGCATCTAAGCATAGTGTTGCAAACAGAGACCATTAGATATACCATAATGGAAATGGGACCATGTGACGATGGATTTCATGCAAGGATTACCAAAGACGTCAAGTGGCCACGACTCCATCTAGGTGATAATAGATCACCTGACTAAGTCTGCCAATTTCCTAGTAGTTCGTGTATACTATCCGATGGATAAATATGCTGAGATATATGTGAGCCAAATAGTACGCTTACATGGTGTTCCTGTAACTATCACTTCGAATCGAGACTTGAGATTTACTTCAAACCTTTGGTGAAATTTTCAAACCGCCTTAGGGACCAAGCTCCAATTCAGTACTGCTTTTCATCCGCAAACGGATGGACAAACAAAAAGAGTGATCCATACACTAGAGGAAATGTTAAGAGCTTGCATCCTTGACTTTAAGGGAAGTTGGAATGAAAAGTTATACCTGGTAGAATTTGCATATAATAATAGTTTTCAGAAAAGTATAGGCATGGCTCCCTATAAAGCATTGTATGGGAGAAAATGTAGGACTTCTGTTTGTTGGAATGAAATGGGTAAAAGAAAAGCTTCGTAGATAAGCGTAGAGGACCCTTAGAATTTGGCACAAGAGTTCATGTATTCGTAAAGGTATCCCTGATGAAGGCGATATCACAATTCGGGATAAAGGGTAGGTTAAACCTTAGATTTGTTGGACCTTTTCAAGATTCTCGAAAAGATAGGGGATGTAGCTTGTCGGCTGACATTACCTCATAAATTGACAAATCTACTTGATGTTTTACATATGTCGATACTGAGGAAGTATCAGCCTAACCCTGGACGCATACTCGATCATGAAGCCATTAAAGTGGATGAGCAAGTAAAGGACATGGAAGAGCTGATCCATATACTGGATCGGAAGGACCAAGTTCTCCAAATGAAGAAAATTCCGCTAGTTAAGGTCTTAGGGCGACGTTACAACGTGGAAGAGACTACATGGGGAAGCGAAAAGGAAATGAGGCAAAGGAACCCTCATCTTTTCATTGGAATGTAGGAGACGTTCAATTTCGAGAACGGAATTCTCTAAGGAGGGGAGATTTGTGACGTCCGGATTTCGTCGGACCCCGAATACGTAACGGTCCGTGACAGGTCAACGAGTATGTTGTCGGACTACGTCATTGACACCAATTATGACCCCGCTTCATCACCACAGTCGTTGTAACGAAACATCATGTTTTGTCACGTTCTCGTGATAGCTCCTTGTCTAATTTTCTTGCTTAACGCAGTTGGCTATGAAGACACGTTAACCCCGAGCAGCCTCGCAAATCAACAGAGTTGAAGACCTCAATTTTGTACCACCCCGCCACAACCGTCCTTTTTCTTAGACGGCCTCACTTTTCTTAGACGGCCTCACCGATGACCATGCATGAAGGACCATACAACCACGATAAATTGCTTTCCCATTGACCGCATCAAGTCACGCCACGTCTGTCTCTCTCTTGGGTAGCAAATGAAGACAACTGACCGTCACGATCTCACGCATGCATTTCCTCTTCAAGGAAATGACCATACCGTCACGCCAATCTCTTCCCATGTATGTGATACGTCGAGATGCCCATACACATGCAGCAAGTGAAGGCCTTGTTTATAGGAGTCAACCGAGAGACATTTGCTGACCCATGTAGCTATGTTTGCATGCAAGAACTGCTTACGAAGAAGTCACATCCCACAATGGTCAACAAACAAAGAGTTGTTGACTGAGAGGAACCGAATGGCAGCCACATTTTCTACCCTACTCAGCAAGTCGAAGAAGCCCCGTGAAGACCACGTCCTCCTCCAGCTGTCGATGTGCGCCACTCCTCTTCTACTTCGGCCAGCACACTGAAGGCTTGAGCGATGGACTGGCACATCCTTGCATGAGGTGTGCATGGTGTTCCATGCATGGGCTGCCACCAAGTCCTATTTAGTTGACTATAGGGGTCAACTAACACGTATTTGCATGGAAAAGCATGCTATCTCGGCAAGGAGAGAAACCGACATGCAAGGAGCACGCAAGGTGGTGTGTGTGGCGATTTTGCTGGTGACACGCTCCTTCCACTTGTCCTCACCTCCTCCTGCCGCGGAAGCTTTCAATTGTTGACTAGTTTTTGTCAACAAAACTAGTGACGGATCATAAAAGCGAGCGAAAGAGAGAGAGAGAACAGTGAGCAACGAGCATGAGAGAGAGAGAGAGAGAAACTGAGAGAGAGGAAACGAGCGAGAGTGAGAGGGAAAGAAAGGGACCACTCCTTTCGCCGTGCACACGCAGCCGCCATCCACTGCCACGCCGATCCAGCCGCCTTAGCCACGTCCGTGACCCGTGAGCTCCCCGATCTCTTGCCATTAACGTCTTTGGACCTAAGGCAAGTTAGAGTCTACTAACCTATATCGTGTAGTGCTATTGTTGTTTGAGGAAGTGCTATTAGATTGCAATGGTTTGAATGCTAATGTTGGATAGTGACTTCTAGAATGACCGAATCGATTTGAGGCTAGAAAATTGAGAAGTTTTCGTGAGTACCTCGGTGTAGGCCTTCGATTTTTACACCAAATGTTGAGGCAGTAGCACCTTTGGACTTTTGTTCACAAATCGTTTTAGAAAATCTCTTGATTTGTATCAAAATTTATGGGTACTGTGGCACTGTACCTGAATGTTTTAAGAAATGTTTTATATTTTAAAGATTTCTGAATTTTATAGAAAACATTCCAAACCATTGGAGTTGAGATTGAGATTTGAATTTATCGACGTATCGATTTCAAATGTATTTATAGATTTCGATAAATTATTTTGTTCCAAGCCGGCGAGGGTAATTTCCATTCAAATTTCTTTACACGGATTTGAAAACGATTGGAAAAGTATTTGCGAAAGTGGGATTTTTGGGGAAAAATCCAAGGGATTTCCGTATTCGAAAACGTTTTGGCATTGAAATGATTTAATTATTACACCATGGTTGGTGTGTTATTGCTACCGTTGGACCCTCAGGTCGACGATATCTCGAGAGTCGAGATGCTTGGAGGTGAGACATGACGTGCTATGGATGCCTGGGGAACGGTGAGCCCTAGAGGTTCCTCAGGAGTGTCGGGATGCCCGGATGTATTCCCGAGGGTAGGGGTAACCATTCATGTGGTGAGCCCTGGAGGTTCCTCGTGATGCTAAATGAGGTGCGAGATGCCTAAGAGGTGTGACGTAACACGCTCTAGATGCCCGATGACTAAAATATGGAACTGGAGGCTTTCGCGACGCCAAGTTGGGTGCAAATGCCCGAAGGGATGCAAACACTGGTCCTCTGGGAGAAAAATCTTTTGAGTTTTAAAGTTGATTGTTCTGCTAAGTTGCATTTGATTATGGGATAAAATTGTGTGGCACGGTATGAGACGTATCATAACAGTTTGGCCTTATAATTGGGACCCGTGTGATTGAAATGATATGTTCTGGTTTTGAAATTGCGCTTGCTATTACTTTGAAAGGTTCTATTGATTTGATGCATACCTATTTCTTTGGTTATGTGTTTTGTGTATTTTGCATGAAATCAGATGGTGATGGTTCTGCATAATATAGTTTAGTAGATCTTTAGCTGCTGAGTGGTTGTACTCACCCCTTGCGGGGACTAACGTTTCAGATTAAGAACAATGTTTTTGCTACCTGCACCTCCCGGTACATTCTATGGGATCCTGACCGACTTGTAATGGGAACAATCGGAATTCCAGGACCCTAATGTGCGGGGACTGACGTTCATACGGGTGGGAGTAATCATGACGTTCGACACCGGTCTTCCCTCTGATCCTGTACTCCAGCAGTATGTCGTCTTATTCGCCCGTCGAAATGGGCAAACTCTGGGGCCATTGCCACTGCCACCAAAAGACGACAATGGGGGACCGAGTGGTGTGGAGTGACCACAATGGGGAGGACAGCAGAGTGAGAATTTTTGGATGCCGGCACTGAAGGATGGACTCTAGGCAAATGGTTGCTAAAGACGTCGAATAACTTTTGAAGTATCGCCGAGTATAGGAAACTACAGCCTTTTGGATGTACCGACAAACAATGTCCATCTAGTAGTTATGTGTAAATAAAAGTGTCCGGCTATTATCTATAAACGTGTTTAGTGTGTGCATCATTTCAATGTGTAGGAAAAGGGGAGTTGTTGGTAGGGGTGTGCAAAGTACTTGGGAACCGCCCGGACCGCCTGAAACCGGATCGAAACCGCCCGGAACCGGCGGTTCTTGAGGGAACTGATCCGGTTTCCGGTTCCAATTTATGGGAACTGGTGAGTACCAGTCCGGTTTCCGGTTCCATGGGCAGATCCGCTCACCCACCCACCCAGACTGGACCGATTAATTTTTAATATTAAAATATTACTAAAACAAAATAAACCCTAATCGAGCGTGACTTCTCTCCTTTGTATTTAACTTCTTCGGTTCTGTGACTATCTCTTTTCTCTGTCTCTTCCTCGGTTCCTCACCGAGCGTCGATGCCGTCACCGCCACTGCTCCTCCGCCGCTGTCCGCCCCCTCGCGCCGGCCGCCACCCGCCACAACCTCTACTCCACCCAATAGTGACCCACGACGCCACAGCTCGCCTACGCGCCGACCACCGCACCAGTAGCTGCGAGCGCCCTTCGCCCGCTTACCCACCACCGTTGCTTCTGCTCTGAGCCCCCTCTGCCAACAATCTAACGCTGTTGCAGCCCCTACAGCCGCGACGACCGATGCCAACCGATCCTAAATTGGTGCTTGCGCCTCCGTCGCTGCTCCGCTGCCCCTCCGCACGATCCCTGCAACCATTTCGATTCCTCCCCGAGCGTCGACATCGCCGCCACCGCTCTTCCGCCGCTGTTGTCCACCCCCTCGTGCCGGCTGCCACAGCCTCTGCTCCGTCCAACAGTGACCCGCGACGCCACAACTCGCCTCCGCGTTGACCACCACGCCAACAGCCACGAGCGCCCTTCGCCCGCTCGCCCGTCACCGCGACGCCACAGCTCGCATTCTCGTCAAGATCAGTTCCATGGATCCACTTGGGAATCGGACTAGACCGGCGGTTCGGTTCTCAGGTGGATCCATGCAACAAACAAGTGGATCTCGGTTCTAATTTTTCGGAATCGGTCCTTAACGGGCGGTTCCCGGTTTTAGGTCGGAACTGCCCGCCCGAACCATGCACACCCCTAATTGTTGGATACGCTTCTGCCATATACATTGCGCAAGGACCAACCATGTATATGATAGAACCCCCACATGATTTCTCAAAAGTCCATTGAGATAAAAAGGACATCCAAGTCAAGGAAAGAAGTGTGGCGACCCTAACAGATCAGGGGTTGTTGGGGGTTGCCACAGTGAGGGTTGCCCTCGCTGAATGCGATTGCCTCTGTTGGCCATCGTGAAGGCCCGGTAATGGATGGTGGTGGGAAAAAGGGAAAGAAGAAACAGAGAAAAAAAAAAGGAAGAAAAACTTCAAAAAATTAAAAGAAATTGTCTAGTTGGTTATTTCTTGCCAATATTAGCCAAAAGTTTTAAATTAGCAAATCGTGGAAAGGTTTGGGACTGAATTAACATAATTGAAAGATTGAGGACTAAATTGACAAATTATCAAAATGTTTAAACTAAATTTGCACAATTGAAATATTTACGACCGAATTGATTGCCTTACAATAGGTTTAGTATTTTTTGGATAACTTTCTC
The DNA here is from genome assembly GCA_014182715.1 of Eucalyptus cloeziana. Lineage (NCBI taxonomy): Eukaryota > Viridiplantae > Streptophyta > Magnoliopsida > Myrtales > Myrtaceae > Eucalyptus > Eucalyptus cloeziana. Next base: position 20,273,420 of record CM024640.1, read on the forward strand.
GGATCATATCGTACATATAGCAAAACTCGAAGGACTCAAACTGGACGCGATCCAAAAGACTAAAAGGAAAATTATTGAAAACATTTTAAATTATAAGTTGGTACTATATCATCTATTTAAGCGGGAACTTGAAGTTGTCAATTCACCCCTAATAGAATGGATCTAATATCTTTCTACTCGTTGGCGTAACCAAAATACAAGAGGTAGTGCTCCTCGACCTTCTCTTTTTCGGTGGCCATAAATTAATCACTTTACGTAGGCTCGTAGGGATCCATGTTAATTTACTCTTTTATGTAACGTGGGTCAGACGTTCTGAAGGAAAATATCCAAATGCAAAGAACAATGATTAATTCCTGGAAGGGAAAATCCATGTACATAAATTATATAAATATCAAAAAAAATTAGGAGGAGCAACGACAAAAACAAAATATAGGAAAGAAGAAGAAGAAGAAGAAAGGGCGAGATAATCAGTGGATTTCAGTTTTGTAAGCTTGTAGGGAGAATGAACATATAGTGCAGAGGACGTGAAAACGAATTATTAGAAAGAGCCACCGACAACTGATCCGACAAGAGTCAGGGAACCATCGATCTCTAGGTAGCCCACAACCCTACCTTTGTGGCTCTCCTTCTTCTAAATTTAAAATTCAGAAAATTTGCAAAAAATTGCAAAACCACGTTACTCGGCCGAACCATTTAAAAGATCTGACTAAATCGTCACGTCACATTATCAACATCAAACCTAAATTGATTGAAAAAACAACATTAGAAAATTAGCAAAAGATTTATTATCAAATTAATAAAATTAAAAAGTTTAGAATTGAATTGATGATTGCACAATAAAGTTATAACTTTTTAGATAATTTTCTTAATGATAAATTTTTCGCAACTTTAATTATATACAAAGATTACATTAAAAACCTATTTATCTTTGAAACCAATATTTACTCTATCAATTCCAACATTGGATCAGGATGAAAAAAGGTCCTTTTGATTCCTTTCCCATGGAGAATCATATGCGTAAAGTGTCTTTACTCTTCACTCTTCAAATAATGATCAAGAGTAGCTTTCGTGTGAGATATGCTGGACAATGGGTAAGCTTAGCCCTATCCTAATCATTTCTTTGTAAACTTAAATGAGAAATAAGAGGTCAAGTAAAAAGAAAGTGTGAGTCGAAAATGAAATTAATTATCAATGAAAAATAGTTTCTCTTGAATTTGGATTGAAGGTGACATATACAGGTGCATTTATTCGGTAGAAAACCCAAGATTTGAAAAACATTTTTCTTAAAATGATTGATTATATCATTTAGAAAAACTAGTCAACGATTTTTATTTTATTTTATTATCGACAACAATTTTTGCTTAACTATTTTTGTAGGTGATAAAAATGTTTTTCATTTATTCATTTTTGTAAGCAATAGAAAGATATTATTTTTCAAAAATATTTTTAAAATTTTAATTTTTCTATGAAACAAACGCACCTTAATAAAACATTTATTCCAAGAGAAACATCCTCGGGACATAATTAATCTCACCTTCAATTATCCAAAGGTGACAAATTACTAATTTGGTCACCTTGAGGATCGCCTTAAGTCGAACACAAGAAACAAAGTTCGTATTTTGTCATCATTGATTCAATCAACGGTGTGAATTTGAACCAATAGTGACAAACATGAATCTCTATCGCCTTACGTTAGACCAAAATCAACAAAAATAGATGATAAGCTTTAAAATTTCGTCCCCTTTGATTGGACGTGAGGTGACAAACATTAACATTTCGTCGCCTATGATTGGACTTAAGGGGACAAAAACCCTTAGTCCATTGCCTTGGATTGGACTTGAGATATCGTTCGATTGAGAAAGTCTAAAATAATGCGATGAAAAATTTCTTCAAAAGGGACACAAAATTTAAACTTTTAATACGTATCCGATGTGTAAAAGAAGTATTAAGTTTTATATGAAAGTCGTCTCTATTGAGGTTTTATATCTTAAACTTATTACCTATATTACAAGTGAGTCACTGTTTAATGCGGCTAATTCCACAAACTTATAGTTACGGCATCATATTCTGAAAATATTCCAAAACAGATCATCCTTCTAGCTAAGTAAACCTTACATAAAGTTGCCACTTTTGTGAAATGAATTAACTAATGAGCGACTCGATAAATTTTACTAAAGCCATTTATATATGAGCTTCTCACATTTCTTTTAGCTAATTAATAGGTTAAAAGTTGTCGCAGTTATGTTTACTTGTATATTTCTGACCAATATAGTTAATTTCTTCATGGAAATAACTAATGAGATTGTGCTGGTCATTGCATTCATGCATGTGATGTTGCAAACTGAAATTGCCAATGTCTTTCTACGTTGTCAACTACTACGACACGAATGTATGGTATGATTAGTGAAATGCAGATATTTTGGTAGGATGATTGGATATATTGCAAATGTAATTATCACATATTTTTTAATTGATTATATAGATATATGAGTAAAATTAGTATTACTCTCAATTTGTATAACAGGCAATGCTAGTAAACTTTCTAACCATGAGAAGTCATACTAACAGTAGTTCTAAAATTATTTGGAAATTAATGCAATCAATGCATATTTTTATTATTATTATTGATTGATGCAGAAATAGTCTCACGTGATAGACCCAAAAGAGACTTAGGGCCCATTTGGTTCGGCTTTTGGGGAATGTCTTTGGCCAAATGCAAATATCTTTAGGCTAAAGGGGTTTTCGGGAATGCTCGGGTGTTTGGCAAATTACGCATTGGAAAGTGGCTTGTGTGAAAATACCGTTTGGCAAAACTTATTGCAAATGGGCTTTTGCTTTTAATTTTTCTTTTAAAAAAAATGAAAATCAAATCCGACGGCGGCGGTGCCGGACGGATCGCGACGCCGTCGCCGCGACCTCAGCGCCCGGAGGCGCAGAGGCCGATCTGGCCGTCCGGCGGCGATCGGCCTCCGGACCGCCAGATCTGGCGGCTCGAGGTCGCGCCGCCAGCCCAGATCTGGCGGCCCGAGGTCGCGCGGACCCGGGCGGCGCGACCTCGGCGACGCCGCCGCGCCGCTGGAGGCGCGACCTCAAGCACTGAGGTCGTAGACGCCGATCCGGCCGTCCGGCGGCCGGATCTGGCGGCCCGAGGTCGCGCGGACCTCGGGCGACGCCGCTGTCCGCGCGACCTCGGGCGACGCGAACCTCGGCGAAGCCGCCCGGGTCGCGCGGACCTCGGGCGTCGCTTGGTTCCGAGCGAACCGGTGACGCCGCCGGTCCGCGCGACCTCGGCGGCTTCGCCTGAGGTCCGCGCCGCCTGGGTCGCGCGTCGCGCCACCCCCAGACGGTGGTCACCGGCGACGCGCGACCCTCAGGCAGCGGCGGAGATGGTGGCTGCCGGAGAAGTCCGGTGGCCGGGAAGAAAAAGAAGAAGACAGATGGGGAAGAAGAAGAAGGAGGTGAACAGTAGCGTGGCATTCCCAAAATGCCAAATGCTCAATGCTGCCCCTCCCCAGCATTGAGCATTGAGCATTTGGAATGCTCATACTTGGGCAAAGGGGCTTTCGAAAATTTTCCCAAACACTAAAAATTTTCCCAAAGGGGCTTTGGGGGCCCAAAGCCCCTTTGAAATGCCCAACCAAATTTTCCCAAACACATCAATGGCAATATTTGTACATCGAGGGAACACGAACACATGGATAAGAAAATTGATCAATTCGAGGTAACGGGACTGAGATGATCAATTTTGAATTTATATGAAATCACTTCAAATAATCTAGGGTGTCCAATCCTAGTGGTCACCCTTCCATATTGGGAGGGGAGGTTGGGGGTCAAATCCCCACATTCTCGTGGGGACGGGGTGGGGACGATTTCATTTCGGGAGTAGGTTTCGACTCCCACGCTCTGCAAGGAGGCATGGCAAAAGTCTGAAAGTGAGTGTTAGAGTAGAATTAGCGTAGGACTAACCAAAAAAAAATCTAGGGTGTCCAATTTATTTTACTTTTACTTTCGCAACAAACAATCAGAGTAGGTAAATTAATTGTGCTAGTCATTAATTATAGATAAACATGGCAACGCTAGAATATTTATTTAAATTTTTTCAACTAATACCACACATGTCATATAGATATATAATTACATACAATTTAAATATTTGGTACAATAATTAATGGCCCAAGAAACATTATAGATAATAGGAAATAAGTGACCAAAAAAATGATTTTGGTATAAAAAAAGGTAAAAATTTTAACCCATTTTTATTATTATCTAAATTGTCATAAAAGGATGCTTGAGTTACTAGACAATTATTCTTAATTTAATTTTAGAAGATAAGAGATTCGTCGGTTATCTATAAATCATCTTTGCTATCGTGAACTATGAATCCATCCATCTATACTTATATAGGGTTATAGTGTATTTAAATAAATGCATGGGGTGTTCATGACATTCTTTTCCAAAAGGTTATGATTGGAATGACCATTGAATTTGCTTAATTAAATGATAAAAGACAAAATTTTCGAGAGTATTGAAAACAAATACCTAAGGCGACGAAACTAGTTCTTAAACAAAAATTAAAAAATGAAGAGAAACACACACACACACACACACTCTTCCCCAGTTCTCACTTCTCTCTTCCCTCTTACGTAAACAGCTTGCTCTCCCCCACACACACTTCGAAACAGACATATTTGTCGTTCATGCCTGGCCTGGATATCAAACCTTGCGAAACAGAAAGTTTATCAAAAGCGATAAATCTTTTCTCGCCTTTGGTGCCAATTTGGCCTAAAAATTGACTCCTGAGGCGACGAATTTTTGTTGCCATAAATCTGATCAATCAATGAACTTTCGTCTAGGGTCAATCTAGGACGCCTAATTTATTTCGCCGGATTTTCAAAGAGGGCTAGTTTTATCATTTGTCACCGTTGGTATTTAGATAAAAAAAGATTAAAAAAAAAAAAAGTCTCGCCATAGACAATGAAAACGGAGCAAACAAAACAAAGGGTTTGCGGCAAAAATAAATAAATTATTGTCTCTGTCTAAGGCGAAAAAATTTGGACATAAGGTGATAAAAATGATTTGTCGCCTTAACCAACTTTTTTGTGTAGTACTGATCCTAGAGAATAAATTACTCGTCCTTCATCAGTCTTTGATTTTCCAAAAGGTTTCTGTTCCCCCTCCAAATCATCATAAAGGCTCTCGTTATATGTACATAGATTCATAAGTATAATGAATATCGAGTATGAGAGAGAGAGAGAGAGAGAGTCATCTTTTATTAATCCATCTTAATCACCCACAGCTTAAATTTAGTCCTTATATCTTCTCCTATCAATCAAAGGCTGCAAGTGCAAAACCCACTTCGATGAGGGAAAACCACCAACTTTATACAAATGAAGCCCAGAAAATATAAATGGGACTTGAAGTTAGTGAGTCGTTAGACTCGATAGAATCCGATGGCTCCAAAAATTAGGATTACCCATAGAGAGAAGTATTTTAAAAGAGAGAAGCTTCAATCTTTTGCAAGCTTCATCTTGAATATCTTCTCTCTTTGCAAAACCCCGCCATCCAAACACACCGTCTCCTTGATCTCCGACTCATCTAATTATGGACGCGAGAGACTGAAAGACAACTTCCTCGCACGGAAGCGTGATGCCCATGTCATGGTCGAATCCGAACTCCTCTTCGGCTTGTTGGAGAAGGCACTGAAAATCGGGATGAGATAGGAAAGATAATGGGACGATGTATCTGCCCCTGCTTTCCCCAACGTAAACGGCAAAATGGCCCTTCGGCACATCGAACGGGAGGCCGTCCTCGGGGTCATAGCCGTGCAATTTCTTGCCAAGGCTCGAGCATATCTTGAGGATTTGCTTGATGACTGCAGCTTGTGGTAGTTTGTTCTGTTTCCTAAGGGCCATTTCTTAGATTGTGGTAAGAGTTCTCTGAGAGAGAGAGAGAGAGAGAGAGATTGGGCAAATGAGTGAAGTTGGGTGTTGTGGTGGAGGGTGAAGTGACGGGGTATTTATGTTTGTGGGCGCAAGAGAGAGATGTTGGCAACCATTGTGATCCTTCAATTCAACATAAGAAAATATCATCTAATTGTCTGGGAGGTAAATAGGTCAAGAAACATAGTGGGAGCCATGCCCGAATGGATGTTGGTATTCTGTGTTGGCACTTTTAGGCAACATGGACGCCCTTCTCTCTTCATCCTCCTATGCTGATGACATGATAGAGAGCAACTATAAATTCTAGTTGGGAAATTAATGATTTAAACACAAAAGAGGGAAGAAATAGAGGATTTGGGAAATCTGTAAAAAGTGTATTACTCTGATAAAGACCTTATATGTATAAGACTATTTATAATAAAATGTATGGACACAATAAAGGGAAAGATATACAGAAGATACATTCCTAATTGGACATGTTTTAATTTCTAACTAAATTGATTTACTCAACCACTTCAAGAAAAGAAACCATATCTCCAGTAATCCGTATCTCCAACACTCCCCTTCAAGTCGGCAATTTATATATGTTGAAAACACCAAGTTTAATTAATTGATGCATGTGTTGTATTTGGCATAGAGATTTGGTGAAAGCTGTTTTGTAGTTCCTATTCCTCTCATATTCTTTATTCCTTCTCGAATTTTATCTCAAGTGAAATGACAATTAACATCTATGTGTTTTGTTCTTTTATGGATTATCGGATTTGCTGCAAATTTGAGAGTAACATTGTTGTCACAAATAAGGTGATTGGTCCTTTTACTTGTATGCCAAGATCTTGAAGCAAGCTTTGTATCTAGACTATTTTACAAATGGTCTTTAGTTATGGTTCTATATTCAGATTATGTTATGCAATGAAACGATCGATTGTTTTTCCCCCCGTGAAAGCAACGATTCTCCCATCTTAACACAAAATATAGTAGTAGATTTTTATTTATAGGACAAATGTCATAATTAGGACAAGTGACATAATCTGTGTCACAATGAGCTTGTCATCTCCATATAACAATCTTTGAGATAGAAGTATTTCTAGTCCTAGACATCCGTTCAAGTTTTTTTCATGACTTTCAACACTGCATTCATATGAGATTGCTTTCTGAATTATGCATAAACTAACTTAAAATCTATATTGCTATGATACCAATATTTGGTGGTTTTGAACTCTCTCATGCTAAAAACTAGCTCAAATGGTGAGATTTTATCTTATATGTATAAACTGGCTGTCACTTTTGTCCACAACCAATGTAGAAAATCTCAACAATCTCCCTTCACACATTGAGCCCTAGGTCAAAGCAGTAATAACCCGTATCTCCCTGTGAACATTCCCTTTGATACCATGACACGTGACATGAAATAGAAAAGAGAGGGAGGATTTGGAAATGTGTAAAAGGTGGTACTTTCCGATAGAGACCTTGTATGTCTAGAGTCTCTATTTCTAATACAATGCATGGACACAACAAAGGAAAAGATATACTAGAGATACTTTCCCAATTGTACATTATTTAATTCCCAACTACATTGATTTACTCAATCCTTCCAGGAAAAGGAACCGTATCTCGAACAAAGATATTTAAGTAAATAGTTTTTTTTTTTTTTTTTGGTCGGTATTTAAGTAAATAGTTAAAAACGCCTCTTTTGCATGAATCTAGTTTACCGGACTTATCCTCACTAAAAAGTAGAAAAAAGGTGATAACACCTTATCATTTTCAGCCAGATTTAACCGACAGAGTAATCGCTTTTCATTAGTTAAACGACCTAATTGAATATATGACGATCTAGGTTGATTGTGGAAAGCTTTTTGCTCCATAATAAAGATGGATGGTTCCAGCTAACGATCATAATTGGTTGTTTGGTTAGCGTTAGGTCCAGTAGCATCTGTAAAGTTACGCGATTCCTGCGCCTACTGACCATGAGGATGTCTAATTAAGTACACCGCCTGAATCTTAAAAGCACCTTTCCCTCTATTTTGCGCCTATAGAAAATATCCCTTCTCTCTCAATCTGCATTTCCATTTTGAAATACTTGAACAGACCATAAACCAGAAAGATAACAATACTGAATAAAAAATCTCAACGTGGTATCACGGACCATCACAGAGTGCCGTGCAGCACAAACTCCTGAAGTCAGTTTTGTTTTTATCTGATTGGTTGGATTCTAATTTTCTCACGAATAAGTTATTAATAAAAAGTAAATAATATCCATCAACTCTATGTAAACTGCTACACATCAGGGACACTGCACAGGTAAAAGGTCTTCGTTTAGTCAATTTAAGGGATTTGTAAGGTATTTCATGAATTTCTGGTCAGCTAGGCCTCCACTCCTATGCCCCTACGTTGCAAAGTTACTAAGAGTCATAAATTGTGATCACTGGTGTCAATTTTGCCTCAAAATTGACTCCTAAGGGGACGAATTTTTGTTGTCATAAACTTGATCAATGCAATGAACTTTTATCTTGGGTCAATCAATGGCGAAAAGATGAGCTTTCTCATATTTGAGCAAAATAACCTTATCTTTTCGCATTTGGTTTCAAAGACAACTAACTTTATTGTTCCTCGCCTTTAGTACCTATGTGACATGATAAAAAAAAAATTATCGCCTTAGACAAAGGAGACAGTGTGAACGAAACAAAGAATTTGCAACAACAAAAAATTGTTGTCTTTGCCTAAGGCCAAAAATATTGAACCTAAGGTGATACAAATTTTGTCGCCTTAGCCAATTTTTTTGTGTAGTGTTGATCTTAGAAAATTTAAAGTACTTGTTCTTCATCAGTCTTTAACTTTCCGAAAGGTTTCTGTTCCCTTTCCAAATCATCATAAAAACTCTCGTCGTGTATGTATATATATATATATAGATCCATAAGTATAACGAATATTGAGTATGTATTTAGAGAGAGAGAGAGAGAGAGAGAGAGAGAGAGTCATCTTCAATTAATCCATCTTAATCACCCACAGCTTACATTTAGTCCTCATCTTCTCCTCTCAATCAAAGGCTGCAAGTGCAAAACCCACTTCGATGAGGGAAAACCTCCAACTTTATACAAATGAAGCCCAGAAAATATATCTGGGACTTAAAAGTAAGAGAGCCGTTAGAAACAATAGAACCCAATGCCAATGGGTCCAAAAATTAGGATTAATCATAGAGAGAAGTACTAAAAAAAAAGAGAAGCTTCAGTCTTTTGCAAGCTTCATCTTGAACATCTTCTCTCTATGCAAAACCCCACCATCCTAACACACCATCTCCTTGATCTCTGACTCATCTAATCATGGACGTGAGAGACTGGAAAACAACTTCCTCGCATGGAAGCGTGATGCCCATGTCATGGTCGAATCCGAACTCCTCTTCGGCTTGTTGGAGAAGGCACTGAAAATCGGGATGAGATAGGAAAGATAATGGGACGATATATCTGCTCCTGCTTTCCCCAACGTAGACGGCGAAATGGCCCTTCGGCACATCGAACGGGAGGCCGTCCTTGATGTCATAGCCGTGCAATTTCTTGCCTAAGCTTGAGCATCTCTTGAGGATTTGCTTGATGACTGCAGCTTGTGGTAGTTTGTTCGGCTTCGTAAGGGCCATTTCTAGGATTGTGTTAGAGCTCTCTGACTGAGAGAGAGAGAGAGAGAGAGAGAGAATTGAGTGAAGTTGTGTGTTGTGATGGAGGGTGAAGTGATGAGGTATTTATGTTTGTGGGCGCGAGAGAGATATGCTGGCAACCTTTGTGATCCTTCAAATCGACGTAAGAAAATAAGACATAATGTTTATATTATGTGATTTATTGACGCGATGCTGTCAAACTTGAATCTTAAAATAGTACCTTCCCCTTTATTTTACGCCTTCAGAAATATTCGTTCTGTCTCAACGTGCATTTCCTTTCTGAAATATTTGAACAACCCCAATAAACCAGAAAGATTCCATTACATGATAAAGCTCAACATGGTATCACGGACCAGAAATACTTTACAGTACAAACTCCTGAAGTCAGTTTTGTTTTTATTTGATTGGCTTTATTCTGATTCTCTCACGAATAATTGAAAAAAGAGAGAAAAATGATATCCACGATCTCGGTGCAAATTGCTCCGGGTTATGATCATTTGCACAAATTAAAGGTGCGCCATGTAGCCGGTTCATAAAATTTATAAGATGTTTCATGAGCCTTCAGGTAGTCATGCCTCCACGGCGATGCCCCAAGATTATAAACTTAAAACATCGCCCAAGATTATAAACTTAAAAGCAAAAAAAGGATAATTATGAGTAAGTTCTAAAATTTGTCACGGTAATTTCATAAGTCTAAATCCTAAAGCTTGCAACTTCAATTTACTAGAGTTTTTTTTTTTTTTTTTTTTTTTTGTTAACTCGTTAGTTTTAAATTGACAGAAAATACCATGTTGCCTTTTCATAAATTTGTTAATACTAAACGACGATTAATAAAAGATTGTCATGAAAGAATTTTCATTTGCTATATTAAATAAAGCTAACGGAAGGATTATAGTGTATGAGTGTGATGACAATTAGTACTGTCGTGCCATTACTCATATTGCATGATGATTGATTGTATCACATCAAATTGATGTCTAATTTGAACAAGACATGGTGGTTAATAGTTTCGCAACTTTAAAATGCATTAATGATATATCTATTGATCGAATTACAACTAAGGACATGACAAACACGTTTAAGAGATGAACTCTCGTATATAAACCTGTAGAAAGATGTTTAAATTTGTGCAAACCTAATTGTAAACATGTTTAAATATATCTAAACATGTTGTGTTTACACGATACACAACATGTTTATATGTATAAGGTAACATTTCTAAAATGTGTCATAAACAGGTTAAGGGGGTTAATGCGCATACCATGTACTTGTTTTTTTGCGTTCAAATCCGTTTAAACCCGATACTAACACGCTTAACTTAATGTGTCTATGAATTAGTCTTGTTAAGAACTATTGGCCTTAGATTCAACTTATATATACTGAACCCAAACCCATCCTCATTACTAGATTGCACTTATTAAGCCACCACTCCAATTCTTTTCTTTCGAAGAGGTGGGATGGAATAAACTGTCATTGCCGCCTCTATGGTTGTGATCGCTACCAATTTGATGATAATGAAAAACTTTAATAATTTTTTTAAAGGAATAATATCTGAAAGATGCAACAAATTAAGAAGTATATGTCATTGGATTGCCCTTTTGTACACAGGCAACCACCTAAGAAGTGTGACTTCTTGTGAAGAGTGTTAGAGAGGCAACTTCTTTGTGAATTACACCATTGGAGCCTTTTAGTATTTAAGCCAATTAAATCTTGTGAATAAGATTTCTAAATTCTTTCGTAAGATTGCGAGATTATTTCGTGATGAATTGTGGAGCTAAACAATGTGCAAGGTTATTGGATGTAATTGGGGGCTAGGAAATATAGAGAGTGTTTGAGTGACTTGAGTGTCATTGCAATTTTCGTTATATCGCTTGATCTATAGTGGAATTCTTTGCTATTCTCTCTATAGATGTAAGTCACATTGATTGAACCATGTAACTTTGGTGTGTGATTTATTTTCTTTTTCTATCTATTTTACTATTTACTCGCTTGCTTCCGCAACATATGGTATCAAAGTTAGGCCCGGCGGTTAAAGCAAACTAACGGCAACAAAAGAAGAAAAAGAATTTGAAGAGAAGGATTTGGTTTCCAAAAGATGCATATTGAGAATTATTTGTACTAGAAAAATCCATACTTGCACATGTTTGGGAAGAAGCTACAATCAATGAAACAAGTTGAATGAGAGTTGTTAGACAGATAAGTATTGGCTGTTATTTGGCTGACATTAGCTCGTAATATCACATTTAACATTGTGAAAAAGAAGATCATTGCGGGTTTGATGAAGGCCTTGTTGGACATATAAGAGAAACCTTTTGTGACCAACAAGGTTTATTTGATGCTATGTTTGTTTAACTTAAAGATGGCCGAAGATGCGTTAGTTGCTAATCATATCAATGAATTCAATGTGATTGTAAGTCAATTGAGATTAAATTTGAATATGAAAAACATGTTATGATTTTATTATCCTTATTCCCTAATAGTTGGAATACTATTGCTTGTTATTTCTCTAGGTCAACAAGCTTGATGTATGATGGGGTTTGTGATTTGATATTGAGTAAGGACATTTTGAGAATTTGGTGAACTTGTATCTACCACTATAATAGGTGAAAGTAGAGGAAAAGCTAATACTCATGCTATCCGAAGTAGTATAGACCTGAACAAATGTAGTCAGTCCAAGACTAGTGGTGTTGTCTGTTAGAGCTATGGCAAGAAAGGGTATTTCAGAAGGAATTGTCTTAAGCTAAAGAATGAGAATGGTAAGAAAATTAGAGTTGAGTTTGCAAATGATGTTACAGGTATAATTGATAGTAATTCAATATGTGTTGGTTATATCTTGTTTATTATTGAGGATTTGTCAATAGACAGATGGATTATGGATTCTAGTTGCTCATTTCATGCTACACCAAGTAATAATTGGTTTACTACTTATCAATATATGGATAGTAGGAAAGTTTAGTTGGGGAACAACGCCGATTGTGATATTATAAGTGTTGGCGCTGTTAGAATTAGAACGCATGATGGTATCGTGAGAACATTAATTGCAATGAGGCATGTTCTAGAATTAAAGAAGAACCAAGATTTTCTTAAGTGCACTGTATTTAGCTGGCCGCTGGTATACTTTAAAATATGAAGTTTTGAAAGTCATTTGAAGTGCCTTGGTGATAATGAAAGGAATCAAGCACGATACCGTATATGAGTTTCAAGGTGAGATAATGATGGATTTTGCCACAAAAACGTCAAAAGCATACGTTAGAGAGTCTAAGTGGCATATGTGTCCGGGGCACATTAGCAAGAGAAGCCTGCAGGTTCTAAGTGAAAGGAATCTATTGTGTGATTATGTGCCAATAAATTAAATGTTTGCAAGTACTATGACTTAGACAAACGACAAACATTATAGTTTATTAACTATTAGAGAAACCACAGAAATTATAGGGTTGATTTACTTTGATGTTTACATGTCATCGCGATTTTTTTAGGAAGAATACTAATTTATGCTAATAGTTGTGGACGAGTAATCGAAGAAGACTTTGGTTAGGCACAAGTTAATGTTGTTGTCAGAATCAGACATATGAGTTTTTGATAAAAAAAAAAAAAAATGAGTCTAATAAGATGGTTAAGCATGTACGAATTGATAGTAGCATGCTAGGAGCTATTAAACAAATTCTACATGAAGGAAAATATAGTGAAACACCGCACCATTATCAGTTAACCACAATAGGTTGCATAGTTGATGAGTAGAGTATTTCTAAAAATGACTCATAAAATACTCTCTAGCATTGGTACAGTTAGGAGATTTCTTGCGGATGCACTTAGTGTGATGAGCTATTTGGTGAATAAATCTCCATCAATTGTAGTTGAATATCGGACTCTTGAAGAAGTGTGTTTAAATAACGTTATTAATTATTTTAAAATTTAGTTGCTCGTGATGTTCAAGTAAGTGATGGTAAAATTAATGGAAGGGCAATAAAGTGCATGTTCCTAGTTTCTGTACAAGGTGAACAACATTATCAGTTGTGGTACTCAGAATCAAATTCATCTGCAATCAGCACAGAAGTTACATTTTATGAGTCTCCAATACATCTCGGTAGGAGTGTTTATTGGCATATTGATAGTATTTATATGGATTTGGATAGTGTTCAGCTCAAGATGGAGTTATAACATGACACTTCTAAGGTAGTAGGTACTATTCTAATGGAGTAATTGACATACATGATGCTTATAGTGAAGTGGAGCCTATAGAGTTAATAGTTGCCGTAATTGCTAATTTGATGAGGTGCATGTTCAATTTCCTAATAGATATGGATGCAACAATGATTTTGTTTTATTTGTGATTCAGGAGATTGTGTTGGAAAATCCTTATAAAGTAGTTTAAAGTGCAAGTGGAGTTTGGTATTCTAATGAGGTCTACAACTATAGCAAAGTTTGAGCACGGCTTAGACATGAAAGATGTCTGTAGTAATTGAGCCCATGAGGAGCTGCGAGATAGTAGCAATTAAGTTCGAATTTTTAGAGAAGCAATTGTGACTTGACTCAAACGTTCAGCTAATATGGAAGTTGTTGAGAATACGTCTCAAGTTTGAACTTTAAAAAGAAACTATTCTAATCTAAGTAGATTTGCTAATTTGAATAAGTTTTATAGTTAGAGTTGGTTTCTTGTTTTTTTTTCTTATATAGAAATGTGACTTCTTCTAAAGAGAATAAGAGATGTAACTTTTTTGTGAATTACACCTTGAGAGCTTTCAGTGTTGTAGCCAATAAAATCTTATAGAGAATATTTGTGAATTCTTTCAAGAGATTATAGATTATTTCGTGAGGAATTGTGGGGTTAAACACTATGTAAGGTTATTAAGTGTAATTGGGGAATAGAAAACTCTCTCTCTCTCTCTCTCTCTCTCTCTCTCTCTCCTCACCCCCCAAAAACTTAACAAGCCATCATTGTTCTCAACAACCACTGGGATTTGCCCTAGTGGCCACCATTCCAACATGGAAGGGGGAGGTAGGGGGTTCAAATCCCCACATTCTCGGGGATGGGGTGGGGACGCGTAAGTTTCAAGAGTGGGTTTCGACTCCCACGCCCTGCAAGAGGCAGGGCAAAAGTCTGAGAGTGAGTGTAGCATAGGAATAGAGTAGGGCTGACCAAAAAAAAAAATCATTGCTCTTAACGAGAAGGGTGGAGGAAGAGAGAGAGAGAGGGAGGGGGAAAGAGATGGGTATATGGTTTAGGGGTAAATTTGTCTTTTTAATTCAAAGGAGATGCAAATGGAAGGGAATAAGTACATTGAAAGAAGTATTAAAACTTTCGTATGACGCTCACTTAAGGGCTTTAACTTTTTTTGGTACACACTTAAGTGCCACAAATTTGAAAAATGAATTACTTTAGTGTGATTAGTGATTTGCCTCACCAAAAAGCTGATGTGGCATTAATTTATAATATATCACTTGAGGTGGCATATTGAAAACCTAAGGTCAATACTTGAGAGGGCCATTGATCGAAGGATAGTGGAAGTTCTAATGACTTGATGAATGATCGTTTCAGTACCATAAATTTCTAGTAGTGACAATTGTTTTAGTACCATAAATTTCTAGAAGTGAACACTCAGGTTCATCAATTTTTTAAAAAATAACCGCTTAAGTCATAGGAAGAGAGAGAGAGAGAGAGAGAGAGAGAGAGAGAGAGAGAGAGAGAACGAACGCGTCATCTAATTGAGGAGTATTTTAGAGAACTTCACATTGGACGTCAATTTTTTTTTAAAATTCCATGTCAGAATAGAAAATTAAATAAATACCACATAGCACAATTTGTAAAAAATGGCACTGAAGTGATTGATTTTACATCGATGTAGCACTCAAGTAAGTCAAAAGAAGGGGAGAAGAACATTAGAAGTGTGAAAAGTTGTATACCATACTCACTTAAATGCCAAATTGAAGAAAAATAATACTTAAGTGTCTCCGACGAGAAATTCCAACCAAATTGATTAAGTGACATTTCTAATTAAAATTATTAATTTGACTTGGGATATTTTTTTGAAAATCCAATCCATGCGGACGTCCAAAATGACGCATGATGATCACTTTTTAATTGAGATTAACACTGACGACTTACACTTTAATAATTACTTTTAATAATAAGTGGCACTCAAATAATCCATATTTACAATTTTTGGCACTTAAATAATCATTTCTTAACGTATCTACATGACATCTTTTAAGGGTTATATGCAACCAGTGAGTCACGTAAGGCTAAAAAATTAATAAAATATAACAATGTCGGATTTCCAGCAATTGGCACTTAAGCAATTGTTTTTTAAAAAAAGTCGCATTTAAGTGATTTGAAAAAAAAAAAATTAACACTAAAGTGAGCTCTATAAATAACTTTTGTTACTTCTAGTATCATTCTTCCAAAAAAAGTTATGGTATTCAAGTGAGTGCTTTATGAAAATCATAAGACTTTTAGTATAATTATTTCCAAATTGAAGGGTTTTAAAAGTGACGATCGTTTTTGATGCGTAAGTATAAACTTCTAAAATACTTTTTGTAATTATCCCCCAAAGAAAATAAATATGAGATAATGGAACTTTTAGTCGTTGAGGCTTTACACTGTTTATTATTATATTATTCGAGATGTGCTTGTTGCGTTGTGATTGAACGAAGTGTCTCTCCATTCGCCCGTACGGTAGATTTTTATGTGGTACCCTAACGAAGGGTCACATCGCATGTTGTCTCTCTGTATTAAGTTACGACGAAAATCATTCGGTTGTATGGTACGATGCTCTAACCCTTAATAGTTGGATGGCCTTTCAATTCGTGGTCCTAAAACGACTTCAGCTTTTGCCACCGTCAATAGCAGAATCTGATCTGGAGCAAGATCATGTCGGGTTTGGACCACATATTATCCCATCTCTTCATCATACGCTTCCCTCTGCTTCTCCATGTTCCAATGCTCATTAAGCAATTGCAAAAAGCACAATTTAATGCCTGTCCCAGCATGTACCCGGCAACATTTCTGTCTTCTCTTTCTCGCCAGCCATGACTACCTCCTCCACATCACGTACCTGTCTCCACGAGAAAGGAAACGGAAAAAAGAAGAGGGAACAATCTGAAAATTTGACAGGTCTTCCCCTATAAACATTCTTCTTTGGTGAAACATGCTAGTTAACAAACTTGCGAACAGTCTTGATTTGGTTCCGACTAAAAAAAAAAAAAAAAAAAAACAGTCTTGATTTGGTGATATGAACTAAGGAGTGGCTAATCAATCTAATCGATGCAATGAGGCCTCATGGAGTTATAATTGTACTTGCCTTGTTTTTTGATTGTGTGATCTCAAAATCGGCAATTGATTAATTGAGCATCTTTTCGCAATTTATCTGCTATAACCATTGTCGAATAATTATTTGTTGATGGTAACATAGGAATGAGATCCGAAGAGAACCAACAACTTACTCATTAGATAGAGAGGACGGTAGCAGGAATGTCAACATCTCTGTAAGAAGCTTTCCATGTTCTGTGACTGAAATTGATTTGGAAGATCCAAGAGATAGTGATGGGAAGACAATAGAGAGACTAAAGGGGCCCACCAACCAAACCATGGAAAATTGTTCAAACATAAATTTATTACACTTTTGTAAATTTAGTTATACATCGTTTAAATTTACCAATCAAGTTCTAAATATCTTCATGTTTTGTCAATTGAGTACATCTGCTTAATTTTGACTAGAAATTGTTGATGTAAATGTTGGTTGTCCTTCATGATACGACTAGCATTAATATGAAAATTTTTAAATATTTTTAAATATTTTTTTATCGATTCTTTAATTTTTTTTTCTTTTTTTCTATTTTCCTTCTTTACCCTTTCCTTTTCCCTTCACCAGTTCTCCTTTAGGCAAGGGTCACCCGACCTTGGGCCGGCAAGGGTAGCCCATGCCTAAGGCTGGCAAAGGGAAAAGGGGAAAAAGAAACAAAAGGAAAGAAGAGAAAGGGGAAAAAATGAAAAAAAGTAGAGAAGGAAAAGAAAAGAGTAGAAAAAAAAAAAGGAAAAAACCATAAAAAAAAACCCTAAATTATACTCACTATGACACATTTATCATAAATTTTTTTTTTCCATGACACTAAAAACTCCAAACTTGTACTCATATGACATATTTACTTCAATTTTTTTTTTTTTTGATACTAAAAATCCTAAACTAATACCCATGTGATACATTTATGCTAAATTATTTTATTGTGACAATAAAGCCCCTAAATTTCTATTCATGTGACACATTTACCCCAAATTTTGATGTAAATGTGTCACATGTATACACGTTGAAGATTTTTGGTATCATAAGAATTTTTTTTGGATAAATGTGTCTCAATAGGTATAGTTTAGGGGTTTTTGGTGGCTTTTCTCAAAAAAAGAAAAGAAAATAAAAAAAATATTATAATATTATAAAAATTGTCAATATCAATGTTGGTTGTGTCAATTAGGACGGTGAGCGTTCACATCAATAATTTTTCAGTAAAAATTGGTCGATGGACTTGATTGATAAAATGTAAAAATATTTAAAACTTAATTAATATTTAGAACTAAATTAATAGAATTACAATAGGTTTAGGATTTTTTGGATCATTTTCCGAACCAAACGGTAATGTCTAACTTTCACGGATTGATTCAAGGATTAAGCGCTTGATTTAGACGCGGTAAATCTCATGTTTAAGTTATAATGTCTCCTACTCATTGACCCCAAGTTAGAGAGCATGTGTGTTTCTTTTAACCATAGGGTATAGGATATTTCTTTTTCTTTTTTTGATATGAAAAAGGGGCTAAAAGTCGAATACAAAATTTAACATCAAGAGTTTATCATTTTTATCTTATTACCTAATAAAACATATACAAACTGTATGAGCAGCTTGCCGAGCTTAGACTTTTGGGTCTTAGCTTGGACTTCGTTTCGCAAAATTTGTTGCATTTTTCCTTTAACATTATCTTTCCTTAGCTCTCCCAATGGGAGTGTGCTTGCTCACGATGGGCCTATTCAAAATTGAATACCAATTTGGGGATTTTATTACATATTTGACCCACTTGATTATACCCATTTAACTAAAAAAAAAAAAGCTGACCCCAACAAGATGCATCCTCACAACTTTAGGACTTTCATAATCAATATAACTCTTTTGAAGATCATATAGCGTTAGTCTTTTGGTAGGACATATAGCGTTAGTTCAAACTTACTCCAATGAGTCAGGCCCGAGTTACTAACGGGCCGGTTTGCTTCTTCATGGATCTAATTTTGGAGGCAGGATGGACATTCAGGTTTACAGTAAGTGCGCGTATTTCCAAATTAGAGTTTGGGATCGTTGGTCAGGTTTGAGTTGGGTTCAGCCCATCAAGCCGAAAGACATATAATATCTTTTCGAGCTAGGTGGGCTTAGCTCGAGCCCAATCAAGTTTGGCTTTATATCTAAATACCCTTGTTCAACACCAGACTCAACAATTTTTTGTTGGGCTTGGCGTGGATGAGCTTGTGCCAAGCTCATGATCAGGTTTTCTAGAAATTGAAGTTGGCATATCAGTGCTATGGAAGAACTTTCTACCACCAAGAGTATGCATCTATAGTCGAGGGTGTTCTCCCTACAAAACTAAAAGTCGTCCTCTTTTGAATCACTTTCACAAATTTTTATCAACATTTTGCTTATTCAGCAGAGATGTGTCTTTTTTTTTTTTCTTTTTCCCTCTATTTTTATATTTCCTTTTTCTTATTTTCTTTCTTTTTCTCCTTCTTTCACCTCGAACCTAGGTCACATCATAATAGCTTGTGCCACCATTGTCACCGCCACTCCATCTATTGCCGCCCTCACTAATGAAGCCCAACACCCTTTATATCACAAAATTTGTGGCCATAAAGGTTGCAAACTCCAATGATTCTCTCTTTCTAGACAATAGATCACACTTGCTAAATTGGATACTGATCAATGATTATGCCTGCATGGAGGTTGGTAGTCTCACGCAACATTTGTGTTGGGAACTGGGAAGGCCGATGACCTCCAATTTTCTTGGTTAATGTGGGTGAATTGGGGCCCTCAACTCGTTGCTTATACGTCAATCATATAAGAGGAGAGGATTTCCCCCTTTTAACTTTAGAGGATCTCAATTCTTTTTTTCTTTAAAAAATAGAAACTACAAATGTTCTATGGGCGCGTGCAATTCGTTTTGGAAACATCCCCGCAAAGAGTTTCATTTGCCATGGCATAAACTTGGTAGAAAATGCTAATGACAAACTAGAGGTTGGATTTGAAGCACTTCTTTTGATCGAGTACAGTTTCAATTAAAGCTATAATTTGGGCATAGATTATGGACTTTGCAATTATAAGTATCCGGGTATTGATCCGAAATAAGTCTGTCTTGTACAAGATTACATGGAAGTGGTGGAGAAAAAGGTAGAGTGCATACACAGAAAAGAAGAAAAAGAAACGGAGAGATCAAAATAATATATTCTTTTGGGCGCGGAAATAGATAACAATTATAGATGCTGAAGCTCTATCGTTCTTCTCGTCTTTTATTCTATTAAATATTATTTTCTTATCATGCGAGCATTAAAATATTTAAGCACGAAATTGTCTCTTGTAGTCTTTTTTTTTTTTTTTTTGGTAACCGAGGACTCCACCATGGGCCCCCGTGCCGGGACAAGACTGGGGGCCGGGCCCTATACCTCGGGGAGACTAAGATGCGACCCCACCACCACCCCCCCACTTGGCTGCGCGCTAGACTGGAGATTCGAACTTGCGACCGCGGTGATGAGAGCAAGCCCTAAACCATCACAGCTACCTACCAATGGGTAAATTGTCTCTTGTAGTCATTTTTCACTTTTTCCAAAAAGCTCTATGGTGACATTTTTAACCGCATATGAAACTTCTGGATATTGCCATCACGTCGATTTCGACGCTCGTAGTGAGTGTTTGGATGATTTTAACTCTTGGTTGGGGGATTTTACCATTATGTTTCCGTTTTGATTTCTTTACTCGGTAGGAAATACTTAAAAGTTCAAATACATAGATAGATGTTAACATTTAATCATTTAAATCTTTACCATGCCTCTCTTGATCTTTGTTGTGTATATAATTGTGAGATTCCATATGACAACTACGGTTGAACTTTGATCTAATTCTACGTGTGGAAATATTTAATGACAGAGACATATAAGAAGTCTAAAAAGATCTATATTTACGATCTTATTTCTGATTTTATGCGATATTTTGTCAATTACTAACGATTGTTTTAAAATTTTAAATTATTAAATAAATACGTTTTTCAATATGTAAATATTCCGATAATGACATGAAAAGCTATTACCATCACTGGAAATATCATATTTTTTTTTTTTTATAAAACTCATACGAAACTTTGAATTAAAAAAGAAAAAAAAAACTAATGAACGGCATACACTCTCGTAAATCTTGAATTTCACCGTCGAAACTCTTTTTAAAACAAAAAAAAACTAGGATAAACTAAGTATGCAGGAGGACGCCTAGTATGAGCTGGATATGTGATATTCTATCCTTTCATCTATGACGAAGAACGTACCATTCTCTCACAATAATTTGACTCCACGATGAAATATATTTCGGCGAAAGACAGTTTTCGGTTTTTATTAAATGAGACAAGTTCTGTGATGATTCCATGCAATAAATATTATAGGTAGACAAGAGAGCGACAACAGAGGAATTAGTTATAACGGGATAAATTCCATATTGTAACTCTAGAACCTACTCAGTTTAGAACCGATCACTCCTACCTCAAAATTTAAGTGAAACCAGCCTAAAGAGTCCTACAAATTGCAGAACCTTGACCACTGGATCGGGGGACTGCCACAATGATTTCTCACTGTGTATGACGAGTAGATATGCCTTTGCAGTTGTCGGGCAGCGACGCTGGGGCCATCATCATGTGAAGAAATCTGCGCATATCTTTTCTTGTTCGTACTTCGCAATGGTAGAGAGGACATTGAGAAAAAGCAGAGGGGAGATGAAATCCGGTGCCTGAATGTTGTCCTTCTAAATGAGAAACGTGACTGGTTGGCGCGGGAATACTAGTGCTAGGTTTTTCACTGATATTTTGTTTGGCAAAGCAAGGAGAAAATAGATTCTTCCCAATATTATAATGTTGCTTGACACAAGCACAAAAAAAATTGGTACTTAATGTGCAATCTCGTCCTTGAACTTTCAATTTGCTCAATTTGGTCTATGAACTATTGATAAATGTCCGATTTAGTTCCTGAATTTTCGATTTGCTCAATTTAGTCCCTAAACTATTGATAAATGTCCGACTTAGTCATTCTATTACTATTTTTCCGTTTTTTTTTTTTTTTTTTTTTTTCTCTCTCTCTCTCGCCCGCCAGCTCGAGAAGAAGCGAAAAAAAAAAAAATTAGACATTTATCAATAGTTCATGAACTAAATTAAGCAGATCGAAAGTTCAGGGACTATATCAGACATTTATTAATAGTTTAGGGACCAAATTGAGTAAATCGAAAGTTCATGGACGAGATTGCACATTAAATAAAAGTATAGGGATCATTTGTGATATTTTCCCAAAAAAATTTCCACATCGCAAAAAGAGTCGAAATGTTATTTTATTTTATTTTTTAATTTTTTTTTTTATTTTGGAGTATGAAAGTCAATTTTTTTTATTTGGATAAAGAATAAATGGAACATGCTTCAAATTTGATTTTTTTTTTGGTCGGTTCTTCAAATTTGATTTAGCTAAGTAATAAGGAAAGGAAAATTAAATAAAAAAATTATATTTTTTCACTAAACAATTTACTATAATAAATATTTAAGTTAGAGAATAAACTGTGCTGCATAAAAAAGGTCAATCATATAAAAACATAAAAGGATTGATGCAAACATGCAAGAGATACATCGTTTTCATATAAGACTTCTTTATTGTCATGCTGTCCTATCACCTTTGTTTCCGTTGCTAAATGTAAATTTAGGGAGTAATTGATAACAATTTGAAAAACCAAAAGAAATTGCTATTCAAAAATCAGTTTCCTATATGCAGATTTCCTGCTTTAAAATTCCACTTTTCTAAAATGTAAACTTATATCATTCAAGTAATTCACTTGACTAAGAAGAAACATGACAAATCACATATCCACATAATGTAAGATCCTTACATTAAAAAAAGAGCGAAGGCTTCATTATAACTAATTTCATTCAAGCAAATTAATTCGTTGTTTGATTTTAAGTTGCACATATAGAGTGAAATTTTTACGCTCAAAATTAATACGATTTTCCTTTTAGGCTCCATTTGTTTCGAAAAAAAAATGAATAATTTAAAAAATCTTTTTTTCTAAAAAAGATCGTTTATAAAAATGAACAAACGAAAAATATATTTATTATCCAAACAGTTCACATTTCATAGGATTGTTTGTGAGAAAGAAAGGATAAAAAACAGGTAATAAAGAAAATGTTTTACTCAGTTCTATTAATTAATAGTACAATCAATATATCAGGGGATTACGGAATAATAGAGTTTGAATAATTGAATCCCCAAAAATGTTTTTAAATATTATTTAATCTAATGCGAGTAGACATGACAGGTGTTTCAGATGGCAAAATGTACAAATTACTAAAAATAATAAATTATGAAACGTCTCATATGCTATACACGTACAAAATGTTGACGCGTGGTTGGTAGAAGTGGCGACAAACCCGGATCAAGGCACTCACAAAGGGCTTACGACACTTTCCCATCATTCTTTCTCATAATATTAGGCAGCAAATTAATGGTGAAATGTCACCTTTGGTCCCCTAATTTTGTATAAAAATCATAACCGTCCATCTAGGCTTTTTCCCCCTTATTCTGAACAGTCTCAGTAATTTTTAAAATGTGTGACCATTATTTCTTTCATTGTAATTTTTTTATCGTCAAATGATTTTTGTGGATGTGGACAACCAAATTGCTGAGCTAAACACAAGAATACATGTGTCCGGCCACATCAACCAACACAAAATTAGAGAGAGAAAGAGAGAGAGAATCATGGCGCTAGATCTCCCTTTGAGCTTCATCGAGTTTAGCTATGTCTGCTCAAGTTTTGTCAAGACTGGCCATGGTATCAAGTTTCGTTCAATTCGACCATGGGGTCATGGCAGCTGAAACTTTCTCCAACCATGGCTGCTCGAGCTTGTTCCAAGTCGTGACCTTGGTCATTCAAGTTTTGTCAAACTCAGCTAGAGCAGCTAGGTGTTTGTTCATGTTCACGGCCATGGAGTACGAGCTTTGGTGAATTTGGTCATGATTGTTAGAGCTTTGTCTAGTTTGAACATGACTGCGTGAGCTTCATTTTGCGTGTCTTGATTTGGATTATGTGGAGTTTAAGTTGAAGGAGAAGACGGTGACGACATGACCAGCATGGGGACTCGAGAGAGGTCGAGAGAGAGATAAAAAAAAAATTCTAAGTCAACAATGTGTTAAATCATGTCCGTTGATTTCTAACCATATTAATACCAAGTCACCAATTTTTCATGGAAAAATTAAGTAAATATCTTATGAACTTTGACTAAATATATAATGTCATTAAGAAGTTTTTAATTTTTTGGAAAAATTATGTAAATATCTTATGAACTTTGACTAAATATACAATGTCATTAAGAAGTTTTTAATTTTTTAATATGATGCATGAATTTTCAGTACATATTCAAGTTGATCTAAGGATTTTTTGTACATGTTTAATATAATCTATAAACTATATGAATAAGTTAAGTATCATTCTTTCATAAATTTAAGTTTATGGATAAGATCAAATATTTTTCATATAATTAAGTATAAAAAATTTAAAGATCAATAAATTAAAAATTCTAAGACAACATGTTTAGGGATAACGTTATACAAATAAAAAACTTAAGGGTGGTATCGTGTATTAAATCAAAATTATGGGTCCACGTGTTTCTTTTTTTTTTTTGTCATTTTTTATCAATTCAGGATGGAATGGTGGGTGACACTTTTTAAAAAGTAATAGTACGGATTTGGAAAAAGAAAAAAAGATGATTTTCTTACAAAACTGAGCGATGACATTTACCCAAAATAACACCTACCTCCGGTCGATTAACAACAGTCTCTCTCTCTCTCTCTCTCTTCCACCTCTGTAAACTTTACCTCCCGACAGAGACAGACCAATCCTGTTCCATCTCGTGCGATTCCTCGCACGTTCCCTCGTTCCTTCGTCTTCCTCCTCCTCGGACAGTCGTCGTAGGCGCGCCCCACTGATCCGCCAACGCGAAGAGGCGAAATCCCAGATGGCTCCTCACGGCGACGGATCGGGCGCTGCGGAGGAAGCCGCGGCCGGCGGAGCCGAGACGCGTCCTGTTTCGACCATCGTCATCTTGATCGGTACCTTATTAATTTCCCTTTTCGTTTCTGCCTCGTGGAATCCTTTCGTGTTGTTGGGTAATTCATAACGCGTGTTTTCTTGGGTGTTTTTTGCTTGGTTGATTTTTGGGGTGCGTAGCTATGCAAACTGAAGCGCTTCCAGTGGTCAACAGGTTTCAGCTCGTCGAGGATCAGGACTCCTTGTGAGTTTCTTCATGAGCTGCTGATGTTTGCGCTTATTTAGTCTGCTTTTTCTTGATCAATAGTGGGGTAGGAGCTCAGCAGTTGTGCTGTTACTGTCGAGTGCTTTTTAAGGTTACGGAGAATATTGGTATTTTGTTTTTGTCGCTTATGTGTTCGACCATTTGCATCTCTGGGTTTGAGGTCGTTTAACGCTACCTATTGATTTGGGCCTGATTTATGGTTAAGACTGAGAAGCGAAGCATCTCAAGGGAATTAGAATCTAAACACCACACTGCGCAACACACCCCCCCCAACAAAAAAAAAAAAAAAAAAAAACAGAGAGAAAAGGGAGATTTATGGTTAAGACTGAGAAGCAAAGCACCTCGAGGCAATTAGAATCTGACCCCAAAAGAAAAAATGGGAATTAGAAAATGGAAAAGGCAAAACCTTTTGTGGGCATTGGGATGATCAGAAACTAACCTGCAAGTATATGTTCTTTTTATCTCTTTGCTTGGGGTAATATGGTATAGGCAATCCTTGATTCGGTCAAGAGATTGATGTTTGATCTTTTAAGTTTCTAAATTCTCAAATTCTCTCTATTTAGGCATTTACTTTCTTGCTTGGTATTTTGCATTAAGTTTGATGTGTCAATCTGATACGCTACAGGTTCCCTAAGAGTGTCCCTTGGGTTCGTTACCATGGTACTTACAAAGACTTGAACATAAATTTGATCTGGCCAGGAAAAGATCCTTCATTCGGTATGTAGTTTGTCTGTGTTCCTCAAAACGAAAATATTTTACTTGCAAAAAGTAATTTGGACTCGAGGGACTTTTGCTTGGTAATAATTGCTTATAGTATATACCATTATGTGTTTGATACATTGTAATGCTTACAGGGGTCGATAGCGTTGGCACAATTTCTGCATCCTTGGTGACTTATGCTTCTATTCAGGCATTGCAGCCTGACCTAATCATAAATGCCGGTACCGCTGGTGGCTTCAAGGTCTTTTTTTTTTTGGGCTTTGAAGGAGTTGTAATTATATTTTGTTTATGATCATATTATCCTATTCATATTTGTCCAAAGTGACTGTGTTCACAATTCATTGGTATTGGTACAGTCCAGACAAAATATGTTTTCATTCATTTGGCTTTCCCCTCTGTACCTAGTTAGACATCTTGGTGTTGGAAGAATGCCACTAAGAATTTAATTGTATAGCATGCATCAATTCCAATTTAGACTTAAATTTTCGCTTTCTGAACTTTTCCTCAGCTCAAAGTTTACAATTCCAATAAAATGCGGCATGCTAATTTGTGTTTATTCCCATTTGCCACAGGCTAAAGGAGCGAGCATCAGTGACGTGTTTCTGGCATCTGAGGTTGCTTTCCACGATAGAAGAATACCAATCCCAGTAAGTCATTTTTCATTATATTGGCGTCATATGGTTGTTAAAATGCTTATTTGGATATCATTTTCTAGCACTTAACATAAACTAGATGGGATCTTTTTCAAAGTTCTGCAGGTGCTGACAAAATGGTGACAGTTGTGTGACAGCACATAGTATTAGGTTGCTTATCAATGTTTCTTGCCCTGAACAGCATAGTGTCTTTAAGTATGTGGTTGATCCTAATGTCAGAAAGACAAGCGTGAGCTGTTTATTCAGTTGCTTGTCTGCCTTACGTGCCTTACCTCTTGTTTCCAAATCTTTTTGCTCGGTAATGAAAATTTCCTCGTGTGTATATATTCCTTTTCTGTCTTGGTGCTAGGTCCATGAACATTCGTGCTGATGCTGCTACTAGCTTTTTTCTTGGTCAAAAACATATAGTTGAAGCTGCTTTTGTGCCTCCAATGTCTTCTGCAGGTTTTTGATCTGTATGGAGTTGGGTTGCGACCGGCATTTTCAACACCGAATCTTGTAAAAGAGCTCAACTTGAAGGTAATTCCATGCCTTGATTGACAGAGTTCTCTTGCTTAAAACCTCAGAACTGTTTACTTGGTGAATGTATTTTTCTTTTCTTAATTGAGTTTGTCTGGACTTTTGGAATCACAAAAGGAAATGGCCCAGCTGACTGGGATGGCCAAGACATAGAAAGTTTATGTTCTGAATGCTATTTTTTCCAAGATAACCTGCGGTTAGTTAAGGTCAACCTTTGACAAAGTAAGCTTTGCCAATGTTACATTTTTGTTCTCTTTCAATGAAAAGAATTCTCATGCTTCTAGGATATTATAAGACAGGTTATTATCTGATAAATATATCCCTTTATTGTTCAAGAAGCTCTGATAAGTGGTCTAACTGAACTGTAGTTCTCTGTTAATGTTGGTCAGAGGTTGACTGAGGAAGAGGAAAATGTCAAGTTGATATAGTGACAGGAAATCATCTTGAGGACTCTTTTTTTTTTTTCCCAGGGTCCTGCTGCTTAATTTTTGCAAAAATATCTCCTTACTGTTTATTGGAATATTGTCTAGACACGCGTCACCTACTTGATGCTCCCTGGGCCTGTGGTTATATGATCAGTAGTTTTGCTGATGGGGGCTTCTACAATACTTGTAGCAAGTCCCTCAGGATGGGTTTGTTAGCAAAACAAGATTTTCTTCTGCCATATCCTTACTTTCTGGTGGGCCTAGAGGCTGCTTTTCCTACCAGGGCATTTCTATTTCTGCATGTATGCTTAACGTGGCATTTTTCTTGTTAGACTAGATAATATCCTTTTATGAATGTGAATTTAACTTTTTGGATTCTTCTATCTTCAAATGCTATCTGTCTAATTTAGAGCTATTCGTAAACTTACTCTTTTCTCAAATGTAGAGTTATTATAATTGAATCCCTCATAGTCAAGGTTTATCTGCATCTAGTTTCTGTGCTGAATAATGCATTTGACTTTTGAAAGGAACTTGGATCAGATAGACTGCACGTATATGGTCTTATCTCTGTTTCTAGTGGGTTATATCAGAGTAGAGTCAGCTTCATTAATTTTATGCGTCTTTCAGGTTGGTAAGCTGTCGACTGGAGACTCTCTAGACATGTCCCAACAAGATGAAGCAACAATCTTTGCAAATGATGCGACAATCAAAGATATGGAGGTATTCTATTATTTCCTTTTTTTCCGTCTACACATGAATGGATAACCTTACTAGCTAAGTGTTGCTACCAACTCAGGTTGTAAAACTTACGTATCAATTAAACAGGCGCTGTTACTTTCTGACATATAGCATGGCAGATGTCTTATAGTTGACCATCTTGGTTTTGGTTTTTGATTATATCATGTCATTTTATAAAGAAGATTTTGCTGTTGTGTACCCGTAAGTCGTAATCAACATCACATCAGAATCCTTCATTTTTTACTTTTTATTTATCTGTTAATTTATTGTATGCCTGGCATCTTGAAAATGTAGGGTGCAGCTGTTGCTTATGTAGCCGATATCTTGAAAGTTCCTGCAATATTTGTAAAAGCAGTGACCGACATTGTGGACGGTGACAAACCGACTGCGGAGGAATTCTTGCAAAATTTGGCGGCGGTTACTGCTGCCCTCGATCAGACTGTCTGTCAAGTTGTCGAATTCATCAACGGGAAGTGCCTCTCTGACCTCTGAGGCATCAATCGATGTAGAACTTATTGATTTGTACGTAGATGACATTAACGCGTGCCTGTTAGAATTCAGCTTCACACAGCTATTCAAGTTGAGCGACTGAGGATGGTGTGCACAGGAACGTACTACTAGATGCTTTGTGTTTCATATGTCCAAAAGCCAATTTTTTTTTTTTTTTTCATGAGACCCGTTGAATCATTTGTATGATTGAATCATTTGCTATATATGCTGGGCAGACTTATTGTCTCTTGAATTATCTGTACAAGTTGCATCTGGACATTTCTGTGGTTTTGGTCGCAGTAATGTTTCAAATGACAACAGTCACCTGGGGTTCAAAAAGTAATGGCGTTCGTCAGTTTAAGTAGTGGAATCGCCGCCCGGCTTTGACATTCCCTTTTCCCGATCGACCCCTTTCGTACTTTTTTCTGGATCATATTGCTCGAAGCGCAGGCTTTTAGACTGAAGATGAGCTCTGCTTGCGCTTTGTTTCGTTGCTTTTATTTTTACCGGTGCCCCCACTGCATTCTCCAGATGGGTCAAACCTCAAACAAAATTAGGATAATACATAGAAGTTTTATTTTTCAAAGAGTAAAAGTTATTTTGTGAATAATGTTTTTTTATTAGGGTTAATATCATGAAAATCTCAAATTAATACACTTATGATAAATCTATTCAAATGAAGTTTTTGACCATCAAGCTATCAGACTAGTATATTTATGATAAATTTACTCTTCATTAATTTTTCATTAAATTTGATTAATGTTATGAAAAGTCACAAATCAATACACTTATGATAAAAGGAAGTAAAAACACTAAATTGATACATCCATCAATTTTTACATATTATCCAATCCAACAATTTAACGACAAAATTTAATGAAAATTGATAGAAAGTAAATTTGTCACAAGTGTACTAATTTAGGATTGTTGATTATCAAAAATTAAATTTGGAATAAATTTATCATAACTATATTAATTTGAGATTTTTCGTGACATTAAATATAATCGCGAAGAGACGAACCTAATCAATATACAAAAGAAATTAATCACTTCACCATTGTGGTCGAAAATTTGTCACTTTCTACAGCCAGATGTGTCTCTTGTCTCTATTAGTGAGATGGGTGGATATTCATCGAGTGCAGATTCCTTTATCAGTAGATCTTGGGACGAAATTTTTCTGATGCAAACCGTTTAAAGGAAGTACATGATAACTACAGATTGGAATAAAGCAAGATAAATAACCTAATCTTCATGGAAAGGTCTCCCTATCTTCTGACTATAAGTTTGGAAGTACATCAAGACATGACAATGGCAGGCCCCAGTTCCTACAAATGATTAAAGAGCACGATTTTAATGTGGCTAATATTACGAACAAAAAATTGGAAACAAGTGAACGCCGGCTAGATGATTTTTATTAGATTTATTTTGGTATAAAAATTAAATTACATATTCAACGTTGGATAATTGAGGTATCGGTATAGCCAATTGTATTAAAAAAATCTCTGAATAGTACACGTGTCATCCATTCAGCACAAGATAATTCATAATATCTGGTGCTCCCTAATTAAATTGGATGCACACTAAATAATATTACGTTTCATTTAAAAAAAAAGAAGGGTAATTCCAGAGCAAGAGCACGTTTCTCTCGCCATGAAACTGCTGACTTTTCATGGGGAGGAGGGAGGCAGGGGAAGAGAGAGAGAGAGAGAGAGAGAGAGCAACGAGCTTGAACTTAGTTTCTTTCTCTGCCTGTCTTCTCGGTTCGATCACCGTCCCTCCTTCTCGATGTCGCCCCCTCACGTTACATCAAGCGTCGACCAGAAAGACGACTGCGAAAGACCGATCTCCACCATCGTCTTCATCATTGGTATACTCTCTCTCTCTCTCTGAGTGGCATTTTATCTCAATATGTTGCGTTTTGCTCTGTGAATTTGATGAGTTAGAGATTTCGTGTTTGCTCTGATGAGTTAGAGATGTTGGGTTTGCTCTGTCTTCATAGAATCGCAAGTTCTGTTTTATACAGCTTGTGCGGCTGGTCATGAGTTTGCAGATTACGTTTTGGTATTGTGGTTGCGTTTATTCGGGTTTTCTGGTTTTTCTCACCGGGTTCTCATTTGGGTTTGTAGCTATGGATGCCGAGGCTCTTCCTATTCTGAAAAGGTTCAATCTTGCTGAGGACAGCGCGTTGTAAGCTTCTTTTCTTTCTGTGAATGATAATGATGTTACCATACTTGTTTTGCTCTCATTATAAGTGGGTTTTTTTTTGGGGACTTTCGATTCAGGATCTTTCTTTCAATGATAATGTACTCTTTAGTCAATGTCCATAATTCATTACCTTAAATATTCAGCTGCACTTTGCTTTGACTTATGATCAGTTCAATCACTTTAATAATGCTCAAGATGAGCCTTTCTGTTCTTCTTTTTCTTTTTCTCTCGGAATCTCATGGATACATCTGCGGTCCAATAAAACCTTCACTCGCTGAATCAGGATTTGTGGAGACAGCACCTTGTTTAGTCTTATGTTACTGGCTCTTGCGTGCTTTATCTTGTATTTCTGCAACCTTCCTTAATGCTCTATGCCATGATGTCAAAGACTGCTTGAAGTTTTGCGATGAGAATTCTGCAAGATTTCTATTCTCAGACATTTCTTACCTTTGCATATGACAAGAATTAAAACACATATGCAGTTTTCCAGGTCTCCCTTGGATTCGGTACCATGGCTTTTACAAGGATTTGCAACTGAACGTCATTTGGCCAGGGAAAGATTTAGTTCTTGGTGGGTACCTAACAATACCTATTATTCCCTCGTCCATTATTTCCCTTCTCCTAGGCCTTATCCACACAAGCCAATATCTAAATCCTCTGAGGGTCTTTTACAGCCGAAACATTTATTTTTCATTACCTAATTCAGATTCTCAATTCTCTTGCCTAGAACTTCGATCTGAAGTTAACTGTTCCCAACAGCACATGAGCCTTTTACCAGAAGAAGTATACAAGGATCAGTGACTTTTGTTTAAGACCGACTGATAGAATTCAGTACCTATCAGCTGCCCTCTGCAATCAATTGATGGGCTGTGGATTTCATGCTTATCTGCCCATAAGGGACTTACCAACTCCCTCAGTTTATCTCTTTGATAGGTGTTAATAACATTGGGACTATTCCAGCAGCACTCGTGACCTATGCATCTATACAAGCATTGAAGCCAGACCTCATCATAAATGCAGGCACAGCCGGTGGCTATGTGGTAAAGCTACATATTATGAGGATTTTGAAACTGTATATTTTATAGAGTCTTCTGAAATATACTTATATATCTTGCAGCGTCTATTTCAAATTTGTAAAGTGGATTCATTTCTCTTCAATACAGGGGCCTTCGGTTTCCTTAATTTTGATAAATGTCTTTATTCAGCCTTAATGCATATGACTTTCAGTGTTATCCATGCTTTCCACTACTTTCTTATTTGCTCTTTAGTAGATAGAAAACAAGAGGACAGCTTACTCTTAAAGGAACAAAAGATAGGGATGTAAGATTTACATAGCGCCTGAGCACACGTGTCTAGAAGACATAATCACTTTAGGTCATTGTACTGACTTTTGGTGATTTCAGTCGAAAGGAGCAAACATCAAGGATGTTTTTCTTGTATCAAGCGTTGCTTTCCATCATAGAAGGAATCCTCTTCCTGTAAGTGATCTGAAACTAGGGATTCTCAAGTGCTTCTCTTAATAAACACAAGATATTCACAGGGAGGTGCATCTACCTTAAATCCAAATATCAGTTTATATTATTTATATTGTAGTGGTGATCAGATTCCTTGGCAGTATAAAGAGGTCTCTGCCAAAATAGAGCAATTGCATTATGTTGAAATTTTAACAACTTCTGCAATTTAAGATAATTAGTCATGCTTTTTTCACTGCAGGGTCGTGATCTGTATGGAGTTGGCCGGCGACAGTCCTTCTCAACGCCTGTGCTTTCAACAGAGCTTCAACTGAAGGTCATCTTGCATAGATCACAGGCTTGCTCAAAATGTATCCATACTTACAATGTTTGATCATGTTACCTGGCATAGAGCAGTTTGTGGAAGTTTTTGTGAATGACATGTTTTGCTTTTTATATCTAATTAACGCTTGCAACATGTTGAGAAACAGTAATAGAGGATTTATTCAATTTGCTCACCTCCCTGTGTTGCACTATTTCGGCTCGATATATATTATATTGAAGATCTACGTGACTGCATTACTTTCTTATCAAGGTAACCTTCACATGAGAATTGTCATCTGCAGCCTCAATCATGATATAGAGATGCCTTACCATGGTCATTAGATTTTAGGCTCACTTAAATTGACTGAGGTGGATCTTCTCTGGTATTTGATGGATCTAATCCAAATGATTTTAAGATCTTGGTAATCTGCAGAATGGTTCACCTTTCATCTAGTTTCTTGTTTATGCATTGCAACTCAGTTACTCATCATAGGTTGTACATATTAATTATCACCCTCTACATTTCTTTACCTATAAAAATTTTATATGGAATTTTTATTTGGACTCACTTGATATTCCAGGATGGAGCACTATCCACTGGTGACTCCTTTGATATTTGCCCACCGGATGAAGCATTCATCACCGCTAATAATGCTAACCTTGTAGACATGGAGGTAACCAGTTTGAGCACTGCATGTCCTGACACCAATTTCCAACACACGCTTCATGTTTCCCAAATTATCTTGATGTAGTAAAGTTCCTGCTTTGTGGCAGTATTATGACTGATAGAAATGGAAGTAACATAGAGAAGGATTGTTTTGTTGATATAGCCTAGGAAGCACCGACACTCTTCAGGAGCCTTCGTGTTGTGTTAGACACTTCGACATGTGTCTGACACTCTCGGACACTTTCCGACACTCAGTTGACATGTGTCAAAAAATCTGACAATTGGTCAACTTTCTTGACACTCAAGTTGAAATTCCGATATGCAAGTTTCCAACATATTGCGAGAGACAAGGTCAATTTGAAAAATTTTCAATAAATGAGGAGTCAAAAAGTATATATGTGAAAAAATAAAAAACAATAATATGAATAATAAATGGGGGAAGAAGAAAAATCTAGTCTTTTTTTCTCTTCTAACTCTCATTTCCCATGATACACAATTCATCTCCTGAGGTTTTTTTCTTTCTCTTCCAACATGTCTAACGTGCTAGTCTAGAATGCGATTTTTTTTTTTCCAAGTTTTATAGATTATTGGAATGAAGTTAAATTTGTTAAATTAAAACAATGAATTATATTAATAAATGGTGAATTAATGTTTTTAGCATAAATTCATTCTAGGCTTTTTTTATTATTTATTTGTGAATTTGAATTAAATTAATTTGATTGAAATGATCACAAAAATAATAATTTATTATGTATATATAAAAATATACATTTAATATAAAATGTATTTGAACGTATTGGAATTCTCTATCTTTTG
The DNA here is from genome assembly GCA_014182715.1 of Eucalyptus cloeziana. Taxonomy (NCBI): domain Eukaryota; kingdom Viridiplantae; phylum Streptophyta; class Magnoliopsida; order Myrtales; family Myrtaceae; genus Eucalyptus; species Eucalyptus cloeziana. The sequence goes on from CM024640.1 coordinate 20,307,580, forward strand.
AAATCAACATGTCGTGTCGTGTTGTGTCGCGTGTTGCGTGTCGGTGTCGCGTGTCAGTGTCGATGCTGCTTAAGATATAGCCACACCAATTTGAAGGTGACATTGTGAAGGTTGTAGAGGCCAGATTTTAGATCATCGAGTAGTTCTGGAGATGTGATCACTCAGATATTTCTTGACTTGCTCTGATTAGACCAGCAAATTAATGTGTCCAGAGTCTTATGAATTGTTCAAAATCTCACAAAAGCCAAAGCATTAGCTTCTCTTTTTAGGAGGATGGATGTATCAACAGTCTCTGCCATGAGCTACTTCAGAAAATGATAATCACAGTTTTATGGTCGTCATTTTAGTTTGAAGAATCAGGGATGGATTTGGTTTGCAGGGAGCAGCTGTTGCCTACGTGGCAGGTCTATTGAACGTCCCCACTATATTCTTGAAAGTTGTGAGCAACGCCATTGATGATGGCAAGCCATCTGTAGAGGAATTTCACCAGAATTTGGCAGTGGCGATGTCTGCCCTCGATCGGACAGTCGCAGAAGTCGTGGACTTCATCAGTGGGAAGTGCCTGTCTGAACTGTCCGTCTCTGAAACATCTTCTCTGGGCTCTACAAGATCTTCCTGACTAAAAACTATAGTTGTTATAGTTGCGCACTTGATCTTCTCTTATTTGAATGTTATAGTAGCAGTTTGCTCATTCATGATTCAACTATTGAATGGGAGTCCAGAGCCTTCAATGATGGATTCAACTGGTGAAGCACACAGGCCATACTCACAAGCCATCCGTTGCAATAAGCCAAATTCAGCCCGAGGCACCTCTAACTTTCCTCTAAAATGATACTTGTATTTCAATCATAATGCTATTGAATGCTGTTGATCATTCCCTGAAATGCACCACCAGTCTGCTATTTTCTGATTGTAATGAGACTTTTAATGCGGACCAAAGGCCAGAATGGCAGTATTCGAGTATCATGTTGCTCTTTATCTCTAAATAGACGATGTGATTGAGACTCCTCTGATGGGGAAATTCTTAGCTGGATCCGAATACACGGTTCCATTGCATTCGCTGCTGTTTATTTTGTTAGATCCAGGTTGAACTCACATGATTAATGGCCATTATGAATAAGTTGGGTACACGCCATTTTTCTCAGCAGAAAATTCTTCTTCAAAGCTGGTCATCACTTAGAAGAGGGGAGAATCACGTTTTTTACGCACTTGTTGCAAATTGCCTTTGTCTTTAGTAATAACTTTCTATTTTTATTTTTGTTTTTTCTCCAACCCTTTTTTGGCTTTATATTAATAAATTTTGTCTATCTTTTGACTGACATTAGCGTCAACGCAAACCACGGCAAAAATTATGTTAGATCTCTAAAGTGCACATTAGCAAAATTAATCGAACAATCATGGAAAGACTTGACCATACCTAAGTAAAAATGTTCAGAAGTTAATTGCACTTTTTAAATGTTCAGGACTTGATCAATTCATGTTGACAAAATATTTAGGAGTTTCAGTACAATTTTTTGAAATGTTAGCTCACGAAAAGGACATGCCATCGATAAAAATGGATGGTGCATTGGACCAAAAATTAAGATTGGGATAGATTTAAAACAAAATTAAGAAGCAATATATATTCTCTATTTGGGTTAGCATATTGAATTCACGTTGACAAAATGTTTTGGACTCCGGTGCAAATTTTTTTCAAATGTTAGGGTCACGGAAAAGACACGCCATCGATGAGAGTTGGCGGTGCATTGGGACCAGAAATTAAGGGCGAGATAGATTTGAAATAAAATTAAAAAGTAATATATATTTTCTCTTTGGGTTAGTATTTTCCAAAGAGCCCGACCATCTGGCGGTTTTTCAAAAATACCCCTAACTTTTGAGCATTACCATAATGACTTCCGACCCTTCATTTTCGCTTCAATTTCATCCCGTCGTTGGCAGCGATTTGTTTTCTCCGTTAAAATGCTAAGTAATCCATCGTCTGGGCTCTGTCTCACATAAGAAAATTAAGAGTACGTAGACCACAAAGTTAAGAACTACTATGTAAACATCCTTATCCCACATGGAAAAGTTAAGAGTACATGGACTACTATATAAGTATGGATGTGAAGTTAAGATTACATGGACCACTATATGAGTGTTGATGTCTATTAATTTATTAAAATGAAGACCATCAATCAAGTTAGATGACATCCACATTTATGTAGTGGTCAATATATTCTTGACATTTTTTCATATGGGACAAGGAAAATTCATCATTTTATTTATTTTACAAACAGTATTTTACAAACAGACAACCAGTATTTTACAAACAGACAACCAACAATGGGTCGTGTGGAAGGTGTCGGAAAAATCATTATTCTCATTGATTAATTATCAAGAGATTATTTTTTAGAAAATAGGTTTTAAATCGTTTACCTTTCGCTTAATACATGAAACAAACCCATATGAAATCTGATATATAATTGTTTTGCAGTATAAGATATCTCTTTAAAAATGTGAACAAGATTTAGCATTAATAAAATAAAAATAAGTAGACTTCCAAATACAAGTTTTTTTAACTACCACCTTTTATTAACTTTGTATATGGCTAAGGCAGATTGATGTCTACATATTACCGAAAAAGAATAGATATGACCCCAAACAATTTTCATAACTCTTCTTTAATAATTACTAAAATATATATAAAAATAAAAATCAGATAAAAAATTCTCAATTGGTGGCTATCATTTCAAACTACATCCACCAAATCAACAAATAGGGCAAATTGATGTCTACATATTATCCAAGTAACATTAACATTAGATTAAGTAAAAATTTGTTTTGTTTTTTTACAATTAACCATAAAAATAAAAAAATTCTACATACCAGCATTGCTTCGACGAAAAGAAAGAGAAGTCAGTTCAGAGTAGCAAATTTTAAACGACAGGAAGTAAAAGCGCAAAACAAGTCAAAGATTGATGACTTGCAGAAAATGAGAAAGAAGCATGAATCTACTAGAAAGTCCATGAATTGGATCTCCTCATAGCCGGCTTCATCTGTCTGTCTTCCTCAAGTGATACCATACCTATATGTGAAGGGTCTTCCAACATCATCTTTGCCACCAGGTAACCGGCGATCGACCAAGTTTGGAATTTGCGAGCCTGCTTCCCGATGTAACAACCGAGCTTCCCGTCGTAGTACTCTGGCCAGTTGTCCTTGAGCAGCCTTGCTTCTGCAAGTTCAATGGCTCTTCTTGCAATCAGGGGTCGTCCGGTCTTGATACATGCGGCAGTCAGAAGCCATAGAAGCACTGCACACATTGTGACAGCGAAAGAAAAATATGAGAATAAAGGTTGATTTGAAAGAGTCATTCAAAGCGAAACCTAAGAGCGTGTATATCAAAGAAATTTGTAGCAAGTAGCAAAGTGCACTTTGATCATGTAAAGCAAACCATGCTAGTTTATCAATCAAATACAATTGATGTTATACAAAATACAAATCCCTCGAAGAAAAGATCCATGGAAACCAATCAACTTCACTTCTCATGGGCAAGTTTTAAGAGCATACCTGGCCAAGATCCACCATTGTGGTAGCTCCATCTAGTGTTCTTCGGATCGCACCCTGTCACAATCCTCCATTCATGGTTCTCTATAGCTGGATAACAAACTTTCAGAGGCATTTCTCCAACTAATTCCTCCCAGCGTGATTCTATTAAATCCATTATGGCAGTGGACTGTTCTGGCGTCGCTAGTGATGACAAAATGGCAATACAGTTACCCAAGCAGAACCAACGGAAATCCATTCTGGCAGGGCTAACATTGCCAACAAAGTATCCACCACGAGTAGGCATAAAATCGAAAACCCATTCTGGAAGAGAATCAGGTATCACGTTGAATTTGTTGACTGCGGTATGAGAGTACTCCTCCGTTTTATAACGATAAATATCGTTAAGATGCTTTAAGTCTATCCAGAAGTAACCCCTCATGTGATAAGTTAGGGCATGAAGGCGTTTGACAATACGTTCCACAAATTCCTTTCCCTCCACATCTTGCTTTAGAAGAAGCAAAGCACACCTTAGTGCCATAAAAAAGAGTGCCTGTATTTCGATAGGATAGCCATAGACACCCTGCAAATTACAAACAATTTTGAACCGAGTTAAAGTAAATGAATAATGAGAACAAGTAGATCCATAACAGTTTTATCATTTCTAAGAGTTGCAGGATGTGCTAGCTCCTAATGGACCTTGAGTAGGCAGAAAACAGAGATATTCGATGACATGTAACCTAATTCATTTTTTCTCTCACAGAATTAATCAGACGTTTTGAGCAAGTTAGATGATAACAATTCTTTCTTTAGATCATTCATTAAGCAGCATGAAAAGACAAAGGGTAACATTTGAAATCAAATTATGAGTCTCATTTAACACACATGTAAAGAACCCTACAAGGTTGCATTACTTACTATTTGTTCATTACTGCTGATTATTTATTCATTACTGGCATGATGATGCACTTACATATGCCTGCTTGTGAACCAGTCTATACATTTGGATTATTTAGAATAAAGAGGAAGCATATCAGTTCAATCAAATGTAGAGAACCCTTAGACAACAATCTTGTGAATCCCTTCACATTGTGAGAAGAGAAGTATGAAGTTGCAATTGAATATCACTTTGTGGTTAATAGAGAATTGGCTTCTCTACATGATTTGAAATTAGAAGATTGATATTAAACTAGTATGTACCTAAGCAAAGTCATATGATAGTGATGCTATAAGAAACTCACCATTCTACGGTCAATCATACAACATCCGTCGGCGCAGAGAAGAGTTGGAAAAGTGTCAAAGCCCTCCGACAGACACAAACTCAGAATTAGACGCATGCCCTTCTGGCATTCAGATAGTTCAGCCAAAGATGTATCTCCTGTGGATTTTGTATAAGCTCGGAGCAGAATGATCCACCAAAACCCAGAATCAACAGGAGCAACCCTTCCTATTGCACTCTCTCCAAAATCAGCTATCAGAGTTTCATTATTCCTGACCGGATCATGGAGCACTTTGAAACTAGCTGGCATTACTCCTTCTCCTAGCTGGAATCTATCGATTTTCTTCTCCCATGATTGTAGGCGAAGAGTCTTCAATATGAAGTTTTTGACTATTTCAGATTCTCCATTCATCAGAAAAGCCAATGCACTGGGAAAGAAATCTCTCACAAAGACCTAGAGAGCCAATGAAAAAGTTAGCATTCACTTTCTAACAACTTGAAGCCATCTATTTCTTAACCCCCCCAAAAAAAACTTGAAGCTGTCTATGCTCTGAATCATATCCAGAAAAATACTTTATCCCTTGACTTACTACAAACCTAAGAAAACTCCTGTGCTCCAAGTCCATCGACATGTGAACAGATGGTGCATATTTGACTACAGGTGGACATATGAGTGACAAAGTAAAGATGCCATGATGCCCATTGTAAATAAGAATTTCTGGAACACAATATTGACAGTAGTTACCCTGAATATGCTAAAGTACATGACAGTTTGCAAAATGAGAACAATTAGGATTGGTCTAGATTATGATTGAGTAGTAACCGAAAAGAGAAGGCTCATCAACGGGAGCATGTGGGCTAAAATATTCAGTACATGCTTATTTACAAACAAAAGGACGAAGAAAACCATCTGTCCAACCAACAAATGACTTCAACTAATACAATTGATATGGGTTCTCCCAAACCATTAATGTTCGGTGGACCAAGAAGGACAGACGCAAGCAGTGGTGATGATCATCACTAAATAGGATGAAATGGAAGGTACTGCATTATACAATCTGGAAATAGTACTCTTTACCTGATCGTAATTAAGGTTCTCTTCAGAACTATCCACTGCAGCAATAGTCCCCACTGGTTGACCCCGAAAATATACTAATGATCTCCTAAGTGCTTCCCAAGCTTCAGCAACCATAGGATGGGTATCAAATCCATTGTCTACCCTTGGGGTATTGTAGCCCGACCTTCTATCGGGCGACAAAAAGTAACCAAAGGGGTCGGTTAAGCGGGACGAGGACTCAGAATTTCTCAAGGAGAGATGAGGAGACAACGCAGTCGCCAATTCATTGAGGGATCGTTCATCAAGCGACCTCTTCCTTTCCATGTTTAAAGGCCTCGGCCTCTCCATCAATTTTGAGAAATCACATTCTTCGGACTCAGCTAAAGTGCACAGCATATCAGATCCTCTCACATTTCCGTTTTCAGTAACACTGCCCTTCCACTGCACATCCATTCTAAGGGTAGACAATATTCTCAGGATTCTCGTGTGAAGTTAAGTGATCCTCAAAAGTTGAAATGATATGATCCACTCTGTACAGAACAACATAATTAAGCCACTTAAAAGCCAGCAACAGGCACAAGTTCTCATGTACTTCCTCTGCAAAGATTGGTAATTGCCCATCTCATCATCGGTGAGATAAGTCTACACGGTAGATTTTCAGCGAAACTCCAATTCAGATCTCGCATGCATATAGTTCTAACTAAATCACTTGATCAATGACACTAGAAACAGCTATGACGCTACTCAGAAACATGTCATTCCCGTATAGAAGATATCCAAATCCCTCCAATCCTACGAAAACACTCGGAAACAGGATCGAGAATGGCAAGTGCATTTCACACGTACTCCCATTAAACCCATAAAAAAAAGCATGTAAGAGCACATCCGAAAACAAAATTTCGCAGGCGACGAAACCATTCTTCGCGTCACGATCGTGATCCACCATTAGAATGGCTTAATGTCAACAGACGCATGGAACATGCATTAAATTATCGAAACATCAGCACATGCAGGAGTAGCGTCGGAATCCACTGTTTCCAACAACAACAAAAAAAGAAGACCGGATTCTCATCTTTCACAGCACCAAATCCAAAACAAGCACACCAAACCGAGACGTCCTAAAAAAATAATTCTCGACCCTTTTGCATGTTCAGTATATTCCCCAGATCTCTGACCAGATTCACGTACGGTTCAATGGGTGGCGTCCGGATTTAAGCTCTTCGAATCAGAGGAAACTAACCTCAAAAGATCAATCGTCGTCGTGCTTCGAGACCCACTTCGGAATTGACTGGAACGACAGATATAAGCTCGCATTAACAGCGACGGGTAGATAGATGGTGGGGCAAGCATCTCGTTGCGAGATTCGGAGTGGCAGGTGTTTTCCTATTTTTCACTGTTTGCCTTTATTTTATTTCTCTCTCTTTTCTTTTCCCTTTAAATAAATGTATGTGTACGTGGATCATTCACGTGATCATGCCTGAATTATGAAAACTTTATCGGTCTCGCTTGTCTTTTCCTCAAAAGAATATGGACGCGTATGAGACACGTGAACATCGTTCACTTGTATTAGACGTTTTACTTAGTGTAATTTGTGTAATAATCCTATGGATAATTATCAAAGAAATCATAAACGGATTTCAATTCAGTTTTAAATTTTTTTAATTTGATCAATTAAATCATAAACATTTTAACAATCTAACCATAGTCGGAAAATCTCCGATGTGGACTTCAGCCATCTTAAGTGGCATAGCTAGTGTGTAATGTAGACAATATTTGCAATTTAAAAAAAAATCTTAATATTATTAATTTTTTTTTTTTTTTTAAAACTAGAAAAAAAAAATGGAAAAATTGTCACATTAACACCGGCTATGCCACATAAGACGGCCAGTTACCCCATCACCAAATGTTGACCAACATTGGTCGAAAAGACTATAAATTGATAAATCATCAAAAAGTTTATAACTAAATTATTTAAACTAAAAAGTTTAGAATTGAATTGACATCTTTATAATAGGTCTAAGACTTTTTTGGTAATTTTAGTCATTATGATGCCATTATCCACAATTTTTTTCAAATTTTGTAAGAATGTACTTGTATTTCAATTTCATTAATTAATTTCTTTTATTATTTCTGATATATGAATTTTTCATTAAAAAAATTAATTTTTAAAAAATTGGGCCTAGCTTGGAGGGCTGGGTTTCACAATTTGCGCACAACACTTAGTAAATCTTGTAAAATAGATATAAGATAGGACTAAATAATAATAAAATAAATAAAAGGTACACATATTAAGGAATGCAATGTAAAACACAGACAATAGTTTTAAGATTCTCGTTAGTGAATGTGTTTTACGGATTAAGATTCTATAAATACAGTGGGAATTGCAATCAATACCTATATGTCCATCTATATTTAATTTTATATAGAAGAGAGCTTTTCGATCATTAGCCATTGATGTTGAATTTGTTTTATAGTCCATAAGTGAGCTTCTGAGCATTAATGGTGCCTACTACTGCCTATAGCAGTAATGGTACTTACCTGGCAATGCTTGTTATTCCTTTCATGTTTAATTTTTTACAAATTCGAACCCACGTAGAACGCAAGGGACCACATCTAGTAGACTATAAATTTTTATCTTGCCATTAAATGATATCTATTTAGTACAAGTATTTATTCCTTATTAAAAAGGTAAAAAAGATCTACTTAAGAAGTCTATTAAATGAAAAAATCATAGGAAATACTTATTGATTTTTGAAAAAAATCCATGGGTTATGTATGGATCTAACAACTAAGTCCTCCATAATCAAACAGTGTAAAAAATTGCGAATTTCTCCATATCTCTTTCTTAATTTGGAAAATGCAAGGAGACACAAAAGAATACTTTCCTTTTTAGTCCTAAGAATTCAATATTTCCAAGAATACATTTTGATCATCAACCAAGGATTTACCAAAGAAAAAGATATCACTAAAGTAAAAAATACGAGATTTTTTAGTGGACCCAATGACAATGAATTTACTGTTTATATGTATTTGGCTCACATGTGACGAGTGCATACAAAACCAGCTCCTAAGAATGGGGATGGAAGACCGATTATTAGTGTGTTAGGGTCGAGGCTTGTGAAGGCAGGGACCTGGCTTGTCGCCTTGTTATTGTCACAATGTGACAAAAAAGCATAGAGAAAAGAGACATGAGCAAAGCGGGGAAGAAAGCATTTCGCATGCTTTCCATATCATCGACCGCGATGATACATTGCATTGTTAGCCTGTTAAGAACTTCGGGAATATATTGCAGTTTGATGACTCGAGTTGGATGGAGTAACATTAACTTTCCTGGAGTCAATTGTTTTCTGAGTAGGAGTTGAACTTTAGACCGGTAAAACCCATAAGGAGAACATAGTTCTCTTTTCATGTTGGGCTTAAAATGGGACAAGAAAAATCCAAGAGGGCCAGGCGTAGGCTGAATTGGGCAAAGCATAACCTGAGTGGACAAAAGAAAATAAAGAATTGGGTTCCACTGTCTTTGCGGAAAAATCATTGATTACAGACTAATGAAGTCCTTCTAATGGCCAAAAGACAAGTACTCGATCCATCCCGTAATGACTTAAACGCGAACGGTTGCAAAAGATCTTAACATCGTGTTTTCAACCCACCGTGTATTCCATACTCCAAAATCTGAGGCCCATTTCTAGTTTAGGCACTTCTTTGGGAGATCATCAATTTTATGGTAAAAGAACACTAGATGTGCCAAAAGTTGTATGTAACGCTTACTTTAATGCCAAAAATTTTTGCCAGATCACTTACGTGTTAGATCGGAGAAAAATAGATCACTTAAATGTTAATAACGAGAAATTCCAACAAAAAATAATGTGACTTTTATAATTAAAAATTTTAGATGACTTGGTATATTATTTAAAAAAATCAAGTCCATGTGGCATTTCTAGGTGGCGTGGTAGGCACTGAAATGATCACTTTTTAATAACGACCGATACTGAAATGATCATTTTAAATAAAATTTAACAATCAAACGGTCACTATTGACAAATTTAGACAACATCATTTAGGAGTTATGTGTTGACTAAGCACGCAGCAAGTCACGTAGGATTGAGAATATAATAAAATATAGTCACGTCAGATTTCCAGGAATTCATATTAAAGTTAGCACTTAAATGATCGTTGCACTTAAATGATCCGAAAATATCTTTTGACACTTCTAGTATATTTCTCCTTAAATTTCACCTAACCCACTTGGTCTCCCACTATATTGCACATTTGAGGAGCAAGTATGCAAGTGACTTTTGTCTAACTTCCCTTGTTTGGAATAGGAGAGGATGCTTTCTCGTTTTGTATTTTCATTTTTTGTAGGATATTTGAAGTAGAGGTCTCAAAATTGGTTGAAAGCCCATTAGGTGGAAGGCGAAGAAGGCCTCCTTCCGGGGGGGCCCGAGCCATCAGTGAGATATCACTTTGGAAGAGCTAGAATTCTAACCTTGTGTCAGGACCTACGGGCCAAGGGACTTTTTAATCCATATATATGAGTTAGATCATATGTGGGTTAGCCTAATTTGAGGAAATAGGTTGTTACGGGTTTGAACTACATAGTGTGGGTGACTCCAAGTCAAGATATTCTTGAAGTATAACTGCTCTTCTTGAAGACATCCTTGCTCTTGTCTCAGTTGCCTCGTATGCTATATACATCTCCTTGATTAGGAAGAAACTATTTGATGATGATGAAAACAAGGTCAAGGCAGCATGGCACATTTCCTTGGATAGCTATTGAACCTCTTGATATTTCTTGTTGCCTCCCTTGTGCTTAATTTTGCTAAGCTAGAGCCATTTACCAACCTTAACTAGAAGCAGGTTGGCTTAGTTGTGTTGAGAAAACACCTCTAAGTGATTTTAATGATTTCCAAACTATTTTTAGTATAATATTTATTATGATGTTTTTAGATGTTTGTGACAAGTATTAAAGATTATGTGATGGCAAAAACATTCATTTGGTAATATTCATTGAATCAACAAACTAACTATTGTGGAAGTGAATATGCGTATTAGTAGAATCTAAATGATAACAGAAAATGAAATGCTAGACTGTTTGATAGATCTGTCATGAGCTGCAACGAGGGGACAACAACAAAAGCTACTTTTATGTAGTCTGCAATGTTCTGGAAAAGGATTGTATGGGCCGTTTTATCTTTAGACAGTAGTATCAACGATAATTCTAATAACTCTTTGCTTCTCCAGTCCACCTCTAATAGATAGATTGTGTGGGTATAAAAGAAAGGATCTTACAATCCCAATGTTAGGCACGCATAAATACAAAGACTGAAAATCTTCTATATGTTGTGTTACAAGTGAAACACTCTCTTCCAATTGTTTCTCTAAGTATTGTATTCTTGTCATTTGAGTAATTGTGCTAATTATTAAGCATACAAGAGTAAGAGCAGCAACTAAATCCTGATAATGTGATTTGTCGTATAAAATCATTAGTGTCTGTCAATTGTAACTTTCTGAGTAAATTACTAGTGTAATCCAGTCTAACTTGTGGATATTAGTTTGAAAAGTGGACGTCGGATTGAAGATAAAGCCGAATCACTATGTATTTTTGTGTGCTACTTCTGTAAGCACGCAATCTACTCATGAGTTTTGAAACATCACCTTAACTAGATCTTTATTTAGAATTAACTAGTTTCTATGAAAAATTATCAAGTTTTTTAAAACAACCTATTCACCTCATTCTAGGTTTTATTGTTAGCTCCCAACAATTGTATCAAAGCCCTGTTGTTCGTTTGTTATTTGAAGCGTATCTCTTCTGAGTATAAAGATCTTCTCTTATAGTTAACTAAGTAGTTTCTTTTACCAATGATGCTCAAGCTCCTAATTAGCCACTTTACTTTGATGGAAGCAATTATGGATACTAGAAATAAATGATACAATTTTACGTTGAAGCTACATATCTCGAAATGTGGAGCATTATTGAAAGTGGCATAGCCATACTAGCTCTTGGTCCTACCCAAGTTCTTGCTCGATAGGAAGCTCAAGCTACAGATGCTGCTGTTAACAATACAGAAGAAGCACGAAGAATATCTACTCTCAATGCCAAAGCCAAACACTTCTTGTACTGTGCTTTGTCCCCATCTAAATTTAACAAAATTTCTTCTTGTGCTACAACTAAAGACATCTAGGATTGTCTCCTATTGACATTTGAAGGAACCGACAAGGTGAAGGAAACTAAGATGAACATCCTACTTGGAAATTATGAACTCTTCAAGATGAAATTAGATGAGACAATAACAAAGATGTTCACTCGATTCACTAAAATAGTGAATGGCCTTGCAAACCAAGAAATATATTCACTAATGTAGAGAAGGTAAACAAACTACTAGGGGCATTGCTAAAGGAATGGATCACAGTGAAGACCTCACTCTGAGATATAATAAGGATTCAACCAATCACAAGGAATGAGTCGATAGAAACAGTTATGTCATATGACGTTGAACATATGAATGAGGAAAATAACTCAAAAGGTAATAAAGGTATCATCTTTAGAGCTGAAGCTAATCAAGATAATGCAGGTGAACATATATCCTTAGATGGAGAGGACAGTGGTGAAGACATGGCGCTATTGACAAAAGATTCAAAAACTTCATAAGGAAAGGTGGAAACTACAAAAGGAAATGACAAATGAAGTTTTCAGATGGCTAAAAGCCATGATGGAACTAAGAAGAATTCAAAGGTAAGGATATTATTTGCTATGAATATAGGAAACAAAGTCACATAAAGCTGAAATTACCATTTTTAAAGAAAAAGAAGGAAAAATATGAAAAGAAGAAGAAAGCATTTAAGGCTTAATCATAGAATGACATTGAATGTGAATCCATCAACAAAAAAGAAGCAAAACTCTATCTAATGGTTGACTCTAACCATGAGGATGAAAATGAGATAAATGATCTACAAAAATTTTTGGGCAAAAGAATGCCTCAAGTGTCAAAAATTGGCACGAAGAGATACTTAAGTGCCAAAACTTATGAAAGGGACACCTAAGTGCCATTTTTTTTTTTAATGAAAAATGGGACACTTGAGTGCATGTCCGGTGAACCTCGTTGGAAATCCTACGTGGCATTTTTTTATTAATTTTTTCACTTACGTGACTCGCCAAAAGGTTGACTTAGCAAACCACACACAAAAACGACGTTATTTTGACACTGTTTAGCCACATCAGTATGCAAAACGACGTCGTTTTGTGCGCAGCTCGCCGAAAAATTGCCACATCATTGTTTTGGCTAGGTTTTCTCACCAGTGGCACTTAAGTGTCAATTTTGCTTCGATTTTGGCATTTAAGTGTGACTTTCGTAACTTTTGGCACTTAAGTATCCCTTTGTGCCAACTTATGGCACTCCAGGGATACGGGTGTCGAATTTTTTGAGGGAAATGTTTGAGGAGCACAAAAAAGCTTCAAAGAGGATTTTTGTTCTAAAAAAAGGAAGTTCATGATCTCAAAGAAGAGTTAGGCATTTGCAATCCACTCGAATAGAATCTTTCAGGTATTGTTTATTATATGCTCTCTTCATATCAAAGATTAAGAATGCAATGAACATTAGATACATATTCTCAGATTGAAGTTACTGTTATAGTATTTCTTCTCTCTCTCTCCTCGATGACTGTTTTGACATATGATCACCTCATTCACTAATGTTGTTGCACTTATTTCTCTTTATTGATTATTGTGTACATTAAATTCAAAAATTTGGTGAAAATTCAAATAAGAAAGTTACTGTTATTGAAGTAATGGACAACTTTCTAAAACGTGACTAAGTTGCTCCTACTTATGCAGAGATAGTGCACACATATTTTCTAAAAAAAATGGCTCTCTGTAACCACTATATATTCCCACACTCATTCATTTCTCTCCTTCGTTGCCCCTTATCCTTCTCATTCAAATGGCTCGCAAACCTCGCACGAATCAGAAACCTACCAAAAGGTCTTCTCGCATATCAGTAGTAATGGCCAAAGTGTCCAAAGGAGGACCATCGCATGTCAATCTCACGAACCAACCTAAAAGATCCACTAAGGTAACTCAAAGTCAAAGTATTCCGCTGTCTCAACAAGTTGGAGAATATGTTGGAAGAAGAACTGCAAGCATAACCTTGTCATTTTTTTTTTAGAGAGAATAACACCTATTGCCAAGATGCCTAAGTCATGTCTATGAACCGACAAGGAAATAGTACTTGTAACTACCCCTTCAACACAGTTGGTTATCCCTACAACTTTCCAAATCCCTCCAAAGAAAGAAAAGCCGTTCAAGGTGTGATCAACTAGTTTCTGATGACACAACATGAAGTGATACTCGAAGCACTTAGGTATGCTTTTGCTAAAACTCATAAATTGGCACTACCTCCTACACCTATCAAAGGAACCTCTCAATCGGTGATTCAAGCATTCCCACAAAAGTACTCAACCAAAGAAGATGTCTCGAATGATCTAGAAAAAAAGGTAAGTGAATAAGCCCCTAGAAAATTCTAATTAGCTTGAAGTGCAACCAACACAAATTGCACTTGCTCAAGGCTCTGACCAACTCAAACAAAGTGAACCCAGAACTGAAACAGAAGAAACTTCAGGAGACAAGCATTGTGAAGATGACGACAATCAGGTATTTCAAAATTTTGAACCTATTGAAAGTTTTGACTCTAATCATTCTTTCAAGTTAGAAATGTTTTTGTCCAAAGATCGTAAGGAAGCTTTTCAAGCTTTGCGTGATTAAGGAACTATTCCATATCGATTTGTTGATTTTGACTATCTTGATGCCCACGACATTTTTCTATTCGAACTTTTTGAAACACTAAAACTCAAATTTTTCTGCTCAGTGAAGGAAGAAGTCCATCCCACTCTTGTGACACTATTTTATTCAAATCTTCATTTTCCAAATAGGGACTCTTTCATTTTCACTTGTCGAAAACAAAACTATGTCATCACTTTGGATCAACTAGCGAAAATCATTCAAACGGAGTACCATGTGTTAAAGATTCTAATAGGGCCTGATGAAGCCTATAATTTTGTGCTAGAAACTTTGAACTTCACTTGTGGTTTTAAAGAAATTGTCCTATTAAACCTTTTGCCTCTCAAAATGGATTTCATCCAAAAGATTTTGACCCTCTATCTGTGTCCCAAGACATCTTCTGCAAACAATGTATCTTGTTATGAGGCAATAGTCATCTGGGTCATTCTCACAAAGTTTGATGATTTCTCTCACACACATAATCTTTATTCATATGTATCACATGGCAAAGAGAGATAGGTAAGCTGCCTTATGTTGTCCTCATCACTTGTATCTTCCAACACAAAAACATCGACTTCACTAATGCTGCCCCAAAAAGCATGGTGAATCTTGAGATTGGGAAGAAGATGCTAGACAAGATGATGCTAAGAATGACTCCTGATGGTTGGGCAAATCCGAAGGATGAGATAATCCATTGGGCACGGTGAGGATAAGCATACAATTGCTACCCTAAGAGAAAGATTGGTTGAGTAAGAAAAGAAGAAAAAGGTTAAGGCACCCGTATAAATGCAGACCTCTAGTCCACCAAGACCTAACAAATCACCATCTCCAGTGGACACATTTGTTTCTCCCACTATCGGGCTTGCCAAGCCGAGATTTAGGAAATCAAAAGCATCTCTTTCATGACTTGATATCTAGTGACAATTCAACCCATTCATCTTGAACCGGAAGAATCTAAACCCACTCCTCCAGGCAACGCAAATGCCCTCACATTGAAATTATCATATCTCTTTTGTGCTCTTATTTTCTTTTGCTATTCATGTCTAGTTGCCTTTTGAATTTGATGTACTAACATGACATGTTTCTCAGTAAAGTTCTAATTTCCTTACGTATTTTTGCTAATGACAAAAAATGGGAGAGATATTGATGTGAAAACTTTTTGATATGTGCTGACATTTCACTTACACATTAAACTTTATTGCTAGAATAGATAACATCAAAACAGAGGGAGCATTACACGAATTTTATGCTGATATTGTTATCGTTTTGCATATGTTTTTTAATGACTTATGATATCTAGCAAATGTATGACTTTTTCACTCTTATTCTACGAAAAAGATCATCTAGACTGCATCTCCAGTGCATCTTAATTCTTATGGAGATCTTGTTACCTATTAGTTGTGCATATTCCTTGAGAAATTAGCACATAAATAGGTCATTTACTTTTACAGCAACTTTACAAAAAATAATATTTCACATTTGTAAAAAGGAGGAGATTATTGTAGAAACATTTCCAAGTTTTTGCTAATATTTGTATCAATGTTGTATACATTAGGTCACTTAATCGTAATAGCAACATTGATTTGATAATGTTCATTAAATTAGCAAACTAACTATTGTAGAAGTAGACAGCAAGATGCTAGGCTGTCAATAGGCTGTCAACAAGTTTGTTTAGAGCTACAATGAAAGGACAGCAACAAAAGCCATTTTTAGGTAGTCTGCAAATGTTTAGGAAAATGACTGCATGGATAGTTCTATATTTGGATAGCAACATCAACGGTAACTCTAATGGCTCTTTACTTCTCCAATATTTGAATATTATATTATTGTTGTCTGAGTAATTGTGCTAAAGATTAAATAAACAAGAGTAGGAGCTGTAGTTAGGTCCTGACAATGTGATAGATCGTGTAAAAGAATCAGTGCTTGCCAATTGTGACGTTTTAAGTAGATTATTAGTGCAACCCAGCCCAACTTGTGACTGTTAGTTTGAGGGGTAGACATAGGCTTCGAGATAAAGCTGAACCACAATTTTATGTGCAACTATTTTTCTCACTCATTATTTCCACAAGCACACAATCTTCTTATGAGTTTTGAAACATCATCTTCACTAAGCATCAGCTAATTTCCAAGAAAAATTGTCAAAATTCTAAAACAACCTATTGACCCCCTCCTTTAGGTTGTATTATTAGCCCCCAACAAGTTGTTGGTAAAGGTGAGTAGCAAGGTGCATGATTCGATTTCTTTTCTTGAGTTTTGTTTTACTCATCTAAAACACACTTTGCTTTTATTGAAAAATAAAAATAAATAGTAGTTAGCTATAAGGTGGTTCACTTGATTTTGATCATATTTTTAAGGAGCATACAGTTGCTTGTTGAATTTCTTCTTTCGCTCGTTCTTGATATGAAGTTTGCATGTTTATTTAAACCCAATACAGCTTTAGGCCCTGGTAAATCAAATATACGTATATATCAAGATGGTTATCCATGTCAGGAGATAAATTGAATATGAAATAGAACCACAAACTTCTCGGAAAAGGACAGAAGTTCAACATGTTCAATGGGAAGCTTTCAATTAGATTGCAAGTTCCAATAATGGCAGGCACAAAAAATTTCTCAGCCTTCATGCTTGACTGCAGCTATGGTGGTTCTTGGAGCATTTGTCTTCCTCCCACTAAAAGTCTTCACCATTGTAGCATACACATGCACGGCACGTGATGGCCGTATATTCAAATCTGTTGCATAAGCTATGAATTAAGAATTAATTCCATGAGAGGTTTCATTTTCAATTAAAAGTAATATTTATATCTACTATCAATGTAACTTGTGGGTGACCGATTAATTTTCTCTATGAAAAATCATAGCCGACGATCCTTAATAATTACTTCAAAGCATAAGCGATTTGAAATTTTTTGGATACCTTTCTTTGTATATTTATTGGATATTATTCAAGTGCAATATATTTGTAGACATCATAATTGGAAAAAGAAAAAAAAAAACAGAAAAAAGAAAAGGAAAGAAACATAAGAAAATAGATTGGGGAAAAAACATTTGGGCCGAGGCGCCAAAGGAAACGAACCTCTTCGACTCCTTGACTTGGCTTTCCAGATCTAACAGATTCCCAGGCTTGTCGCTGGCACCGCCGCCGGCCGTGGGAAGGCACGAGCGACGAGCTCCATCAGCGACGATTTTGCTGCTCTTTGTTGCTGCACAATTAACATTGCTCCTCTTCGTGGCTCGTCGTTTTCGAGGTACTCCCTAGGCTCCGTTGCTACGTCATCAATGTGACGATTTGGACACCGATAGCTGCTTTGCAATTGCATATGAGCTCCTCGACCGAATTGCACACCAACTGTTTGATAATATATCTGAAGTAAATCAGTGTAGTTTGTTCTTGCCATTGATTAACCTGAACACGTTAGCATGTCTGAACTAAGTGTGATTTGGGTTTACTTTTCCTTAAGAAAATTTGGGTTTATGAGCGTCGAGCTTTACCTGTGTCGGTGTGGGCTTCATCAGATTCGTGATGTATTCCGGCATCCATTTGCTGACCTGTTTGAAGTTGCCCATTGCTGCATTTTCAGTGAGAATGCAGAGAAAGAGCAGTCAAATGGTGGAATGAAGAAAAAGAGGTCGTTCACTGAATCTTTTTCTTTTCTTTATTAGATGTCTGTCCTGGAGAACCATATCCACTTTTCAACAAACACACCAGTCCTGGTCATACAATTGACGATTGATGAGATTCGACCCGCCATTCGAGAAAAGAAGTGGCAGCCAACTGGCCTCTCCGATAAGACCACGGTCTTCCCAGTCTAACTGATCTGCAGACTTCAGCTTGTTGACCAGACTTAGACTGTCTTGACCTTCGTTCGTGCGGGGAGAGAGATACTTCAGGTGACTCCACTATGGCCAGGTTTCAGTTTGCCCAGCTGAGGAGGCGAGGACTACCCATGTGAAGCCATCAATCATAGTCCCCGATGCATTGTGACAGATGCCCACTATCGATCCTTTCCTCAAACCAGGCAAGAAAGCTCCATCTATATTCACCTTCAACTCGCCTTGTTCTGGTGGCGGTGGAAGCCAATACTCTCCTTCTCTATTCTTGCAGCCATTGTGTTTTCCTGTCCAAGCTGCTCCATTCCCTGAGAATTTTTTTAGTGTAAGTATCACTGAGTCTACCAAGGATTTCGGGTCTGAAGACAAGGTTATTTCTGCTTTTCTGGACATTCCAGATCACAGTCGATACTAGTTCAAAAACTGGTGCATTTCCTTCTTCCGTATGAAACTAACCAAACCATTCTTTGATTCTGGAGATTTGATAGTGTGAAATCTGGACTTTTATTTTTAGGTGATTTGACTGAATTTCCTGCTGAAAGAAGGGAAAAAATTGGGAAAATTTGATAGTACGAGATGACAAGTAAAGCTTGGAGATGGCTTTTGGGGTTGATATACATAGTTGCTGTTGCCACCATTTGGATTGGTGCTAGTTTTTTGGTTCAGTCTGTGGTTCATTTAGGAGCTTCACCTTTCCTTATCACATATATATGCAATTCGTTATTCATCATTTACATTCCTATCTTTGAAATTGGGTGCTATGTAGAGGATAAATATGGAAGTTTATGGTTCTGGAAAAATAGGAAGAGTGATAATAGTAGCTCTTTGAAAGGACTGGGGGAGTTGGAGATGGCAAACTTACTTGCAGAAGTTGATTTAAGTGGGAAAGCTGATGATCCGGTTCCATCCACGTCTGTGGAGGGAGGCAACATAAGTCAGCATGCAAGATCTGAGTATGAGAGTGAAAGTGCTTTGCATGATCGAGGTGTAATGAGTGAAGATGTTGACAAGGAAGTGGGCATAAAGGGACGTTGGACGAGGATGAGAGTAGCGAAAGTTAGTCTTCTCATTTGCCCATTTTGGTTCTTTGCACAGTTGACTTCCAATCTGTCCCTAAAGTACACTACCGTCACGGTACTGGCATATTTTTAAGTGGTTTTCCTTGCCTAGATTTTGCATATGTTTCTATCGTTTTTATTTAATTGGTTTCATTACCTTGTTTTTTCACAGTCAAACACTATCTTGAGCACTTCATCAAGTCTGTTCACCTTTTTGGTCTCTCTTGCATTCCTGGGAGAGAAATTTACCTGGATAAAGCTGATCGGCGTTCTTCTTTGCATGGGAGGCACAATCATTGTTAGTGTGGGCGACTCGGAGTCAGCATCTCCCCGAAGTGATGCTGCTCTTCTTGGAGACATCCTTGCTCTTGTCTCAGCTGCCCTGTATGCTGTATACATCACCTTGATTAGGAAGAAACTGCCTGATGATGATGAAGACCAAGGTCAAGCCAGCATGGTGCAGTTCCTTGGATACCTGGGCCTGTTTAACCTCCTTATATTCCTTCCCGTCGCCCTTGTGCTTAATTTTGCTAAGCTGGAGCCATTTACTAACCTTAACTGGAAGGAGACTGGTCTAATTGTTGGTAAAGGTGAGTAGCAAGGTGCGTGATTTGATTTTTTCTCGAGTTTCCTTTATAGTCATCTAAAATGCGCCATGCTTTTATTATAAAGAAAAAAAGTGGTCAGGTCTAAGGAGCTTTACTTGATTTTGATCATATTTTAAAGGAGTTTGCACTTGCTTGTTGAATTTTTCCTTTCGCTTGTTCTTGATATGACATTTGCTTGATTCAGAATTCTGGTTATCTATAGTTTGACCTGTTGGATTTGCAAATACTCATTGATCTGCTTTTTCCCCTCTCCCAATTCATATTCAGGGTTGTTAGATAATGTGCTGAGCGATTACTTGTGGGCCAAAGCCGTTCTTCTGACTTCTACCACCGTTGCAACAGCTGGTCTTTCCATACAAGTTCCATTGGCAGCTGTTGTAGAATCACTGACTGGCAAGGCGCCTCATCTCATGAATTACCTCGGCGCTCTTGCAGTCATGATCGGATTTGCAGGCATCATTATACCGTCTGATGCTTTCAGCAGATCAAAAGAAGCCAGTGTTGATCTTGGAAATGAAGACATTGGTAACCATGACCATGCTGCTTTGCGTGCTGATTGCTGAGAAATTGGAAGCTTGTGGGAATATTGTGTATAAGTAGAGAAAGAATTGGCAAGTATTGGCACAAGGAATAGGAATAGAAAATTTTACTTAGTTGTATGGTACACGTGATAATGAAGGAGCTCTCTCATAGTTGGTCTCTCTGTTTTTCTTCTCTAGTTGATCTAAGTTCTCTGAATTACTTGTCGTGCATCCAAACCAGCCATATGTAAAGATGAGCTGTGATTCACGACTACTGAGATCATCTGATAAGTCGCTGCAAAATAGAAACAGCCAGTACAGAGAAGAATATGACGCAGTACACAGCATAAAACAAAAGCCTCTCGTTTTTACTTCCTTGCATCTTCCTTGCATCTTACAATTTTAGTCAAAATGAGGCCACGTGTTACACTCCAATGCTGGTGAATTGTTATGGTCACAGGATCCTCCTTACTTGCGCGTTGACAGATATATAATACAAGAGTATGGCGGGTTAATCCAAGCGAGATCAGACTTTATCTCGACCAGAAAAGAGATGAAAAGCATGAATGAGCAAAGTGAATCATACTCGTTATCATTGCTTCTGTACGAGTGTGCAACTTCTATATCAAAAATTACAACAAAGACAGGCAAAAAGGGCAAAGATTACAGAAACAATTGACAAATGTTACAATCTCAGTGACGCCATTTACACTAGATTGGAGAATACTCAAAATCGCACGGTACAGCCATTAACTAATTTGACTCCACTATAAAGCCTAAAACACTATAAGAATCAAATTTACATGAATCACCCACTTGCCTATAATCTGATCTCCTGATAAAACTGGTTAATGCCTGGGTGTCAAATTGCCTTCCTGTATCAAAGTTTTCTAAAAACTTCAAGTATGAGAACAGGTCATCTTTCCCATTCAATAGCTCTTTAGTACAACATTTGTCTTCAAGCATATGATGAATAGATGATAGTCCAGTGCTGTGATCAACGCGTCGCAACAGAGCGAAGCAAATAGCTGTAATCATTCCCGTCTTCACAGCACTTCTTCATAGTCATCATAACAGGACAACATACTTTGCAGAAATTATGTCCCCTGCCAAAGGCAGCAGCAACAATCCCCGCCAAAATGTCTTCATTGTACCTAAAAAGATGACGATGGACCGATCCAAAAGGAGTACACTCACATCAAACTTTTCCTCCATACTGAAAGTATACTTTGTAGTCATGCTGCAGAGACGCCAAAGTGTTTCTGCAAGGACCCTCTGCATATGAAAGGAAATTGCAACATATGAAACTTGAAAAAAGAAAATGTTGTCCATTATAAATAGTTTACGGCCAGGTCAGGTTACAAAAGCATACCCCCAAATACTGTATGAAGATATTGAAGATCATCTGCTGAGCAAGCATCAATTAAAGCATACACCCCGGGTCTCAAAGCTTCATCTATTTCTCTGTGAGAGAGCAAAAAATTACAACCATTCTGTTAGTATTGTACCAATAGTAACTAGGCTCCCTTAATCAAACTTAAAGCAAAACACCAAAGGAAGGCACCTTCTGAATCCACCCTTAAGGGGACCGTGTTCTGAACATGTATATATGTAACTGGACAAGAACTTAAAACAATGATGCCCATACACATCTTTCTGCTGCCTTAACTGTAAAAGGATGAAAACACCAAAACATAAGAAAATTAAACGAAAGAAGGTACCATATTCATGAAAATCATGGTTTGGACATTGATACTTCCAGGACATATATCAATCATAATTTTAGGACATAAAGGACTAAAACTGAGATCCCAAATCTTCTGTTAAGTGCAAACTAAGCACTCCCTTTCTGTTTTGAGGCTTGTATACAGACAAATGTAAAATAAAGCAATCCGATGATTGGTCAATTGACAATGCATTCTTGCACTTCTTGCCCTGGCTTATCAGCTTATTGCTAGGAAGAGTATAATTTTCCAACTACCTCTCATCCACCTACGACTAGACCAAATTTGAATCCTAAAGTCACATAGTTTTGTGAATTTCCCAGCATTTTGTTGGTTAGATACCCCATTTTCAAGAAACGAGCTTCTTCAATGCTAATGCATGAAGACTTGACGCAAACATTATAAATCTCTCCCCAGCACTACGGTCCATGAAGTCATCACAATTGGTCCAAATGAACCACTTTGCTTGAAGAAATCGTGATATAGAGGTAAAAATGAAAGGAACTCATCAATAAGATTATGAGCAATTGAACATAAAACAAGGAAAAAAAAGTTCTCCGACAAAAAACAATCCTTCTTATTTTTTATAGGAAATCAATAAGCATTTAGTTAAAAGGAAATCAAAAGAGTGGTGGGAACATGTCAACAAGATTAAGAGTAATCAAGCACAAAAAAAGAATAATGTAACAAATACTTCAATTATGACATTTTCCATAATTGAACAATATTCAAGCCTCACAAAATCCAGTAAAGAACTCTCTGCCAAGTAAATCTCCATTCCCACATGCTCTTTGCCAGCATTATAAAGACCACAGAGCAACTTGCACACAAGAATATGTATTCCATGAACATAAAGCACAACAAAGGAATTGCAGCGTATCAATACCATACAAAGCAAACAATTTTACTAGAAAGTCACCTCTTCATATATCCTCCGGAGGGAACATGCACATTTGACCCCTTCTCGTACATCCCATGAAAGATAGGCTTGCCTGACCACCAGGTCCATGTTCACAGTCTCCAAACAATTGAGAAGAACAGAAGTGGAATCTTGAAGCAAAGCAATGTCTCTTTCGCATTCACTAGAAAATACACAACCATAGAGTATGTTTTCAGCAAAGAAACGCGTCAATGGTGGAAGAAAGGGCAATGAAAGATGACAACAATATCTTGTGTGAGCATATGATCTCTCTGTATGCATGGTTTTGTCTCTATGTGTGTGTAGGTTGGTGTGCAAGAGAAAGAGTCATTCACAGAAGCGAGATGAGGTACACTGCTGTTGAAAAAGAACTGAACTATCTGCGTGCCATTTCTTCAAAAACAAACTTTCTCTAGTTCTTGTTTCTCATCCCTCACCCCACAAGACACCTCTAGGGGGCATGCTTCTGACTCCCCCTTAATTTTTTTCCCAATGGTACACTGTCTATCTTGCCACCTAAACTAACTAATAGGTTTCTTGACAAACGTTTTACTGCGAACACAACTGAAAAATTTGTGAAGCATAACATACCTTTTACGATGCTTAAGAACAGTACAAAGCAATCGACAACAGGTGGCATATAGCTTCACTGAAAATGGCCGATCAATGTCAAGATTCTCCAAAGAAAATAAAGATCCAGAAGAAATCGTATCTTTCAGTTGAAACTGACGGAAGACCTGGAACAGCGCTGCAGGAATTCGTAACATCTGGGCAACATGCCAAGGATCCAATTGAAAGAGAGCATGTCTTCCTGAAACCCTAATCAGTACCTCAATGCACATAAGAGTGACTGATCCTGGGTCAGGATCACCAAAGCCCTTGCCAGGTGAACTCTCATAGAAAATTCGTGGACTTTGCACATGCAGAATTATATTGAACAAACCAGCCATAAAGCTCTGAATGTGTCTCCTGACCACACTCAAACGTTTCCGACCTACAGAAGGAATTCAAGGGTTTAGGCTTACATTAATCTAAATGTAAAGATACACTATTGTCACCTGATACAGATGTATAATTACAGGGAGACATGGCCAATTTTTTTTTTTTTTTTAAATGACACTTCTGGATATATACAGCAACGTATAGATTATTGGACCACTGTCTCATTCAATGTGTGTTTCTAGCCATCATAGATTGTTGAAACAGGAAATAAGAAAGGGAAACAATAATCATTTAAAATCACCCAGGAATCAGATTATGACATTGATTTAATATTATTCACTCCCATTATATTCCTGATAGATTTTCTCTCCATTTTATAAAAATTAGTTTGCAAAACAACCATGGATCATCAAATTCTTTCTTTCCCCAGTATACAAAGGCAAAAAGAGTTATCGAGTAAATCTAATACTCGGTCTATCAACAGTAGTGAATTTCAGTTAAGCAACAATTCAGGAGAGTTTACTCCTATATTTGTTACTCATTGAAAAAGTTCCGGAGAATACATAACTTCTACCCCTCAACCACACCTTAAAACATATGTACACATTATTACCTGAAACATTTTCTAGAAGCATATCCAACAAGTCAATGCTAGATGCAACAACAGGTGAGACAGTCCCTTCTCCCCTTCCAAAAGTTATGCCATACTTAGCCATGCAGCATTCCTGCACTCCAACTAATGCTCTCTCTATTGCTTGGACTGCAGATAAGAGATGCAACTCTGCAGCCTTCTTAATATAAATGGTAAATGATGTCCTCAACCTTGCTTTGATGTCATCCAGGCAACACTCCAGACGATAATCTTTTGATAGTCCCGCATGGCCAGGAATTGTCTTGGTGCTTGACCCGGTCTCATGAGTCATTAAAGTATATCTTTTCCCTTGTAACACAATACATTTACCAAGAGCCACTAACTGTAATTCTATCAGTCTGGCATATGCATTTCTGGATAATGTGGGATTAGTGTAGGGAAAATGACTCCCTAATTCTCCCAAATACTTCAGAACACCATCTAAGCAAACAAACGACGATGGCTGTGGCAGCTCAAAACCATTAACCAATTCCAAGATCAGGAACTGTGCCATTGCCATAAAAGTTCGCAGCAAAGTTGTCGATAAGAGAAGAGTCTGGTCTTTCAAATTCAGCTTTAGAATGGCTGAATAACCAATAAATAAGTGCCTGAGCAGAAATGCTGCTTCAGGATTATCACCTTTGAGCAACTGCTGTAAGAAAGGCTTATTTAAATATTGCGAGTAAAAAAAATTAACTTCATTTGAAATGCTCGCAACACAATCATCACCTTCCACATGCGACAACTGAGGGCCAACATCAGTAACCACTGACTGATTAGTAAAGCCAGATGACTCTAAGAAGGCTGTCACAACGTCCTTCTGTTCACTGTGGCTGGATATATTAGGGACAGGTGAAGAGTCACTGTGTGACAAACCATCACTTCCCAATATGTCCTGGCTATAGTTCAACATTTTACTACTTTGCTCATGACCTAAATATCCCAGCTGCTGATCATTCTGACCAAGCATATTCCGCAGAAAGATACTAACTACATCTGTAAATACGTCGATAAAGAGGCCGAACTTGCAAAGAGGTTCATGCTCCCAATGAGAGGATATAACTTTATGAACCCGATCCTTTGCATCAATGTGGTCAACGGCAGATGCTAAGCCCCAAAAGAAACCATTCAGGCAAGACATAATGGCAGATAATTTAGTCATATCCAGTGAGTTCTGACCAACATTTGCTTTTTTATCATGAAAAGAGTCTTCCAGAGAACAAAATAAGCTTTGTGTCTCTTCTTTCATACTCTCTGCAACAAGGCAGATGCTTTTCCAGGCTTCAGAATGTTTAGAAGGATCCCAACAAGAACCTGGTTCAACTAAATTTGTCTGCCCCAGGCCAATGTCAGAACCCTCTTTCTCTTTACAGTACCACTTAGACATTATAATCGAGGAAAGTGTTTGACAAAAGTAAAACTTGCTAAACATTAGGAATATATATGATGTGTGGTCCATTAAAGACAGATTCTCTTTGCCGGAATTATATTCTTCACATTCATCTTGAAGCCCACTCACAACAACTACCGACTTGAAAAGCCATACAAGGGAAAATATTCCTTCAGATACAAGGGCACACAACGGATGTTCAGTTATTTCTATATTATCGCTGAAAGATGCTTCAACTAAATGTTTTAAAGCCTTTCGACAGTACAAGAACAACTTGAAGTGCTTATTATGCTTAGATGAGAATGAGACACCTTGAAAGTCCAGTAAGCTGCTAGCTGCAAGTCTGAGAAAGAAAGGAACCGGTTAATCCTCAAAGAAAAGCTAAAAGGCAGACTAAACAACAACAAAAAAAATAAAATAAGTAATAATAATAATAATAATAAAATAACAAGCTTTTGATCTCTTCAGATAATTAACTTATTTATGCAAGATGAGGTAAGACTGCAACTTTTAAAGGGACAAATTTATCAAGTAAGCTCAGTCCAGCTTTTATGTAACTTAACTCCCAAAGCTAATGGCAAAAAACATGTCGCATCATGAACACTTTTCAATAAGAAACATAGCACTATAGGCGTAAACTACAGATTTCCCCTGATGCATCTTCAATGATTTTTCGCATCACATTTATGTCTGACTCGGGTCAAGAATGTTCAAAGAGAGGCATTTTGGCAGAGGAGAAAACAGGCGACAAGTAAAACTAAGAGGAGTATAGCTGCAATTGTCTCTGATATGTTGTGAATGCCAATTCTTTTCTTTTCTTTCCTTTCCTTTTCTTTTCTTTTTTGGCCAACAAATGCCATTTCATTATTCTACAACAAATATACATACACAGGTTTAAGACTCTCAAATCTTGTGATTAATGAAAGAACTCATACAGAACTTGTATGAATGCCATTTGAAATGAAGACAAAGAACGACAAACAACTCATCATTTGAGAATTGTATTGACAACTAATAAAGGCCAAACAAAGCTACAATATAAATCACAAAACCAGATGTCAAGAGTTGAAACTTCTTTCCATACAGTCAGCATGTGAGATCATTGTTAACAAATTTTAAACAAACAATGAATCTCAGCCAGAAGTTGTGTTGAACAACTGTAGATTGACAGAAACCAAGTTTACCTTTCAATGTTAATAATGTGAGTTGCATAGCGCTTGAATGATCTTGAACTTAAGTAGTCTTTTGGCATCCGACTAAAAAGATTAAGCAAATCCATGCAAGCAGCAAAACTCATGCTTTGAGATGTTCTTATTTCAGCACAATTATCAATAGACTCTTTATTGAATGAGGGAGCAATCTGCTTCGAATAATAGCTGCGGCTTTTGCTGCCTGAATCAACCGATACTGACTTCTGAAGTTCCATTAGACAATGAGACCAATTAGGTGATGAGCCGAGATCAACTTTCTTAGATGAAGCACTGCGAAATAATGACCCTGCTAACTTCTCCATCAAATGACAAAGCCTTGATGCCAGGTGCCTGTGGACAAACTAATGCAAATGACGATTAGAATCCCTAGACAATGAAAACACAAAATAAGGATAAGTAAAGGAGTGTACATAGTAAAGAAAAGGACATCTTGGCAGACAAAGACACATGAAAACACAAGGAAAAAATTGTCTTTTCAACATGCTTTTGCAATTGAACATAGAATAAGTAACATGGGCAATTTCTTACTTTATGCTCATGAAAAGTAGAGTCGTGTAGAACTTCGTATGAGATTTGGTGCACCGACTTGTAGAGCATCTCACTGGGAGTTTCGTACTTGAAAGAATTTTCAGTTATGGCAGGAAGAGAAGATTGAATCAAAAAGTAGAGGACCATCTTCATGTTCTTTATAGAAGCATGAATACACCAGATATCTATGCTCTGGCATATGATCCACCAAATTGCAGTGAGCAATGTTTTTTCATTTAGAGAGCCCAGACCAAAATCCCACTGATTACTTACAAGCGGAGACTGGGCACATGGATTAGTGCTTGCCTCAGAATAAGTGGAGAATAATGGATCATTCACCAGAAAAGTCAGGTATCTCATTATGAAATCAGCAAGGCCTTGTGCTTCTTGTCTCATGTCTACAACATTCTCTTCCCACTTTTGACATATTCCGCACAGAGTTGAACGGTCGGCAACATCAAGGGAAATGTTACACAGCATTTCCTTCTTGCTTTGTAGCACATACCCAGCAGATTTTATCTGCCTGTTCAAATCAACCAGTCTCTGAAGTGCCATGGCATACAATATGTAAACCAGACAACAGCAATCTGCAACTCTAGTTTGAAGATAAATATCGGATACAGATTGAATAACAGTCAGAACAGAAGCTGAAGGTTTGACAACCCATGAAAAATAGCCATCATCTGGCGAGTCATCCCTCTCAGTCCAATCTTTTCCGGAACATGATGTAAATGAATCGCCCATAAAAGCTGACATCTTTATTGATGAATTTGGGGGCATGAGGCTTATTGCTTGTCTGTATAGGCTTCGACAAGACAAGTACAATCGAAAGAAGAACACAAAAGCCCAATGGCTGGACAAGCCAAACTTCATTGACATAATTTTATTAATCAATTTCTTATCAAAATTTCTTCCTGATAATGACAAAAGGAACTCACTTAAGGTTACCGACTGTGGTTCAACCAAACTACTCAAGCTAGGACGTATTACTGCCATCAAGTTGTTTATAGAAGATCCAACTGCCACACTGTTGCTGGCTGTCACAGTGACAGAATCTAGTAAACAACTGTATATCTCAGACAAACCTTTGCCCAACAATTCACAGTACAGGTTGAAGTTAATTATAGCACATCTTTGTGAATTCCTGCCGCCAGACTCTTCTCCAACATTCTTGGAGCAACAAAGTTTTATCCATATCAGAGATTCTGATATATCTTCTGCTAATTGCTGAATGCATCCACTTGCTTGCCCCTCTGGTATGGATGAAATAGCTTTATGAACAGACACCTTAAATTCTTGTGAACACAGTAACATTCCCACTGATTTAACATATGCCTCATATGAGGCATGAGTGCCGACAACCATTTTAGGATCGATCTCACCATCAACCTCCCAATTTGCTAAGAGTCTTGCAGCTTTACTAAGAGAAAAAATGACATTGCTCACCTGCATCACGCAAAGGATATCAAATAAAGAACAAGCCAAAGATTGAAAAGATTTAAACAAGAATTAGACACAAAACAAACACTTTTCCGGACAGTTGAGCACAGGTTCATATGAACAAGATTGATGCATACATTAAATGGATGTTTCAAGCCTTGGATTATTATGATTTACAAACCTGGCGAAGTTCACTGAAAAGACTGACAAGTTGGCATCCTAGGTCAAGTATCTTGCCTATTAATGAGTTTCCATCAGAAGAATCATTTAAAGAAACCCCTGTAGTCAAGTGTACAAGCAACAAATGCCACAAACTTTCTAGGTCTTCCCCAATAACCTCGTATTCTATGTCTAGAAGACAACCTATAGCAACAACCAGCTCCTTGACCACAGAAGAAACTGGTCCCTTATGCATTCTGATATCCGCATGGTGCTTGGACTGCCAAAGTACGTTAAAGTTAGCCGATAGTGAGATCATTGTATGGTAAACTTCCTTAAGAAAACCCAAAAAAGCTCCTCCAGAGATGTCCTCGGTCTTGACATAGACCTTTTCATCGATAATGCTGCGAAGTATCCAATTTACAGAACCAAGTAAGTTTTGAACATTCAGCAAGTCTTCCACTTCCATTTTCTCCTGAAGATAGCTATTAAGCTTGTTCAATAGAGGCTCCATAATCTGCACAAAAAAATCGAACAGCGATTTGCGTGCTTCTGGGCTCAAATTAACCAAGCTATAATCTCTCTCAGAATTTATATCACTAGCCATCGATAGCATTTTAGATCTAGGACCAAATAAACCATGTTCCAGTTGTTTTGAACCTTCACTAACTGTTGGTGCACTGCTCCCTTCTATTGGCACAGAAGCTCCCCTGAGTTTTCTTACTTGCTTAACAAGCAAATGAAACAGTTTACTCACGCCTTTCAATGCCAACATCTTCTTTGAAGTCGTAATTTTTTCCAGTTCCTCAAATAAATGTCTATGGTAACTCATAATGATGATCTTTGAGTCTTTTGACTTTCCTTCACCAGCAGTGACATACTTGTCAGAGCTATGCAAAGTCAAGAAGCCCTCAACATGAATTGGATGGAACACCCCATTTGACAAAACTTCATCGACTGACCTCAAAAGGTTGCTAGTGAGACCAGGATTATTTCTGTTGCCACGTAGATGACCGAACAATTGCAACAGTGGCTCAAGAAGTTTATGTACAAAGTCACTGAAACCACTTTTCCGAGTTGGGTGAATCCTCAAAAATTTGGCAAATGGACCAAGTACAAAGCAGGAGAACTGCAGAACCAATACACCTGCTTTCCTGCTGTCAAGACTCTCTGTAAAAATTCTGTTGACGAGCTCAATCACCGTATGAACAGTTGAAATCCATTGCTCCAAGCTTTCATTTGACGTGACATCGTGAGAACCATATAACAAAGAAACACAATCAACCATAAGATTAAACAACTCAAACCCTTCATCTGTAAGGAAGGACTCTTCTGCATGCATGGGTGAATCATTGAGCCTGAATAGCACATGCCTTGCGATAAACTGAATAGGTTGCAAAAGCTTTTGGGAAAAATTCAAAGGAATTTGCAATCTCGATGATTTCGCCAGGCAGAACTTGAAAATCTCCCAGCATCTCGCATCTAAACATGCCTTAACTACATCATGCCGTTCTCCATCGAGTTTGACTTTCTTTGCTGATGAAATCAACAAGGACTGGATCCAGTCGCTGAGAAAGACTATCACACGGGACAGTTTCACCGTATCACAATCTTGTTCAGGCCCATCACCCCTTTCTTCGCCTCTCATTCTGACATAATCTAGAGCAATCTCCACCTTCCTGCATTTAATATTCATTATCAAGCCAACATACTCAAAGGTCGTTTTTTTTGTTATTTGCAAAAATTCAACAATTTTTTTTCTACAGCTTCCAATTTTGTTTTCCTTCTCAACGCCTGTTCTAAATCTTCAAAATTGGAAAGGCAGAGCAGATTGAATTCCATATTAAGTTCAAATCACAAAGCAAATTCTCGGAAATCCTCGACGTCATCAATAAAAAGCATCACCGCAACCAAGTTCACAGCAAGCACATCGTCTCCGCTCTTCTTCATCATCCTAATAGCAACCCAAGCATTTGTAGACCTCCACCGCGTCCGCACACAGACTTCCACGCCACAAATACAACACCAAGCGAAGTCATAAGAGCGATGTCGAGAGAGCGAGAGAGAGAGAGAGAGAGAGAGAGAGACTAACTTTCCGACGTCGATGTCCTTGCTCTGCAGCGAGAGAATCAACTGCAGGTTCCGCCAGGGACGATCCTCCCGCGCCGTCGGACGACTGGCTTCCTCGACCGGCGCCGGCGGCCCTTCGACATCGTCCGCGGAATCAACGCGGCGCGACTTGATAGGTCTCGACGAGCTCTCTTCTTCCGCGTGCTTGAGCCTCTGCCTCTTCTTCTTCTTGCCGGTCGAGTGCTTAGCTCCCGACTTCGCTTCTGCCGCCATTGTTGACGTCATTCTTAGACCTAAGAAATTGCAGAGATAGAAGGAGAAAGAGGCGGGGTTTAGAGGACGGAGCACGGCGGAGGAAGCGGTCCGTTGCAGGGTTTAAGCCGGGTCATGGGCAAGTCGGGCTCGAATCGGGCCGGGCCCCGATAGATACTGGAGCAGGCAATTTTTGTTTTTTTTTCCGGGCAAAGGGTGATAATTAAGAGTACACATGACAAAATTTCTGTTCCAAAAATTAATTTCTAGCTAGAAATTGAGAAATCAATTTCTATTCCCCGAACAGTTTTCCGAAAGTTAAAACCGTATGATAACGACTTAAAATTTCTATTTCTGTAACGTAAACTGTTTGATAACGAATAAAATTTCTATTTCTGGAATAAAAATTGATTGATAACAACATGGAAATCCTCAAATACAAAATAATAGTTCAAATAATACTAAAACAACATAGGAAATCCTCAAATATAAAATATTGAAAATACAATTTCATGAAATTTCCTATTACACATACTTACGTTTCCTATTACGTAATATTTTCTTTCGAAAAATAAACAATGTGGCAAAAAAAAAAATCAATTGAAATGCAATTGTAGTGAATATGTCATTATGTTTTTGCCAAAATTGATTTCACATTAATCAAATAAGTCTAATGATAGCCATGATTATAATAGTATAATCTCCTAAAAAAAATCCTAACTTCAAGTCTAATTCCAATTTCTTTCCAAATTTTGTTAAAAAAATCCTCACTATGTTAAAAATCGTCACCAATTTTTTTCAAAATTATCAACACTAGGATTATTTAAAAATTTATTATTAAAATTTGTATTTTCATCAACACTCTTACAAGAACAATAGATTCCTTATTAGATCTATTTTCCTTAAAAAAGAAAAATCGAACGAAACCCTAATGATTTGACCCCTTTTTATCATCTCAATATGAAGTTTATGATTAAAAAAATAGGTAGCTAGATAGAGCCGTTGTTTGGCATACTACGGAAGAATAGGTGAAAAAAGACTCATTAGATATGAATATGGCAAGTTGACTATTACCATGCGTGAAATTTCTTGCGTGCAACAAATAAAGCCTTGTTTATTCAATTCCCACCATTTGGCCCAATGGTTAAAATTTCAATCAATATTGATTGAAATGATTATATTAAAAAATCATTAAAATATTTTGGACTAAATTAACTATTTCTATTTCTATTTCAATATTAGTGATCTAAAATATTTTGGACTAAATTAAAAAGTTGAGAAAAAAAATTTCTATTTCTATTTCTATTTCAAAAACCGAGAAGTTAAAAATTTCAACTTTCGATTTCTTCGATTTCTCTATTTTTGGAATAGAATTCTGTTTCAGAAATAGATAAATCAAATTGCGTTACCAAACGAATTTTTGTTTCAAACCTATTCCGGGGAACAGAGGAATGGAGAAATCGAGAAACAAAAATTTTCTTATGCACACCTTAATGGTCGTTGAAATCTAGCTCAGTGTGTAATATATCCTTGAATATTTGGTATATGTTCAATTTAGTTTTGAACCTTATGAAATATTTGATTAATTTAAATTCAGAGACAACATTATATGTTTCCATAAAGTGCGAGGATTAAATTGAACATGTACAAAAGTTCACGGACTATATTAAACAAATTAAAAATTTAAGGTTTACATTAAATGAATTAAAAGTTTAGGGATTACATTGTACATTGAGATAAAGTTTAGAGACCATATTGCACATTGAACTAAAATTCATGGGCCATTTGTGCTATCAAGTTATTTAAGAGATTGTGTACAATATGCTTTTGGAGTGACCTAATTCTAATGAATCATTTACTGAAGACCCGCACTTTGTGTGAACTTAAAATTATGTTGGTATATGATGAGGAGACACCAAATGAACTTTCAAGAGATAAGCCACGCAAACTTTACGAGACAAAATGGTGTTTTTACGAGTTATACTTTTCCAAAAGAAAATTTTCATCAATGAAAAGTAAAGTTTAAGCTAATTATCAAAGTTATTGGATAATTTTTAGTATTAATACCATTAAAAATACTAAACTGCTTCTCAATTATATATTTACCCCAAATGAATTTTTGTCTCATAGAAAATCTCAAAGTGGTACTCCATTACATAGTTGTCCAAATTTAATTTTCGTCTTACAAAGAAAAACTAAAACCAATACACTTGACCTAATTCTACCTTCAATTGGTATTTAGCTCGATATCTTGCGAAAGTAATACATGTCATGTGGCAAAACGGATCTGACGTGAAATACTAGTGACATGTGTGCATTTTAAAAGAACGTAGATTTAGGTCAAGATATGGATTCGTGATATTTTGCAAGACGCAAAATAATTTTGGGAAAATGTGTCATCTGGCAAAGAGAACTTCGAATTGAAATAGTGCTGATAAAGTCGGTTAAGAAGTGAAGACAAAGATTAAATAACATCCTAGAAATTATGGACATGAGAAAGCAAGTTCTGTAACTTAACTATTAACTGGTATAAAATAGGAATAAGTGCACTAACAATCTTAAAAGTTGTCACAAAAATACAATTAAATCTTGAAATTTTCAAAAAAGTGCAATCAATTTCTAAAACTTATTATGAAAGTGCAATTGAGTTCTAAATATTTCAAAATGTACAATTAAATCATAAAACTTATTATGAATATGCAATTGAATTCTAAAATTTTAAAAAAGTGAAATAAACTAAATGACTTAATTGGATAAATTTGACAAATTTTAGAACTTGGTTACATTTTTTAAAAATTTTAGAGCTCAATTATACTCGGTGAAAAGTTTAGGATTTAATTACACTTTTTGAATATCTTAAAATTCAATTATACTTTCATAACAAATTTTAGTATTTCAAATTCATTTGTTCCCATATAATAACAGTCCCATATAGGTAGAAAAAGGCCTATTTAGTGTCACAGCCCAGCCCAACATGCTTGTTTATGATCCTATAAAGTATGAGAGAGAGAGAGGAAGTCTTCATGCTCGATGCGGT
Organism: Eucalyptus cloeziana; assembly: GCA_014182715.1. Lineage (NCBI taxonomy): Eukaryota > Viridiplantae > Streptophyta > Magnoliopsida > Myrtales > Myrtaceae > Eucalyptus > Eucalyptus cloeziana. The sequence goes on from CM024640.1 coordinate 20,342,471, forward strand.
CTGCTGCTTGACCTTTCTAATTGTCTACCCTGCGCATTCTCATCGAGAACCAGAAGCAGAGAGATCCTAGATGGGTTACCATCACTACCACAAATGCAGACCTCCAGGACCTACGCCAAACCCAGTTCTCCTCTTCTTGGCCTTGGTCTTCCTCTTCATCGCCTTATCAAAACTGATATCGTTCGACCTCTTCCAATTTCCTGAGATCAAGATCAACTGGGCGCTCTTGCTTGTTCCGATAGCCATCCTAGCCTTGGTCCAGTGGCTTTCTTCCCCGTGTTGCCGTTGCAGGAACAAACGCCGATGCTACTGCCGTTGAATCGCCGCTGCTGCCGGTGCTGGCAGCGGCCATCCCCGTTGGTCAATGTTCGTCCCGGCTCCTGAAAGCGTCTGCGCTCCGGTACTTACTCATGCGCATGGATTACTTCTGGTTTTTATAGCTATGTAATCTATATATGTCCGCAAGCTAAGAGCTGGAGAAAGCGGCTACGAGGTTCTTGTTTTGTCGTAGTTGCGAACAGCGAAAAGAGATTATCTCAATCAATACTGATATGTTGAATTGCTAAGGTAATTTGTGTATGCTCTTTCAACTGAATTCTGCACGACAGTCCCTTTGGAACGGATTTCCGTCGCGGTGTCTGTCCCACCTTCAGAGGTTTCGTTCTCCAGAGCGCCGGGAAATCTATTCGGAAAGATGAGTCGAATACTTATTCCGTTTTCGTTTATAGAAAAACAAGATTATCTTCCCGATCGAGCCCGATAAATGTCGACGCTCATTTAGGGAACTGAATTAGCTACACTCAAATTGTCGTGAGAACTATCAAGCCATGGTGATCTTCTTCCCCTTCTGTTCATGTTCTGCAGATTGTTTCTTCCTTGAGTTTGCCACAGGTTGATAATTTTCTTTCAATTAAGGTAAAAATTGAATGATAATGACTACCGAGTTAAGTTCCATCACAACGTAAGGTAATGCTTTTTTGGGTTTGCTAATTTGAGTAAGCCCAAAAATCAATCCGTCCCGACAAGCAATTATATCTGTCGGAATCAAACGCTAGCGGAAGGAATCTTATTGGGTTGGGACCAATCTCATCAAAGGGACCTCCTCCTTCCCATGTCCACACTTTCCATTTTTCTCATGGAAATGGAAAAAAAAGCATTTTCCATTGCTGTTTGGCTTCCTAGCGGATATGAAGTACTCATTCAGAGGCGACTGATATGCTTCAAATCGACCCTCAGCCCTTCAGAATCGTTTAACAAATAGTGTTTATTTGAACTCCGAAAGCTACTTAACCGAGTCGCGTTTTTATCAATCATTAGATTGAATTACCTTAGGAAAAATTTCATTTTTTAATGACAACCTGACGTTGGTCACGATGAGAATTTGCTCTTCAAAATCACAAAACGACGAAACAAGTGTCGATATACCCACATTTTACTAGATGAACCAATAGACGAACCGGAACTTCCTAAATAATATAATGTGGCGTGTGCATGAAATATGACATTGTCGACCGACCCTTGTTCTATACGGGCAGGGTTAGGTGCCTTTTGCTTGACTTTGTCCTCTTGCTATTGCAAAGTCTTTGCCACATGCTGAAAAAAGCGAAACCTCCATAATGATGTAATGCGATGGCTAACCAAAGAATAGTGCGCTATTCTTTAAGATGAGGATGTGAACTACTACCTAACACTAACCAATGCAGACAATCCACCTTATGCCTACTGAAAGCGATGTGGTCATCGATCATGTGATCGCTGAAAACCTCGCAAAGTCATCTTTATCACTCCCTTTTCCAAAGATTAAAGGTATATCCCCCACAAAATGTGCATGATTGTCGACAAGATATGGTACCAAAAATTGATGGCTCACATCATCCTTAAGCCCTCCTTTCGGCAAGGAGTGTATTATCTAATTCACAGCTCTGATTTGAAAGTTACTAAAATTTAAAGTGATAGATAAAGGGAGACTATATGGTTATTGGATATATTGAAACACCACAGAAAAACAAATTGGAATAGTCTTAACACACAATTTTGGAAGGTACGTGGAATTGATGAATGGGGGAGCCTCACAGGTGAAATACCCAGCTCTAATACTATGTAAGATTGCGCAATTCAAAAAACTTAATATAATAGGTGGGTAAAGATTACATGAATAGTACGTATATTGATAACCCATATACAAACAATCTGTGATACTTTAATAGATTTAGTGGTATCATTTTTAGATAAATTAAGATATCTGCTTAAGAAAATGGCTATTCCTATTTTTCATTTTTTTTTTTTGGTGAAATTATATTCGATATAGAGGTTGGCTCAATGGGAACGTGGATAAGTAGATGTGTTTTTAAGACATAGCCTTTTCGCATATTTAAATGAAGGAATTTCCCTGCGAGGAAGATTGTTCATGCCATTATGGGCTTGTTAAACCTGGGGAAACAGCCTTTATTTATAGGGAAAGAAGGTATAATAAAAGAACATTAAAAGCACAAAATAATAGAGGGCGAAATATCAATTAAAAAAATGTTTCAGTTACAAAGAGTTCGACATATTCATTATAGTTGAAACAAAAATCGACGTGTGAGCTAATAATATGATGAAATTAATTAGTCGATAATATGATTTCACCCATTTTAAAAAGGCTTTGATGACATTATCATAATCTCATAACGATGACATCGAGATATTGCTGCCTCAACTCTTATAGTATCATGTGGGCACTCTAGCGTGTCGTGCACGGCCCATCTCATTAATATGATGGGTCGTGACGATTGTTCCTTGTTGTGTACTATGCTCGTGCTTGTGTTCCTGTCATGTCAAAGTCCATATCCATGTTGCATTTTGGTTGCACCTTTATAAAGGCACCTTGTGAGTCTGTAGTAAAGCTAAATCCCCCTTTTAAATTTTAATTAGATGTAAACCATATGTAGCTGCTAAGTTATAAGAGTGCAATGGACAACGAAGATTTATCGTGTAGAGAACATAAAAGAGTAACCAGGGACCAGTCGAGAAGAAAAAAATTTTGGGGGGCCAAAGTAATATGAAATTCTTAGACAATTTTTATTATAATTTAAACAGACGGCTACCGATATTTCATATCTACCTACTGATATTAAACTTAGCAAGACATTTTCAGAAGTTGATCGAGTTTGTAGAATCTCAGATATAAACCAGGAAAAAGATGCTGGCTTTTTTTCCTCTTATGGAAAGAAAAAGTTGTAATTGTTAAGATGAAGTTGTCGCGATGTGCAATACACAACATTATCGACATGTATAGATCAATGTCCTCTTATTTTGCTGAAATTTTGATTTTATAAGTGTTTTTTTGAAAAAAAAAACATTTTCAAGAGAAAATTATATGATTTCATTTGTTGGCTGGATTTTAAAAAATGAGCTAGAAATCGTTTTTTCATATCTGTCATAAAAAAAAAAAAAAAACTCAAGTTATTATTATTATTATTATTATTATTATTATTTTTTGACAAACAATATGGATTTGAATATCAAGAGTCCTAAGGCCGTTTCAATTTGGTAGACTCTAGTTTCAAATGTCGGGATTTCGAGATCAAGTAATGCCACGTCTCTAGTCTTATCAAGGGGCCTTCACCCCAACCCTTTGAGGGCCAAGGATAGGGATCCAGGTGAATATTTATGGTTATTTTTGGCTTTCGAAAAGGTAAATCATTCTCGATCTTCAAGTACGCAATTGTTGTTAATTATGAATATTGGGTCATCTTCCTATGTAGTATTAGACAATAAAAAATGGATTTTTCTTTTTTCTGATACCTAAGTCATTTAAAAAAATTCACTTCTACTTCCACCATTGTTTCAAGCTCTGTGCATCCTCACAACTGGCCATACCTCCCTTGCAATCATGCCATTGAACTTGCGTCATTGTTTACTAAATAGAGTCTTACTCAATTCACATGAATGATGATATGTGTGCATCCGTGAATATTAGCGGAAATGAAAGTTTTAGATAGCATGCCTCATAAAAAAGTCTATGAATTAGAGTAATGGTGCCAAGAATTATAGCGCTTGAGTTTTTCTTTCTCCCCATTTTAAAAGCTCGGCCAATTCTACGCTGGAAGAATTTAATTCCACTTAGTCCAAAAATAAAATAAAAAGCAGCATCTTCCATTCAATAATCAAGGGCAGAGTTGCAATTGCGTTGAACAGCACCTCAGTCCGTTCACGATTTCGACCATGCACTCGGAGCATCTAGCGTCACTCTTCCCCTTAGTATGAATTTATATTAATATATGATTACATGGTCCCCCTTAAGTATTGTCTCTAAGTGTACCATCTAGGGAAAAGTACTAAAATAGTCATAAACCTTTTTCATTAGTACCAAGTCAGCTCTAAACTTTTCAATTGGACCAATTTAGTCATAAACATTTTTACATTGGTACCAATTCAGTCATTCCAACTAATTTAAGCCGGAAAATTGTTGACATAACTACCGGCGGTCTTATGTGGCGCCACATGGACAAATTTTATAAATTTTTATATTTTTTTTTCAGATTTTTTAAATTATTATTTTTTTTCTCTTTTCTTTTTTGTTTTCTTTTTCTTTTCTCCTAACCCCTTGGCCAGCGAGAGCGCGAAGGCCCACGCTCGTGGTGGGCGAGAGCCGTGACACCTCAGGCAAGGCCGTCATGGCCCTCGCTTGGATCTGGGTGAGGGCCGCTGCATCCTCATCCAAGACGAGCGAGGGCCGCCACGCCCTCGCCTGTGGCCGATAAGGGCGCAGAGGCCCTTGCTTGGATCTGGGCGGGGGCTGATGCCCTCACCTGTGGCTAGCAAGGGCGTGGCTACCCTCGCCAGTGGCTGGCGAGGTCATGGGGGCCCTCACCCCAACTAGCTTATGGCCGGTGATGGTCAGCTAGTTAGGTAAGGAGAAAGGAAAAGAAAAAAAAGGAGAGAAAAACGGAAAAAAAGAAAAAAAGAATTTAAAAAATCCGAAAAAATATAAAAAAATTATAAAATTTGTCCACATGGTGCTACATAAGACCACCGGTGACCATGTCAGCAATTTCCGATTAAATTAACCAGATGGATTGAATTGATACCATTATAAAAAGATTTAAAACTAAATTGGTCCAATTGAAAAGTTTATGATTGAATTGGTACCAATACAAAAGGTATAGGATTTTTTTGATAATTTTCTCGTACCATCTAGGATTGTAGTTTGGTAGAATTGCCTTCTCTACGTTGCGTGAAAAGAACTTGTTGCTTCTTCAGTAAAAATTAATTATCTACTTTATTGCTAAGTTCAACATCGACTTTACTTTTCCTTCTCTTGTTAAACCCATTATCTAAAATGTAAATTAAAGATAAAGTGACATTAAATTTTGCTTGATTTTACTGTAATCTTTGCTTTATATTGTGAAAACTATAAATCTTAGGAGTGACCGACAAGGTTTTTTTAACTCAAGAACTGAATGAATTGGCCTTACTCGTCCGGTTCTAGGCTGGTTCACACGGAGACTGGGTGGAATAGGCTTTTTAACTTTTTTTGGAGATGGGTTTTGAACACAGAAAGCTTAGGAAATTATTAATATCTTAATCAATTTGTTATAGATTGGTGACTTTCTTAAATAAATAGCCATGTTTGTTAAAGTTAGGCCCGGTTTCCAAGATGACCTTGGAAGCCAGTTGCAACTAAGGTTCCAAGTTGATAGATAGTTCCAAAAACTATGACTGAATTTAATCAGGTTCGTAGTCTAGATTCTTTCAGATTCTGGGTTTGGAATATGCATACCTTGAAACTGATTGCCCTTAATAAATTAATGTGCACTTTTAAAGGTAATACCTAAAAAGTATTAACACTTTTCGGGAGCCTTCATATCGTGTTCGACACTTCGACACACTCCGACATGATTTGACATGCCATCAACGAGTGTTAGAAAACCCGACAAGTGGTCAACTCTCCCCGACACGAAAGAAAACTTATTATGAAAGTGCAATCAAGTTCTATAACTTAACTATTAATTGGTATAAATTGGGAATAAGTGCATTGACAATCCTAAAAGTTGTCACAAAAATACAATTAAGTCTTGAAATTTTCAAAAAGTGCAATTAATTTCTAAAACTTATTATGAAAGTGCAATCAAGTTCTAAATATTTCAAAAGGTACAATTAAATCATAAAAATTATCATGTATGTGCAATTGTATTCTAAATTTTTTAAAAAGTGAAATAAACTAAATGACTTAATTGGATAAATTTGACAAATTTTAGAACTTGGTTACATTTTTTAAAAGTTTTAGAGCTCAATTATACTCGGTGAAAAGTTTAGGATTTAATTACACTTTTTGAATATCTTAAAATTCAATTATACTTTCATAACAAATTTTAGTATTTCAAATTCATTTGTTCCCATATAATAACAGTCCCATATAGGTAGAAAAAGGCCTATTTAGTGTCACAGCCCAGCCCAACATGCTTGTTTATGATCCTATAAAGTATGAGAGAGAGAGAGAGAGAGAGAGAGAGAGAGGAAGTCTTCATGCTCGATGCGGTCTGCTGCTTGACCTTTCTAATTGTCTACCCTGCGCATTCTCATCGAGAACCAGAAGCAGAGAGATCCTAGATGGGTTACTATCACTACCACAAATGCAGACCTCCAGGACCTACGCCAAACCCAGTTCTCCTCTTCTTGGCCTTGGTCTTCCTCTTCATCGCCTTATCAAAACTGACATCCTAGAAATTATGGACGTGAGAAAGCAAGTTCTATAACTTAACTATTAATTGGTATAAATTGGGAATAAGTGCATTGACAATCCTAAAAGTTGTCACAAAAATACAATTAAGTCTTGAAATTTTCAAAAAGTGCAATTAATTTCTAAAACTTATTATGAAAGTGCAACCAAGTTCTAAATATTTCAAAAGGTACAATTAAATCATAAAACTTATCATGTATGTGCAATTGAATTCTAAATTTTTTAAAAAGTGAAATAAACTAAATGACTTAATTTTTAAAATTTTTTTTTTCTCTTTTCTTTTCTCCTAACCCCTTGGCCAGCGAGAGCACAAAGGCCCACGCTCGAGGTGGGCTTGAGCCGTGACGCCTTAGGTAAGGCCGTCATGGCCCTCGCTTGGATCTGGGTGAGGGCCGCTGCATCCTCATCCAAGACGAGCGAGGGCCGCCACGCCCTCGCCTGTGGCCGATAAGGGCGTAGAGGCCCTTACTTGGATCTGGGTGGGGGCTGATGCCCTCGCTTGTGGCTAGCAAGGGCGCGGCTACCCTCGCCAGTGGCTGGCGAGGTCATGGGGGCCCTCACCCCAACTAGCTTATGGCCGGCGATGGTCGGCTAGTTAGGTAAGGAGAAAGGAAAAGAAAAAAAAAAAAGAAGAAGAGAAAAATGGAAAAAAAGAAAAAAAATTTTAAAAATCTGAAAAAATATATAAAAATTATAAAATTTGTTCACGTGATGCTACATAAAACCGCTGGTGGCCATGTCAGCAATTTCTGACTAAATTAACCAGATGGACTGAATTGATACCATTATAAAAAGATTTAGAACTAAATTGGTCCAATTGAAAAGTTTATGATTGAATTGGTACCAATACAAAAGGTATAGGATTTTTTTGATAATTTTCTTGTACCATATAGGATTGTAGTTTGGTAGAATTGCCTTCTCTACGTTGCGTGAAAAGAACTTGTTGCTTCTTCAGTAAAAATTAATTATCTACTTTATTGCTAAGTTCAACATCGACTTTACTTAACCACTGGGATTCGCCCTAGTGGCCACCCTTCCAACATGGAAGGGGAAGGTGAGGGGTTCAATAGGACTGACCCAAAAAAAAAAAAAAAAAAAACATCGACTTTACTTTTCCTTCTCTTGTTAAATCCATTATCTAAAATGTAAATTAAAGATAAAGTGACATTAAATTTTGCTTGATTTTACTGTAATCTTTGCTTTATATTGTGAAAACTATAAATCTCAGGAGTGACCGACAAGGTTTTTTTAACTCAAGAACTAAATGAATTGGCCTTACTCGTCCGGTTATAGGCTGGTTCACACAGAGACCGGGTAGAATAGGCTTTTTAACTTTTTTTGGAGATGGGTTTTGAACACAGAAAGCTTAGGAAATTATTAATACCTTAATCAGTTTGTTATAGATTGGTGACTTTCTTAAATAAATAGCCATGTTTGTTAAAGTTAGGCCCGGTTTCCAAGATGACCTTGGAAGCCAGTTGCAACTAAGGTTCCAAGTTCATAGATAGTTCCAAAAACTATGACTGAATTTAATCAGGTTCGTAGTCTAGATTCTTTCAAATTCTGGGTTTGGAATATGCATACCTTGAAACTAATTGCCCTTAATAAATTAATGTGCACTTTTAAAGGTAATACCTAAAAAGTATTAACACTTTTCGGGAGCCTTCATATCGTGTTCGACACTTCGACACACTCCGACATGATCTGACATGCCATCAACGAGTGTCAGAAAACCCGACAAGTGGTCAACTCTCCCCGACACGAAAGTCCAAAATTTCAACATGCGATTCCGACATGCACAAAGTCAATTTTAAAAATTTTAAATATTTGAAAGTTCAAAATATAAACATATGAAAAAATGAAAAAAAAAAAGGGGTAGGGATTGTGGCTGGGGGCTGTTGCCGTTGTCGCCACTGTTGCCGTTGTCGCCACCGTTGCCACCGTCGGAGGGGGACCAGTGAGGCAAGGTCCTAGGTGGCAGAAAGGGGGTGGCCCTCACCAACCCGAGCGAGGCCATCGTCAGCCAGGCAAGGGCCGGCAAGGCTCGCCCAGATCTAGGCGATGCCTTGGCTAAGGCTTGGGCAAGGCTTGCCCAGTTTTGGGTGATGTCGCACCCTCGCTCGGGCCTAGCGAGAGTCGTCGGCCCTTGCTTAGGGCTGGAGGGCTCATTGGCCACAAGCGAAGGCAAGCATCACCCAAATCTAGGCGAGCCTCGCCGACCCTAGCCAAGGCGTAGCCCAAATCTAGGCGAGCCTTGCATGGGCCGATGAGTGTCGCCCCCACCGCCACGCACCCCCCCCCCCCCCGGTTGCCTACGACGAGTGACCTTGTTGGCCCATTCCAACAATGGTAGTGGCAATGGTAGCAACGTGCCTGGCGCGCCACGGTCCTTCCTTTATTTTTTTACTTTATTTTTCCATTTTTTAAAGAATTATTTTAGCTTTTTCAAGTTTTGTTTCTTTAAATCTTATTTAAAGAAAAAAGTAATAAAAATGCCATGTAGGATGAATAAAGTAATTTAAAAATACCACAGAACTTGTAATGCACATATCTCTAAATTTAGTAGTGAAATGTAGATTGCTTTTTTTTTCCTCCAAATTTTATGAATTATTGTAATGAAATGTAGTTGAATTTGTCAAATTAATATTGGATTAATTTTTTTTTGTGTAAATTAACTCTAGGCTCTTTTTATTATTTGTTTATTTATTTATGCATTTATATATAAAAATTTAATATATAGCGTGTTAGAATATGTTGAAATTCTCTATTTTTTAAGAAATAACGTTTTGGCGTGTGGTGTGGTGTCGTGTCGCATATCACGTGTTCGTATCGGAGTTACATACGGCAATACATCTAGCAATTTCTCAAATATTTGATGACAAACAGAAAAAAAGATTTCTTCGACTCGGTATAAGTGTAGCTTTTAAGGAGTTATTTAAATCAATTTAATGGTGTTATTAGAAGACTATAGACTTAAATGTTATAGATAATTTTTTTTTTTTAAATTCTGATGGTAATTCCTTAATTAATTTCTATGGATATATCCTCCATTATAAGAATCATAACAAATTTCAAGAGTTTTTTCTTTGAGCCAGATTAAATTTCTTTAGAATGTTAAAAAATAGGTAAGGAAGTTTCTATTCATATGTTCATTCTATCTCTATAGTTAGTTTCATAGGATAGCTTTTCCATATATGATGCAAGAAATATGATTTATTCAAAAGAATAAAGAATAAAAGTTAATATCCCATTGTACTTTAATTTATATAAATTATGAAAATATTTCGTGATCAATGTTTTTAATCATTCGTTAAGTGTAATAATTCCAAGCAACATGCACGTTTCTATTTAATTAAAATGTAGTGGATATCTTGCCCTCTTCTTGCAATTGTCAAGGGGTGCTACCAGCCAGCCTTGGGCAACAGTGGCTTGTACGGGTGTCAAAAACCGAATCAAACATAACCGAAAAATTCGATTTTCTTTTGTTCGGTTCTTATTCAGTGGTTCTCATTAAAAATCAAAAAAATTTTAACTGCCGAACCAAACCGATAAAATCTAAAATTTTTCCTATTTCCTATTTTATTATTTTTTAAAAAATCATTTTTTTGATTTTTCTTTTTCTTTTTTTTTTTTTTTCTTCTTCTTCTTCTTCTTCTTCTTCGTTGGCCGGTCGCCAGCCGCCACTAAGAAAAAGAAAAATAAAGAAAAGGAAAAAAGAAAAGAAAAGAATAAGAATAAGAATAAAAATAAAAAATAATTAAAAATTTGATTTAAAAAAATAAAAAGATTTATAGAAAGGGGTGTATGTAGGGAAAAAAATACAAAAGTAAAAACTAAAAATCGAATCAAACCGAACCAAATCGAACTGGGATTTCGGTTCGAATTGGATTTGGTTCAATTCAATAAATTTTCTTATCGGTTTGGTTACTGAACGGAACCATTTACACCCCTAGTGGCTAGCCCTCACTAGTCTAGGAAATCCCGAGTGAGGCTTTGCCAGCCCCCTAGCAATGGGCGGTAGCAGCAGCGCCTCACCAACGAGGCCTTGCTATTCTTTTTTATTTTCTAGGTTTGTTTTTTTTATTTATTTAATATTAGTTTTTAAGTTTTTAATCTAATTTACATAAGACTTGGAGGAGAAAATAATAGAAATGCCATGTAGTAAAGAGGAATTAATTTTTAAAAAAAATACTGCTAGACAAATTAATGATATTAATAGAAAGGACATGGTTATATCAACTTGACAATTTTAGAATTTAATTGCACTTTTTATAAATTTTAAAACCCATTTGCGCTTTCATGACAAGTCTTAAAAGTTAAAACTTTTGTTACACTTATCTCAAAAATATGAGTAAGGTTAGTTGGTATTCATATGTTCATTCTATCTATATAGGTAGTTTTTAGTAGAACTTTCCATACATAAAGCAAGGACTATGATTTATTCAAGAGAATGATGAATTAAAGTTATTAACTTTTCCTACTTTAATTAATATTCCTTGGTCTTTGTTTTTAATTATTTATCAAGCGTATTAATTCCAATCAACGTGCAAGCTTCCGTCTGGTTAAAATGCAGGGGATTTCTTGCCCTTCGCTTGCAATTTTCGAGGTCTACGCAGCTCCCTACCATCGTCACAGAGAATCGCATGACCTTGGGCCGTTAGTCCCAAAGGGTCACGCAACCTTCCGCAATTGTGAGCATAGGGGAGCACGCCCTTCATGATAGTGGTGGGGAGCCGGCGATGCTGTATCGTTGCTAGTAAGGGGCTAGTGGTTAAGGCCGACACTATTGGACATGACTTATTTACACGACACTTGACAAGAATGAAATATATCGGAAGAACCTGATTATGACATTCCACGATATACTTAACCTCGTGCTTCAACCGGGGGAACTAATGAATGGACATAGGGACGAGGCGTCTAAACCTAACATCTTAGCAGATGAAACTAGAAACCCAGGGCACGTTTAGTAACGACTCTGTTTTTGGGAGTAGATTCTGATCAGAAATGATTTTTTTATATACTGTTCCTGGGAACAGATTCTAAGCATTTTAATCCGTTTGGTAATTGTCCAAAATTTCTGATTCTGGAATAGAATTGTATTTGGTACCGTACTCATTGATTCTGTTCCAAATCAATTTTTTTTTTAATTTTTAAATAATTTTTTTCTTTTTTTCTTTTTTTCTTTTTTCTCCTATTCTTCTTCTTCTTCTTCAGGCCGGTCCTCGGATCAGCGACCGGCCAGATGAGGGCCGACAACCTCACCGGAGCGTCGTCGGCCCTCGGTGAGGTCGGCCTCGTCGGGGTTGGGCGAGGCCTGCTTGGCCACCGTGGGGGCTAGGCGAGCCTCACTTGTGGCTGGGCTTGCCTGGCCAGGGCGAGGTCCGGCGAGTTCGCCAGACTGGTTGCCGGCGACCGACAGATGGTGGTGGCAGATGGTGGACGGCGGCGGCGAACGGCGGTAGCGGACAGCGGTCGAAGAAGAAGAAGAAGAAGAAGAAGAAGAAGAAGAAGAAATGGAAGAGGAAGAGTTGTTTTGATTCTTAGATTTGTACAAGAATCAATTTTTTTATTTTATTTTTGATTCTGTTCCAAATCTACTTCTTGGAACAAAAAAATAGAAATTTGTTCTCGAGAACAAAAATTTTACCAAACGCAATTATATTTCCAAACTATTCCCAGGAACAAAGAATCAGAATTTGGCCCTATTTGGATAGTTACCAAATAGGGCCCTAATGGCTAGACCAAGGATTGAATTCCTTGACGCCAAGAAAAAAAAAGTTTCGATGAATTATATTTTTCATCTTGAAAGTGTTTTCTCAAGCTCTAGGCTTGCATGCAGCAAATTCTCTTTTTCAAATCACGCCATCTCCTGTTTAGAACCTTAAGCACAACCCCTGAAGCCACCATTCTCAAGATGGGCTATGTTATAATTATGATTAATGGATCAACAAAAACCAATAAATTAAGATACATCTTTTCTGTTCACGTATCTTTTGAATTCATGAATTTCCTAAGCTTTTCTGTTCACATATCTATTGAATTCATGAATTTTCTAGATACATGTATCCTTTAGTTCGTGTATTTATTGAGTTCGTGAATCTCTTGAATTCACGTGTCTCTGAATTAATGAACCTCTTGGATTCACATATCTCTTTATTCATGAATTTTGTGGATACATGCGTTTATTTAATTCATGTATCTCTTCTATACATGAACTAAAAAACTCTATAAATAGATAGGAGCATAAAGCTTCATTATGGTTTTTGTTTTTTGACTCGATTCCAAAAAAGCTATGATATACTTTTCTACTCCTCCGATTTTTCTGGGTGTGCTAGTTCAATTGAATGGTTCGATTAAGTCCTGTTTGCATAGTGCTAATTCAAACAGGTTCGAGGTGTTGTATCTTGGGAAGCATAGTTCGTGAATCTGTGGAGCACCATTGGCAAGAACTAATCGCCTTAAGTAGATTCGAATATCCATATCTCACATCCAATACGTTGATATTCTGATTACAACAAACATTTTGTTTTCTTTGAATTAATTTCCAACAGGCTCTTACTTGATAAACCGCATTGATGACTTGCGGGCGTCCATGTAAGTTTGTTGAATTGAAAGTTTTAGATGGCCTGTGTCACGTTAAAGTCAGTCAATTCTACATAGGACCCGAATCTTATGAGACTGGAGTAATGGTAGCAAGAATTCTTTTCTTTTGGTGGAAAAAAAAAAAAAAAGCTCGGCAATTCTTCGGTGGTAGAATTAAATCCACTTCGTCCGAATAAAACGTAGCCATCTAATTATCTTGTTTTTAAGTCTATTAACTTTTTTGGTGACCGAAACCAAATTTCTTGATCTAATTGTAAATACCACAAAAATTTGGCAACTCTAATAGCAATTTATTGAGAGAGAGTTTTCTCGGAATAAAAATGCGTTTGATACGATTTTCAAATTTTTTTATGACCTATGATTTCTTTTAATTTTTAATAATTTAGTTACATTTTTTTCTTTTTTCCTTTTCTTCTTCGTCGGCCTTGGGGAGCCTCAGCAGCCGCCATAAGGTCAACCTCGTGCGAGGTGGACCTCGCCAGAAGAAGAAGAAGATGATTTGAGCTTGATTCTTAAGTTATTCTCGGAATCAAAGAAGTTTTTTTTTTTTTTTTTTATTATTATTCTTGATTTTGTTCCCATTTTATTCTTGGGAATAAAAAATTTACTAAATAAAATTCTATTCTTTTTTTTTTTTTTTTTTTTTAAATTTTGGAGGAACAAAAGAACATGAATAATTATTGTTTGGCGAACTACCAAATATGTCCTAAAAGTGCCAAAAGTTATATACAGCTCTTACTTTAATGCAAAAAGTTGTCATTAATTTACTTAAGTACCAAATTGGAGGGAAAAAAATCACTTAAATACCTCCAGTGACAAATTCCGGCCAAAGAAATTACTTAACTTTTTAATAAGGACTAACTCAAAGGTGATCACTTTTTAACTTGCTACATGATATTATTTAGAGGTTATATGTTGATTGGGCATAGCGGCGAGCCACATAAGATTGAAAAATTAATAAAATATAGTCACGTTAGATTTCTAGTGATCCAAATTTGAGTTGACATTTAAGTGATCATTTTTTTTTTTAAAGTAGCACTTAATGATCCGAAAAGAAATTTTAGCACTAAAGTGTACGCCGTACACAACTTTTCATACTTCTAGGATTCTTCTCCCGTATATCTTTTTTGTTTTCTTTTCCTCCTATATTATTGAAGTGTCATGATGAAATTCTGAGCGAAATTACTCTCACAAAAAGCAATCTTTATTCGTGCAGCACTCCATATCTCTATCATTATCATTATAACAAGTTTTGGGGGCCACGCAATGCACGGCACTTGTTTGTATGCTTTTCTTTTAGTTGGTTTCGAAACTTTAAAATATAATTAAAATTTGTTCCTAAATCAATTCATTGTAACTTAATCATATATCCATTGGCATATAGTCATCGTACTTTTAGATTGGAAAATCAAAATATATAAAATTTTCATGACATCAAGAGACAACTTGTTGCGGAAAGTGAGCGATCAAACAATAAAATAGATAGAATAAATAAATAAATCAAATACCATATTTATGTGGTTCGATCATAGTGACTTAAGTCGATGGTGAGAGCAGCAACAAATTCTACTATAGATCAAGCGATGGAATGAAGAGTACATACTCTAGTAACTCAAATACTATCAATATTTAGCCCCATAATTTCTCGTGAAATAATCTCTTAATCTCATGAATGAATTAACAAATGTTGAACTCAAAAGATTTAATTGGCTCAAATACTAAATTTCTTGGTATAATTACATGAACGAAACCAATGAAAAAATTCATGGCCAAGCACTCGCTTTGAGACGACGCTTCAAGACCTCTTTGTGATCAACTCAGCCACACACGGCCACCACTCTCTCTCTATGTATATGTAAGGGAGACCCTTATTCTTCTTTAGCCGACCTCTCTCTCTCTCTCTCTCTCTCTCTCTCTCTATATATATATATATATAAAAGCATGGCCCTTATTCTTGTTTTGCCGACGTCTAGTAGGATTCTACTTTGCCTGACGCGTTAACCCCAATAACCCAAATCAAGGTGTGGGTCAAAGTCAACACTGAACTTTCCTACTTTGTTGTTATCTTGAACGAACAACATATGGTAATTAATTTCCGTAATCTACAAATCTTGGACTTTCGTTAGACTTATCAAATTGGCAACTTATGGTCCAAATATTCACTTTGGACTCCAACGCCTAATAGGAAATCTTGTCGTCCCCAAATATTCAGCTTTCATATATATATTTTTTAATTTATCTTGGATGGAATTTCGTTCATGAACTCAAACTTGAGACATATTTTACCACAGCCTATTGGGAAGTGTAGTGATAGCTAGCGTACATATGGGGAAGAAACTAATAAAACCAATGCCACTATACGACAAAAAAAGTTAATGCGTTTAAAGTTATACTATTTTTAATTAATTCTTATAATTGATCATTTCATTCAATTGAAGAAGTTACTATTCTAAACAATAAAAAGACTAGATATGGCTTTTGTCTAATATAGCGCTAAATCGTCCCGCTTCATTATCATTATTATTTTGAGTAAAATCTCCATCTTTATTTCTTTTTTCTTTTTTTTTTTGGGTCCTATCTCCATCTTTATTTCGTGCTATTGTTTTGCAAACGCCATGCGTGAGGTTGGAGATGGTAGAGTAGGGAGATTTGGGCCGTGAGAATAGCGGCTTAGTGGAAATTTCAAACAGATTCGCCCGACCAGTGAAGGAATTTATACAGGGAGCAAGAGATCTTGAGAAAATCGAAAAGGAATTTTCGAAATCAAACAAGCACTTGCAAAGATACGAACCGAAAAGGGAAATAAAAATAAAATAAAATGCAAACACCCTTGAAACCGTGGTGAAAATACGCTCCTTTCTCGACAGAGTTCGATCGTTTTGCTCGCCTCCGAGGCTTCTCAAACGCTCGTATTCGGCCGGCGCTGTTGTTTCCATCGTTCGCAAGGTAAAGTTCAAGTTTTTCTGTATCGTATACTGACATGTTATTTGCTTTCGAACCAGGCGTACCGTCTCTTACGTAAGATGTTCCGGTGTGATCTATTGATCGTGAGTCTATCGATTCTTGTTCGTTTTTCACGTTGTTTTAGTTGTCGTTTCGGTTTGAGTATCATCATGTCACGTTTCCTCTGCAGAAACTTGTGTAGCTCTGCGTTCATAAGTCATCGTCGTGTCATTGTTTTAGCGAGTGTACAATCATGTTTGGCTCGCACGTCGCGTCCCAGGCCGACCTTCGTTGGTCCCCATGGCTCGTGGATGCACCGGGATGGTTTAGGCTCGCTTCAAGGTCGAATTTGAGTTCGAGAAAGGGCTGAAAGCCTGCTGTCCAGATCGTTCAGGGGCTGGACAGCGGGTGTCCAGCTTTATATTCTCAGCCTCGTGGCGCACCTTCATGTAATCTCGGATCATCCTTGTTGCACCCTTCTATACGTGTTTTGCATCATCTAGCATGTTTCCATCATGTCTCGATTCACTTTCCCCTTAAATTTGAGCATGTGTTGTGTTTAGTATTTGGGTTCTTGAAAGGGTTTTAACCTCTAATTTGCAGATATCTATAGTGGAAAATCGAAATAATATATGATTTTAATCGAGATATCTTGTTTTGACAAAAGTTGGATTGTTTTGACTAGCTTGGTTTCGGCATATAGTTTTTATTATAGGTATATAATTAGTTCGCATCTCATTCATAGATATTTAGTTTAATCTATAAAAGAAAATTAAAAGTAAAAATAATAATAATTGCATTTAGGTGATTATTACATCTTTGGATTAGTTAATTTATAATTACTTTTGGTCTATCTTTTTTTGAATTTATTTGTCACTTAGATTAAGGAATTTTCATTTATTAGCTTAGTTACTGTATCGAGGCTAATAACGAGGCATTATTTTTCTTTCCTCATATTTTTACTGGCTTTCTTATGATTTAATTTGATTTTTGTTTGTTTGAGTCATCATCATGCATGATAACTTAGATTTCCATGTGTTTTTAGAAATAAAATGGGATAATAACAAAGGGAAAGATTGCATGCAAGGACTTCTATGAACGAGAAAAGGCATAAGGAGTTACACAAATCTAGCGCATCTAATTCCCTAATTCACAGATATCTAGTTCGCAGAATTAAGGTGGGCTTCCATATCTTACTTGATCCCTAACCAATCCATAAAAGATTTGTGGCATCCAATTGGCATAATTAACTAAAAAATTGAGTTGTGATCAGTTGGAATTTAGGAGAAATCACGTCCCGATTATTCGCACCCGTTTAGTAATCCATTAATCTCCCTTGCGGTTCACCTTGGGAAAGTTAGGATGATCATCATGGATTATTTATTTTTCTTGTGATGTTCGATTGCAGAAAGTAGTTCTTGCTAATAAAATCATGGCAGTCACGGACCCAATGGCTTGGTCGAGAGAAAGCGGCCGAGAACTTGCGATTGAAGTGAGTGAGGCACAAGTTCTATCATCCTCTGAATTAGTCTCTCAAGCTGCATTGCATCAAGATGGCCGAGTCTCTTCAAATTAAAAGGGTCTTTAACGCGTCGTGTTTTTTTGTTTTTTTTTGGTCTGAGTGTACTTTTAGATAGAGAAGTGCATGCAGCTGTACATGGACCGCAACGAAACAGCCCGTGCCGTGGAAAGCCATACTGGGATCGACCGCCAGATGACGCAGATGGGTGAGAGATCATTCTTTTGATCTCATCAATGATTATTGCTGAGAATTAAGTCCTGTTTTCCCACGGTTTCTTGTTTGGGTTATGTCTTTAAGCGATGATACTGAACTTGTCCTTCAAATTCCAGTTTGGGACAGAATGGAAGAACAGAATCCGGTGTTTTTCCAACATTACTACATAAGGGTAGTATTGAAACAACAGATCCTCAGGTTCAATCAATTGCTCGAACAACAGCATCACGCCATGAACTTTCCTCCGGTGCCTGGTAAGGCTCTCTGAAGACTTCATTAACATAGAACGTCGCCTGCAAAATGCATAGCTTCTATCCTTCATGGCATATGGGTTCATGTATACTTTAGTCGACTTCGCGAACAAGAGAAAAAGCCCCTTGAACTTGGTTCTTGCACTACATGATTTAAACTAAAGCTAGCTGACGCTCTCAAGAATGACTACAATAATCAGGTCTTGTCGTGTGCTATTCTAAGCGACGCCATCTGTTTATGATTGTTTGCTTCTTGATGTCGTTTTATGTAGACCTTGAAGTTCAGCAGATGAATTTCACCACCCGTTAGATGGGTCTGGTTCTCGTACTTTGAACACTTCGCTATGTCAGGTTTTGATTGTTCTTTGCCTCCTTTCATGGTGCAGCAAAGCAACAAATGTCAATGGAACTGGCAGCAGAGACAGCTCCACAGAATGGTGATTCTCCATTGAGCGTGATGAACTTTGAGAATGAGTAAGCAACTCCATTCTTGCGATGCTTCTGTATCTTGTCTCTCCTGGACAATTCTATTAGCTACATCTTCCAAAATTTCATTTACCTTTTTATCCACTGCGTTGAACACTCTGGCGATTAGCTTAACTAGCCATCTCAATCTGGAAGCCACCTACCTACTTTATAGGATTCATTATTAAAATAACCTGCCTGTGCACATTATCTAACTTTGCAAATTCTGTTATCTGCACTAGTTTGCATGCATTCGTTCCTCTTTTGATAGGAATTGTATGTTTAATTGATCGTAATTGCTACCACTGATGAAATATATTGGCGGAAACAACGGGATAGTGACAGTGTGCATTTCTTGTGGGACACCTTGATTTCAGTCAACTTCAAGTTGTGATGCTGACTTGTGCTTACGCTTGTGGTTGAAAAATGATGATGGGCAGGGCTGACTCTGACAAGCTACCTGCCATTCCTGTTGGCTCTGTCGGATTAGGAGAGGTGGCAGGGTCCGCTCCACATCTCGTACCTGGCGGCAGTCTTGCTCGTTCTTCACTGGAAGCACAAGGAATGAGAATAAATGCTGCATTAGACTCTGCACAAAGGCCGATTTCACAAGTTCCGAACCTTATCGCAGGTGGCCACCATGCTGGAAACATCAGGGGGCCTTTTCAACCATCCACTTCAATGGCTCAAAGCTTGAGCCGCTCGGATATAAATCTTGAAGGTATTCATGATATATATATCTGTTTAGCTAGATATCCTGTGCCATCGCTTGTACTTGGTTTGGAGTTTTGACTGGCGAATCTTTTCTGCAAAGGTTTGGTTGAGCATATTACTTGTCAACATACTCAGCATAGACATGGTGGTTTTGTTCATTTGCCCATCAATGCATTCAACTAATGGTGCCTCAGATCTGATAAAAGCTAGTAATATGATGTTAATCTATGCATGAAGTAGTACATCTCCTAATACATTTTACCACTTACAGAATCGAGACATTCCTAAGTAAACTTTCGATACTGGTTTTGTTCTTTTTTTGTGTTCTCCAAACTGATATTCATTCAGAGTCATTGAAAGCCTTCAATTTTTGACATTGTGCTAGGAAGGTCCTTTCTCCTTCATCCGTTTCTATGTACTTAAAAACCATCTGAAACAATTGAAACAACCCGGAAAAGTGTCGATTGTTTTGCTACTTCTCCATGTATTCTTAGTTCTGATGGAGAGTTTTTTTGCAGCTCTTGTTCAGGAGGCCCTCGCTAATTTGGCATTAGATCAGGGCCCTCCATCTGTGGATCTCTAAGTGAAGTGGATATCGCAGGTGCCTTTATCGATATCAGTTAAAGAAGTGCGGTGGGGACAATATTGACGACCGCGGTGCTT
This sequence comes from Eucalyptus cloeziana, assembly GCA_014182715.1. NCBI lineage: Eukaryota > Viridiplantae > Streptophyta > Magnoliopsida > Myrtales > Myrtaceae > Eucalyptus > Eucalyptus cloeziana. Next base: position 20,362,572 of record CM024640.1, read on the forward strand.
CAGACACCATCTCATGTCTCTCTTCATTGAGTGAACACACAAATTCTCATTACATTTAGGGATTCAGCCTTGATAATTGTACATCATATTTTATGCTCTAATGCGATGTGCAAATTTGGGACGTATTAAGTAGAAAGGGTTATTGAATTACTTGAAATGATCATCTTCTATCCTATCCTTGATATCAAAGTGAAAGAAGTGCAAATTTCGGTTTGTCTATGTCGATTGTTGCGGTGAGAATTTAATATAGCTTCATAGGCACAATGCGTATGAACTCGCCGAGATCGTGCTTTGGGCGCAAAGCGTCGCTCACATAGAACTTGTGGACTATAAATTTCACTTGAATCCAGCTACAACTAGCTTCAAATGTAAGATTTTTCAGTTTCATCTTCTTTCTGGTTGCCGCTGCATCTTCCCATAGATTTGCTGAGGCATATATATTTGTTGGCAAAATATCAGCAGCAGGTCGTCCGGCTCCTGCTAAAAAATCATTGCTGCTTCTTGTTTTGCAAGTTCAACATTTCTGTGAACTTGGCAAGCCGCCAGAAATGTATACGACACCAGTGTAGCAGCCCTGAAAGGCATTAAATTTTTAAACTGGAGGGCTTTGACAAGGGATCCTCTTCTTTAAATTCAGTATTCGGGGCATGACCCAGTTTCTTTATTCGACTGGCCAATGGTTCCAATTCATCATAGATCTCCCGCGCTTAGGTTGTGAGGTGTCAATCGCATAGAACTTGTGAACATTATTTTTCACTTTAATCCAGCTCCAATCGGCTTCTTGTGTAAGATTTTTCAGTTTCGTTCTTCTTTCTGATTGCTGCTGCATCTTCCCATGGACCTGCCGAGGCATACATATTTGCTAGCAAAAATATAATCAGCAGGGAGGGTCATCCAGTTCATGCTAAAAAATTCATTACTGCAGCTTGTTTTGCAAGTTCAACATTGCTGTGAACTTGGCAAGTTCCAAGAAATGTAGGATAGACGAGTTTATCAGCCTGAAAAGGCATTGAATTTATAAATTGAAGGGCCAGGACAACGGATCAGATCTGCCCACTGAATCCATTCATGCATGCATGGTGTTCAATTCTAGGCACAAATCCATATTCTGTGTACATTAAACTATTTCCATCCATCAGAAATACCACATGGCAACAGGAGGGTATCATAAGAAATCAAATTCTTTTCGAATAGTGCATGAAAAGCTCTCCAAGCATCTTCCACGGGACTCAACCAGGAATAGATGCTAATAAGAGAATTACCCACGCAAGTATCACAGGCAAAGCCCAATTTTATTGCTAGAGTGCATATTTGTATCCCCATATCTACATCGCAAATACTTCACAGAAAAATTTGAAAGGGTTTGGCCCTGGACCTTTTTCATTTCGCAGATAGCCTCCTCATTCTCCAGTTTGCACATATCCTGCTGATTATTGCTGTCCAACATCTCACATTATGATCTTGCCTCTGATCGAACACCTTTCTCGAATCATGAAGCGATCCACTAGCTACAAACTTCTCGTACATGTCCACCAAACTGCATCAGACACAGACATTTGAAGCCAATCTAGACCGTATAATACTCCTTCAACCACCCCCAGCATGGCACCTTGGCCGCTGGCACCACACTCAAGCAACAGCACGAGTTTGCGAAACTCCACCACTTGGTTTGGGCTGCGCACAGAGAGTCGACACCGACGATGATGGTGGTGGACATGGCAGGACGACTCCAGTGACGTTGCAGGTGGTGATAGCCAGCGAGATTGGAGCAGTCAGCACAAGGAAAGGAAGGAAGAAGGAAAGAACGAAAGGAGTTGGGAAAATAAATAGTCTTTCTTTTTCAGAAACCACTTTGAATCGAGTTGGACTCCACAATATCAACAATGATGTATAATTCTCTATCAGTAGCAGATTTGAACGGAAGACCACATTAAGATCAATTTTTGAATAGTACGAGAATTAGATTGAATAAAAATAAAAGTTAGGAACAACATTAAATGTGGAGAAAAAGTCCAGAAATTACCGATTATGTTTCTTATGACTAACATAATTTATATTTTATATTTCAAATCTTTCACATTTCACGATCAAACAACTTCCAAATATGACCTAAGACCTTGTTTGTATAGGATTAAGTAAACCTTCCAAAATTTTAAAATATTATCTAGATTTTAGAATCTTTGGAAAATAATTTATTTGAGTTTACGTGTCAACATGTATATATTATGAAAGATTCGGATATATCAAGTTTAAAAAATTCAAAATGATTCTGTTGCTAAACTTAGATTAACTTAAAAGTAAAAGTCTCTTCAGACACGTCTTTGATTTGGTCAATCTTTTTTCTTACTTTACCTGTCTATAATGTTTTCGCTTATTATCAAACATGCGTTTGTACTTTTTTGCTAGGAGTTATGAAATTATTTCTACTAAGAACAGTAATAGGGATTCGGCTCCTAATATAGATCCGGTGTCCTCATCATTTTGACGAATCAATGGGGCACAAAAGAAAGCTCGAAATCATAATTTTTTTTTTTTTTGGTCGTAAAAACTAAACTTCATTCAAGAAGAGTAGAGATTACAATGTGCAGCCACAACATCAGCATACAGGAGATCTAATAAAGCAGTAGGAGGCGAGGTGGGCCAACTAAGAGGGAGGGTGCCTGTTTTGTGGGCCTTTGTAGCCCAATCCGCCACAAAGTTTGCCCCTCTTCTGCAAAACCTAATTTGCAAATTACAGAAGTCACGAAGAAGGGCAACCGCTTCAGCATAGAGTGCTCGAGCCTCCCATGGGGGATCAGTTAAGCCGGACACCGAATAGATCAAGGTTTTGGAATCTGATTCAAGCTGAAGCAAAACAGTCCCCTTGTTCTTCTCCAGCAGATAGCACAGGGTTATCGTGAAGGCTTGAAATTCCGCTTGGAGGGCAGACGATGCAACCAAACTCCTAGTAAGTCCATCGATGAACTTTCCATTGTGATCCCGACAGATTCCGACCATTGTCCCTTCAGTATCTCCCAGTTGAAATGCGCCATCTATGTTTACTTTTAGGAAGCCGATATCAGGCGGTCTCCAAAGCTCTTCTAGATTGAGTCGGTTGTTGTTCGTATGCCCTGCTGCCATGGTGGACAGCTGCACCGATCTAGCTAAAGCGAGAGCCATATCAACAACTTGAAGAGGATTGGGGTTCTGTTGCTGGAAGATGAAGTTGTTCCTTGATTTCTAGATATTCCACGGAATGATAGCAACCACTTCAAAGGCAGGTGAGTTTCTCTACTGTGATAATAATGCTGCCAACCATTCTGCAATATGTTGCGTTTCTGGTGTGGGAATCGATAGATTAATCAAAGGGTGAGACCAAATGGTCGATGTCCAATGGCAATAGAGAAAGGTATGGGTTGTTGTTTCTACTGCATGGATAGAACATAGGGGGCAGATGGAATCTGATATAATGTGGCGGTGGAAAAGGTTAGCCTTGGTCAGTAGAGCGTCATGGCTAAGAGACCACAGAAATAGTCTTGTTTTTGGTGGGATGTGCATTTTCCATATGTGCTTCCATAGTTTCTCACAAGATTGAATCAAGTTAGTTGTTGCAGTTGGATTAATATTACATAGGGCTAGTTGTCTAGCTGAGTGATATCCACTTTTGATAGTGTATATACCGGCAGTTGATGCAATCCATATAAGTTGATCTGAAATATAGGTAGGTCTAACCTGGATTTTAAGCACCTCAGCCACAATGGAGTCATCAAAGAATCTTCGTAATAGAGGAACATTCCATGCGTTGCTGCTAGGATTGATGTAGTCTGCCACAAGTGGGGGTTCATCCTGCTGAGTTGGACCACCTAAAACTCCTTTTGGTAGCCAACAATCAGTCCTAGTGTTGATTGTTTGTCCATCCCCTACAGCCCATCGTAAGTGCGGTCGAATGAAATCTCGTCCTGTTAATAGGCTTTGCCAACCCTAGGATGGTCGACATCCTTTCTCAGCCTGTGCAAAGTCGCATGATCGAAAATAAAGACCTTTAAATAGCATACTCCATAGGGAGGAAGGTCCCTGAATTAAGTGCCATGCCTGCTTTCCAAGCAAGGCTCTATTAAGGTCCATAAGGTCTCTAAATCCCAAGCCGCCTTTGTGTTTACTCTTTTTAAGCTCCTCCCAATTTGTCCAGTGAACGCCAGGTTTAGTGTTATAATTTTGCCACCAGAAACGTGCAATCTTCTTCTCAACTAATTTGCAAATAGAAGTAGGGATTTTAAAGATAGCCATAGCATACTGAGGAATTGCTTGGACAACGGCCTTGATCAATATTTCCTTGCCGCCCTTGGAGATAAGCTTTTCTTTCCAACCATCCAACTTAGAATCAACTTTAGCTAAGATCCAGGCAAACATTTCTCTTTTTGATCGCCCCCAATCTGAGGGGATTCCTAAGTATTTTCCTATTCTAAGCATCAAGGGCACTCTGAATTCACTAGCCAAGTTTGCCTATAGGTCACTCGGGCAATCTTTGCTAAAAAATATGCCTAATTTGTTTCTATTCACTTCCTGTCTAATTGCCATACAGTATTGGTTGATAATATTGGATAGGTTTTGACACTCCAACAGCTTGGCATCTAAAAAGAATATAGCATCGTCCGCAAAAAATAAGTGAGAGAGTGTTGGACAGAACCTGTTTAACTTGATGCCTCTAAGATGCTCCAATGCAAGTGCCTAATGTATTAGAGTGGACAGGGCGTTCGCCATCAGGATGAATAAATAAGGAGAAAGCGGGTCTTCTTGTTGGAGCCCACGGGTCGGATGGAAATATCTTAAAAGTTCTCCATTAAATTTAATGATGAAAGATACTGTTGTGACGCATTCCATCACCCATCGAACTCAAATGGGAAGAAATCCTATTTTGAGGAGGTAGTCGTTAAGAAAATCCCATTCCACTTGATTGTATGCTTTTTCATATCCATCTTCAGAATTGCCTTAAAATCCCTTCTTTGCTTTCTAATTCGAAGCTGGTGGAGCACTTCCTGGACAATAAGAATGTTGTCTTGAATTTGGTGACCATTGACACAAGCACTTTGCTCAGTTGAAATAAGGGTCGCAAGCCAGGGTTTAAGCCTGTTAGCAAGTATCTTTGAGATAACTTTATATGCCACATTACACAAACTGATAGGGCGGTAGTGGTCTAACCGTTCGGGATGAGGAACCTTAGGAATAAGAGTGATAATTGTCTTATTGAGCTCTGATGGCATAACTCCCCTCGTAAAGAAATCCTGTACAGCTAGAAAAAATTCGTCGTTTAGAAGATCCCAATGCGATTGGTAAAAGAGACCATTCAAGCCATCCGGACCTGGGGCTTTAGTTGAGCCCAATTGAAAAACTGCACGTTGAACTTCTTCTTGGGTGAGTGCCACCGTGAGGCTCTCATTCATCTCAGAGGTGACCATAGGCGGGCATTGATTAAGGATAGCCTCATAACTTCTAGGACCTGTTGATTTGTAGAGATTGGAATAGTAGGTGATCAGCGTATTCTTTAAGGCATGCTCTTCACGAATCCAGCAGTTATCCTCCGATTGTAGCATCCAGATTCTGTTTCGCTGCCGACGTTGGAGTGTAGTTGCGTGGAAAAATTTAGTGTTTTTGTCGCCCCACTTAAGCCAATTGATGCGAGATCTCATAGCCCAAAATATTTCCTCTTGCTCCCATAACCGATGAATATCTACCTTTAGCGATTGAATTTGTTGTGCGGCATTGTTGCGGTGAGGTTGGTTTATCAGAAGTTGAAGTTGATGTTGAAGATGGGAAATTTGATGGTGGGGGGTCGAGAACTTCGAGTTGCTCCACTGCTTAAGTGCTGTAGAAACCTTGAGTAGTCGTTGAGGAAGCTGATTGCTAGGTAGGTGGGCTGAGTTCCAAGCACTAGAAATAACATCACAACATTCTGTATCCTGTAGCCAGAAAGCCTCAAGGTAGAAGGACTTGTGTCGACGCCTTGGAAAGCCTTCTGTTGCTAAAATTAATGGGTTGTGATCTGAGCCCACTGCAGGTAGAGCAATTACCTCAGTTTCTGGGTAGGTCTCCTGCCAATTCAAAGAACATAGAGCCCGATCTAACCTTTCCTTTACCAACTCCTCGCCCTCTCTGTTGTTCATCCAGGTATACATACAGCCCTTACTAATCAAGTCCAGGAGCAAGCAATCATATAGGACTTCGCGAAATGCATGCATTCATATCGGATTTGCCGGACGTTTGCCTTCTTTCTCCCATGGGTAGAGTACTTCATTAAAGTCTCCGATGCATATCCAGGGCAATGTATTACCACGTGCTATCCGTCGGAGTTCGTTCCAAAATGGGGGCCGTGCTTGAAAAACCGAAGGTGCATGGAGACAAGTAATATGCATCGAACTACCAAATCGATTGTCAATACAAAGGAAATCTAGCATATGCTAGTTTGTCCGATGAAAAGAGAGACTAAAATAAGAGAGCCAAAAAAGGGCCATACCTCCTGCTAGGCCAATAGGATCAAGCACAAAAGACTGCTGGAAATTAAGGCGAGACTGAACGCGTTGAAGAACGTATGCCTGATTTTTTGTTTCCATCAAAAAGAGAAGATCAGGCTCTTCTTTTACCACTAGAGCCTTAAGGGCGCAAACTGTTAGGGCCGAGCCCAAGCCCTGATAGTTCCAGCTCAGGAGTTTCATTTGTCTTCTGGTGGCTGTTGAGGGCCAGCCACTAAAGCCCGCTGTTGTATATCGTCTATTTGCATAACCGGTGTTTCCATAAGCTGATTTTCATCAAAGGTGTCCTTGCACTAGGCAGCTGGTATGGAGTATAACGTTTTTGTTTCTTTGAACTTGTTGGCTTGGTCGAGAGTCGGCTGTTTTTTTGTTTCTTAGAAGTGGGATCAACTCTGGATTGTGCTGGTGATGAGTCTGGCTGTGCATAACCAGGACTAAGGTGACCCTGTGGTAGGGTAATGGAAGAATACCAGCAAGAGGTTGAGTTGTAACAGGTAGTGGAGCATAACAGGTTGGAGGTTGTGCGGTGTAGTGCTGGATGTCTTCATCTTGCTTGCTGTTAGAAGTGTCATGGTAGTGAATACCCTTCATTTTGAATAATGCTTTATCTTGTGCAGGTTCTGTGATGGTTTCTGCTGAAGTAGGGATAATATTCTAGTGCTGTACAAATGTGGAAAAGCTCGCGCAAGGAGGAAGCGCAAGGAGAACAGGCTGGGGAGTTGGAGTGGCAGGGACTACCTCCTCATGTTGAGTATCCTTGGATTCATAAAAGGTAATCCAATAGGGGCTAAGCTCTTTAACTCCTGCACGCAGCCATTGTCCATACGCCATTTTCTCTCTTCCGTCCATTTTAGCTTATGTAAAAGGAATCTCCTTACAATAGGTGGCATAATGACCGATTTTGTCACACGAATAACAGAAGTGGGGCAATCGTTCATATCTAAAGTCCACCCAAAGAAGTTTTCCTGCTATACGTATAAGTTGTCTGAGTTTCAGTTGCTCACTTAAGTTAAATTCTACCCATACCCGGCCTACCTTAAATGTGGAGTTTTCTTTATAATCTAGTTTAACCTGCAACACCTTTCCAACCTGCTTAATAGCCTTGCACAACATCTCCTCCGAACACCATTCCAATGGCAGGCCATGAACTTGCACCCACAGATGGTAGGTGGTGAACTCATAACAATGCAGGGGTGTTTTGGGTTGCCAGGGCCGGAATATAATTAAATGGCTAGAGAACAACCAAGGTCCGCCCTCTAAGATGCGATTTTTCTCACTCTCCGAGCGAAACTTCACCACATAGGTCCCGTTATCCCATTGAGTAATGTCCACTTTCTCTGTTCGCCAAGCCCGCTTTAAAGAGTTTTGTAAAGCCTGAAAATTAATGGATGGGCAAGAAACGATTTTACCTACTAACATGAGCTGACACTCTTCCACTTTGTGCAGGGGCGGTGAGTCGTGCCAATCATCAATTTCCTGCTTGGACCAAAGCCGGCCCATGCGATTGCAAAGGGCAGCGAGTCGGGAGGATTCTGCTTCCACTTGGGAATCCATTGACAGCAGATACGATGAAAATTGAGGTTATCAGTACAGGGGGTCCCAAAGCAATGTCAGGAAAGGAGCGATTTCAAAGTTGGGTAAATGTTGCATGTCTGGAAAGAGGGTGTGAGCAGAAAGGCATGGGTTTGGTGCTGGTGAATCGAGGATGGAATGTGAATTAGAGAGTAAAGGACAGGGATATCGAGGCGAGTTGTCGATGGTATCGAAGCTGGTTGGATACAACAAGCGGGAGAGAAAAAGTGGAGGTGCAGAGGACTGAGAGCAGGTGCGATGGAATTGCGGAAGGATGAAGAGAATCGGGATGAAGGGGAGGAAATCTGAGTCAATTAAAGGCAGCAATTGAGTGAGGATGCGTAGTTAGGGTTAGAGAAACTGACGACCATGAAGGTCGGAAGGAAGCTCTTCATGTCGAGAGGTTTTCACAGCTCGAAATCATAATTTGAAAAGCATACTTTCGACACTAAAATCAATATTATTAGGAAAGCCATCAATCTGAAAGGCTTATATCTGGCACTAAGAGGCTTTTTTTTTTTTTTTTTTTATCGTATTTTCTTATTATATATTTTTGTGGGTCTGATTTAAGATTGTTTAGAAGGCACGCATTCCAACAATCATCATTTGAGATTATAAAAGGTGCATGTTCGGCGTCGAAATCATTTTTCAATAGTCATTATTTGAAAGGTGTCTTTTGGATGCTAAAAGTCATCATTCTGAAGATCATCAAATCAAATTATAATAATTAATCACGTTAATCGTCGACTCATCGTTCGAATCTATCATTCAACCCCACCAATCATCAAATAGCTCATTCAATCATTAATCAAGTCATTCTTTGGCAATGTTGGTTTGCTTCTAACGTCATTTCAAATGCAAGGGAATTTGTGGAATATAAAAATTGAAGCTGTTTCTAGCTGCATAAAATGCCTATTCCTTGACCTTCTCAAGTAATAATATTTTTTTTTTTTTTAATTATTATCTAATTTTGAGTTAGACACGAAATGAAATGATTTTTTTGAGGACCAAATATACCAATAAATAGTTGGCCTAAAAGGAACATAGGCTTGGGCTTAGGCTTGGGCTCTAGTGGAAAGTGTTGTTTCCCCTTTTCTGTCTTTTTTTATGAGGAAAAGAAATTTGATCCTATTACAATAACAAGATATGGCATTATGTGACCTTAATCTCAACATTTTCGTGTGGAATAAGGTGAATATCGAATGGTACGGGTTGGGCCACGCCTATGTTGCCCAAGCCTGCCCACAATGTAAAGTTTACATATGGTACGACTGGGCTAATTAAAGTTGGGCTTACTAGAATTTCTCATATAAGAGCACCTCATGTGAGAGCTGTGCCCACATTTGCATATCTTTTAAGTTTAGGCGAGTGTAGGTGGACATAGCAAGCTATCCCCACCCATTAGTCACCTTTACATGCAAGTATCTTATAGTTTGCCAATACTCGGTACTCTTTTCATGTATGAATATAGGGATCCACAATTATTATGTGGTGTGTTTTAGAAAGTGCATACTCGAGATTTAATAGTATGGTTTCATTGAGAATTTTAAATCTTTTGGATTAAACCTGAACTTTTTTATCCACCCCAGTTGGCGTGGTTCGTAAAAATTAATGTGAATAAAGATCCATCAATGTTAAAAAGAAAATCAACTTGAAAAGTCCCAAGTAAAGATTCCCTACCGACTAGAAACTGGAGAATTATAACGGGGGACTCTTTTCCACATAGGCCAACACTATTAATTGAACACCAATGAACTCATGAAGGATAAAAAAATCTTATATTAGAAGTTTTCCTATTCTACTATAAACTTCCGTACTGATAATTGATTAATTTACTAACAAAACACCATCATAAGCATTGACCTAACCCTAAAGTTAACCAAGTATATAGAATTTAGCTATATAAGTAACTTTGTCGGTATAAAACGCCCCGGTAACCTCGAAACACGAAAGAAGAGGCAACACACTAGCCAAAATGAGGGAAGAAGAGAAAGAAAGAGAAGGCTAGGTGGCGACTATGAAATGTGCAAAAGTAGGCCGTCACATGTAAATTAAGGAGCAAATCTCACTAACCTATCGTGATTAGCTCATAACTTCATTTAAACTACAATAAGTCTAATGTCCATATATATATATATATATATAAAAGCTTCTCTTCTTCGATGAAAAATAACACAAGTGATGATTATCAATTTATGATAATTATTGCATTCCCTTAGCCTTTTAGGTTATGCATTACGAATCCATAAGTCTACCAGTTAGTCACCTTTCTAATCTGTTTCCCCATACAGAATTGCTGGGTAGAACTGAAAAGTTTTGAATTGCTTAGAAGAATTCTTAATTAAGGCTCTGTTTAATTTGCAGAAAATGAATCGTTTGAAAATATTTTCCCAAAAATAATCATTTGTACTACTTACAAAAATGAATGGATGAAAAATATTTTAATTATCTACAAAGATGTTTAGTCATAAATTATTGTCGATAATATAATTATTAACTAATTATTTTAAACAATACAAATAATTAATTTTAGAAAAATAATTTTCAAAAGGTTCATTTTCCGTAAACAAACAGAGCCTACTTGTTCGTTTTTCATCAGATTTCATGTATTTTAGTAGTAAAAAGAACATAGACAGAGGGAAAGAGAAAAAGAAGGGCGAAGATCGAAACTAAACTCTAGTCCCCGTAGAATTGCTGGGGTAGAACTGAAAAAGTTTTGAAAGCTCAGGGTTGAACTGAAATTACTTCGAAGTGGTGAGCAATGGGCAAAAGCAGTTGGCGTCGTTAAAAAGAGGCGGTGACAGTTTGAGTGAAATGAGAATCAACTTTTCGGTTACTCTCATCAGTCACTTCTTCTTCCTCCAGGTCCTTCTCTATCCTTTCACAAGTTCTTGCTGCGAGTTCTTGGTTCAATGGCCATCGTATGAGATCATCACGCATTGTTTCATTCTTTCGGTTCCATTCGATTGCAGAAAGTGGTTTTCGCAGTAGAATCATGGCGGCCCTGGATCTAAATGCTCCGCCAGCGGGAGGCAACAGAAATCTTGAGGATCAAGTTGACAAAGTGAGTCGCATGTTTGTTTATATTTCGAATTGATCTCGCACACTGCATTGCATCAAGATCGCCAAGTTTCTTCGAATCGAAAAGGGTCTTTAATCGCATCCCTGGCTCCTTTCCCGTAGGTCCACAGGTTGATAGAGAAGTGCATTCGGCGGTACATGGAGCGTGGGGAAATAGTCACTGCGTTAGAAACTCATTATGGGATCGACCCCGCGCTCACACGTGTCGGTGAGAGATCCATCTCTTTTGGTCTGATCAATGATTAATACTACGAACTAGTCCAGTTGATTATTCTGAATGATTATTACGAACCTGTCATTCGAATTCCAGTTTGGAGCGAATTGGTCACATGTAATTGGGAGTTTTTCCAAGATTACTTCTTGAGGCTAGTGGTGAAACGACAGATCGTCAGGTTCAATGAATTGCTCCAGCAACAGCATCGAGCCATGAGCAGTCTTCCGGTGCCTGGTAAGGCTCTCAGAAGACTTCATTTATATAGAACTTCGCCTGCAAATGCATTAGCTTCCATCCTCCATGGCATATGGGTTCACGTATACTTTGGTCAACTTTCCGAACATGAGAAAATGCCCTTCCAACTCGGTTCTCACGCTAAATCCGAAAGTTAGTCGTGCTCTCGAGATGACTGTAAAAACTTGGGTCTTGTCTAGTGTTCTTCTAAGCATGGCCATCTGCTTATGATTGTTTGCTTCTCAAAGACGTTTTGTGCAGACCTCGAAGTTCAGCCTGTGAATTTTGCCTCCTATTGGACGGGTCTGGTTGTCGTACTTTGAGCACTTTGTTATGTGAGGCTTTAATTGTTCTTCACCTACTTTCATGGTGCAGTGCAGCAGGAGCAACAGACATCGATGGAACTGGATGAGACAGCTCCACGGGCTTATTCTCCATTGAGCGTGATGAGCAATGAGAATGAGTAAGAAACTCAATTCTTGCGGTTTTTTGTGTATCTCATCTCTCCAAGACAATTTTTTTTGGTACATCTTCTACAATTTCTTTTACCTTTTTCTCCACTGTGTCGGACACTCTGGTGATTAGCTTAACTATTCATCTCAATCTGAATGCTACTTACCTACTTTATAGGATTCTTAACTCAAATTACCTGCTTGTGCATATTGTTTGACTTTGCAAATTCTCTTATCCGCATTGGTTTAACTACATGCATCGTTCGGGAGTTTGGCTTTGTCAGCTTATGGCATGAGGTGTGGCATAATTTCAGTTGCCTTGTCGAGTCTTGCATCACAGGACATGAATATTCTTTTGATAGGAATTGTATGTTTAGATGATCGTAAATGCTACCACTGATAAAACACATTGGCAGAAACAACATGATAACCACTGTGCGCATTCTTTTCAAACACTGTGATGTTCAAGTTGGGATGCTGATTTCTGCTCACGCTTGTGGTTGAAAAATGATGATAAGCAGAGCTGAATCTAAAAGCCAACCCCCCAATCCCGTCAGCTTTGCCGGATCAGAAGAGGGGCCTGAGCCAAATCTCGTGCTTGGCAGTAGTCTTGCTCAGTCTTCATCGGAAGGACCAGAAATGAGTATGGATGCCGCACCAGATGCTGCACATATGCAGATTTCGCAAGCCCCGAACCTTATCGCAGGTGGCAACCAAGCTGCAAACTTCGGGGGACCTGTTCAACCATTGTCTTTAATGACTCAAAGCTTAAGCCACTTGGATTCAAACCCCGAAGGTATTCATGATATTTGACACTGTTGAGAATGATATCGTGTGTCATCGCTCTTACTTGTTTTGGAGTTTTGATTGGTAAATCTTTCCTGCAAAGGTTTGGCTGGGCATATTACTTGTCAGCATACTTGCACAGACGTGTGGTTTTGTTCGTTTGCCATCAGGGCATTCAACTAATGGTGCATCAGATCTGATAAAAGCTAGTAATACGATATTAATCTATGTATCAATTAGTACATCTCCTAGTACGTACAGACACAACTGCCTTACAGAATTGAGACATTCCCAATTTAGCTTTCGGAAGAGATTTCATTCCATTTTGCATTCTGTTAAACCGAGATTCATTCAGAGTCCTTGAAAGCCTTCACTTTGTGACTTTCTAGCTTGCACCAGGATGGCCCTTCTTATGCTTTATTTGTTTCCGTGTACTTTAAAAACCAGTTGAAGCTACTGAGAAGACTGCGAAAATGCTGATTGACTTTGTTGTTGTTCTCGTAATGAATGAGTTTTTTGGCAGGTTCCGATCAGAAGGACCGCGCTAATTTCGCATCAGGTCAGGGCTCTCCATCTGCGGATCTCTGAGAGAAGTGGTATCGTGAGTCCCTTATCAATATCAGTATCTGGTGGGCTGTAGGAAAACTCATGCAGAGGGGACAATAGTGAGGACTACGATGCTTGTTTGGAAGAATGTAAGACACTATCTTGTGTCTCATCAATTGGGTGAACAAAGCAAATTCTCATTACATTTAGGGATTGAGCTTTTTGTCATTGTGCAAATTTGGGACCTGTTTAGTAGAGAGGATGATTGAATTTCTGGAGATGATCACTTCTATCTTGTCCTTAGATCAAAGTGAAAGACGTGCAACTTTGATTTTCTCTATGTCCTTCAATGTGGTAGCTAAACTAATTTATGATGTTTAGGCTTTTGTGCTGGCAGTCGAATTAAATAGTAAAGCGAAACGTATGGTCATGTATTAACTAATATAGCTTCATGGGAACAGTATGTTTGGACTCGCTGAGATCAAGATATCCACAAAATAAATGAACTTCGTAAAACCAGTAACCAATATCTAGTATCCTGAAAACTGCATGCTACAAGACAATCCCAAAGGCAAAAGTGGCTCTTTTCCACGACACATACTGCTGAAATTTTGCAAAATCCATTTTTGGTCTTCAACTTGGTATGTTGACAGTAGGAACCACATCCAGATACATTTAGGGACATGATATTCACATTTTTGGAATTGCAATCTCGGTTCAAGGTAACAAAGGTGTTTTTGGGGGAAAAAATCTAAAACAGAGATTTGATGCCCACAGCTGAATGAGATAATTTAAGAAGCATCATCACCAGCAGTCATTGCATGCTAGGAAGCACCAGCACTTTTCGAGCACCTTCATGTTGTGTCGAACACTCCGACACATGTTTGACACTCTCTGACACTTGATCAACACGTGTCGAAAAATTCGATATTTGATCAATTTTCCTGATACTCTCCGACACTCGATTAGGAATTTCGACATACGAGTTTCTGACATGTGAGGTCAATTTTAAAAAAATTCAATAAATGAGGGTCAAACTATATGAAAAATTAAAATAATAATAATAAAAATAATAAATTGGGAAAGAAAAAAAACCTAGTCTTCTCTTCTCTTGTGACTCTCACTTCCCATGACACACAATTCACCACCATACTGATTAAGAGAAGAAATTCTCCTCTCCCTTAGTACTTGTGATCTCTTCCCTATGTCGGGATTGATTAGTCTTTTTTTGTGTTGTTTTCTTTATGATGATCCTCTTATTTTGCACAATATAATCATTTTGCTTCTGCTTGCATAGACCTTAATCATGGACTCCCATGTATTATGAAGAATGGTATGCTAGATTCATCTATGGTAGCATATGCTGGCTAAACCCCCATTATCTCATAGAGCATTATGAGGTAGGAAATATATGGTAATATGTCTGTAGAACTAGCAAGTTAGGGATAAATAACTGAGGTGGGTTTTGCTGAGAGATATGCAACCATAAACTTCTGGTTCTTTACAATATAGGAGAAGTCTGTAGAAACATACGGTATTATTTACTGATATGAATGGATGGATTTAGTTATAATCAACGGGCCCTTGAAAGGAAAAAAAGAATCCCAGGCCACTGCCTGATCACTGATCAGCTCTAAAAAGACAAATGTGCAGCACATAAAGAATAGTAAAAGAGGAAAGGATAACCGTGGGCATTGAGATCAGCTCCCCTCATGCACAAAAGAGTTTATTATTGTTGCATTCATTTGGAACCTAGAACCGGCCCTGGAACTTATGATGGGGTAGGTTCCAGGTTCTTGGTTCTGACGGGTAGGTTCCAAGTTCCCAGCGGAACCTATGAGAAACCGAGAACCGCTCACCCCTATCCATGGCCACATTTCTATTTCAAGGAATAGAAAAATTAGTTAACATTACCAAATAGATTTATGTTCTTTTTTGTTATGAGGAACACAAAAAAGACAGAAATTGGGAGATATAGAAACCTTACCAAATGAGGCCTCATTAGCCCATTTTAAATTTCTTTTGCGAAAAGTATGGAGATGAAGAGAGGAGCACATGTGAGCCATGTTTTCTCATGGTGTACTGACATGAGCAGTCCCAAATTTTTCTCTTGATGTCGTTCACTTTTTGTCGTTTGATTTAGTACTTATACTTTTCGAATTTGTTTAAATGTCACTTCAGGTTAAAATAAACTAACGAAAATCAATGATGTGATGGTTAACCCCGTAAAAAAATCGTTTACTACCATAACATTATAATTTTCATGGTGTCTAATGTGTCTCTCTCTTTAATTTTTTTCGACGTCACACATTCGCTCTCCAATTTCATCTCGTAGCAACTGTAAATAAATTATTTTTTTAACAAAAGTTACTGCTTCGACCACCCTCGGGCGGCACCTTGGCCTCCGGCGCCACACTTGAGCACCACCACCTTGGCCACCAACACCAGCAGCTGCCTTTGCCACCATCAGCACTCTCTCTCTCTCTCTCTCTCTCTACTTCCAATGGAGGTCGCGTCATTCCAATCTAAGTTTGCACTAATACGGTGAGGTCAGTTAGAGAGAGAAAGCTCCAGTTTGAGAAACTCCACCAGCAATAATAGAGCGGTCAGCGTCAAAGGAAGAATGTGAGGAAAAAGAAAAAGAGCAAATAGAAAAATAGTTATATTTTTTTAGGGACCATTTTGAATTGAGTTGGACTCCACGTCACCATTTAATTCGTGCTGAATTCAGCTTACTTATTTGTAATTTTCACTTGTTTTCTCATTTGCTGGTATATAGGTATATCTAAAACATTCCTTGTCATGACTGAAAAGTATAATTACCAATGATGCAATCCTGTTAAAAAAGTATAATCACCTTTTGTTCCATCCCTTGTTTGGATTAATCTTTTCCATGGTTCTAACTTCTAAGTAGGCTTTCTAAATCGATAGGAAAATTACTAATAGGAGGGTTTTCAAAGTTGGACGTAACTTTATGAGTGTGTATATATCTCCATGCATGTTAGGAATATGAAGGAATTGAATCTAAGGATTGTCCATATTAATTTTATTGTTATTAAATTATATCTCAAGTTTAAGCTTGTTATAAAATCCATTCCAATTGGAGGATATAGATTATTCTGTTAAATCGAATATATATTAAGAAAGAAATCGCAACACCAGACTCTCCTATTTGGATTAGAATTCTGGGTTGAAGAAGTTTCCTAAATTATAACAAGGGGCACATACATATAATATATATATATATTTGTTGGGATTCTAATTTTGAAGTCAAGAGCAGAAAAATCTCTCGTGTCTTGAAGAGTTGTTTTTTTTTTTTTTTGTCTTTATCCGAGGTCGACCGAGCAAGTGCAGGACTCTTCCGAAGGCCGTAATGGACGCGTCTGTCGATTGGACTTGTCCATTTTTGTTTCTTCTTAAAAGGAACCGCACTAGAAAAGAACAGGCAATAAGGACGTCGGTAGGTGAAGTCTTCTTCAGTAACGCACAAAGAAGTCTTCGAGTCGCGCGGGGAGCTGTGGATACGGTGGATTTGTGGTATGAATTCCATACCCAAACTTACTAATTTTCTTTGTAAACTCCATCCCTACTTCTTGCTGGTTTCTATGCAATACATGCATCCAATTAAGTCTTGAAAAAGGTAATCATCTATGTATGAAGAAACGGAAAAGCATAAAAAAAAAAATATAAATTTATTGCGAATTGTATCAATTTCGTCATAAACTTTTCATATTGCTACAAATTTAGTCTATTCAGCTAATTTAAATCAGAAATCATTCACATAGATGTCAGCTATCTTACATGACATGACTATCGTTAATGTGGACATTTTTAATAATATTGTAATATTTATTTTGAATTTTTTGTATTTTTGTTCTTTTTTTATTTATTTATTTTTTTTTTTTCTATTTTTTCCTTCATTTTAAGATTTAGTGAGGGCCTTTGAGACCTCTCCCGCGGCAAGCGACCACGAGCAAGACCACAAAGGCCCTCGTTAGATCTAGTCGAGGATTGCGACCCTTGCTAGTCAATTTAAAGGAAAAAATTTTAAAAAAGATTGTTAAAATATTAGTAAAAATACCCACAACAACGATGGTCCTACGTGATTTTTTTAACTTAAAATAAATAATTAAATTATATGTGTGATTAGAAGTTCTCAAACGCAATTTTCATAATTTATTGTGGTTATCATGTACATCCGGAGAGTCAAATAAAGCCATCACTTGCTAGGGCTCTCTCATATAATAACACTCCTGCTTATTATTATTATTATTATTATTATTATTATTATTATTATTGGTCGGTAAACACTCTGCTTATAAAAAGAAAGGTCTTTTCTTTAAGGATACAATGTTCCCTAATAAGTGCGACTTCTGGGGCCATCACTGTTGAGGACCCTCTTTCTCTTGCTATAAAACTAAACCTACCTAACCCCTCTTCCAGAAAACATTAAAAAAGAAACAAAACAAAGAAAGAGAAAAAATCCTCTCGTCATGGCCTATGGGAGAAGAAGCACAACCTCTTCAATCTCCGATGTCTTCACTCTCAACCCTCTACCATATCCAGTCCTTGTGATCCTGGCAGTGATCTTTATCTTTCTAGGCATATCTTGGTACTTCAGCTATGAATCGGTGGTCGAAACCACCGGAGAGCAGATGGGTTGGATCCTTTTTGCGACGCCTATCGCTCTGATACTGCTTGTGAAGCTCCTATCCTCTATGGATGATCCAGAGAGCTTCTTCACCAGCTCGCCATGGGGCCGGCGCAGGGCAATCAACAGGGGGCCATCCGAGGGTAGTTCACCATGGGGCGTGGCGGCTCTCATCGTGCTCATCCTTATTTTGCTCCAGTATCAGTCTAGCTTTCTCGAGAGATGGTTCTTTTGAAGCTTTTGAAGCTGATGATGATCATGTGAAAGTGATAAACTTGAGGTGTTTATTGTCTTTTCTTTGTTTTTTTTTCCTGGATGGGCAATCAAGAAGTGGGGTTTCTGTAAACTGGATGAGACTGAGGTATAGAGTGTTTTATGAGGTAGTAAGGGTGAAAGAAAGTCTTATTTGTAGGAGTTGATTAGTGGTTGAGAGGTTGATGAGATGATCAATTCTCTCTTCTTCTTTTCTGTGTATCTGCAAAATATGTAGCCTGTAAATTTACCAATACCAGAGTTACATGATGAAGTTGAGGTTATTATATATGTTGATCCATTGGAAGCTAAGCAGCTTAATGGAAAAAAAAAGAATCAAAAGAGCATCTATAACTGATGATTTTAGTGGAAGAGAACAACAAACAGAAGAATTTTGTTTGGAAGTTTGAGAAAGACGCAAGAAGATTAGAGGCGGATGAATTCTAGCCTTAAGTTGGAGGATGGTGAACATCCATAAACTGATCTTCTCCCTTACAACCTATTCACTTCTCAAAGAAGTTATAGGTGGATTTCCACTAATTACGACCTTTTTTCTTCTAAGTAATAATTTGCAGCAACCTTTTTCCTATTTGACGTGAGACGTTTGGCGTTACATTATTTAGGGGAAATCCTATGGTCTAATCCTCTAATTTATGGGTCCTGTCTCTAATCTGGATCGTTGGATCAAAAGAGGAAAATTCCAACGGTCAGATGGTCTTAAGAAGATAATGACTTACTAACTTTTAAGTAAAGCCACTAAATATAAGATTGCCAATGTTATTATTGGTTGAGAAAATTCATGACCTTGTTTTTCCTTCAAATCCAGTACAAGTAATTCAATCATACACAAAGGAAATCATTAAAGCCTCATTCGTGAATAGCTTGACATTAAGTGAATCATGCACTTCTCCGATTTTGGTCAGATGGGGTCATCCACCTTCTGAGTGATTAAATTGACTAATGATAGGGCCTCTAAAAATAACCTAAGACTTATTGGTGCAAGGAGCTTATTTAGAAATGAAAAGGGTAACTATCTTGGTGGTTGTGCCACATTTATACGAATATGTTTGTTGACACAAGTAGAGCTCTGGGGTTTGTGGTTGGGAATCAACTTTGCAAAATAACTTGGTTTTCATAAGTTCATCATTGAGATTGACTCTAAATTAATTGTTGATCTTGTTAATCCTTAGCTTATGATTGATAATGCTAGCCCTCATATCCGAAGACTATTGCGCTCTTGCTTTGAGTTTAAAGTACAACATAACTTTCGGGAAGAAATCGCTCTATTGTTTGGCTTGCTAATTTTGGAATCAATAAGCGTTTAAATTCTAGTTCATTTTCATTACTCCTAGAGTGATGCTTCATATTTTATTATGAGACAAATAGAAATAGTAAATTTATGACGTTAAATTTTTGTATTCAATTTTAACCATGTTTCATACAAAAGAAAAATTAGAACATATGAGGAAAATTATTCATTGATAGGGCCTTTAAGTTTATAAACCATGAAGGAATATTACGATCCTGGAATGAGTTAAAAAGAAAATTATACAATTCATTCCTAAATTTATTGTGGGGATGTCAATCCAATTAAAAAAATTTTAATTTTGCTAATTTATACTTAAGCTTTTGCGAAAATTCCAATATAATCATTTTTAGTAGAAATGGCCAATGTAATGGTCCAATCATCGTCTTCCTAAGTGACACGTCACTACTCAGTAATTTTCAATGAAAATTGATCAAAATGACTATATTGGAATCTTGAGCAAAGATTTAGGACTAATTGGCAAAATTAAAAATTTAAGAATTGAATTGACATCCCTACAATAAGAGTATGACTATTTAGACAATTTACCCTAGTACGACAAAAGCATACCAAAGATTTTGAGTTCTCGGCCGAAGAAATGACCTATTCTGAAATTCTGGTACAATATCATGATACCTAGATCTTCCTCTCAAAACCCGAAAGAGAGTACATCAAAATCAACTGCAGAAAAACAAAAACATTAAATCAACCCACTATATTGCCAATGGTGCATAGTGATTTCATCAACACAATGAATTCTCTAAATTACCGCCGTCAGACTTCAATTTCCGTCTTTTAAATAAATGTTTGATCCATTTCCAGCATATATCTGGCTCAGGAGAAGTTACATGACGAGTACCATCAAGAAACCTAAACAGCGCCATGCGAATATTGTGATAGTACTTGTATCATCACGTAACCTACATGCATGCGTTGCGTGATGCAATTGGAAAGTACAAGTGTGATGCAAATGATTCGCAGACAGATGGTTTGGTTATCGATCTTTCATAATGGCAAATGTATTCCATAACACGGATGTATTTGCTTTGGTAAAATTTCATAATAAAAAAAAATGATTTTATATGCTTTCCCATAAAATCATTTTTCATGAAAATATTTTTTCCTTTTCAGATAAGAAAATTTGTTCCCTAATTTTAAGCATGCAAATTTCATTTGAACGTAAATGTTTTCTCTTAACTGATAATTTTTACCGGATAACTATTTTACGAAAAGTTTTCTCATTTAAATAAACACGCCTCAAAGTCAGAAATTCAAGATTACACTAAATTCCTCCCTCAAGGATCAAATCAGTGAGATCATTTCGTATGCACACGCTTTTCTTCCTTTCCCTTCCTTTCCTTCTTTCCTTCTTTCCTTCTTTCCTTTTTCTAGGAGTAACGAGGATCATGTTTTTGTCTGGTCACTCAAAGCAAAGGTCACCAAGACCGACCTCTGGTTTTTTTTTTTTTTTGTCAGAAGAAAACATTCACATTAATATCAAGTGAAACTACAACCATTGGCCAAAGCATCCGTAGTCAAAATACCAAGACCGACCTCTGGTTTGATCGTGACATGATTTTGTCTATTATATGATTAAAGCCAGACCTCTATGGCTCGTGGTCCCGGTCACAAATTAAATGGCGATCATGAAGTGGCCACGTTCTTGCTGGTGCTTGGTCCATGAAGTTTCTCGGCTCTATCCTATTGTCAAATCGTGGGGCTAAATATCACATGGTCGGCTTTATTAAATTTAATCAATCACATTTCGCCGCCTTATAAAAGTCCAAAAGATCTCCCTTCGTGATTAATTCTATCTATCATATAACAATAAATTACACATATATAAAAATTTATCCACGGTTAATTTGGATGTTTCTCTTAATTCTTTATAATCCTCCTAATTGTGCATATATTTTCGTTGATTATATATCCCTGATTTATTATAATCACTATGGAGAATAAAAAAATCATAACTATCTATTGTATCACACTCAAAGATTTCAATCATTATTTTTCTAATTCTCTGCTCCCTTCCTTCCTTCCATCCTTTCTTCCTTCCTTCCTTTTTCTCCTTTGATCTTGTGTTACGCTGCAATAAGAGAAAAGCAAAATAGGTCATATTCAATATTCGGTGTGCTACAATCACCTTACACATTAGAAAATTCAGTATATTGTCTTCCTATTATATAAAGGAAAGATGTCGGACTTATTAAGATTGATTTGCGGAGTTTTTATTTTTTTGGTCATATGCAGTTAATACAAAGGGACGATACTTGCATGCATTTTAAGTTTATGGTGTGGTTTTGGTAATAAATTAATCTTTCTCGTTGTCTCTTCTTTTCATCATTTTCTCTTCCCTATGAATAAGAATTTCCTTTCTGTGCCAAACACTTTAAAATTTTTCTTCTTTCGTGGAAAGTTCATTCGTTCCCGGGACTTCTTAATAAATACATTATTTAATGGAAAAGTCGTGTGTATTATGATCAATTATTGTACTATGTATGCATCATTTAGGCACAATTAGTCATAAAATCCTAAACCTATTGCATTTTTACTAATTTAGTCCTAAACTTTTAATTTTGCAATTGGATCCCAAACGTCTTCATGTTTTGCCAATTAAGTCCATCTAACTAATTTTAACGGAAAATGCAAATATGTACACCAGCTGTTTTACGTAACATGGTCAGCACTATCATAGATAATTTTAATAATTTTTCAATATTTTTCAAAATTTTTATTTTCTTTTTACTCCTAACCCTAGGCTGACGACCCTTGCTGGCCATGGGCAAGTCCTTCGTATCCTCATTGGCCACAAGTGAGAGCCTCGACATCCTTGTTGGCCATAGGTGAGGCTGTCATGCCCTTGCATAGAACCAAACAAGGGCCATGACGCCCTTGTCTAGTGGCCTAGCTTGTGATTAGTGAGGGCCCAATGACCTTCCTTGTGGCTGACAAAGGCCCTTGCCCAAGCCAAGTGAGGGTAACAATGCCTTCGCCTAGGACTTGTGAGGGTCAGTTGGTGACCTCCCTAACCCAAGGTTAGAAAATCAAGAAAAGAATGATAAAAAATTGAAAAAAAATATAAAATATTATTTAAAATTATCCACGTCAGTGTTGGCCGTACCGCGTAGGATGACCATCTTTCACATTTGCAATTTCAACCACACTTGATCAGATGGACTCAATTGATAAAATGCAAAAATGTTTAAGACTCAATTGTCGAGATTGAAAGATTTATGACTGAATCTGTAAAAGTGTAATAGATTTAGAATTTTTTGGACAATTTTCCCACATCATTTGTATCTTTAAGCATAGAGCCATACGAGTATAGCTAAGTTTAGTTTTGTACGTAGTACCATTTCTCATATCGATTTCTTTTCGTTTGAGGATTTTTTTCAGGGGACTAAACCCAATCGATAATTATATTATTAAGTACACATAAAATTTCTGTACTTTTAATTCATTTTAAGATAATCTCGACTAAAGTACCCAGGGCAAATTTAATATTTCACGAACGTTGATCAAAGAGCAAATAATTGAGCGCTTATTCTTAAAATGGGGTTAAGACTTCGGAGAGCTTTCAAGGGAATGATGGAAATTTGGACATTTTCGTGGGAGGAAAAATGAGGAAAATTTAAATTTTTCTATCTATTTTGTTCAACCCGATACATTCCTAACTCAACCTTAGAGTGTGATATTGTATGCAAATAATTGTCATGAGCCGATCGATCTAGCGTTCCCTAATCTATGCAGCCTTAACATTACTCCCAACACAGCCTTACTCACACTCGACTCACAAGGATTCTAGAGAAAGAAGTTCTGGATTTGTATTTCACTTGTGAATGAGTTTATACAATGAGGGGAAGGAGACCCCTATATATACAAATACATGACAAATCGTATCTATAGATCTCTATTCCATAATATGGTAGAAATCATATCTCCCAAACTATCATCTATTCTCATTTATTACATTTTCATACATTTACCGTATCACCCCTAGGAGTATTCCAAAACAATCGAGAAAGCCCTAGCACTTAGGGATACCGATTGAGGGTTGCTCTTTCCAAGGATCAGTCATGGTTGTCGTACAAAACCCTCTTGGAATGTGACATAATAATGTAGATGCATGTAGTTAGTTACAGGTCGAATAAATGAAATCTTAACTTTTCTTAGCATGCCAAAAAAAAAAAAAAAACATTACTTTTTATTTGAATGGCATTGATAAAAAGAATGTTTATGATATCATGATTTAATTAGAAAAACGTAAGTTCACCGCTAGGTTGATTTTACTTGATAATCTTGATTTGAGTAGTAACTCTTCTTATGAAATTATAGAATGAAACGATCATTATAAAAACAAAAAAAAAAGACATCATGTTGTTCATTAAACACGGGCAAATAAAATAAAATAAAAAAGAAATCCCAAATTATGCCTATCGTAGTACAAATACTCTAACTGATTTTTTCGTGTCATAAAAAACCCTAAACTTGCCTATTATAACACGAACTCCAACTTTTTTTTTTCTGTGTCATGAAAAGACCTAAACTTATATATGTGTAACATAGATATCCCATATTTCAATTCCATTCAAGATGTATTTATCACACTGGTATAAGTTTGAGATTTTTTATACCATTAAAAAAAAAGTTTGGAGTATTTGTATCATAATAGACAAATTTAGGATTTTTCATAACACAAAATTAGGGGCAATTATGTCACAGTAGGCATAATTAAAAAAAATTTGTTGTATTAATCCTTAAACCAAAAATATATTGATAAATAATATCCACCAAAAAGCACGAGTCTTTGACTTCTTTAACACATAAACTAGATTGAAAGAAAATAATCTCATTCTTTTTTATATGTTGAAATACTATCCCACATCACTTGACAATGTGTCTTATATTATCTTTGTATTCACCTAATCACCTTTCACCCATAAATTTAAAGCTTTTTGGTTAAACTTTCTAACATGTTATTAGAGTCAGTGCTATCACTTTCATGTATGTGTGTCCACTCCCATCATTCAATTTAACACGTCACTTCTAATCATGCTAATATGCTTTTTATATGCATGTGATTCCTTTCACCTATAAACTTGAGCTTTAAGTTCAAATCTTCTAGGTTCATATTTGCTTCCCCAATTACATTCTTTCATATCTTTCAAGCCTCCATTTTCACATATATGCATCCATCCCTATCAATCAAATTCCACATGTCACTCCTAATTTGACTTGCACGTGATGAGGGTTTTAAAACATGGTCCAAATCGCTTGGCAACGGGTTTCATATGCTCTATTTTTGCTAAATTGGTTTGCACATCAGAGAAGGTGTTAAGACATTATTCCACATCATTTGACAACAGTCCTATATGCTTTATTTTCACATGTGTACATTCACCCCATTAACCAAATTCCACATGCTACTCCTAATTTGGTTTGCACGTGAGGGGATATCAAAATATTGTCTCAAATCGTTTGACAAGGGACGATATATGTGGCATTCAATCATCTATTCAGCTTCAAACAATCAACAGTCTAGAATCTTAACTCAAAGTGCCTTCGTTTAAAGCAATGAGCTTTTGGCCATCATTATTAAAGTATCGCATGATTATTTGCAATGGCCAATCATGACAGTTGCCACGTCTCATTGTATTTGTAGAAACCCACTCTTTATCCGTATATTTATGTATTTGTTCCTCCGAATAAGTCTTTAATCCTTTTTAATAATTTTTCTGATCACTCCATACGTTTGCATAAATTATCTAATTAAGCCGCAGTAGCTCCAAATCCAGGTAAACCATATTGACGGGTCCATCGCAGTCGCTAAAGAGTGTGAGTGAAGAAAACATTGTAACTTCTGTGGCTATCAACCGATGATTAGCACTAAGAACTATGAAAATGAAGAACACGACAAATCATTGAGAGTTTCGTTTGTTTCCTGAAAATTAAATGATTTACAAGAGAAATTTTAAATGAAAAAAAATGCATGATCCACTAAATTATTTAAAACATAAACCGTATTCAAGAATGAAATACTTTTCATTGACTAATTATTTCAAATGATTAATTTTTGAAAAATATGTTTCGAATAATTTATTTTTCACAAAATAAAGGGAGAATGTGTAGTGGATTTTTTTCAAAATACGAATTCGACGCTCAAGTCATTTCACGTCGGACTGTTATGAGCTTCAATGGACGTGTCCAAGGATATAATATCAACAAACCTCCAACAGTAACAACTATAATACAAAAGACTACAGTCTCTATACGTGCGTACATATGCACTGGTTGTCTCATCACTACAGGATTCGGCCGCCTATAAAATCAACTTCTCCTTGTTACTCTTTCCCTACGCAATTTGGGACTTCACATATAACACCCGCTCAATCCGACCTTCGCAGAGGCCCGAACCACATGGACTGAAACGACCGGTGGTACGACACCATCACCAGGACCAGTACCAGAAAGATGGCAACGCCCCATG
This sequence comes from Eucalyptus cloeziana, assembly GCA_014182715.1. Taxonomy (NCBI): domain Eukaryota; kingdom Viridiplantae; phylum Streptophyta; class Magnoliopsida; order Myrtales; family Myrtaceae; genus Eucalyptus; species Eucalyptus cloeziana. The sequence goes on from CM024640.1 coordinate 20,388,662, forward strand.
GAATGCCCCCTCCCCCTCCACCACCGTTGTCGCCGCCTCTGCCGCCGCCGCCAACACCGCCGGGGAGGTGGGGCTGCATGGGATGTCGCGGCTGCTGCCAGGAGAGGAGGTAGTTGAGCCGTGCAGCCCCGGATTGGAGGGACATGAAGAGGAAGACGAGGAGGGGCAGGAGGAAGAGGAGGAGTTGGAGGTTGACCATGGAGTAGCGGAACTCAGACTCATACCGAACGCGACCGGAGAACCAGAGCAGTGAGATGGCGATGAAGAAGACAGAGAGCAGGTGGAGCGGCGGGGCGGACACCGAGGCCAACATCTGGTTGGTCCATCCTCGCTTCCACTCTGGGCCTCTCCTTGGTTGAAGCCAATCCATGTGATCTCTCTCTCTCTCTCTCTCTCTCTCTCTCTCTGAAGTGAATTGGGTCTGAGAGATATGAGGGAGAATGGGATTGTTTCTGGATTAATGGCTGGGGAGTGTCCGGGATGGATGCTTGGAGTGAGGTTGGAGTTGTCTGGTATGTGGAGTGAGTTGCACTCAAGATGGTGCGAGAGATACCATGCTTTTCTTCAACCATGCAGCAAGCTAAAAAGGGGAACTGAAAAAGCATCAGTGAGTCTTTAAGAGAGTGCCGACCAAAAAAGAAAAAACAAAAAAAAGGGTCTTTAAGAGAGCATTTACTTCACAAATAAATAAATAATTTTAAAAAAATTTTCCTAAATTGATGCTTACATAGTTTACAAAACTAAATTAACGCATATATTATAAAAAAATTTACACACACTACGCAAAAAGGAGAAAAACGAAGGATGCACCAGCCGGGAATCGAACCCGGGTCTGTACCGTGGCAGGGTACTATTCTACCACTAGACCACTGGTGCTTTGACGCATTTGTTTCATTTAGATTTTCTTTTCTTGGGAAGCAGAAGAAAAAGCTTGCCTCTCAATCACGCTATGGACCTTCCATTTCCTTCCAAAACACTGCTTGCCATGCTGATCCATTCAGTTCGACATGTTTAATACGACTAACGAGCAACCATGTGGACTTGTGCTTTGGACGATATGTAGAGTAGAGCCAATCATTGTATTATTATCTTTGCGATGCCGAAAAACTGAAGAGTTTCTCGGTAAGGTACATTGCAACATCCCACGTTTCTGGACATGTGATTGACCGCCCAGTAAGATGAGTATAGGCCACGGTAAGTCAGTTCAAATTCGACAGCCAATCCCTTTCTTTTAGATCGAGATCTGTCCAAATACTTGATCATGCCGACTTTTGATGTAAATGTTAGACAAGAAGTGACGTGAAAAGTGTAAATTGAAATCATATAGGTAATAGTAGTAGAAGGAAGTGAAAACGGAACTCGAATTCGAGAGACATCTTTTGTATGAAACAGGCATCGAAGCAAGCGGGTGCTACACCATTGCTAAACCAGCCAAGGCATGATTGCATAGACATAACATTTGCCATTACCAACAAGTTGCAAGCCCTTTGTTCCCTTTCTCACATCGGCAAAAGCGAGAACTTCACATGGTTGTCGCTCAAACTAAGACTTGGCGTTTCGGTAGTGTCCTCAATGTGCAGGTCAGAAGCTTCTGCAAAACATGATGCTCGAATGCCATCGCATCTGCGCACATGCCTCTGAACAGCAAAAGTAGTGAGTCTTGTCTGTGTTTAACGCCGTTTGGATTAGAAGGCATTAAATGACACCGCCACAGCAACAAATGGGCGGAATTCCAGGAACTCTGCTGAGACGGCTGCATGAAGACTATAACCCAATTCCCATCATCAATTTGTCCAAGCCGATATGAAGAGACAAAACCTAAAACACCTATGCATACTATGAAAAGGAGAGCTGGGAAAAAGCACATCCATCGGACTTGACCACTAACCTTGCTTTCTTTTGAAGGGTATCTCTGCGGCTGAATAGTTAATCGTTTGCCCTTGAGTTCGAACCACCATCTATGCTACTGGAAGAGCTATCTTGTACACTATGTGGCGATGAACTATGAGTAGAAGAACTCCTTTCTGCAGTGTTATCATCCTTTCTCATAGATTTCGTGGATGATCTATGTGGTGACAATGAATCCTGCACAACAATGAATTAGAGTTTTTTTCTCTTTCCATAGTGACAGGTTTTATAGAAAAGGTTTGACAAGGGCAAAAACTGACATTGTCTGTCGCAGACCCAGGTGTCTTCAGCTCCAAGTCTGTTGTGACATTGTTTGAACTACCAGACTTTTCATGCTTCCTCTCCTTGCCTTTGTCATTTTTATTGCTTGAGACAAGGAACTGATTTCCCAGCTGCATAAGTGGATGTGCATAATGGCCCGACAACTGCTCAAACTGCATGTTAGGTGTTGCAAATGGAAGCAAAGTCGAATGAGAGTTAGGGAAGACACTGGAATTTGGAGTTGCATAGAAAGGGTAAGGCTGCATAGGTGGATGAACAGGAATGGGACCAGAAGGCACAGCTACGGGCACTGGATATGGGTATGAAGGCGGGGCCATAACCACTGAGTGATCCATAATGGGCCATGGAAACATGGCTCTAGCTCTCTGCTGATACTGAGCATTAAGGCTCTCAATGTCAGATTTTAGAGAGGCCTTTTCTTCTCTGAGATCATTTTTCTCCTGTGTCAACTATTTTAAGAAGGAAAATAATGTATTACAAGGTGCCCTATGATTTTTAACCTTAAATGAAAAGAGACTAAGCATAAGATCACCTCACGAGATTCTTCACCGAGCGTACTATATTCAGCTTTGAGTTGGTTCACCTGAGCAGTCAAATCCTTCAGCAGTTGTATAGTATCTGATAAAATTGTCGCTTTGTCATTTTTTGGCCTATCAGGATCTGCAAGTGGAAGTAGCTTTCTCTTAAGATATTATTATAGTGAGAGTTTTTCTTTTACCACTCCAAAAATGTGCACGCAGGGTATAGCAGATTGATAATCAAAAGCTAAGGACATTTGCTTATGGCAAATCTCATTAAACTATCAGTATTCAGCTCATGATTCAGATTGTTGAACAGAGGAGAATTTACAGCTTCAGTGCCAAGTCAGCAGTAGGAACAGGAATAGTTTAACAAACTTCTACTTCAAGAGTTGACAAATTTTCTTAAAATACAGCCTGAGTACCAAAAGAGAAAACAGTGCTTCTAACTTCTTAAGGTATACAACTTAGGAAGCTTCAAATTACATTAATTTCATGCCTTATCTACTAAATATGGGGCGAAACCATTGCAAAAGGTGATTTGAGCATCCTACAAACATTGATAAAATAGACTTCGCTAAATAAATTGGCAAAGTCTTTGCTTTAACTGTCTAACTTTTTAGAAGCAATGAAGATACCAATGACAAAGCTTTTAACTGATGCAACTAGAGTTGACTGTCTTTTCCTTTATAAGTCAGTGCCTGAGTTAACTGTCTATGTTCATTGTATAAATGAAAAGACCAATTTAGAAAACAACATTGGCAGAGTAGAAAGCTGAAGTAGGATGTAGCATATTTTCTATAATTTTCAGGAAAGACTTGTGAGAACCAGGAACTTTCCACAGAGAAGACACAAAGGGAAAAAGGCTGGATAAAGATCCTTGACAAGTAAATGGTGAATGTGAGGTAGCATGCACCAATGGCAAAGCCAACAAAAGACTGACAAGAGACTGAGGATAAAAGACAAAGGCAGCACATACTTTAAGTTTAGGTAGAGATTAACCAGCTAAGAAGAGCTAAATTGCTACAACACATACACAAAGGGATTGATTAAAAACATCTCAAAAGATTACACTATCAACTTGGGAATTTTAGATAGGAATTTAAGACCTCAACAACCTAGATCGAAATATAAGAGGATTTATGTGAAACCTAAAAATAATATTCTTGTTAGTATGTTAGCCAATCAAGTAAAGCACGAAGAGCCAGTGCTTCCGAAATGCAAAGGAGACATCAAGTGATAAACTACTCCATCAACAGAGTAAAATCATGGTATTCTTACAAAGGTACAAGGAAGTAGTCATCATGATCAATGGCCCTTTAACAGGTCTCGTCATGAAAAATTTGACAAATCAAGGTTGAAAAAAGAGAAGAAGAAGTCTTACTTATCACAAACTATAATAAAAGAAATAATGTATTCATCTATAAAGACTATAAAGCAACTACAGACACCATACTAATACACCCAATGCAGTGAGAGCATAACAAGCAAGAAACACATATCAACACTCCTTCACAATTAATAGAAGGTATAAGCATCACCTAGCGTATTTCCCAACTCAATAAAGTGCTCGTTCAGTCGATCCCTCCTCAATTTCTCACGGCCCGCCTTCTGACTTTTCCACACAGCAGCTTCATCCCTCCTGCATCCAGAGAAAAAAAAATTGCATCAAAAACCAATGTCTCTATTTAGTCAGGTGAAAAAGGATGCCTCCATTATGAAGTCCCCTTTAGCTTACTTCTTCTGGCTTTTGTTTTCTTCTTCTTGTTTTCTTTTGCCCCTAGTCTTAGCAAAATCCAGATAGTTCAATAGAAAAAAGAGTGATTTCTATTAAAAAAAAGAAAAAGGCTTATGCTTAATCAGCCTCTAAGTCAAATTCCTATTGACAACTCGTTAGCGAAACAAGACGATATATAGAAAGTTCCCAAAACTAGTGCCTGGACATTGCAACATTCTGCCTTCGGAGTGAATGCTATACTCAACAAAGCAATTCAACTACACACAGAGAGAGAGAGAGAGAGAGAGAGAGAGAGAGAGAGAGAGAGAGAGACCGAACAATAAGCACATATAGAAAAGAACCCAGAATCCTTTTTCCTAAATTATCCTCCTAATCGGCAAAATTTGGGTCCTAAATTCACCCACGTATAAGCACATATAGAAAAGAACCCAGAATTCTTTTTCCTAAACCATCCTCTTAATCGACGAAATCTGGGTCCTAAATTCGCCCACTTAAGCAAGTCAAGAACCGAATCGAAAGATTCGGAATGGGTCGGGGGCCAAAACCTGGAAGTGGAGGGAACGGGAGGCTCCGGAGGTGCATTTGGGGTTCGCGCGGATTGAAGCAGTGAGAGAGAATCCGGTCTCGGCGGGTGATGCATCTGGTGCAGGGCTGGCACGAGATGGCGGCGAGATCGCGGTAAAGATCGAGTCTTTTTCGGAGTTCGCGTTATCCGAAGGGAGACGACGGAGAAGAACAGTGGGAGAGGATGAGAAAGAAAAATTGCATCTTTTTATCTTACTGGATTGGTCTCTCCCGGACCCAAACCTAAAAACCTCGTGAATCTCTTCGTTGGTTTTCTGTTTTTACCGGTCTAATACGGACAAAACGAGGGGGGCGCAGGATTCAATTTTCCTGCATGTTTTCGTACTTTGTCATTACCTTTTATCATTTTTTTTTTTTAATGGTTTCCACTCCGATTACACCAAGGCGAAAACGGGTCAAGCCACTTTTGGTCTCGACTCGATGATTACTCGAGATCCACTCACCCTGTTTCGTACCGCACTCGAGTTTGAATCATTTGAACAAGCATCTAGTCGAGTTCAGTTCAAGTTCGACTATACTTGGATCGACAAGTTCGTGAGTCCAATCAAGCTTTCATTATTTTTTCAATAGTCTTTATGAAAAAAACACGCATGAGTTATTAAATCATAAAATTATCTAAAAAGTCTTAAATTTTGTCAATTTAGTTCTAAATTTTTTAATTTTATCAATTGAGTATTAAAATATTTTCATTTTTTGTCAATTGAATCTATATGATCAATTTTGGTCAGAAATTGCTTATGTGAATAACAGTAATACTATGTAGGATGGTTTATGTTAATGTTGATAATTTTTAATAACATTTTTATTTTTTTCTTTTTCCTTTCTTATTTCTCTTGCCGATGCTGGCCATGGGCGATGGCCAAGCTAACTAGCCTCGCCTGGGCCTCACCAAATCAGATCTAGCAAGGCCGATCCTCGCCTAGCCAGGCTGACCCTCGCCTAGCTAGGGCTTGCCTATGGCAAGCACAACTAGCCCACCCAACCATCGACAAAGGAAGAAGAAAGGGAAAAAAAGGAAACAAAAAAAGAGAAAAAGAAAAATAAATCAAAAATAAATAATCAAAATAAATTAATAATAATATATTATTTAAAATTGTCCATATTGGCACCGACCGATCCCGTAGGACGGCTAGCATCCATTTCAGCGAATTCCAAGCAAAATTAATTAAATACACTCAATTGGCAAAATATAAAAAAGTTTATAACTGAATTCGTAAAATATAAAATGATTTATGACTAAATTGGCAAAAGTGCAATAAATTTAGAACTTTTTAGACAATCTTTCATTATTAAACCCTCGTACACATAAATGCATGTAAAATGTCCGAATTTATTATACTTTAGCTCAAGCTCAAGTTCATATATAATTTAAATATACCCGGTTGAGTTTGAATACTTGGATTTTCTATCCAAATCGAGCTTGAACCAAAATTTTGAACCCTGATCAAACTTGACTTAAGTTCCAATCCCTAAGTGTGCAAGTAAGACCGAGTCCGAGCTTGACATTGGCATGGAAAGAAAAGAGGCACGAATGACGAAATTGATACTTACTCCTGAGTTCGAGCTTAGATATGGGTTCAAATTGAAGAACACGCAAAAGAAAAGTGTAGCACGACAAAAGAGAAAACACATGAAGGAACCTATTAATGTATCCGTCATCAAACCTCGCTCGGATTTGACAAAAAGAAAATGAGAAATCAAAGTGTTTTGTCATGACAAAAATGGGAAAAGTACCCACATTGCATTGTCGACATGGAAGTCGCAGTCAATCGTGCAAAATGCAGAGAGAGAGAGAGAGAGAGAGAGAGAGAGAGAGAGATGGCGGAGGCAGGGAACATCGTGGAGACACCTTGGCCTTCTTCCCACCCTCTCGACTTCACGGATGCTTCGTGCTCGCGCCGATGCAAATCAAATTGCTATTATTACTTTAGTGAGTTAATTTATCCCAAACTAATTTTTTTATTATAAAAAAACTCTAAATCGGTACGTCTTTTACAAATTTACCTAAAATTAATTTTTTGACTAGTGATGAATTTACCATACATTAGCTTCTATTAAATTAAATTAATACCACAAAAAATCCCAAATTAGTACATGTGCAACAAACAGAGCATAAAATACCAAATCAAGACATTCATCAACTATCACGTGTTATCAAACTCAGCAATTTGACAGTAAAATTTAACAAAAATTAATGAAAGGTAAATTTATCATACACGTATCAATTTTGGGTTTTCGATAATAAAAAAGAAATTAGTGATTTTTCGTGTTATTAATCCCACTTTAGTTTGTCTTTCCTTCTATATTTTGCACTCACAATTGGACACCTTTAGGACAGGTAGTTACATATGTAATCTTAGATAATTTTATAATCCATTAATTTCTTAAATAATAGTATAAATACTACTGATAAATAAATTGCAATTTAATTATTTTTTATCTTATAGAAAGGAGGCTCTAAAATTGTAGGAGAAAGATGGTGGATCTAACAAAAAAAAAGACAACCTTCTGGCCAATAAAAAAACCTTGTTTCAGGCAAATTGGCCCTTTGACATTAAAAGACTTCAAGTGAACAGGTCCAAAATGACCTGGAAAGTTTTGGTAATTAATAAAATGACACTTGCAAAAAAGAATATTGGCTCATATCCCAGATTTAGAATAGAGTTTCGTATTTGAAAACGATCGATCTGCTCCAAGAGTAGTCTCCTCTCTTGGCTTCAAGTTTCCATTCATACAGAACCGCTTTATCATCTCCCAATCCGGATATATTACTCGAACAAGATCACAGTACTGATTTATTTAGCAGTATGTATGTCCTATGATTTTCCAATGAGAGAAAAACAAAGAAAAGGAACTTCATGCCGAAAGCGTATTTGATAAATTAACATATTGTATACCTTAAGAATTTATTTATTTTTTTGGCTGAAACACCTTCGGGATTCACTCATTGTGACATCCGATTCCACACACGTTCAACTTCACTCATGCAACACTGTGAAAAAAAAAAAAAGAACTGTGATCCACTGATTTTATTTTCTCCACTCCGCCATGCCATCCCACTTTTCCTCTTAACTCCACGTATTTCATTGATCGAAGTCGAAGGCATTATTACAGTAAGCGCATCCTGAAGCAGACTCTTCAGTATTTGGCTAAATCAAAGTACGTCCTGCTTATATCAGGAAATAATTTTTTGCAAGAACCTAAGAATGAGGTGGGAATGGAGGTAGAACAGGCAACTTTCCGAGTTTGGGGTGTTTGAAGTACTTTGGAGGGAATGTGGGGAAAGGAGGGAGCTTAGGAAGTGGTGGGCATGGAGGCTTAGTGAAAGGAGGGATCTTCGGGATTGGAGGTAGCGGTTTGATGGGAATAGGCGGTGGAAGCGGCTTCTTGAAAACGGGAACTGGGGGTGGGAGTGGCTTCTTGAAAACGGGAATTGGTGGTGGGAGAGGCTTAGTGAAAGGAGGGATCTTTGGGATCGGAGGTAGCGGTTTGATTGGAATAGGCGGGGGAAGCGGCTTCTTGAAAACGGGAATTGGTGGTGGGAGCGGCTTCTTGTATACGGGGACTGGGGGAGGTAGTGGCTTCTTGAATATGGGGATCGGGGGAGGTAGCGGCTTCTTGAATGGCGGGGGAAGGGGCTTCTTGAATACGGGGACTGGGGGTGGGAGCGGCTTCTTGAATACAGGGACTGGGGGTGGGAGTGGCTTCTTGAATGGCGGGGGAAGCGGCTTCTTGAACACGGGGATTGGGGGTGGTAGCGGCTTCTTGAATACAGGGACTGGGGGTGGGAGCGGCTTCTTGAATGGCGGCGGAAGCGGCTTCTTAAATACGGGGACTGGGGGTGGTAGCGGCTTCTTGAACACAGGGACTGGGGGTGGGAGCGGCTTCTTGAATGGCGGCGGAAGCGGCTTCTTAAATACGGGGACTGGGGGTGGTAGCGGCTTCTTGAACACAGGGACTGGGGGTGGGAGCGGCTTCTCGAATGGCGGCGGAAGCGGCTTCTTGAACTTTGGAATTGTGGGTGGGCATGGTTTCTTCACCTTGGGGATCGGTGGTGGGAGTGGTTTCTTGAATTTTGGCACTGGGGGAGGCAACGGCTTCTTGAACACTGGTACAGGTGGCGGGAGCGGCTTCTTGTACACCGGCACTGGAGGTGGCAATGGCTTTTCGTACACTGGCACTGGTGGCGGCAATGGCTTCTTGAACACAGGGATTGGCGGAGGGAGAGGCTTCTTGAAGAACGGCACCGGCGGAGGGAGGGGCTTCTTATAGATTGGAGGGAATGGAGGGAGGGGCTTCTTGTAGATTGGAGGGAATGGAGGGAGTACCTTCGGTGGGCACGGAGGGAGGGGCTTCTTGTAGATTGGAGGGAATGGAGGTAGTACTTTCGGTGGGAAAGGAGGGAGGGTCTTTGGTGGGAATGGGGGCAATAGGTGGCCAAAATCCTTTACTGGAGGCAACTTTGACAACGGAGGGTACTTGAAGAAGGGCCAAAAGAAGGCTGAAGCACAAGTGGAGGATGAAATCTTGAGCTTGCCAGATAGGCCAAAAGTGTGCTTGCCATTGGCTTTGGACTTGAGGACTATCTTTGAAGACTCTAGGCCATCATGGGCAGGGCATGGGGTGGCTTGTGCACTGTGAAGCTGTGCATAGCACTCTTCTTTGAGCTTGCCACCTTCCACCATCTCCTCCGGGAGCGAGACCTGGAACTTGCCCTCTCCATCCAACTCCCCAGCTGCTCTGTGCTCGAACTCGCCTTTTGCGGTCTTGCAGTCGATGCTCACTCGAATCCCTTTGACAAAAGATCAAACATGCACAAACAGATTGTTCGATCATTTAGAACTTCGATATGTCTACAGAAATTATCGTAGGAGCAATGACACAATTGCCCTAGAGAAGCGGAGTGAGTGTAATGCATGCAGATTTAAGCAATCGCGTGCATTGTAGCCTAATTGCATGCATTGCATGGACAAGCTAATGAGCTGTTCTTAGTAGGGAACAAGGAGGGTAAATAAATGGAGTACCAGAAAATGCCTGGCTGAGCTTGACGTTTCTGTGCGCACAGTCGCTACATTCCATTGCACCAACGACCTCCACAGTTGTGTCGTCTCCATGGCAGGCTGTGGCAGCTAACAGCAAGAACAGAGAAAGTATTCCCAATATTCTCATTGGAACCCGTGCTCGGTTCCCCCGATGAGTTACGGGAAAACCCCGAACACCAAAAAATAAAAAAGAGAGAGCGACTCTCACGAGCTTAAGAGAGAGTCTCCTTTTAGCGCTTGGAGTCAAGCGCTCTACTTATGATATCACTCTCAGGCTCGTTGCTATATAATGAGCTCGCGCGAGTTAGGGTTTAAGCATCAATGGCTTCTTCACCGACACTGCAGTAAAGGGCCTCACATGGAGTTTAGGGACCAATTTTGAGATGACCCGTTAATAATAGGAGGCTCAGGAAAAAGACACTAAAACATGTGCGAGGCCACGTTACCGAGACTCTGCATTGAAAGCCCTCAACTGCTCTCTCTATCTATCTTTAAAGCCCTAACAGTTGTCTGGTTTTGCTGAGTTGTGTCGACTGGGTGGATACGGAACCAATTTTTGACGACATATCCATGATGAAATGCCTACTGCATACCTACCCGGAGCTTCATTGAGCCTGATCTTCCTAACAAAATAGTTTATTCACTGACCGCTCATTCATCGAATAAGTCCATGCAAGATTGAGTTAACGCTGAACCCATATAAGGGAAAAATCAATTGCATGGTACTGTTTATGCAGCGGAAGGTTGGTGCTTATATGGGTTTGAAACATTCTAAATACTTACCAAAGAAAGAATCAGCCGCACAAATTACAATTCTTATTTACTTCCAATCAAGTCACTTAAATTGCTTTCCTGAAAACCATCTACTCTGGCCGAATTACATTCGTGAATTTAAGCATCTCACACAAAAGCTCACTCATGCGATGCGTATTATAAGCTTCAACGCTATTTGAACTATACTTGACCACCTTGACCCTAATTAACCTAAAGTCTAGCTGGAGAATGCTTGCACCGGGTCGAAATCGGGTTAGATTTTGCATAAACTCAGCGGCTGGAGAGGTAGGATCCAAGCCTGCTCACCAGCTCTCATGAATCCTTTTTATTCAAATTTCGGGAGTTCAACTAGTGTGTTGGAGGCACCTCTTCGCAGTCCTTCTTCACCCAAGTACATAATAAATATCTGACAGCACCTGTTGACAGGTTCTTTTTATTTGATTTTACCCCGTGAAATGGGACAACAGCTGATCATTAATTTTGCCGAGAACTGCTAGGCTACGAACTTCTTCATTGCATGTGCATTTATGAAGTGTAGTTCCCGCAGAAACAGCTCGAAAGCACAAGCAAAGTCATGCTTGGCAACGTCGAAATGTCAAACCCATCTTGTGAATTCACTCGTGCGTACAACTAAAAGTTTTCCTTTTGAAACGCGTGGACCTCGACAGATGCAATTTTTTAAAGCATTTTGTTAAAAAATAACCCGAAGCAACAAAACAACGAAGATGATCGTTTGCCGATGCAGCATTTTACTCGCGTCAAGTGTAATCAAATATTTTTTGAAAATTGAAGTATTCATTTTTATATATGTTTAATAAGCTTTTTTGAAGTACTTTTTAACAGTACCTTTTTAGAAATGAGATAAAGATCATTTATTAATGCACCTGCAAGTGACCCGTCAAGCTGAATTCTTGCACCTATTGCATCTATCCGCACGATTGAAATCACTACTGATAAGAGGGGAAAAAGAGAGAGCTGAAAATGACGCGTGTGGCTAGAATGTAGTCATTGGACCCACACTGGTTGAGTGTTCTTGCATTTAATTTTGCACAGCAATATCGTTGATGGTTGACATAGATTTCATGCATTATTAGTGATATTATGCAAGAACTGAAAGTAATTTCACTGAGGATAAATCAATGATTAGGCAGAGCACCCCTGTCTTTATTCAAATTTAGGGTGCATTTGTTTCGTAAAAAATATTTTCGCAAGATGATCGCTTGAATCATTTATATAACTAAACTATTTTCATCATCTACGAAAATAAAATTGCTATTTATAATGAAAACAATTATTATTAACTAATTATTTTAAGTGATACAAGTAATCATTTAAAAAAAATTGAATCATTCATTTTTTATGAAATAAATAGAGACTTAGTCAAATTTTACCATATGAATGCTACTGGTAAGAAATGCGTCCATTTAAGAAATTTAATCTCTCCATGTGAAGACAGTTCACAATGAGCTCATCTCATAAATAGAGGTGGAAAAATGGGTCTTAGACTCATATATGACCCATTTAAATTATAAATGGGTCACATATGAGTCACTTATTTTTTAAAGAAACTAATTAAATGAGTTTAAAAATTAAAGGTTTAAGATAAATGGGTCTTAAATGGATTGAACTTAGAACCAATTTTCAACTAAAGTCTCACAATCTCTCTCTTCCCTCTTTAACTTTATAAAAATCAAAATTATAATTATTTTGTATAATTCAATTTTCTTTTCTTTTTTCTTTCCTTTTTTTTTTCCCCCTTTCTTCTTCCTCCTTCTTTAGCCAACGGCCGGCACGGTGACCATCGGCAATCGGTCAGGTGAGGCTCGAGCTCGTCGACATTGGGCGAGCTCGAGCTAGTCGCATTTGGCGAGGTAGAGGCCTCGCCAGACGTTGGCAAAGCTTGAGCTCGCTGATCTAGCAAGGCGAAGGCCTTGCCGACATTTAGGGAGGCTTGAGCTGGCCAGCGTTGGCGAGCTCATGCTGGCCGAATCTAGCGAGGCAAAAGCCTCGTTGATTGGGAGAGACTCGAGCTTGCTGACATGAGGCGAGGCTCGAACCTCATCAGCGTCAAGCGAGCTAGAGACTCACCTGTGGCTGGTCACCGACTGTCATCATGGTCGACGGCCAACTAAAGATGAAGAAAAAAAAAAATCATATTCTTAAAAAATAAAAATAAAAATAATTAAAAATTCGATTTCTAAAAAGTAAATTTTAAAAAATTATAAAAATTGTCTCTTAAATTTGTATTGCATAAAAAGTATTTTAGCAATACCATTTAAAAAAAATCATAAGAAATAAGATTTTTTAGGTTTAATTAAATTGGTCGGGTATGGGTCGAGTATGGGTTGGGTCAAATATGGGTTGGATCAAGTATGGGTAAAAAATTCTGCACTTCAATAAATGGGTCATAAATGGGTTAAATGGATTGATTTGGGTCGGAGCATTTCTAACCCGACTCAAATGCGACCCGACCCACCCGTTTAATAGATCTACTCATAAATAGCACATGTTGTTTTGAATTTTGGTTTTATGGCCATATCCGAAAAACTGTAGCTCATAATTACCATTCTTTTAATGGTGCAGATACGAAAAGTAACTATTTTTTCACTTAAAGTAAAAAACGAAGGCACGAGTTGCATGCAGAGAGAAATAGTGAAAAAAAAATTATACTAATAAAGGATAAAAGAGTATGTCCGGATTTTGTTCCTTTTTTTTTTTACTTGTCCTAAACGAAAGATTAAAAAAAATCATGAACGCTTGACGATTATTTTGAAATCATATTTAGGAGGCAAGAGATTCATTGATAATTTACCAATCATCTTAATAATCACTAATTACGATTTTGTCCACGCACAATTATACGTGATCATTGGATGTTTCAAATATGTAATGGGTTTTTAAGTGGAATTGTTTCGGGAAAATATGAGGCCAAAGTGGTTTTCGGGTTGGCGTAATTAATAGCATAGATGGATAATCAAAAGGGATCAACCAAATCATGGATTTAAATATGCTTGGAAACATTCTTGTCATGCAAGATGCAGCTCAAATCCATGGAACTTTTCAGATGTGACATGCGACATTAAATCGACGTGGAAGTTATTTTGGATCTCTTGTATGACTTTCTATACGTTGATTTTGTCTTGATAATTTCCATTTATATACTTAATGAAAAGGAAACCAAATGGAGATGCCACAATCAAGAAATTAAAAGCACTCACGCATCACCAAGATCCTTTAGACCAAAAGTCACGTTTAAGGTTGACAATATATAAATTAGCAGACCAAAATCCAACTCCTAAATACGTTCTTTTCCCAATGCTTTGACATTTCGGATCAGTGACAGAACGGCAATGGGGGCCAGACGCGACAAAGGCCAACTCCATGTTAGCCAAGGACATTACGGGTTGCAAGTTGGAATGGGTGCTCTCTTTATTAGTCCAACTTATGTAGTAAATGAAGCAACCAAAGTGGTTGAGTTAGATGTTGATTTTTGTTATTTTTAATGTTAAATTTGAAGATATATATTATTAAACAAGTTGATGTCACCATATGTGGGCATGTTGAAGGCCATTTTCAGATTGGGTGGGATCAAAATTTATTGTAATGTGTACGCACAGAACTTCAGTCTAGACAAGGAGAGATATAACTGGTTTCCCCAGGATCTCATTCATCTTGAGATTTCATGAGCAATGGATTCTCGATAGAGTGAGATTTCATGTATGGAGATCCAAAAAGAAAAAAAAAGTTAGGGATTTACTGGTTATCAAACGACAGCGTGTTTTTAATAAGAAAAAGTGCGCTACAGTAAAAAAAAGTTCTTTTAATAAGAAATGAGTTTATGTAGGGTGAAACCATGCTGTACTAAACAAGAAAAATTACCAAAAAATTTATAAACCTATTGTATTTATACCTATCTAATCTTAAACCTTTCAACTTAACAAATTTAATCTCAAACTTTTTGATAATTTATCAATTAAATCTTTTTCACCGATTTTGGTGGGAAATTATTGACGTGATATCCATTGTTTTACGTAGCACAGTTAGTGTTGATGTAGACCATTTTCTTGAATTTTTTTACTTTTCTTTTTTTAAATTGTGTCGACGAGAGTCATCAATGACCCTTGCTAGCTGCAATGCGCTCTCCCAAGGCCTTCATGGCCTCGCCAGCTACAAGCAAAGGCGAAAAAGACTTGTCATATTTGGATGAGGCTTGCTAGTAACCCTCATTGGCACAATGGAAAAAAAAAAGGTGAAGAAAAAATATTTTAAAAATCGATAATAATAAAAAATTATAGAAATTATCCACACGTTCCATGTAAAAAAGCTGGCATCCACGTCAATCATTTACGGCCTAAATTACCTAGAATGACTAAATTGACAACTTATCAAAAGATTAAGAATCAAATTGGCTAAAATAAAAGAATTAAGGTTGAATTGACATTGACACAACTACATATAGGTTTAGGAATTTTTTTTTAAAAATTTTTTCCAAGTACTAGCGAAGCCACCGATCTCTAAGCCGCTCCTTGCATCAGGAAGAGGGCAGAAGGGGTCGATCGAGAGTAAACGCTCTTTGACGAGCATACCTTAGTACGAACGAATTGACATAAACATGTGAGTTATAGACAAATGCAGCTATCATATTAATTTTCTTTTCACGGGGCAGTTCTACGTCTTTATCTTTTTTCGGCCCTTTTTTTTCTTTTATTTCCCCCTCCCCCCTTTTCTTTGATTTATAATGGAATGTGTTCACACCTCGATTTGTTAATGTTCAGAAATTTAATTGGATAATCAGTAGTTCGACCTAAACCTTATAACCATAGATCAAAACTATGCTAAAAAGAAAATTATTTTTGCGACCTTGAAGATAATTGATCCCGGTAATCTTCTTCGCGATCTTTCTACTGATATCAATTCACTCAAATCAAATAGCCGGCTCAGAATGTATTGTTTTTTTGGATATCTAACCACTCAACTTTGACATTCACCGGTAGTGTCTTCTTTTCTCTCTGTGACTTTTTCTGAAAATCGTGATAAGAGTACAAATCATTCAATTCTTTTCGGGAGAATTACCAAAAAAGTCCTAAACCTTTTGCAATTGTGCCAATTCAGTCCTAAACCTTTTTTTTTTGTCCAATTTAGTCCTAAACATTTTATAATTGTGCCAATTCAGTCCATCCGGCCAAAATTGGCCGGCCGGTGCTGACGTGGACGCTGGCGGGGGACAGCCGGCCGGCGAGGTAATTTTTTAATATTTTTTTTATTTTTTTCGAATTTTTAAATATTTTTTAAAATTTTTTAATTCTTTTTTTTTTTTTTTTTGGCCTTCTTCTCCTTCCTCTGGCCGGCGCCGGCCAGAGGTGAGGGCTGGCGAGGTCAGCCTCGCCGGCCACTGGCGAGGCTCACCCCGCCGGCCACTGGCGGAGGCGAGCCTCGCCCAGCGACGGCGAGGCGGCCGTCGCCAGATCTGGCGAGGCTCGACCTCGCCATGGCTGGGCGAGGCCGAGCTTCGCTAGATCCGCGACGGCGGCCTCGCCGTCACCGGGCGAGGCCGAGCCTCGCCGGATCCGACGAGCTCGGCCCTCGCCGGCCACTCGAGAGGGCAAGGCCCCGCCGCACCGCGTGGTGTAGTCGAGGAACCCGCGGAGGAGCTCGATCTCGTCCTCGTCGGTCCGAGGCACCGGAACAGGGGTTTTGGCGACAGTCACGGCCGGGGAGGGCCGCTTGAGCTCTGAGGGGGAGATCTTGCCACGATCGAGGGGACGGGGAGGCGGCGGAGGCGGCGATGGCGACGGCAGCCTCACCGACCACCGGGCGAGGTCGACCCTCGCCCTCGCCGGTGGCCGGCGAGGCGGCCGTCGCCGCGATCCGGCGAGGCTCGTCCTCGCCATGGCTTGGCGAGGACGAGCCTCGCCGGATCCGGCGACGGCCGCCTCGCCGTCGGCGGGCGAGGCTCGCCTCGCTAGTGACCGGCGGGGCGAGCCTCGCCGGCCAGAGGAAGGAGAAGAAGGCCAAAAAAATTAAAAAATTATTTTTTAAAAAAAAATTAAAAATATTTAAAAATTCGAAAAAAATAAAAATAAAAAAAATAAAAAAAATAACCTTGCCGGCCGGCTGTCCCCTGCCGGCGTCCACGTCAGCGCCGGCCGGCCAATTTTGGCCGGAAGGACTGAATTAGCACAATTATAAAAGGTTTAGGACTAAATTGGACAAAAAAAAAAGTTTAGGACTGAATTGGCACAATTGCAATAGGTTTAGGACTTTTTTGGTAATTCTCCCATTCTGTTCTCAGTGCACACACTGCCTTGTGTAGAACTTAAATAGACGTGACTCGAACCAACTCCATTTCACGGATATCAAGTTATAGTCTTCGTGCGGAAAAAAATGATATATATGTATAATTATATAAATGGTTAATACTTGAAAAACCACAAATTGGTACATTTATGACAAATTTACTTCAAACTATTTTTTTTACTACCAAAAACCCAAAATTTGTATACCTTTGACAAATTTATCCAAAACTAGTATACTTATGACAAATTTATCCTTTGTTAGTTTTCGTTAAATTTTACTATCAAATTATTAAGTTAAATGACACGTTGACTGGTATACCAATTTGGGATTTTACGCTCCGTTTGTCAAAAATTATAATTTTTGTAATTTTTTTGTGGTATTAATCCAATTTAGCGAATGGTATATTTATCAAAAATTTACTAGTTTTTGGGTTTTTTGCGGTCGAATAAATTAATTTGTGGTAAATTTGTCATAAATGTACTAATTTATGATTTTTTATGGTTAGTCGGGGTAAATTTGTCACAAGTATACTAGTTTGGGGTTTTTCATAGTTAAAAAAATAGTTTTGGATAAATTTGTCACAGATATACCAGTTTGAGGTTTTTTAGGGTATTAACCCTTATATAAATGCTTGTGTGTTAATAAAAGAGAATAACATTGAATTAATTTAATGAATACTAGACCGACACTCGGGGGTTGACTCGACATTGCTGAATACATTTGTAATGTTGCAGCCAATAGATTATTGACAATACATCGTTACACCTTTTCTGACTGCAGAAAATTAGAGGAAGGGCAAGTAAGCGATCGATAAAAACTTGATTAAGTAAAAGAAAGTGCCCAAATTGTAGATATACACACTCCCTCTTTTGTAAACTTTACACATTGTACAACGCTGTCTAGTGGCTAAATTAATATGTTAAAAAGAAAACGACGATTGGGCTAGATTTTCCTTAGTAGTGGATGACATGTCTAAGCACCGATGCTTGTAACTAGAGCCACAACACCAATGACCAGAGCTTGAGGAGCTGCAGCTGCGAACAAAGATGCACTCGGCACAGTTTGGGCAAAGAACTATGGGCCTCTAAATGTCTTCGCGTCAAAGTTGGAGTGATTTTGGCAAATGCAATTTCAAAAACTTCTGAGCTAAAACTGGTATTTCCTATTGACTTTGAGCATTTCTTGGAATACTAAATGGATTTTTTCCTTCCAATTTTACCCTTGCTAAATTATCTAAATTCTAGTTTTGCCCTCACTAGCTTCATCGTGCATGATTGTATGACGACACCAACGAGCCCAAGTCTAACCGATGGCAACCCAATTGCCTCGCTCGAGGTTGCGCAACCTCAAGCAACCCTTGCTTGGGGGTCATGGTGGCTTAGCCCCGAAGCTAAGTGGCTTGGGCCATGGCCCCAAGGCAAGTCATCCTCCCCCCAAAAAAAAATTGTTTTGAAAATTAGCTTTTAGATAACATATGAAAGTTTTTGTTAAAAAATGTTCCCCAAATACTATTTGCATTGGGCGGAAATCCACTCGTGAAAGAGTTTTCCCAAATGCTTCTCCTCCCATCTGCATCACCATCAATTCAAGAATCGGCATAAACCCACCTCACACTAATTGGCCATAAACCAAAAGCGAAAGGACAAAAAGACAGAATAGAAGCACCTATTCTTAAAGATGTAGGCCTCAGTGAAATTCCAAGATGCTTCAGCCCATTCGATCTCTGAGACCTTGGCAGATTCAGAGGTGAAAATAATATGGAGGCGCCCAATTCGAAAGCTCCGGGGGGCAGAAGAGACGACAGACGAAGAAGAAGAAGACGACAAGGTACAAAGGATTAGTCTTGAGCAATTAGACGACGAACGGAAAATGGCTACTGGAGCCGGCATTGGTGATGCTGATTACCACGATTCTTTGTCTTGTAGAAATGGTCATTTCACTGTACGAATAATTTTGAATGTTCTTGGTTTGAGTCGCAGGCATGGGCATTATCTCATGATGACCGATTGGGATAAATGCGTTCAATTCATATGGATATTATCCTCCAAAAAGGAAGATCTATAGGGACAGCTGAAGCCCGTCTAGCTCAGTCGGTAGAGCGCAAGGCTCTTAACCTTGTGGTCGTGGGTTCGAGCCCCACGGTGGGCGTTTTTAGTCTTTTTTTACACAGATCTACACATACACACATTCGTGTTGAGCCCAATTAGCATACTCAGCAGGACCAAAGAGTTCATCTTGGGCCTATTGGGTTTAGGGGTTGGGGGTACCATTTATATAGGACTTCTTCTTGTATCTTTCCTTTTAAAACTAGGATACTAATATTAATACAAACAGTCATTGTACAAACGGTCATTGAACTTATAAACAGTCATTGTACAAACGGTCATTGAACTTTGACTTGATGTATAATGCGATTCATAAATTTTTAATTTAGTTAATATGATTTATAACCTTTTAATTTGTTTTATGTTGCCCATGTTTGGTACATATTTGATATAGTTCTTAAATTATATGAAAATATTCAAAGTAGTCATTCCATTAATTCAAGATCATGAATAATATTGAACATTATGTATCAAAAGTTTAAGAATTATATTGAATAAATTAAAAGTTCATGGATTACATTGTAGATTTGGTCAAAATTTAGAAATCATTTGTGACATTTTCCCTTCAAAATTTAGAAATGAGGAAAAAAACTCATTTTAAATTTCATAAAATTTCTAAACAAAGTAATATATATCTCTACAGGTCAATATTTGAGTATTTTCAAAGTATTTTTGAGTGTTTTGTTCTGTCAAAGCGTAAGCGTCCTTTAAACTTAAGAAGCGTCAAAAGTAGAAACAAGAAATCACTCCAAGCAGGCTTCGCTTGAAGCACCCCTATCTTAACAATGGTCACTATCATTAGCATCCTATCATATGTCTGAGGCACACATGCATGAAAACTTTTGAGTGGCCAACGCACTCAAAATGATTCACGAATTAATCATATTCAAACGAAACAGATTGAACTGGGCAATGTTTTAGGGGCTTCTAATATCCTTGTCGCTCACGTCCAGCCTTGGAAGACTAGGTGATGAAGAGGATGAGTTAATCTCGAGTACATGTAAAAATTAAAAATTATCTATAGCTAGATTGTGGTGTGTAATTCTAAGAGCTAATACCATCAAAAATCTTAAACCCAATTCATGATAAGTTTACTCCAAACTAATTTTCGTTTCACACGGAATCTCAAATTGATATTTACACTATACTGATTTTCATCTTGCAAAAACACCAAAATTGGTACCTTTGACACAAATCTACCCTCCATTAGTATTTTGTCCAATATTTTGTTACAATGTATACGTGTCAATATGTTGAGAATAACCATTGGGGGTCCGCCCCAGTAGCCACCCTTCCATCTTGGAAGGGGGAGGTTGGGGGTTCAAATCCCCACCTTCTTAGGGGGGATTGGGGGTGGGGAAGATTTCATTGCAGGAATGAGTTTCGACTCCCACGCCCTGCAAGGAGGCAGGGCAAAAGTCTGAGAGTGAGTGTTAGAGTAGGATTAGCGTAGGACTGACAAAAAAAAATATGTTGAGAATGACGTGGGGAATGACAAATTCAACTTGCAAAATCCACATGTGTTGATACGTGGAGGGTAGATATAGGTCAAGGATATTAGTTTGGGATTTTTTGTGAAACAAAATTAACTTTGGGTAATTATATTATGAGGTACTGGTTTGGGATTTGGAATAGTAATTACCTTAATACTAATAGTGATACTTGTACTAGGGGCAATTTCTATTTATGGAGCATGTATAAAAATAAACATTTAATAGTTCCCAAAAGTGAGTAAGAAGAAGTGTGAGCAATACATTTAGTGGGAAAATTACCAAAAAAGTCATAGATCTATTACAATTGTGCCAATTTAATACTACATTTATTTTTTGGTTGATTGAGTCGTAAACCTTTTGCAATTGTGCCAATTCAATATTTCCGTCCAAAATTGATTGATCGGCACTGACATAACCACTGGCCAATGCTGACGACAATTTTTTAATAATAAATTATTTTTCCAAATTATTTTATTAATTTTTTATCTTTTTTTTCCTTTTTTCTCGTTTTTTTTTCTTCATCCCTCATTCTCCCTCCTTAGGGGAGAGTTGGCTGGTTGTTGGACTGAGGTGGCTGAGTGAGCTTGCCTCGCCATTGGGCGAGGGTGAGCTCACCCAATCCCCGTTGAATCTAGCAAGGGCTCGCCTCACTAGATCCATCGACGATGAGGCCCCCCTCATCAAATCCAATGAGGGCTCGCCTCGCCAATGGTCGGGCGAGCTTGCCCTCGCCTAGCAATGACAAGGCCCCCTCACCAAAGTAAGCCTGGCCATTGACGAGGCGAGCCCTTGCCTAGCAACGGCGAGGTGAGCTTACTCGGCCGCTTCAATTCGACGATTGACCAGCCCTCTCCTCTAACCAGTCGCTAGAGCCAAAGGAAGAAGTTGATAGGAAAAGGGAGGAGGAAGGAGGAGGGATGAAAAAAAAAAAAGAGGGAAAAGATTAAAAAAAAAAAAATGATAAAATAATTCGAAAAATAAAATATTATTAAAAAATTATTGCCGGCGTCGGTTTGGTAGCCACGTTAGCGCTTGTCTGGCTAATTTTAGCCGGAAAGACTAAATTTGCATAATTACAAAATGTTTATGACCCATTTGGGCCAAAAAAATAAGTTTAAGATTGAACTAACGCAACTACAATTGGTTTAGGACTTTTCAAATAATTTTCCCTACATTTAGTTTAAGGAGATTTTCATCTCGCAAAAGAATCCAATTAGGTGATGTCGAAAATATAGGCCAGACTTATTCGAATTGGTCCCTCAAAATTCTTATTTAAAGTCACATATTGATTTTTATCCTATCAACTGATGCTTATGTATCTCATGACATTAAAAGGAAGTTTACAATGGAATTAACCCGAATAGAAAAAGGTTTGGCCTCCAGAGCTGTTACTTTTGGGATTGTGCCCATCACAAATAATTGGTGTTCTTTTTACTTTCGTACTTTACACACATTTTACAATGCAAAATGTATGATTTTCTTCAAGCTTAATACACCTTACAGTGCACTAGGAAGAGGCGCCAGGTTTGAGCACGCGCACTTAGATATGCTTCGAGCTTTTGAGTAATTACTCTAATACTCTCTCTCTCTCTCACTTACGATGCATGCAACAGACCATTGGCAAATATGATATAGGCCAATGGTATGAGTCCAACATTCATCGCCCAATTTAATCCATCATGCTCACCGTAAATCCCTTCAACCACCCAATTCTCCAGAGACAGATCTCGACTCTTGGACAAAATACCCTTATAAGCCCATAAATAAAGGCAACAAGGACTATTTGCCGTAATGTTGCCCATTGGAGAAATGTATGAGAGGAAGACAGAATTGGTCACCACAACAAGGATTCAGATTCGTGAAGCTTATGACCATCTTTCTTTCCACCGTCACCAACCATCCATGACTAGAGCCACAACATCTTTTATTATAGCGCATAATAAGTCTTACCATTTATCACATGTAAAAACACGGCTATCTAGGCGATTGTTATCCCAAAATCACTGCTAAGAGATCTGTTTGCGTGATAATTCCTTAAGCTTCGTATGATCCCAAATGAAAAAGAAAAAGAAAAAAAAAAAACCACAGCATACACGGCTATCGAGCAAGTATTCATCAATCGATCCCAACTTTTTTTAAAGAACATCCATAAAGTTTCTCATAACCATGCCCATTCTATGATTTGAATACTCGTGTTTTCATGAATATTCAATTGCAGGCAAAGGGATTTTGTAGGCTCTTCACCAACCAAAAAAACATAATGCTATTAGAAGTCAAATTCCTTGCTTATGGAGAAGATTAATAAGGGGAAAATTGTCAAAAAAAAAAAAATCCTATAGGGGATCAATTTAGTCCTAAACTTTTCAATTTATCAATTTAGTCATAAACTTTCTAGTAATTTTTCAGTAAACCCCTCCGGCCAAAATTGGAGGGAAATGCTTACATGGAAACCACTTATCGGGCAATTTTTGTAATTTGTTAAAAAATTTCTGAACTTTTTTTTTTCTTTCGTTTCCTTTTTTTTTCCTATCAAATTTCCGATTGGCGAAGTGGCTGGGGCCTCAACGATGGTTGGCGAGCAGAAGCAAGGGTGTCGCAACCCTCATCCAGACCTTAGTGAGGGTTCCAATGAGAGAATGCTATAGTTTTCTTCACCGTCTTGCTCTGCCGCAGAAAAACTTTCAATGCAAGAGACAGACCTCGCAAAGCATAAAAATACTCTTACTTTCTATGTCGAAAGAACTCACTAAGCTCATTTACTCGCCCACTGTAACATATTGGCCCATAAGCCCAACCCATTTTTCTTTTTGTCCTTCATGGTGCAAGCATGGGTAAAATGAAAAGAAGAAGCCCAAGCTAGTGGAGAAAACAGAAAAGAAGGGCTCGCTCGTGAAGAGAAAAAAGGGGAAAAGAGAAGAATTTTCGCACATTCACAATCTGAACACTTCAACAAGTCGAATCGACTACAAATTACAACACCGGGTAAGTATTTAGGCTTATTATTCGTTTAATCGAAGTAATTTTCAAGGTTAAGTCATAAATATGGAATTATGTGAATTTTTGGCTATAGAGTTCGATTTTGAAGTTATCGAGCAATGATATATGGAAACGATGATTAAGGATGCCATGGGCTATTGGGCAACGAAAATCAATTTTGAAGTATGGTTTGGTCAGAACGAAATTCTGAATTTTTGTGGGTAAATTACTCGTTTAGAGAATACGCGCTACTGATGAAAATGAATGTTTGCTACAAACGGGTTTTTGTTTATGAGTGGAAGTCATTTTATCAACAAATAAGTATAGTTTAATCGAGTTGTCTATTAGAATATTGTTTCTCAGTTTTTTATATCATTTTTCAATCAATTGTTAGGAATTTGAGTGTGTCCACTTAGATAACCACTGTAAATTGATTTTCGACTTTCTCAGGTTAGTGGTGCTATCTCTTTTAAGAATTCATGAACTTATATCTTCAAAACAATAGAGATTTGATAAATTATAAAATATGAAAAAACATGTTTGTTGCATAAAATTTGGATAAGACGTTTACTACAATATAATATTTGTGAATGGTTTGACAATTAATTTAAGAAATGTGTTGCAACTTACATACTGATTTATAAACCTAGTTTATGAAATAGATTGTAAAATTGTTAGAGAAATACCTTGTGAAATGTATTATGGTTGATAAACAGAGTTGGGAAAAATCATGCATTTTGTTTTGTTAAATCAATTAGCGACATTGATTCTAAATTTGATCCCTAGTATTGAAGGATATGGATTTTGTGCTCGATATTGTTGTGAACTTGATTGATGTTTTGTGAGTATATGTATACAAGATTAAAATATCCTTGTGAGTTGTGCCATCGGCAATATAGGAGTGTAGACTTTGCCAAGGGGGAAGCTTGTTTGCCTTATCACAAGGTGTTATGCATGATTATGGCTAGATATTTGAGTACAAGTTTGGTTATGGAGTGGACTGTTGACATATGATCTTAATTTGATCAATGGAATGGACCGTTGACATGTAGTTAAATGATATTAATCAATAGAAAAAACCATTGATATGTAAGTTATTGAGATCGATCAATCAATTGGACCATTGATGTCTGTTATGTTTCTAATATGTATATATATGATTTGAGACAAGTGAGTTTTGATATTTTCCAAGCAGGTATCAATCTGATTCTTGCAGCTAATATATTGCTTTAGAAATTTCCTAGTTGCCATCGATGAGCTCGTCTCGAGCAATGCCTTTCCAGACTATTTCTATTGTGTGGCCCCTTCCTATTCAAGTAAATTCATGAAAGATTAGCATATTGAAGTTCTTTTTCTAAATTGTGTTTGGTTAGACATGTCCACACTCAAGTACAAGCTCTTCTCTTTCCATTATCAAGACTTTCTCTGCAACTTCAATCCATCTTCTCTATCCCCTCCACTCGACCACTTCGAGTGCGTTTGGTTCAGCATTCCCAATAGGCTTTCAGCCTCCAAAGCCCCTTGGGGAAATGCTAGACTGTTTGGCAACAATTTTAAAGTAGCTTTCAAATTAAAGTCAGCATTGGGAAGGCTAAAAACCCAATGCTAGTAGGGATTAGCTTTGAGCTTTCAACATTTAGCCAAATGCTAAAACTTATTTTTTTTTTCAAAACTATCATCACTCATTCTTCAAATTTCTTATTTTGCCCTCGTTATTATTCTTTTTAAATGCCAAAATAATGCTAAAAAAATCAAATTTTTATAAATGCTAAAAAATTAAATATGTTTTAGTCTTTTTAAAAAGAAATTATTTATATATTTAATTTTTTTAGCATATATATTTGATATTTTAGCATTATCATCAAAATTTATATTTAAAAAGTTGCATACATTATTCTTTTTCAATTTTAAACAAATAAAAATTAAAAAAATTTAATGAAGGGTTTGGTCTTTTTTAAAAATATATATGTATTTGATTTTTTAGCATTATTTTCAAATTTATATTTAAAAAGTTGCATACATTATTTTTTCAATTTAAAAAAAATAAAAAAATAAAAAATTTCGACAAAGGATTTGATCTTTTTTAATATATATATATATATATATATATGTATGTATATATGTATGTATGTATGTATGTATTTGATTTTTTTTTTTAGGATTATTGTCAAAATTTATATTTAAAAAGTTACATACATTATTATTTTTTTCAATTTTAAGCAAATAACAATTAAAAAATTCCAATGAAGGGTTTGGTCTTTTTAAAAGAAAATTATATATGTATTTGATTTTTTTAGTATTATTGTCAAAATTTATACTTAAAAAGTTGCATACATTATTTTTGTGTTCAATTTTAAACAAATGAAATTAAAAAAAAAATATTAATCACCCAAAGGACTTTTGAAATGTGTTTTCTACCAAACAACATTTCTCTAAAAATTACTTCTCAAAACATAGTTTTCCAAATGGCCTTTGCATTTGCTTAAAGTCTTTTAGGCTAAACTACTTTGCGTTTTTTCAATGGGCTTTCAAAATGCTGAACCAAACGCACCCAAAACGCAGCTTCTCCATGATGTTTGGACCTCCACCTTTCGGACAACCATGGCCTTCTACCAAGAATGGAAGGCCAAGTTCCCAATTAACACTATCTGCTAACCTGCACTTCTGGCCAGGACTAGCAACCCCGTCAACTGAAAATTCAATGAAGAAAAAAAAAATTCAAAAAATTTACAAATATCGTTCACATCAACACAAGCTGTATCACATGAGATGCATACATTTGAGTAGATTACAAATAGTAGTTCATTTTCTTAGAGTGCACGCGTTTGTCAAGTGCTATTGGCTCATCATGTCCAATTGGTAAACATGCTATATACATGTTAATTAATTAAATATGCCATTATCGGAAAATGAGAGAATTATATAATTCTTTCTCTCTTTTTTTTTTCTTTTTTTTTGTTCGGTACTTGGATACTTCGGAGTACTTAAATAATTTCATCAAGTTATGACAGTTTCGTCTTGAAATCGCCATTATATTATCAAGATAAATCCTTGTGCCCTTTCGAAATCATATCAACTCTATCAAGAAACTAGACTCCCTAAAAAATGATCTTTTAAATTATTTTTGTGTTATCTTCAGCCTTAAATATTAGAATTAGAACTAAGACTATTTTTGCAGAATGACCAAATTTTTCATTATTTTTCTTCATACAAAAAATTTCAAAAATATCTTGCGTAATTAAATAATGGCCAGTGTGAAGCCAGATAAATATTATCGCTAGTCATCCGTTAGATAATTATCCCTTAAACATTCTCCCTTGGGTGATAAAACCAGGTAAATCTTCTTTCTTTATATTTAAATGGGTATTCTTCCTTTTGGCATAATTTCAGCAACAGAAGAATAAAGAATATTTTTCTTAGAACAGTCTTGTTGCCACCCTTTGCTCTCCAAATGGTGTTGAAAGATTTGCGACATAGTTGATACAAAGTTTAAAGATTGGGACTTTTCATTTGGCCAATAGTAAATAACCTTTGCTGCAAGAGGCTTATAAGAGGTTCCACAAGAATGTGGGAAATGACAACATGAACTCAATGAATATTGGTAAGGTCGATTACATTCTTAGAATATGGTTGGTTTCACAAGGGATATACATATCAATAGCCAAGTTCACTTAGTCAACTGGGATGGATTGGTATGCCTAGACCGTTGCTATAAAATGTAGAACTATTGAATCTGCTAGGGCAAGAATTTAATTCGCCTAAAATAGTTATATTCTTAGAACTCTCAGTAACATTTGATGCTTTATTACCTTAAATTGAACTCCTATTACATATTTACCACGTTGATATTATGCCCTTGAAAGTAATGTCACTAATACTTACTTATAAGCATAATTTACAAATTAGCTGACAAAAACCAATGACAACGGTAAGCAGACATTTAAAAGTTGATCATACTCAATGCCTATTAATCCTCTTTTGAAGTTGATCATATAGTAAGAAGACATTTCTTTGTAGAATTAATTTTTTTATACTTGCTATTATTCTGGCTTTGTTAAGAAGAGAAACCAGTAAAACAGATGAAGAAAATAAAAATAAATATGCAAGGACCAGAAAATT
This sequence comes from Eucalyptus cloeziana, assembly GCA_014182715.1. Lineage (NCBI taxonomy): Eukaryota > Viridiplantae > Streptophyta > Magnoliopsida > Myrtales > Myrtaceae > Eucalyptus > Eucalyptus cloeziana. The sequence continues at coordinate 20,416,499 of CM024640.1, forward strand.
TGAAGAAAGGTCCAATTATTGTTTGAGCCGATTAGTTGACTCGAGAAAGCACTGGTAGGACCAGTAATGACTCACCGTCCACTTCCACAGGAAGTTCTCAGACTTGAGAAGCAAGTCCAACGAATAAAATAGAAAAATGAGAAGAATATGGAAAGAAGTGGAATCCAGAAAAAAGCCAGACAACATAACTTCTCAAGTAGGGTTGAGAAAAGTGCATCAGACAAAGCACAGGCAGAACTCCAACTCAAGCAAGTCAAGTATAAAATTATAAATTCATCTCCTCACACTGGTTGAAAATCAAAGTTGACCACCGTGATTCGGAGTTGAAGCCTGTGATCAGAGGACTCGTCGATCATTACTTGTAGCTAAAAGAACAACCTACGTGCCGGTACCCTGATCACTCTTGGTTCTTGATCGGAACATACAAGCCAGGGTCAAGCAAGACTATCGCCTAAATGTCAATCTTATTTAGTACGGTTGAGGAGGCCATGTACATATATTTATCTCATTCAATTGATATATATGCTCTGCTTGGCTTTGCAGACCGAGGTATAACTATGATTTCGCTTGTCCAATTGTTTTTGCCGAGTATATATGAGTATACTTGACTACACCAGTTGGTATCTATTAATTACGATACTGCTATGGACATCTCAGTTCTATGAGGATATGTTGCTGCCATTTGCTGCTTTTTACATATTATCCAATTCATGTCGCGTTCCTTTTTCAAATGCTTTTTACAAGATGAGAAGGCTAATAATTCGGACATTCCTAGTGGATTCAGCTACCTCATCTGAAGGCAGGTTAAGAAGGCGATCCAAATATTTCTAATAAAATCAACGCAATCCAAGTGGCCAAAACTCTCGTGAAGCCTTATTCAGCTTAAGTTCCTACATGCTTATTGTGGATTCACAATAAGCTGTGTGTTAGAAGTGAAATCTTCTTTCTTACCGAGAAGTCTTTTCATTTTATTTTACCTGTTTTTTTCATCTCAATAGGAGAACATCGATTGCTCAAAGATTGTTCAACCCAAATTACGGTATTTCTCCAACTCAGTAATTATGGACAGATTCCATGTATGATTGCCTGATTTATGACAAATATCAGAAGGATGGCTCGTACTTAACATAAATAACTGGCTAAAAGTGCAAGCATTGGTAAGTAAAAATGAGTACATGAACTCCTCCCGTCATAAAAAGGAGAAGATCACCAGAATCAGTGACTACATAGGATTTACCCAGAAAAAGGAAGCAGCAATAACAGTCTTTTAACCCCATGCCAGTGGTTTACCAGTTAAGAAACAGACTTATGTGTGGAATAGTTCACATGACAGAGGTTTGATTCTCCGATACCACGAGTTGCATACAATCTTTTATTTGTATCACGCACGAGGGCTGAGTTGCAGGTCATCTCAGAAAAATCCTGCTGTTTAGCGCTGTTTCTTTAATCTGAACTTTCATCTATCAGCACCTTATAACGTTGAAACTGTAATGGCATGCCCAAAAAAAGAAAAAAGAAAAAAGAAAAAAGCATTCATTTTCCTTTGCTGTCGAAGGTAAATGAATTCTGGGAGTGATTGGCTAATCTAGCCTCGCAGCACAAACATTAGGGGAAAAGTGCCAGTTATCGTTCAGCTTAGTATAAACCCAGGGAAGTTCTTTTTCTTTCTAACAAAACAAAGCGCTCACAAAAATCCCAACCGTCCGCAATTTATTTGTATATTGCCACATGAAGAGACCGTGCATGGTGAACCTAGGTTATTAAAATGGAAACGCACGGGTGATGGATTGTTGCGGAAGTAAGCGATCAAACAATCAAATAAACATAACAAGGAAATAGATCAGATACCATATACATATATATGGTTCAATCGATGTGACCGACATACACAAGGGAGAGCAGCAAATAATTTAAATCAATCAATACAATGGAAGTTACAACTACACTGGAGTAATTAAACACTCTCAGTATTTCCTAGCCCTCAATCACACCCAATAACTCACATAATGTTTAGCCTTTAATGTCTTAATCTCACGAAAAAATTCATAAATCTTACTCACAAGATTTAAACAGCTTTGACAAATTAATCTTGGCAAAATTCCATGAAGAAAAGAACTTTCACTAGACTTGAACAGCATAAAGACCACACCGTGACAACGTTTCGTCTAACAAAGAACGATACTTATATATGTAATATGCAAGGATACCTTGGTGAAAGTGAGACTCAATTATCCTAATTTGAGTTATCTTCTCTCGCACCGAGACCAACAACAAACCTGAATAGGAATATTAGTGCACATGGACTTTCCCCTTCTTCTTCTTCTTCTTCTTCTTCTTCTTCTTCTTCTTCTTCTTCTTCATTTCCTTGGAAAGAGACCAACACAAACCTGAATAGACAATGGACTTTTCGTCTAACAAAGAACGATAAACCTGAATAGGAATATTAGTAAACATATTTTAACATGAACAACCTTGTTGAAACATGAGACTCAAATTCATCCTAATTTGAGTTATCTTCTAATCAGAGGTACCGAGACCAACTCCTAGGACCAACAAACCTGAATAGGCCAATATTAACTGTGTTTTACATGGACCTTGTTCGATGGGGGTCCATCAGGACAAGGAAAAGCAGCCAATAAAACCACCCCTACAAGATCAAGAATTTTCTAATTTCCACTTCCAAAAAGTTTCATGGCTTCTCAGACAAGGGAAGACTTTAATAAATACCCTCCCAAATGGTATAGCGTGTTGATGTCCACTTCTCTGCTTCCTCAAAGTGGAGTGACTCATCACTTTTACTCGTGTGTTGAGTGAAGAACAGAAGGGAAGGAGATGGGAGCTATGATAAACCTGCAGCATTTGCCGGTTGGACACAGATTCCATCCAACTGGGAAGGAGTTCGTGAATCATTACTTGAAGAGGCGAGTCCAAGGAATTGTAGACCATCCCTGCATAATTCCCGACGTGGACATCTGTCAGTGGGATCCTTGGGAGTTACCAGACAAGTTTCATGGTAAGAACAGATACAACCATACAATTCCTCTGCATTCATGATTGTCAGAAACTTATAACCTTAAGTTTATGGGTTTTTTGGAGCATAATATTTATCATCAATCAGTGAAAAGTGTGAGGGAATGTGCTGATAAGATGTCAATTCTGAAATGCAAATCCTTCGTTTATTCGTGAAAAAGAAATACAAGTTGTTGATGATAAGAAATTGGTGAGATTGACAGGTGAATCGATCATTCGCCAGGATGACCAAGTTCGAGAGTGGTGGTTCTTCAGCCCACATACACCTCAACAGGTTAAAAGATCGACTCCCTCTGGCTATTGGAAGAAGACGGGTATCGACAGGAAGGTCAAGGCCAGAGATAACGACAGAATAATTGGTACTAAGAAATTTCTAGTCTTCCACAAAGGTCAAGGCAAGAAGGGGGTCAAGACCAACTGGGTCATCCATGAATACCATCTACCCACCGATGATGTACTTAATCTATCCCTCCTTTATTCGTTATAATTAATTAGATCCACAAGATGAATGAATTTGATAACGTTTTAGATGAGAAGTATAGCTACAATAATCTGCAGAAACACTCGGTCAAAGCTTTCCACGAGTCCTAAGAAGCAAAGATATATTTTCTTGCTCAGTTTATACTATAGAAGATTGAAATCTTATACATATTTAGAGAATGACATTAATTTTGCCAAATTTGTGAGCAGAATTTTACTCTTGAAGAAAAGATGATCTAATGGTATGAACTGGTATAACATGGTGTTTTGGCAGTTGAATAGAACTCATGTTCTGTGTCACTTAAAGCATGAACAAGATGAGAAGGCTGATAATTCAACCATAGAATCAGAGCGTGGAGCCATTAACCTGGCAGATTTCGAATTATATCTTCATCAACCTGTTCGTGATGACTTATTTCCTGAGGTGCAGTGGACAAAGTGCCCTGTTTGTACACTAAATATCTGTCTTAACGAGCACACAGAATGCGTTGATGGCTAATTTTTCACTTTTTAATACAGACTTTGGTCCAAGCAAAGATGAATTCACTGATGGTGTTAATTCAGCCCGAGAACCGAATTGAATTTGTGGCTGACCACCTGCGGCAGCCTCAGCCCACGCTAGGATCACAAGATCATTGCTTCCCCTCCAACATACATCAGCTTACAAATATTGAGGGTCCATCTGCTATGGACCTATCATTAGACAACCTTCTTACTGATGAATCTGTTCAATTAACGTTTGGAACAAGTGAAGAGGATGAAGATGTTGGTGACATGCAAAATGCAGATCTTGCTTATGCCGACTTCTTCAACACAGACATGCAAACAGAGGAATCATCAATCAAAGTTACCCTCCAGGATTCGGAGTTGAAGCCCTAGACTGGAAGACTCGTCAATCATTACTTGAAGCTGAAAGAGCAACCTGTGCCTCAGTACCCGATCACTCCTGGCTCCTGATCGGAACATACGGGCAAGGGCCATGCTCTCCTATCACCTAAATGTCAATCTTCTTTAGTACAATTCAGGAGGCCAGGTACATATATTATCTCTTTCACTTGATGTCTATGCTCTGCTTGGCTTTGCAGACTAATGTCTAACTATCGATCCTGCTTGTCCAATTGTTTTTGCCAAGTATACATGAGTATACTCAATGGACACCAGTTGGCATACTGCTATGTACATCTCAGTTCTATGAGGATATGTCGCTGCCTTTTGCTACTTTTTACATATTATCTGGTTCATGTAGCGTTCTTTTTTCAAATGCGTGCAGAGTAATTGTTCTTGGCCTTCTGGAGGTGTACAGGATGAGAAGGCTGATAATTCAGACATTCCTAGTGGATTCAGCTACCTCATCTGAAGGCAGGTTAGGCCTACTTCATCCGAAGGCAGGTTAAGAAGGCCATATTGCTTATAAAATCAACGCATTCCAAGTGATCGAAGACACTTGTGAAGCCATATTAAACTTCAGATCCTACATGCTTATTGTGGATTCACAATAAGCTGTGCATCAGAAGTAAAATCATGTATTTTATTTTACTCTTTTATTCCATCTCAATGTGAGAACATCGATAGCTCGAAGACTGTTCAACCCAAATTACAGTACTTCTCCAACTCAGTAAAAATGATGCATTCGGGTATCTGCGGCAGATTGATGTTTTGCCTACAATATGCCTTATTTCCTACTTTGAGCTTATGACCGCACACAAGCATCTGAGAGTTCTCAACATCAGTAAATGAAGGCCCCGGCGCAAAGGAAATACTGGAGAAAATAATTGAGATTCAATCTTCTAGTTTTAAGATCACGGCGTTCCAAAGACATGGTCGTTAAATAATTGAGATTCAATCTTGTGTCTCTCTTCTTCTTTTTTGCCCTCTGTAATCTCCACAACAGAATCCGCCAGGTTAACATTCTAGCACGGTCAGGAGAGAACAAACGGGAATCATCATCCCAGTTGTGGTACATCTGTTCATAACATAACTAGAGTTCCACATGAGTTCCTGTTATTACCTTAAAAATGCTGGATGGTGTCATGGTGTGGTCATCTTGAGGGAGGGACACTTCTGCTGAGCTGCATTTATCATTTTGGAACTCGCAATCTATCCGGTTTCCATGTATGATTGCCTCATTTATGACTTATATCAGAAGGATGGCTCGTACTTAACCAAAATAGCTGGCAAAATGTGCAAGCATTGGTAAGTAAGAAAGAGTACCCGAACTCCTCCAATCATGAAAAAGGAGAAGATGATCACCAGAATCAGAGAGTACATAGGTTAACCCAGAAAAAGGAAGAATGTCCTCCCAACCAATACAATAAAACAAAAGACCGGCCAAGCACGCGATCAAATGCTCAGATTAGAACTCCCAGAGAAAGGCGAGGATTCATGTACCGTTTTGGATCGGAAGGGCTTCCCGCTAGAGCTGCAGACAATAAGAGTCTTTTAACGCCATGCTGGTGCTTTAACAGTGAAGGACCGGACCTGCGTGTGGAATAATTCACATAACGCAGGTTTGATTCTCCAACACCACAAGGTCAGAGGAATGTTTTCAGAGCCCCACGGTTTATGCATCTAAGGCGGAGTTGCAAGTCATCTTAGAAAAATCCTGCTGTTTAGCGCCTTTTCTTGATCTGAAGTTTTATTTATCAGCATCCTATAACAGAGAAACTGTAATGACATGCACAAAAATGAAAGAAAGCGTTCATTTTCCATTGCTGTCGAAGGAAAATTTCTGGGAGTGATCGGCTAATCTAGCCTCATAGCACAAACATTAGGGGCAAAAGTGCTAAGGGAAAAGTGTGAGAAAATTTCTGAACTTTTTGCATTTGTACCAATTAAGCTCTAAACCTTTTATTTGTGTCGATTTAATCCTAAATTTTTTGACTTTGTGCCAAGTCAGTCAATTCAGTCCTTCCGACTAAGTTTGGCTGGATATTGCTAACATGGCATGGCTAGTATTGATGTGGCGATAAGCCCGTCGACGTGTCTGACGTTTAATAATATTTAATATTTTTTCGAATTATTTCTTTCTTTCTTTTCTTTTTTTTTTTTCCCCTCTCCTCCTCCTTCCTCTAGCCGATTGCTAGTTGAGTGATTGGCCAGAGATGAGGGCCAGTGAGGCTCGAGCCCTCACCAACGACAATGAGGGAGACCCCATCCTGAACGAGCAAGGCTCGCCCTCGCCAAATCTAGTGAGGGTCCAGTCTTGTTGAACATGAGCGAGGCCCGACCTCGTCAAATCCAACAAGATCGAGCCTCGCCTAGCCACTGGCGAGGTTTCAAGCCCTCGCAAGTGCGACCTCACGGCCTCTAGCGAGAGCTCGAGCCTTGCCAAGGTTTGGGCGAGGCTCGACCCTCGCCAACCCAACGCAAGGCTACCCTTGCAACCGTTGGCGAGGGCTCAAGCCTCGCTAGTAGACGGCAAGGCTTGCCAACCCTCACCTCTAGCTGATTGCCCAACCGGTGACTAACTAGAGGAAGGAGAAAAATAGGGAAAAAAAGAATATAAATAAATAAATAAATAATTCGAAAAAATATGAAAATATTATTAAAAGTTGTACACTTCAACACTAGCTGCGTCACGTTAGTAATATCCAATCAAAATTGATCGAAAAGACTGAATTGACCTTGTCAAAAGTTTTAAGGCTAAATTGGCATCAAATCAAAAGCTTTAAGACTAAATTGATATCAATAAAAGGTTTAAGACTGAATTAGCACACAGTAAAAAATTTTAGGACTAAATTGGTACTAATACAAAAGGTTTAGGACTTTTCTAATACTTTTCCCAAAGTGTCAGTTATCAATTCCCTATGACTAGTGATGTTGAAATACCAATGCTAGTCTAGTGTAATCTGAACTAAAAGGAGATGAAGCTAATTATCATGTCACTCAATATAAACCCAAGGAAGTTCTTTCTTCTTCTGGAGAAAATATTCAGTGGTTCGTGAGTGCCATGTCATCAGCTGACGTGGCACTTACGAATTTACTGATACCCAATTAAAAATTGACACGTGTCATTGAAAAAAATTAAATTAAAAAGTTAATTTTTTTTCTCTTTTCCCCTCCATCTTCGACCTCCACTCCACCCGAGCTCCGCCATCTGCACCGCCCAAGTCGTCGCCGCCGCCACCGTCATCCCTGAACCACCGCCCCACTGTGGCCACCACGGTCTACGGCAAAGCTGTTGAGCTCGTTGCCAGCAGCCATGGACAAGCCAAGACTCAAGCTCAAAGCTGTTGAGCAGCAAACCAGATATGGAGATGTAGAGGAGCGTTGCGGCAAAACAGATCTGGAGATGCAGAGGAGCAGTCGGCCATGGACGACTTCTCGGTCTGCGGCAAAGCTGTTGAGCTCGTTGCCAACGACCATGGATGAGCCAAGACTAGAGCTCGAAGCTTTTGAGTAGTAAACCAGATCTAGTTTGCTGCAAACCAGATCTAGAGGAGTGGTCGGCCATGGATGGCTTCTCGGTCTGTGGCAAAGTTGTTGAGCTCTTCGCCGACAGCCATGGACGAGCCAAGATCTGGAGCAGCAAACCAGATCTGGAGGTGTTGCAGCAAACCAGATCTGGAGATAATCTCCGCATCCACTCTCTTCGTCGTCTCGCTGGATTTGGAACTAAGGCATGGGCAGAGGAGACGGCCAAACTGGTTTGATGCAGCGCCGGCAACTCCAACTCTGCCAGTGGCGATGGCGGAAGGAGGGGCGGACGCGACTTGGGCGGTGGAGATGGCGAAGCCCGGGCGGAGCGGAGATCGAAGATGGAGGGGAAAAGAGAAAAAAAAATTAACTTTTTAATTTAATTTTTTTAATGACATGTGTCAATTTTTAATTGGGTATCAGTAAATTCGCGAATGCCATGTCAGTTGATGACGTGGCACTTACAAATCACTGAATATTTTCTCCTTCTTTTGGGACAAGAAAAGACCGTGCAGGATGAACCTATGTTATTGAAATGAAAATGCACGCGTGCATGGATTATTACAAAAGTAAGTGATCATATAATAATATAGAGAGAACAAAGAAATAGATCGGGCATCAAATTTATGTAATACGTCCACGGGGAAAGCAACGAAGAATTCCACTATAGATTAAGGGATACAACGGATATTATAATTACACTTGAGTCACTCAAATAATCTTAGTGTTTCTTGACCCATAATTATCCCCAAAAACTAATATAGTATTTAGCCCACAATTCCTCATGAAATAATCTCTCTATCTCACAAATGTATTCATTAATCTCACTCACAAGATTTAAGCGGTTTCAACGCATTAATCTTGGCATAATTCCATGAAAAAAAGAACTTACACTTGACATGAATGGCACGAAGATCACACTGCAATAAATTGTCTCACTAAGAATGATACTTGCATATCAAATAAGCAAGAAGATCTGGGTCAAAGTCAAACTCAAATTTCCTAATTTGAGTTTACTTCTCATGTCCAACACCAAAGCTTGGATCGAGTTTTATCTTGCAGGCCAAACTCAAAACATATTTTGACATGGACAGCATGGACAGCCTTAATGTTTACGAACTTCTGGTAGGTTGATCCTAGCTCAAATTCACCCGCTGTCATTAATGAAATGAAAAGGTCTCCTATCGTAATTGGTTCATTTCACGGAAAATAACTTTTCACAAAAAAAATAATAAATAAATAAAATTGAATTTTCCAACGTTCGATTCACGAAAATAAACCGGTATCTTCCATTAACAAAAAAAAGTATTCTAAAATAGAGTAAAATGTTTTCTGCTTTTCAAAAAGTGGAAAACTTTCTTGTACTCTTTCTTTCACCCCTCATTTTAATTATTTTTTTATTTTACTTTTATCTTCTAAATTCGAATTATTAATTTTTTTTTCCCTTTTTCTTCTTCTTCTGTCGATCCCAACCACGACTAAGGCTAACAATAAGCAATTGGCGAGCTCGAGTGTCGCTAAAGGATAGTGAGGCTTGGGCCTCGCCAAATTGATGATGCTCAAGCGTCACTAGAGGCCACGAGGCCTAGGTCTTGTAGATCGGCAACAATCAAGCATCGCTAGAGGGTGGTGAGGCCCAAGCCCCGCCCTATGATGAAGCTCGCCGGCTATTGCTATGGTCGTGGCCAACGATTGGTTGAGGAAAAGAAAGGGAAAAAAAATGAAAGAAAAGAGAAATTAAAAATTATTAAATATTAGAATCTTTTAAAAATAAAAAAGAATGCAAAAAATAAAAATATTAAAAGAATTTGCACGGAGGAAAACCAAATAAGATGCCAAATGACTAAAAATATTTTTCACTTCGATTTTAGGTTTCAACAAAATATCGAAAAATATTATCTCTTGAAAAATGATGGTTTGAGAAATATTTTTGAAAAACGACACGTTTTTGGGAAACGAATAAAGTCTTAGTCGACCGCCTACCATTCAGAATGCATAGAACGGACACGGAAAAGCAGGCAAAAGAAGACAACCACAATCAGCTGTCAATTATGATTAAGATTTTTGTAATGCCACCGACAAAAAAGTTTCCTACCTTCTCAGACAAGGGATGACATAATAAATACGCTCCCAAATGGTAGTGTCCATGTGACTGAAGACACTAGCGAAGCCGTATTCAACCTAGGTTCCTACATGCTTAATGTGGATTCACAATATGTTTTGTGTATTAGAAGTAAAATCTTTATTCTTACCGAGAAGTCTTTTCATTTTATTTTACCTTTTCATTTCATCTCAATAAGAGAACAATTGCTCAAAAATTGTTCAACCCAAATAGAGGCATTTCTCCAACTCAGTATATATGGACAGATTCGGGCAAGCTCGGCAGATTACGGATTTGCCTACAGAACGTCTTATTTCCTAATATGAGCTTATGACGGCACACAAGCATCTCAGAGTTCTCAACTAAAATCCAGAGTGAAGTCCCCGGCGCAAGGGAAGTACTGGAGAAAATAATGGTGAATTATCAATCTTCTAGTTTTAATATCACGGCATTCCATGGCCGTAATCGTTAAACAATTATAACTATTCTTTGATTGATAGCCTTTTGTGTTACTTCTCTTATTTCTCTCACTGTATTCTCCACGACAGAATCTGCCAGGTTAACATTCTAGCATGATCAGGAGGGAACAAGCGGGAAATGTCATACCAGTTGCGGTACATCTGTTCCTAACATAATTAGAGGTCCACATGGGTTCCTGTTATTACCTAAAATATTTTGGATGGTGTCATGGTGTGGTCGTCTTGACGGAGTGTCCTTATGCTTTGCTGCATTTATCATTCTGGAACTCACAACCTTTCCGAATTCCATGTAAGATGGCCTGATTTATGACTTATATCAGAAGGATGGCTCGTAATGAACTTAAACAACTGGCTAAAAGTGCAAGAATTGGTAAGTGAGGAAAGAGAACGTGGACTCCTTCCATCTTAGAAAAAGGAGAAGACGATCACCATAATCAGAGAGTACATACGTTTTGCCCAGAAAAAGGAAGCCACGATAGGAGTCTTTTAACCTCATGCTGGTGGCTTAACAGTGAAGGACCAGACCTGCATGTGGAATAATTCATGTGACAGGTTTATTCTCCAACACCGCAACTTGCATCCAATCTTATATTTGTATCACGCGGTGAGGGCTTATGCTCAAATCTCACTTGGTCCGCGGGGTCAGAGGAATGTTTTTGGAGACCGGTGGTACATTTATCCAAGGCGGAGTTGCAATAAAATCCTGCTATTTAGCACCTTTTTTTAATCTGAACTTTCGTTTATCAGCATCCTATAACAGCAAAACCGTAATGACATGGGCACAAAAAAAAAATCATTTTCCTTTGTTGTCGAAGGTAAATGAGTTCAGGAGGAAAAGGCTAATCTAGCCTAACAGCACAAACATTAGGGGAAAAGTGCCAGTTATGAATTACCTTACGACCCGTGGTGTCGAAATGCCAATCCTAGTCTAGTGTAATCTAAACTAAGAGGAGATGAAGCTAATTATAATGCTGCTCAGCATAAACCCAGCGAGGTTCTTTCTTCTTTCGGCACAAGTGGAGACCCTGCAGGGTGAACCTGTGTTATTGAAATGAAAATGCACGTGCATGGACTGCTGCACAATCAAGTGATCGAGCAATAAAATAGACAAAACAGGGAAATAGATCGGGCGATAGATTTATATAGTACATTCATAGGGAGAGTAGCAAAGAATTCCATTATAAATCAAGATAAAATGGAGATTACTATTTACTACCACACCCTTGGCATAATTCAATGAAGAAAAAACTTTTATTGGACATAAATGGCACAATGATCACACTGCGACATCCTTTTGCCTACCGAAGGATACTCATATATGAAATATGCAAGGAGATCTTGGTCAAAGGCAGACTCCTAATTTAAGTTCGCTTCTCATGTCCAACACCGAATCTGAATATGAATATTAGTGGACATGACTTTCCCCATTTTTGTTTCATGTTCTTTCCTTGGGCCCACCAATCAGATACGAAGACAACATAGGAGAAATCCAATTCGGAGACCTCCATAAATAACGAGCAGGGCAGGAGCAAATCCCAGAAACTTCCTGGATGTTGCCATTGTCATATGAGAAAGTAGAACGAATTCTTTGTAGTCGACGGGCGTGCCTTTCAGGACAAGGGAAACAAGCCAATAAAACCACCCCTTATCAGCTGTCGATCATGATGAAGATTTTGTGGATCCAAAAAAAAAAATCGTGATAAGATTTTTCAATGCCACCTCCGAAAAAGTTTCCTACCTTCTCAGACAAGGGAAGACTCTATAAATACAACTTCCCAGAGGAAAGCGAGTCCATGCTGACTTCTCTGCTTCCTCAAACTGAAGTGAGCTCGTTGCTTTTCCTTGTGTCTTGCGTGAAGAACAGAAGGGAGGGAGATGGGGGCTATGATAAACCTGCAGGATTTTCCGGTTGGATACAGATTCCATCCAACTGGGGAGGAGTTCGTGAATCATTACTTGAAGAGGCGAGTCCTAGGAATCCATGGCGGTCCCTGCATAATTCCCGATGTCGACATCTACCAATACGATCCTGGGCAATTACCAGACTTGTTTCATGGTAAGAACAGAAACAGCCATCACTTTGCTTGCTCCTTGGATACAATTTCTCTGCAGCCATGATTGTCGGAAATGTCTGATGGGTTTTTTTAGCATAATATTTAACATCAATCAGTGAAATGTCTGAGAGTATGTGCTGATTAGGTGTCAATTTGATCATTTCTGGTGGCGAAGTTTCACCTTATAAGTGGCAAACAATTGTGAGATGCAAATCCTTCCTTTTGTCGTAAAATAGAAATGCAAGTTCTTGATAATAAGAATTGATGAGTTTGACAGATAAATCAATCATTGGCCGGGATGACCAAGTTCAGGAGTGGTGGTTCTTCGGTCCAGATACACCCCTAAGGTTTCAAAGATCGACTAGGGTTCAAAGATCGACTCCCTCTGGCTATTGGAAGAAGACTGGCGACGACAAGGAAGTCAAGGCCAGAGGTACCGGCACAGTAATCGGTATTAAGGAATATCTAGTCTTCTACCAAGGCCGAGGCAAGAAAGCTGACAAGACCAACTGGGTCATACATGCATATCGTCTGCCCGCCGATGATGTACTCAATCTATCCCTCCTTTGTTCGTTATAATTTGTTATATACACAAGATGCATGAAGTTGATAACTTTTCATATCAGAAGTATAGTTACAATAATCTGCAGAAATGCTCAATCAAAAGTTTCCATGAGTACTAAGAAGCGAAGAAATATTGTCTTGCCCAGTTTCCACTACAAAAGATTGAAATCTTATACATATTTAGAGAATGACATTAGTTTTGCCAAAATTGTGAGCAGAATTTTACTTTCGAAGAAAAGATGATCTAATGGTATGAACTGGAATAACATGGTGTTTTGGCAGTTGAATAGAACTCACGTTCTGTGTCACTTAAAGCATGAACGAGATGAGAAGGCTGATAATTCAACCGTACAATCAGAGCGTGGAGCCATTAACCTGACAGATTTCGAATTGGATCTTCATAGACCTGTTGATGAGGACTTGTTCCCAGAGGTGTGGAGGACAAAATGTTCTGTTTATACACTAAATATCTGTCTTAACGAGTGCGCGAAATGTGTTGATGGCTAATTTTTTCACTTGTTACTACAGCCTTTAATCCAAGCAAAGATGATTTCACTGATGGAGTTAATTCCGCCCGAGAACCGAATTGAATTTGCGGCTGGCTTCCTGCAGCAGCTTCATCCTGAACTAGAATTGCAAAATAATAGCTTCCCCTCCAACTTGCATGAGCCTGCAAATATTGAGGGTCCTTCTGTCATGGACATACCAAGGGACGATGGCCTTACTGATGAATCAATTCAATCAATGTTTGGAACAAGTGAAGAAGACGAAGATATTGGTGACATGCAAAGTGCAGATCTTGCTTATGCCGTCTTCCAGGAAGGATACATGCAAACAGAGGTCAGAATTCTTCACTTGAAAGTCATTTGGTTTATGTGATTACATGTCTAGTAAAGTTAGGTTAATGAATGGTTTAAAATGCATTGGAAGGGTACTTCCCTTTTCCAGGTTATCTGAAAAATAAGGATGATTTTGCTCCAATCTTCTTTGTGTAGAATAGTGAGTCCATTATAGAACCAGTCTAAGTGGACTTTCACTCAAGTTACTCGTGCTTAATTGACTCTCAATTACGTAAGAACGATGGACAATTTAAAATATAATCTTGAAGTTCGGTTATGAAATTTAAGTTTATGCCTCAATTATTTCCTCTGATTCATTTTATCTCATGCAATCTGTGGTTGCAGTATGACCAAACATTTTACTCGCATCGTGAACATCCTGTTCAAATGAATCGGCGAGCACAAACAACCGACTCAGTCCACGGTTTTGTTTCTCTTGAGGAAAAGAAAGGCGTGGTGGAGAAGAAGTTCAACGGCTCAACTGTCACCTCTGAGAAACCTAAGCTGCATCCTGTACCTGGGGTGCCTCACAGACCTGTGGCACCTCCCATACAACCTGCAAGTGAAAAATGCTATAGCAAAAATGAAGAGCTGAGGTTCAGAAAGGTTAAGCAGGAAACTGCAGCCAAAAATGTCAAGCCAGAACACTTGTCTTTGGATGAAACAGCAGCCAGAGCAAAGGTGAGAGCAGCTCCTAAACTTAACCCACCGTGTCTTATTGTATTCTTATATGTTGACGTGCATTTCTTGGGTAGTTAATCAGATGGTGGGATTCCATTTTTGACTGCGGCGAACTATATATTGGATTCTAGCATTCTTCTACCAAAAGTGAAATTTCACTCTAAACTCTTGCTTTATCAAATTTGATTCAAATAAGAAGAAGAATGTTAAGAGCACGGAGCAGAAAATGCATCTTCTTAAAAAAATTGCAGATGAGATATTGAACAAGGTAATAAGAGATGATCAAAGGGCTGATCATGTGATTAGAACTTCCAGACAATTTGAGAATGAAAACATGAATGCTTGTCATGAGATGAAAATAATGCCTCAATTATTCCCGTCTATCCATTTGATATTATGCAATGCTTTGTTGCCGTATGGCCAACTATCTATAATGGACAATTGCCTGACACAAACAGTTGAAAAGACTAGGAAAATTCTGCATTTGTAGTCTTCTGTTAATCCTTTCTTCTTCTTTTTTCCCTATCGGTTCACCATTTAAAACACTTCATGTTGGCAGGTACGAAAATACAAAGAGCGCAGTCCAGACCGTAATTCAACCAAGAAGACAAACAGCAAGGAGAATGAATATGCCAGAGAGAAATCAAATTTAGTGGCTGCATCCACCGTAACAACCAGCGAGGGCACAAAAAGTTCCACAAATTCTCCACTGTCTCATCTTGTGAATGTTCTCGTTGCAATTTTCATGTTGCTCACCATCACTCGCCTAGTACTTAATTTCTGATTTTCACTGCTAATTTTCCCTGGGTGCAACGCAGCATGATTGACAAGTGCAATTGTAAAAGTGGGTTTTGTATGTCGTGTCACAATTCATGTAAATGTAGCTTGTCTTCCTTTTGATGCTCATGCTTTGCACTTCTTTTTGCTTTGGCGGAATTGGAAGATCTACCTAGATGTGCAACTGCTCTGTAATTTACTTTCTTCATTCTCTGCTGTATAAGGCGAAGAATCAAAAAGTTGCTACAGCGATGTTTCCTTTAAAAGTTCTGTGTCTTTCTTTAGTTTATCGGACTAATTGAAGGATCAATCCAATGAGATTGGTTGTTTCTGTAGGCACGGTCCATGGACTTAACATGCAAACTAATCAGCCTGCATAGAACATAGCCCACTTTATAAGAAGCTAAGATCTTTATGTTCAGGACAAATAGAAGTTTTTATCTTTTGCAAAATGAAACAATAGCAGCCGGTAGTAGCTCTGAGTCTTCCTAGAATCACACATGTACTCTGAGCACAAGAAACAACAAACCACGACTGAGAATACATATGAACCGACGCTGAATGTTACGAGCGAGGAACATTTAGACACATTGGTGGTTCAGTGACCTATGTCAAGCCACCCAACAAAATCCAAAACGTAAATGATGATGTGAGAAGACCATAAACAAATGGATCACCTTAAGACAAGGTCTCGGCGCAGTCTAATATATGTAAGGACAACCTGTTTTCTTTGCAAACTGGAATTATTCTAGTATATATCATAGTTCATATAGGGATTTCCAACATAATGGTCTCTCTCTCTCTCTCTTGATGGAACAGATTGACTGACTTGATTGCGAAGGAAGAAGATTAATAGACGGTGTTGAAGGGACGGTGCAAGTTGGAGACCATAAAGGCCTGTTTGTTAAGGTAGCATTTGGTAATATTTCTATTTCGATAAATAATTTTTTAACAGAAATAGTTTTTTTTTTGTCTATGTTCTAGGGAACAATTTCTGAGTATAAAAACACGCTTAGTAACTACAAAAAATTTTCCACTCCAGGAATAAAAATGCGTTTGGTAAACTTGTATAATTTTTTTGTTTCATTTAATTTTTCAATATTTTTATTATATTTTTCCATTTTTTTTTTTTTTTTTTTTTCTTTTTCCTTTTGGCCAATCGCCGACCTCGGCCATGGCTAGCAACCTCACCGCCTCCAAGCATCGCCCAACAATGGTCCGGCGAGACCGAGCCTCGCCGGTGGCTGGGCGAGCTTGGCCTTACCAAATCTAGGCGAGCTCGAGCTCACCCAGCCAGGGCGAGGCCAACCTCAAGCCACCTAGGTGAGGTCGAGCCTCGCCAGCCCTCGACAGCCAATCGACAGCTGAGGTTAGCGACCAGCCAAAGGAAGAAGAAGGAAAGAAAAAAAAAAAAGAAAAAAAAAATAAGTGTTTCTCAGAATTGTTCTCGGGAACAAGAAACAAGTTTTTTCTACTTCTTGTTTTTGTTCCAAATCTGTTCGCGAGAACAAAAAATAGATTTTTTGTTCCCGGAAACAAAAGTGTAAACAAACGCGTTTCTATTCTTTTTTTGTTCCCCGGAACAAAAGAATAAAAATTTGTGTTCCAAGGAACAGAAACACATTTTGCCAAACACACCCTTTGCCCAACAGTAAAAATCTCTATTCTTTTGTTCCTAGGAGTAGATTTCGAACAAAATGTGTTTGGTGAAAGTTTTATTAAAATTTATTTTTTTTGTTCTCGGAAGTAGATTTGGAACAGAATTAAGAAGTAAAAAAAAGTTAATTCTTTGTTCCCGGAAACAATTCTAGAATCGAGCACCTATTTTCTCTCTTTTCTTTTCTTTTTTCTTGTTCTTCTTCCCTCTTTCTTCTTCTTCAACTACTGCCGCCGCCGCCTTGCCGTCCACCGCCATCCGCCGCCCACCGCCATCGGTTGTCGACAACTAGTCCGACGAGCTTGTCAGAGGCTTGCCAGGCTAGGACGAGGTCCGACGAGGCTCGGTCTTGCCAGATCTGGTGAGGCCAACCTCGCGGTGCCCCAGTAAGGTCAAGCCTCATTGGCAGTTGGGCGAGCTCGGCCTCACTAGATCTAGGCAACACTCTAGTGAGGTCGCCGACCCTCATCTGGCTAGTCGCCGGTCATCCCAAGGCCGGAAGAAGAAGAAGAAGAAAGGAAAAAAAGAAAAAAGAAAAATTTTAAAAAAATCTAAAAATAAAAATTGTTTTGACCAAATGCACCTTAAATAGGCTAACTGGACACCACTCTAGTTTTGACCAAATTACTTTGACGCTAGCTGCATTGTCACAAACTAGCAAGGCGATGTCGTAGTAATCCCACAAAGGTGCCAACTTTAACTCATTTCTTTCGGCAAAATGACCCCATAAGAGGACTCTGTCCACCACATACGAGGATAGAGAGAAGAGTTAAGAGTAAGGACAATCACAAGACTAAAAGATGATGACAAAGGGCATAAAACTTAGGTCTCGATCACGAGGAAAACATTATCTCTTCGAAAATAACTTTATGAAAATTATTTTTAAAAAACGGCCCGTGTTTGGGAAATCTTAGTCAACCGCATACAGTCGAACGCCTATCATTCGGAACGGACAGAACGGACACGGAAAAGCAGGCAAAGGAACACCACAACCAGCTGTCAATTATGACCAAGATTTTTGTAATGCCGCCAACAAAAAGTTTCCTTCCTTCTCAGACGAGGGAAGACATAATAAATGTCCTCCCTAATGGCAGTGTCCATGTGACCAAAGTCACTTGTGAAGCCATATTCAACTTAAGTTCCTACATGCTTATTGTGGGTTCACAGTATGTTTTGTGTATTAGAAGTAAAATCTTTATTCTTACCAAAAAGTCTTTTCATTTTATTTTACCTTTTCATTTCATCTCAATCAGAGAACGATGGCTCAAAGATTGTTCGACCCAAATTACGGTACTTCTCCAGCTCAGTATATATGGACAGATTTGGGCATGCTCGGCAGATTGTGGATTTGCCTACCGAACGTCTTATTTCCTAGTATGAGCTTATGACAGCAAACAAGCATCTCAGAGTTCTCAACCAGACTTCAGACATTGGTAAATGAAGTACCCTCTGCAAAGGAAGTACTGGAGATAATAATGGAGAATTATCAATCTTTTACTTTTAAGATCACGGCGTTCTTTGATTGATAGTCTTTTGTGTTACTTCTCTTATTTCTCCCACTGTACTCTCCACAACAGAATCTGCCAGGTTAACATTCTAGCATGATCAGGAGAGAACAAGCGGGAAATGTCATACCAGTTGTGGTACATCTGTTTCTAACATAATTAGAGGTCCACATGAGTGCCTTTTATTAACTAAAATATTCTGGATGGTGTCATGGTGCGGTCGTCTTGAAAGTGTCCTCACGCTTTGCTGCATTTATCATTCTGGAACTCGCAATCTATCCGAATTCCATGTAAGATGGCCTGATTTATGACTTATATCAGAAGGATGGCTCGTAATAAACTTAAATAACTGGCTAAAAGTAAAAGAATTGGTAAGTGAGGACAGACTATATGTGAACTCCTTTCATCTTGGAAAAAGGAGAAGGTGATCACCCGAATCAGAGAGTACATAGGTTTTACCCAGAAAAAGGAAGCCGCGATAAGAGTTTTTCAACCCCATGCTGGTGTTCTAACAGTAAAAGACCGACCTGGGGGAAAGTACAGCCCAAGTGCCAAAACTTGGCACAAAGGGACACTTAAGTACCAAAAGTTAGAAAAGTGATACTTAAATGCCAGTTTCGGAGTAAAGTGGAACACTTTAAATGCCACTTTGGCCAAATAGCTGACGTGGCAATTTTCCGATGAGTTGGGTGCAAAACGGCGTCATTTTGTACGCTGACATTGCTAAATAATACGAAACGACGTCGTTTTGGTGTCAACGTATTAAAAAAATTAATATAAAAATTAATTAAATTAAATTAAAAACGAAATTTATTTAAAACATTAAAAAATAAAATAAAAATATTTAAAAAATTAAAATTTAAAAAAACTAATTTTTTAAAAATAAATAAATAAATTTTAAAAATAAAATAAAAATATTAAAAAACTAATTTAAAAAAAACTAAAAAAATTTAAAAACTAAAAATTAAAAAAACTAAACTTATTTAAAACATTTAAAAATTAAATAAAAATATTTAAAAAATAATTTAAAAAATAAAAACTTTAAAAATATTAAAAAATTAAAAATTTAAAAAAAAAAAACTAAACTTATTTAAAACATTTAAAAATAAAATAAAAATTTTAAAAAACTAAAAATTTTAAAATATATATTAAATAAACTAAAAAATTAAAACATTTAAGAACTAAACTTATTTAAAACATTTAAAAATAAAATAAAAATATTTAAAAATATATATATAAAAGGTGGGGCCCTTCCGGTGACGGTGGTGAGGGCCTCGCCACCGCCCTTTTTTAATTTTTTTTAATATATATTTTTTAACTTTTTAGTTTTTTAAAATTTTTTAATTTTATTTTTAAATGTTTTAAATAAGTTTAGTTTTTAAATGTTATAAATTTTTAGTTTTTTTAATATATATTTTTAAATTTTTAGTTTTTTTTTTTATTTTATTTTTAAATGTTTTAAATAAGTTTAGTTTTTAAATGTTATAAATTTTTAGTATTTTTAATATATATTTTTAATTTTTAGTTTTTTTAAATTTTTTTAATTTTATTTTTAAATGTTTTAAATAAGTTTAGTTTTTTAAATGTTATAAATTTTTAGTTTTTATAATATTTTTAAAAAATTATTTTTTTTAATTTTTAGTTTTTTAATATTTTTATTTTATTTTTAAATGTTTTAAATAAATTTAGTTTTAAATTTAATTTAATTAATTTTTATATTAATTTTTTTAACATGTCAGCATGCAAAACAATGCCGTTTTGCACCAAACTCGCCGGAAAATTGCCACGTTAGCCATTTAGTGGATTTTGGCCGGATTAAGACTTAAGTGATCCATTTCTTCCGATTTTGGCGGCTAAGTGTCACTTTTCTAACTTTTGACACTTAAGTATCCCTCCGTGCCAAGTTTTGGCACTCCAAGTGTCCGCAACTCACCGGACCTGCGTGTGGAATGATTCGCATGACGGTCTTATTCTCCAACACCACGAGTTGCATCCAACCTTACATTTGTATCACGCACCGAGGGCTTATGCTCAAATTTCACTTGGTCCACGAGGTCAGAAGAACCTTTTCGGAGCCCCTCATTATATCCATCTGAGGCAGAGTTGCAATAAAGTCGCGCTGTTTAGCGCAATTTTAAAGTCTCAACTTTCGTTTATCAGCATCCTATAACAGCGAAACTGTAATGACATGCACAAAAATGAAACACAGCATTCATTTTCCCTTTGCTGTCGAAGGTAAATGAGTTCTGGGGGTGATCGGCTAATCTAGCCTCACAGTACAAACATTAGGGGAAAAGTGCCAGTTAGTTATCAAATAACCTTATGACCCATGGCGTCGAAATACCAATCCTAGTCTGGTGTAATCTCAACTGAGAGGAGATGAAGCTAATTATAATGCTGCTCAGCATAAACCCAGTGAAGTTCTTTCTTCTTTTGGCACAAGAAGAGACCGTACAGGGTGAACTTGTGTTATTGAAATGAAAATGCACACACTGCTGTGCAATCAAGCAATCGAATAATAAAATAGACAGAATAGGGAAATAGATTGGGCACCAGATTTGTGTGGCACATTCCCGAGGACAATAGCAAAGAATTCCACTATAAAACAAGTGATAAAACGAAAATTACTGCCTTACTCTTGGCATAATTCAATGAAGAAAAGAACTTTCACTGGATAAAAACGGCACAAAGATCACACTGCGATAACCTTTTGTCTAACGAAGGATACCATATATGAAATATGCAAGGAGATCTTGTTCAAAGTCCCACTCCAAATGTGAGTTCGCTTCTCATGTCCAACACCGAATCTGAATAAGAATATAGTCGACATGACTTTCCCCTTTTTTCTGTCATTTTCTTTTATTGGCCCCACCAATTAGATACGAAGACAGCATAGGAGAAATCCAATTTGAAGACCCCCATGAATAACAATTAATCACGGATTGGGTTTTATCTTACAGGCTCAAACTTGAAATAAATTTTGACATGAACAGCCCTACTTGATTCCAACACGAATTCACAGTCATTGATGAAATGAAAAGTAGGTTTCCTGTGTAATCAGAAATAACGAGCAGGGCACATCAGGAACAAACCCCAGAAATTTCCTGGATGTTATTCATTGTCATATGAGATAGCAAAACGAACTTTCTTTTGAGTCAACGGGCGTACCTTTCGGGACAAGGGAAACAAGCCAAGAAAACCATCCCTTATCAGCTGTTAATCATGATGAAGATTTTATGGACCCAAAAAAGAAAAAAAATCCTGATCAAGATTTTTCTAATTTCACAAATATTTCGTAGCTTCTCAGACAAGGGAGGAAGGTCTATAAATACACCCTCCCAGAGCAAAGAGAGTCCATGCACACTTCTCTGCTTCCTCAAACTGAAGTGAGCTCATTGCTTTTACTTGTGTCTTGCCTGAAGAACAGAAGCGAAGGAGATAGAGGCTATGGCAAACTGGCCGAATCTTCCTATTGGATACAGATTCCATCCGACTTCAGAGGAGCTCATCACTCATTACTTGGAGAGGCGAGTCGTAGGAATCCGAGACAGTCACTGCATAATTCCTGACGTCGACATCTACCAGTACGATCCTGAGCAATTACCAGACGTGTTTCATTGTAAGAACAGATCCAACCATCATTTTGCTTGCTCCTTTGATACAATTTATCTGCAGCCATGATTGTGGGAAACTTATTACCTTAAGTTTATGGGTTTTTGGAGCATAATATTTATCATTAATCAGTGAAAAGTTTTGAGGAAATGTGCTGATTAGATGTCCATTTGATAGTTTCACCTTATAAGGAGCAAATCCTTCGTTCTGTCGTCAAAAAGGAATACAAGTTCTTGATAATAAGAAATTGATGAGATTGACAGGGAATTCAATCATTCCACTGGATGAACAAGTTCAAAAGTGGTGGTTTTTCAGTCCACATACACCCCCAGGGTCGGCCAAGGTTCAAAGATCGACTCCCTCTGGCTATTGGAAGAAGACTGGCAAGGAAAAGGAAATCAAGACCAAAGGCACTGGCAGGGTAATCGGTATTAAGGAATATATAGTCTTCTACAAAGGTCGAGGCAAGAATGCTCCCAAGACCAACTGGGTCATACATTCATACCGTCTGCCCACCAATGTATATAATCTATCCCTCCTTTATTCGTTATAATTAATTAGATTCGCAAGATGCATGAATTTGATAACATTTCATATGAGAAGTATAGCTACAATAATCTGCAGAAACACTCAATAAAAAGTTTCCACGAGTCCTAAGAAGCAAAGAAATATTTTCTTGCTCAGTTTCTACTACAAAAGATTGAAATCTTATACATAATTAGAGAATGGCATTTTTGCCAAATCTGTGAGCAGAATTTTACTTTTGAAGAAAAGATGATCTATTGGTATGAACTGGTATAACGTGGTCTTTTGGCAGTTGAATGGAAATCATGTTCTGTGTCGCTTAAAGTATAAACGGGATAAGAAGGCTGACAATTCATCAGAATTAGAGCGTGGAGCTATTGGCTTTGCAAATTACACATTGAATTATCAACCTGATCGTGAGGACTCAGTTCATGAGGTGCGGAGGCCAAAATGTTCTGCTATAAACTATATCTGTCATTAACGAGCATGCAGAATTTTTTGATGGCTAATTTTTCGCTTGTTAATGCAGGCTTCGGACCAAGCAAGGATGATTTTACAGTTGCAGAATGATCAAACATCTGACTTGCATAATGAACTTCCTGTTCTAATGAATTGGCAAGTGAGGACAACTGACCCAGTCCACGGTTTTGTTGCTCTCAAGGGAAAGAAATGCATGGTGGAGAATGAATTCAACGGCTCAACTGTTGCCTCTGAGAAACCTAATCCCCGTTCTAGATCTGGGGCACCTCGCAGACCTACGGCACCTTCTGTACAACCTGCAAGTAAAAAATGCTGTAGCAAAGATGAAGAGCTGAGGTTCAAAAACGTTCAGCAGGAAACTGCAGCCATTAATATCAAACCAGAACGCATATCTTTGATTGAAACAGCAGCCAAAGCAAAGGTGAAAGCAGCTCCTAAACTTAACCCACTGTGTCTTATTGCTATTCTTCTATGTTGACGTGCATTGCTTGGGTAGTTCATTAGATGGTGGGATTCCATTTTTCACTGCACTGAACTAAGTATTGGATACTAGCATTCTTCAACCAAAAGGAAGTGAAATTTCACTCTAAATTACTTATGCTTTATCAAATTTGATTCGAATAAGGAGAAGAATGGTGAACAAGTATAAAGCAGAAAAAATATTTGAAAAAAAAAAAATTGCAGATGAGATTTGAACAAGGTATAAGAGATGACTAAAAGCTGATTATGTAATTAGAGCTTCCGGACAATTCGAGAACAAAAACATGAATGCTTGTCATGAGATGAAAATAATGCCTCAATTATTCCCGTTGATCCATTTGATAATATGTAATGCTTTGTTGCAGTATGGCCAACTATCTATAATGGACAATCGCCTGAACAAACAATCGAAAAGACTAGGAAAATTCTGCATTTTGTAGTCTCCTGTTAATCCTTTCTTTCTTCTTTCCCTATCAGTTGACCATTTGAAACACTTCATGTTGGCAGGTACAGCAATACAAAGAGCACAGTTCAGACAGTAATTCAACCAAGAAGAAAAAAAGCAAGGAGATTGAATATGCCAAAGAGAAATCAAATATAGTGGCTGCATCCGCCAGAACAACCATTAAGAGCACAAAAAGTTCCACAAATCCTCCACTGTCTAATCTTGTGAATGTTTTCGTCGCAATATTCTTGCTGTTGACCATCACTCGCCTAGTACTTAATTTCTGATTTTCACTGCTATGTCACCCTGAGTGCAACGCAACATGATTGACAATGCAATTATAAAAGAGGGTTCTATATGTTGTGTCACAATACCGAGCATCTAGTCTTCCTTTTGATGCTAATGCTTTGCACTTCCTTTTGCTTTGGCGGAATTGGAAGATCTACCTAGATGTGCGACCACTTTGAAATTTACTGTATTCGTTCTCTGCTGTATAATGCGAAGAATCAAAAAGTTGCCACAACGATGTTTCCTCTAAAAGTTATCAATTCCATTGTTCCGTGTTTTTCTTTAGTTTATCAGACTAATTGAAGGATCAACCCAATGATATTGGTTGTTCCTATAGGCACGGTCCATGGACTTAAGATGCAAACTGATCAGTCTGTATGGTACCTCTTTATTCTGGTTTCAAATTGTTTATCATCTTTGATGGAGAATGCTATGACTAATGGAGATATAAAAGAGATCAAACTGAACAGGTTCTGTCCAACACTCTCCCACTTGTTATTTGCGGACAACTCCATTTTTTTTTCTAGATGTAACCATTCAAGAGTGTGAAAATGTTTCAACTATTCTTAACCAATATTGCTATGCCACCGAACAAGCCATAAATCTGAATAAATCAGGTATATTTTTTAGCAAGAGTTGCCCTCAATTATTAAGAAACAATATGGTGGGAGCATTGAGAATTCCAGAAATGGGTCTTACAGGAAAGTACATTGGCATTGCCTCTAATTGGGGAAATTCAAAGAGACATATGTTCGCCTAGATCTTAGGGAGAATGAATACAAACCTGAAAGGACGGAAGAAACAAATTGTGTCTAAAGCCGGCAAAGAAATTTTACCGAAATCAATGGTTCAAGCTATTCCACATTATGCCATGTCAATCTTTAAAATTCCCATGTCAGTTTGTAAAGCTATAGAGCGAAAAATAGCAAATTTCTGGTAGAAAAATAGTGAAACAAAAATTGATTTACACTGGAAAAGATGGGAATCATGAAAGCAAGAAAAGACAAAGGAGGAATGGGCTTCAGGGATTTAATTACTGTCAACAAAGCTCTCCTGGGTAAATAAGCTTGGAGATTTGCAAAAAATCTAGATGCATTATGGAGTAAGTTGCTAAAAGGACCGTACTTCAATCGTACTAATTTATGGCATGCTGAGAAAGGGTTGAGACCATCGTGGGTTTGGCAAAGTATCTTGATGGGAAGAGTCAGAATCAAAATGATGAACTAGTGTGGATGGGCACCAAGTGTGGAAATTTCTCAGGAAAAAATGGATATAATACCCTCAAACAAGAATCGGCAAACAAGGCACAACAAGTTTAACCATCAACATCTTACCAAATCCCAAAGTCCCTATGGATTGCATTTTGGAACTTGTAGACATGCACAAAAGTAAAGATCTTTCTATGGTGTTTATGTCAAAATGCCATTCCATCCAAGGAAAATTTGTGGAAGAGAATTATCTTACCTAATCTTGTATGTGACCTGTGTAGAAACGCAGTGGAAACGGTTGAACATATATTCTTTCACTGCCATTGGACAGAGCTCGTATGGTCCGACCCTAGTCTCAAAATCCAAATTTTAACACAAGGTGTTACTCGGATTGACAGTTGGTTGATGAATGTAAACACTCGGATTGACAGTTGGTTGATGAATGTTTTGAGTAATTCGACGAACTTACCTGAATTTGAGATGGTGGCGACTGTTCTTTGGCATCTTTGGAAGGCCCGAAACAACTGGATATTCAGGGGAAGCAAACCAAATGCAAGACACACTGTGCAATTAGCTCGGATTATGCAGCAAAATGCTAAAAAATGGGGCTTTCGTGCTCAGAAGATAGGACAAAGAGGAAATCTCACCTCAGCACAAGTGTAGACAGCTCCGGTGAAGGGGATCTTGAAAATTCATGTTGATGGGTCTCTTGGCGAATGGTCGACCAAGGGTGCAATCACTTGCATCTGTCGAGACCATACGGTTTGCTTGGTCGATGGCTTCACCCGATCCGTCCAAGCGTCCTCTCCGGCACAGATCGAAGCTCTAGCTCTACTTGCAGCCCTCAAGTACATCGACCAGAACAAGTTAAGCGGTGAGTGGTAGAGGCAGTCTGAGAAGGCCATAAACAAATGGATCACCTTAAGACAAGGTCCTGGCGCAGTCTAATATATGTAAGAACAACCTATTTTCTTAGCAAATTGGAAATATTCTAGTATATAAGACAGTTCATATGAGGATTTCCAACATAATGGTCCCTCTCCCTCCGTCTCTCTCTCTCTCTATATATATATAGGCAAGGAAGACAATTTGCCATGCTTTTACAGCATTGGAGCGCTGCTAGTAATGCCCATTGATGATAAATCTTGCTGGAACAGATTGACTGACTTGATTGCAAAGGAAGAAGATGAACAGACAATGTTGAAGGGACGGTGCACGTTGGAGACCATAAATAGGCTTACCGGACACCTTTCTAATTTTGACCAAATTAATTCGACGCTCGCTGCATTGTCACAAACTAGCAGGGCGATGTCGGAGTAATCCCACAAAGGTGCCAACTTTTACTCCTTTCTTTCGGCAAAATGACCCCACAAGAGGACTGTCCACCACATACGAGGATAGAGAGAGAAGAGTTAGAGTAAGGACAATCACAAGACTAAAAGATGATGACAAAGACCATAAAACTTAGGTCTCGATGCTCTCAGAGATCGGGTTTTTCAGCATACCACGAAGCACGTGGGTACCTCAAAATCTAAAGGGTGGAGCACATACCTTGGGTCTCAATAAGGAGCTCGAGTTTCAGCCTTAGTTCTCTTGTGACGAACCCGGTCACCAAGTGCTCAAAAACAAAAACAAAAAACGTTTCACTAGTTATCGTGAGGTTTTATTGGACATTGTCAAATATATATTGGGGAGGCAAATAAAAATTTAGAAAAATTTAAACTCGACACCTCATATTCTGATATCATGTAGGAATTTGTTGAAGCACTACCAATTCTTTTAAAAACTTAAGTTGTTAGATAAAACGTGATTTAATATTTAATTACTTTAACAGTTGTCATATTCACATATTTAGCCATCCTTATTGCATCATTACTCTTTGGGAAAAGTACCAAAAAAATCCTAAATCTATTACATTGTATCAATTCAGTCATAAACTTTTCAATTGGACTAATTCAGTCCTAAACCTTTTAATATTTGTACCAATTCAATCCATCCGGCCAATTTTGGCCTATCGGCGCTGATGTGGACGTCGGCCGGTGGGTGGCCAGACACTGATATGGCAATTTTTATGAATCTTTTATTATTTTTTCAAATTTTTTATTACTTTTTCTTTTCTTTTTCCTTTTCTTTTCTCCCTTCTTCCTCCTTGGACTGTTCCAGCAGTGGCCGGCAAGCCTACGGTGAGGCTCGCTGCCGCCAACAAGGGTCGCGCCCCTTGCCTGGCCTCTCCTAGGGCCGCAAGCAAGGCGGCTTCGCCCGAATCTAGGTGAGGCCAGCCTTGCCCTAGCCTTGTCGCAAGTGAAGGTGGCCTCGCCAGCCACGGACAAGGCTAGAGTAACGCTAGGGCGAGGCTGGCCTCGCCCAGATCCGGGCAAAGCCGCCTTGCTAGCGACCCTGGGAGAGGTTGGATCTGGGCGATTATTGTCTTAGTTCTTACACAACCAAAGATTTTAGGAAGGAAAAATTGTCAAACAATTATAAATCTATTGCAATTTTTCTAATTCATTCTTAAACTTTTTTCGACCAATTCAATCCCAAAAATTTTGCAATTTAGTCAGTTCAATCCATCCGTTCAATTTTGGCCAACCAGCACTGATGTGGATACCAACCAATGCTGAACATCCGACTAATGCTAAAGTAGATAATTTTTTAATGATATTTTATTTTTTCAAATTTTGTATTATTTTTTTCCCTTTTCCCCTTTTTTTCTCCTTGTTCTTCCTCCCTCATTCCTCTGGTCGAGGCCACAAGCTAAGTCAACCTTACCAACCAATGGTGAGGCTCACCCCTGCTGGCCACTAGCAAGGGCGAGTGTCACCCAACGACAACAAGGCCGTCCTCGCCATGGCTAGGCGAGGTCCCATCTACCTCTAGCCTAGTCGAGCCTCACTAACTATGGGTAAGTAATAGCCTCGCCATGGCTGGGCAAGGCTGAACCTCACCAGATTTGGCGAGGTCCGGCACTGCCATGGCTAGTGAGACTTGACCCTTGGCAGACCCGGTGAGGGCGATCCTTGCCTACCCACAGGCAACTATTGCCTGTGGCCGCATGAGGTCGAGCCTCGTCCATGGTCGATAACACTTAACCCTCGCTAGATCCAATGAGGGCGAACCTTGCCCAACCACTAGCAACACTTGCCAAAGGCCACGTGAGGTCACAGCCTTCGGCAAGGTCAAGCCTCACCTATGATCAACAAGGCTTGACCCTTGCTAGCCCAACTGGCAACGTGGGTGAGGTCACTCCACCGCAGCCAAGCTTCCCCAAGGCTCACAAGGTTGCTCAACCGCAACCAAGCTTTCCCCAAGGTTGGCGAGGTCCCTCATCGGCCTTGCCTCTAACATCGACGGTTAGCTAGAGGAAGGAGAAGGAAGAAAATGAAGGAAAAAATAATAATAATAATAAATTTTAAAAAGAAATTATTATTAAAAATTGTCCATGTCAACCAGCATCCATGTCAGTGTCACATTAGCCAAAAATGGTCATATGAATTGAATTGACATAATTATAAAAGGTTTAGGACCGAATTAACAAAAAAAAAAAAAAAAAAAAGTGTAGAACTGAATTGAAAAAAATTGCAATAGGTTTAGAATCGTTTTAGTAATTTTTTTTTTTTTATTTTAGGGTCAAATGACTTAATTATGCTAATCCTATTAGCGCCTTTTTTGATACCTTTATCTTAGAAGGTCTTGATTACGAATTATGATCCTAAGGTATTGAAGCTGCTAGGTGATCATGCAATTGTTTTTGTTGGTTAGAAAAGAAATTAATAAACAATTTATTGAGATGTGATATAGTAAGTAAACACTTAAGTAATTGAAATGACATAAAAAATAAATGCAAGAAAGAAAAATCCGATATCTGTTGAGAATAGATATGTATGGCAATGTTATAAGCCCTGGGACATGATCCTACATGAGCTAAGCTTGAATCAAATTCAATTTCTTTGTCTAAAAGGATTAAACTATTAACACTAAACTTATGGAAAGAACCCATTAAAAAAATAAACTATATATTCTTTAAAAAAAAAAAAAACTAAACTAAATCCAATACTTAGGTCACACAACTAAGTCAAGACCTATTTCTGAGCCATTTCCTATTTTTCTTTATTTTTTATTTTTTCAATTTTTATTACTATAATATTTATTAATTTTTTATTAAAAGTCCGAAATTAAAGATTTGGACTGGGCTGCTGAGTCCGGTCCCAATGTGGACAGCAAACTGGTCTCACGGAACCGGCCCATGGACGCCAAAGGCCTGAAGAAAGGAATGGGCTTAACTAATTCAAGCTCAATCCGGCCACAACAAGACCAAAACCAAAGTCAAGCTCAACCAGCCAAACCAGGCCCAAGATTTATAGAACATACCCAAATCTACTAATATATAACCTCAAGCCCACCCTCTGATCTTCTTCTCACGAAGCCTCACTCCAACGCCGTCGCCTTCATGGACGAGCGACTTCGGCCACCAGACCGACTCTGCCGCCGCCGCCGCCGCCGCCACCGCCTGCCGCCTGCCGCATCAACAGTCACCGGACCACCATCTGTCGACCTTCGTCTCCCTGAACCTCCATTGAAATCACATATTCGCAGCCACACCACAACCGAAGGAAAGCATCGATGACAACCGTGACAGGCAAACCCGGAAATAGGACAAAGACGTGGATTACTAGCAGTTATTGAGTAGGATTCCACAAAATCATGCTTAATGACTAACATATCAAGTAAAAGTATGCAAACCCCATTCGTATGTCTTCGGACTCAACAGAAGCAGCAGATATTTCGTCACGATCAGACTTCAAAGTAAATTCGAACATGTGATGGGCGTCGCTATCTAACGGTCTAAATGCAGGGATTTAACAATGATTCGTTTTCATATCGATGCCAAAAACCCCCACAATGACCTCGCAGTAAATATAGCAACTCAGTCTTCATAGGATTTGAACAGTGTCTTAACTTTTCAACCTCATCTTTTACTATATATGAGCATTCGAAGCGACCAGTGCTTCCGGTGAGCATCAACATCAAGTTATCTCAAGTTGAATCTTTATCAATACCCAATTTCATTCATATGGATCCGCATTGCTATACTACAATGCCACTCGCTCGAAAAATTTAACCATCAATTCTGATACCATTTGTTAGGAATGCACTACATCACACCGATTCTCTGATGTGAAATTTCTCTAACATAATTCACTTATATGCACATCCTAATAAGATGGCCACTTTAGTCTTCTTGGTCGTACGAATGAGTTGGACAAAAGATTCCGACATGGCTTAAAGGATGGGGAAAATGATTACTCTCAGACTAAGGGTCTGTTTGTTAAAAAGTGTTTCTGTTTCTCGAAACAAAAATTCTTGTTTTTTTTTGTTACAGGGAACAAAATAAGAATAGAAATGTGTTTGGTAAAAAATTTATTTCCGGGAACAAAAAATCTATTTTTTTGTTTCTAGGAACAGATTTAGAACAGAAACAAGAAATAGGAAAAAGTTACTTTTAGTGCCTGCATGGTAACATTTTTATTTCTCCAAATTTCTGTTCTTTTATTCCTAAACAAAAAAAAAAGAACATAAATCTGTTTGGTAACGCCAACTTATTTTTCTATTCTCCGAAATAAAAAAGTAGTTGGGGAATAGATTTGGAATAGAAATAAGAAACAAAAAAAAGTAGCTTCTTGTTCCTAAGAACAATTTCTAGAAATAAGCTAATTTTTTCTTTTCTTTTTTTCTTTTGTTTGTCTTGCTTGCTACGACCTTAGGTGGCTGCCTACCAACCACCGGCCACCTCCAGCCGACCGCGGCCACTGTCGGCTAATCGCCAGTCATCGCCGACCGCCGCCCAATCGACGGCGACCATCGTCGCCGCCACCGTCTGATCGTCGTCGTTGGCCACCCTTGACCGCCATCGACCGCCGTTGCCATCGACAACCGCCGTTGTTGCTGGCCTCCGCCACAGGACCGTTGCCGCTGGCCGCCGCTGCAGAATCGCCGGCAACAACAAGCAACAAGCAGCGGTGACGAGTGGCGACAGGCGACGGTCGGTAATCTGTGAGTAAGAATAAAAAACACATAAATACAAAAAATAAAAAATCGTACCAAACACATTTCTATTTTTTTTCTATTTCAAGAATACAAATTTTGTGTAGTTATTAAACACCTTATTTTACTCAGAAATTATTCCCCGGAGTAGAAATAGAAAAGAACTATTTCTGAAAAGAAACTGTTCCCCAAAGTAGCAGTGTTACCATTCCTGTGAACAATTCCGATAAACAATTTTTCTCTCTCTTCTTTTTTCTTCTCTTTTTTTCTTATTCTTTTTTCTTTCCTTCTTCTTCCTTTAGGCCGATCGCCGACCTTAGCCATGGTCGGCGATCGGCCAATGAGGGCCGGCGACCTCGCCGGAGCATCGCCGGCCTCCTGTTACCCCTAGCCTAGATGTGGCTCGACCTCGCCTTAGCTAGTTGAGCTCAAGCTTGCCCAGCCACCGCGAGGCTCGACCTGACCGAGCCATCGCCAGGTCAACGTTGCCCAGTAATGCGGTGGCTTGACCAGGCCGAGCCTTATAATGGCCTAGCGAGGCTCCGGCGAGCTCGCCAGCCCTCACGGTGGCCTAGCGAGGCTCCAGCGAGCTCGCGGGACCTTGCCTAGCCGGTCACCAGCCGCTGCTATGGCTAGCGACCATCCACAAAGGAGAAAGAAGGAAAAAAAAAAAAAAGGAAAAATATAATACAATATTGAAAAATTAAAAGAAATAATAAAATTATACAAATTTACAAAACGCGTTTCTATTCCCTGTAATATAAATTTTTTTGCGATTCTGCAAACGCGTTCTTATACTCAGAAATTGTTCTCGAGAACGGAAACAAAAAAAAACAAAAACAAAAACAAAAAACTATTTCTCATCAAAAATTATTCCCGGAACATAAACGTTATCAAACGTGCCCTAAGGTTCCATGGCAATTAAGATAGAGCATATTTCTCCGGGACAAAGACAGGAACGCAAATGTTCGAAGGAAGCGAGTGTGCAGCTCCTCTATCTCTTCAATCGGAAGACCTAGACCGAACGAGGGCATGTCTGGTCGCGACTCGGAGGCTGCTAACGGCAGAGCGGGTTGGACGAGAGAATTGTCTAGAAGAAGAGCTCCGGTTTGTTTTTCAGCCGCCACCTTTTTCCTCCACGCTCCTCTCTCTTTTCTCCTCTCCTCTTTTTTTCTTTATTTTTTTTTTTATTTTTTATTTTTCATTTTTCATTTTTCTTTTTCTTTTTTTTTTATGTTTGTTATTATTTTAAGAAATATGCATGTATATGTTTTCAAATAACTCTATTACTATTTGCTAATCTTCCCACTTGTCTATTTTTTCATTTCTATCAGCTTGACCCTTTTGTATTTTTTTTATAAGATAACTTACTAGACTGATAAAATTAGGTGTCAACAAGACGTAGCTATTGATTAGGGACGAACAGTTCGTGGATGGGCTGATCCTTGGCCTAGAATCGAGACTCGGTGTATGGTCAATAGTCCTACTATTGGTTCTACTGGATTTTACTAGATTTGAATCTGGTCAATAGTTTTTCTAGATTTTACGAAGTTTAAATCTATTCATTTTTTGAATCTATTCATTTGTTCGGCCATATTTTGTTGAGCATGAATCTATTCCTTAGTTCTACCAAATTTTACTGAGTCTGAATCTGTTCCTTAGTTCTACCAAATGTTATCGAGTCTAAATTTGTTCATTATTCTATCAAATTTTACTAAGTCTTGACATGTTCATTTGTTCAATTAGATTTTTCTAAGTCTGAACATATTCCCTTGTTCGATCAGATTTAGAAAGTCTAAACGTGTTCATTTCTTTGACCAGATTTTACTGAGCTTGGATGTGTTCATTTGTTTGACCAGATTTTACCGAGCTTGGACATGTTCATTTGTTTAACCAGATTTTACTAATTCCTAGTATATTTACCTTCTGAATATGAATATATTTACTTATTCAATTGAGTATATTTACTATCTTGGTTTGATTTGTTTGAGTTTGATTTTCTTAAAAAGTCTTATTATTGATCAGATTCACATTTGGAGTATAATCACGAGCTACTTTTTACTCTATGTTATGACTAATGCATTCATTGCTTTGAGGAACGTGTGATGAAGTAAGAAGATGGAAAATATTGAAATACGTGTAAATATATACTCATCATTACTTACATTATTTCAAAATGGGAAGTTGAGTATGTTATTATGTGAACGTTGAAAAGTATGGTGAAGAAGGAAGGAAGGTAAGCTTGTAAATTCATCCTCATCTTATGTGATCATGAAAAGGGCAAGGTAAAGAAAGATTGATGTTAACGTATGCATTGTGCATGAGAACAATATAATTCTATCACCCATAAATTAACAGTGACGTGTACCCCATGTGTCGAGATACCCTCGGGATTGTTTCAGGATGCCTTAGAAGTCGAAATGCCCCAGGCATATTAATGTGTATGTATTGATTCAAATATTGTTTAATCGATTACCTTGTATTGGAAAATATTATGCCATATGCATGAGCCTAGATTGAAATATTGTGGAGTAATGATGATTGTGGCATATCACATTGGGAAAGGTAAAGCATTACTCATGTTCTCAACATACTTTGTAATTTGTTGTGCAGTCATGTTGTTTGTTGATACCAGGTTGAGTAGTAAGGTGATTTTCTAACTTAAATCTAGAAGTTTCATTTATTAGGTTTTGGCTCATGCCTTATTTTTCAGTTTGTAGGATGATTCATTGGACATGATAGTGGAGCTGATGAGACGATGCTTGAGAACCATCAATCCTTGAGTTGGATAGTAGCTTACTTTTGAGCTAGTATGGGAGTGGTGACACTAGTTGACCCAACCCTTTCCCATGACTTTTGTATTTTATGTTTTAGTTGAGTAATGTAAAACTAGTGTTTATTATAAATAAAGATAATATAGACGTTTAACTCATGCACTTTTTTGGTATGGGATTTTGGTTGAGAAAATTTTACTGAGTTTTCACATGCTAATTGAAAAATAATATTTAGAAAGGAAACGTGTTGCATGTGATGTTCTAGGCCATCACCCTTGGTCAAGTCATTTACATTAGTTCAAGTCCATTGTGGCAGCCCAGTTTCTCGACATCCAAGCTCAGTTCCACAAAGGCTATCCTTGGTCCATTGAGGTAGGCCCAAGACCGGCTACTTATCCCTAAGTTCTCTAAGGCCATGCACGGCAACCTGGTTCCCATGCCCAAGTCATTCGGCTCTCAAGTTTCAATCCATTGAGATCGGAGTTGAGTCCCCAACGCCCATGCTTGGGTTCCCACTATGTGTGCCCAAGGAACACGAATCCTACAATGAGAGACTCGGCGGTTGGGTCTCGGACCTTGGAGGTCAGACCCAAGTACCCTAAGGTTCGGTGCAGGACTTGAGCACCCAAGTCCTGATTCCACATGAGGAAGAAATAAATTGTGTACAATCTATAAAATTATACATATATTATAAAAATTCAATTCAATACATTTTATTTAAAATTTGATGATATAGCATGTGTAAACTTTATATCATAAGTTTTATTTCCCAAGGACGGAAAACAATTTTCGGTTTCATTTTCAGATTTTAGTTACCACCGCGAATCATGACACGGGAGCGAATGAACTAGCAAAAGCGATTCTCACAGCTCGGAAGTGTTTTTCTACAAATCTCCGGGGGTTCTTCAAGTCAATGATCGAGTCTCTAATTCGGACGTTGCTCGGGAGATATAATCTTGGAGCGGTCCATTAATTATTTCCAAAACTAGAAAAGAGACTCTGCGCGGAGCGGCGATGTCGTGGTTTATCCACGTTCTTGATTTGCTTAGTTAAATTGTATTATTATTCAAAGTGAAATTCATTTTGCTTAGTTAGCCCTCTTTTGTTTTGACAAAATTTATATTTCGGCACTGCCGTTCCTTTTTTTTGCCAAAAATTAGGTCGTGCTTTTTTTCGTTACGCGACGGGGGTTGAGGTCTCTAATGTTCCTTTCAAAGTGTCATGTATGTTTTGGGACAGGTTGACGATGTGGATATCGCAAATGAAACCATTGGATTGAGAATGAAAATCTCGTTCCCTTTCTTGATGCATTTTGGCCGATAGGAATTTGAATTGAGAATGAAAAATTATTACGTTCCTGCAATTTCATCGCCGTGGGAGAGTTGGGAATAAGTGAGAATCAATGAGAACGGATTAATAAAATAAGGCAAGCACTCAAGTGGATTATTAATTAAACTCAGGATTTGGTAACTTTTTCATAAATAAAAAAAATAAAAAAAAAGATTTTACAAACATTTAACTATATGAAACTAAATAATTAAAACGCGTTCGGGACACTTCCCATTTCGAGGTGTCACTTGAAACAATAATTTTTAGATTAATTTGCATTTTCTATATTTCTATATACCAAATGGGGTGAAAACATTTAAGAATATGCCGTGAAGAGAGTAAAGGTGAGGTAGGTTCAACTGTTTCAATGGACTTTCCATCTCAAAGTCCTTTAAGAAAATACTTGATTGTCATAAACATTTGGAAATAACTTTCATCCAAATACTAGCTTTGAAAATACTAAAAGTTCAAAATAAGTAAAGACTAGTTTTACAAAGTAGCATTTGCAAATGTTGAAACTAAGATTAAAATACTTTTTTTCTTTTAAATCACCAATTTTTTAGTTTTTCAATTTTGCCCCTTTGTTACTGTACATCTCTTTGCGTGAGGGCTAAAGAGGCCAAATTTGCTTGAGGTCATGCAATCTTTGGCAACGATCATGTGTATCGTGCAACCTTTGCCAAGGTCCTGTGACCTTTGGGAGACCCAGGCAGCCCTTGCTTAGGGTTGCGTAACCCTCAACGGGTCACCCGATGGCTGTCAATGTCAAATTTAGCTCAACGGCGACCTAAGCCAATTGCTGGCTTCGGGGAAAGGTTTGGGTTTTTTAATAAAAAAAATATAAAAAAATTGAGCAAAAGCTCTTTGTAAAAAAATTTTTGCTAAGTACTACTTGAGCCTAAAGTTACTTTACAAAGAACTTTTATCAAATATAATTTATATATTTTTTTAAAAGGACTTTGATTTATACCATTCACATTATATTAAAACTCATTTTCACATTTCAACCCAACCCACCCCACAAATAGAAAAAGGAAACGTGACTGCATTTTCCTATTTAAACATTATCGCTCGAATTGCTGATGTGGCACTATGAAAATCGAATATTCCTCGGATAATAGCTCGCATTTGATTCATGAATTCAAAAGAGCATTTTCTCCTCCTCCTTTCGGGCATTTGACCCGTGCGGTTCTCCCATCCACGGCTGTCATTATCGTCCCTCCCTGGCTCGGAATCCGAGCTCGCGCACATCGTACAACTTGCGGTGCGTGCGAGGCCCACGACGACGTCGTTCCTCGCCGTCTCCGCAGCATATCTGAGATTATTCTTGGAACTTAGATAAAGGCCCAACCAAACCGACAAAAAAGGGCATGTGCCGTGCCGCTACGCCTCGGATCTCAACAACTAACCGCGGTCCAATCCTGACTCAACTCCGGTTACTTGTCCACCCCCTTCCATCTCTCCACGTGTCCCCATCGGACGGTGGGCAACCCCCTCTATAGAATCATCCTCATCATTTCCTTACTTTTGTACCCTTGAATTGAAGGTTCTAAGTTGGAATTGTCAAGGATTGAGCATACTTCGACAATTCAAACATTGAGAATCCTAATTACTCAAGAAAGGCTCAGCACATTGTTTTTAATGGAGACAGAAAAGATCCTTGGAATTGACAACTCAGCAAAATGTGACAATGGCGGATTTTATATGGGGGGGAAGAAAGCTGTTTTTAGCCGTGGGTGAAATGGATGCTAGTCCGTGTCGTTTGTCTTTACTCTAACCCTTTTGGACCCACTTCCACATCATCTTGGAGTAGATTTCACCTAATTTTTCCGAGCCACGATACTTTATCATTATCTTCTAGCCATCAAGATCGACTAATGTATTGTTAACCGACATCTTTCACAAGATTTGCTTAGTAGAAAAGTCTTTTTTCCCTTTTGCAAGATGGATTCTCAAGTGTCGCATAGGCACAAATCTCCTATCGCGTAATTATCCTGCTGAGAAATATTATAATGCTTAGACTAGTGACTCTTTTTTCTTTTTTTGTCGATATGGTGAACCCATCGTCATGAGTGGCTTTCCCATTGGGTTCTCGATGAGCCCGGAAGCTTCATACGGTATGGCGCGCTCCTATAAATCCCCAAGACTCTCTTTCTCCCTCTACACAGAAACCCACTCAGATTCCCCACGAAAAATCCAATGGAAACCCCAGGTGTTCTTCGACATGAAGATCGGCGGCCAGCCTGCGGGCCGGATCGAGATGGAGCTTTACGCCGACTCGGTGCCACGGACGGCTGAGAATTTCCGTGCACTCTGCACAGGCGAGAAGGGAGTCGGCCGCTACGGAAAGCCACTCCACTACAAGGGATCGCCTTCCACCGCGTGTACCCGGGGATCATGTGCCAGGGCGGCGACATCATCGCCAGGGACGGGACCGGCGGCGAGGCCATCTACGGCCCCACGTTCGCCGATGAGAACTTCGTGGAGAAGCACACCGGCCCCGGAATCCTGTCTATGGCGAACGCCGGCCCGGATACCAACGGCTCGCAGTTCGCCATCTGCTTCAACAAGACCGATTGGGACGGCCAGCACGTCGTGTTCGGGCAGGTCAGGAAGGGGATGGACGTGGTGAAGGCGATCGAGAAGGTCGGGTCCAGCTCCGGCCGCACCTGGCAGCCCGTGGTGATCGCTGACTGCGGCCAGCTTGCCTAGATCGGAGATCCCTGTGTTGTTATGATACCGTCTGGTCTGAGTCTTTTGGGGTTTTTTTGTCGGTTTATCGTTTTCGGGTTTTAGTTCGTTATTTTGCTGGGGTTTTGGGGTGCTGGTCAGGTCTTTCGAGCTAGCGTGGCTCGGTATTTTAGAGGTTTCTTGTTTTTCGGCTTTGAGCGTGTGGGGTGTTTGGCCAATCTAATTATGGTTTTTTTTTCTAATCGACTCTCTTTCCCCTGTTGCTCGTTGATTTTCTCGGTTCGTGTTCTGGCGATTTTCCTGCTATTCTTGTTCTATGTTTCTTCGATTTGAAACCTGGAAATGTAGGGGTGGGATTCGATCGTGTAAAAGATCGGAGTTGATCGGAGCTGGACATGTCGTTTAATTTATTGATAACACATAAACCTTTCCGCACGCAATATCTTTCTGTGGAAACCCTACG
This sequence comes from Eucalyptus cloeziana, assembly GCA_014182715.1. NCBI lineage: Eukaryota > Viridiplantae > Streptophyta > Magnoliopsida > Myrtales > Myrtaceae > Eucalyptus > Eucalyptus cloeziana. The sequence continues at coordinate 20,455,419 of CM024640.1, forward strand.
ACGAGTGGTTTTTGCCAGTACAATTAATAGTGAATATTTTACACGACTGGTGGGGAAGAAGTTCAGGCCGCTTTCTAAATTTACTTTATCATGTAAAAAAAAAAAGTGAAAATAGTCTGAAAAGGACGAGGTGCACATGCTTGCATTTGATCACGAGGTTAAGGTTTTCCCATGTGTGGCCTAGACAAGATTACAATATATTTAGTTCATAACTTCTAGGGGAAAAGAAAAGGAAAAGGGAAAGCAATCTAGTTAGACTCATTCGTGGATTGATGAGCGAGCATGACGTAAGCAAAGGCAATAATCTATTTATCGAAGTTTGGGCCATCCGTTGGAATTGAAAATTAATTTGAAATTTGATTTATAAAATTAGCGCGGAAATTCGCCGGACCATGATCAAGAAAAAGGACACCCGGCATCAGCGAATGATCGGGCTTAGGGACAGGAATTTGGTCGAGATGTTTGTCCAGGTTCCTCCTCCATTTGCCGGTTCCACGCCTACACGATTCCATGAAACATTAACATTAATCCGATAATCCGAGGTATTCCATAAATTTTCTTTGAGCTTGAGCTTTTCTCTTTAGATGTCGGCAGGAGGCACGTGGTTACCTTAAAATCCTATGCTGCGGACTACATACCTTAGGTTTCGATGCTCTCGAAGCTGGAATATTATGACCAAAAACAAAAAGAAGCTGGAGTTTATTTCGGGGGCTAAAAAATACTCTTTTTATGTGGTATTACCGCCATTAACTGCAATGCAAGAGTCCTCGATCTTTCCGCACGCAAACTCTTTCCGATGAAAACTTTACTCCGAGCGAGTCCTCGGACGATGCGCGTCCGAACCCACGACTTACTCCTGGCCTCAGATCCCCGCAACTAACCGCGGTCGAACCTTCACTTAACCCCGGTTAAGCCCACACCTGCCCAGAACAAGACACGTGTCCCCTCGAGTGTTCCTAAAATGAAACCTCCGACAGAGAAGGATGCGTGTCCCAAGAGAGCTGTAATGAAAGCAATCCATTCGTGCTAATAAACGCACGAGAAAATTGACTATCTTTATCCCTGGGATGTTGCCTTTGGCGCGATTGCAACCTGGGGAAGGACATTACTTTCTTTTTGTCAGTTCGTGAATCTGAATCACGCGAGGGACTCGAACGAGACGAGGACATCTCAATTGTTGAAATACCGATTGTAATTATCCATTTTGATAGCAGTTACGATTAACGGTTGTAACTTATCCACCTCGAAACTACTCTTTCATCAATACATATTCATAATAGATAACTAGCAATGTTTAGACTTTACGGCTACCATACTAACAAACTATGCAATTTACTAGGCTTTAATACCGGCACAAATTGCAAATAATTGTTCACTTTTATCCTGTATGCGATTACGAATTGCTTACATACTTTACTACTAATATTCCTTCACGCTTGCGACTCACCAACACAATCATCATTTTTTTTACCACTATAAGTCAATAGTAGATTGTCAACATTGTTTCGATTTGACGAGTGCCGACATTTATTTACTAGTATTTGCGAGTAACATTCTAAAGAAATAAAACACGCTTATAGATCGTGGATAGTCATTCGTTTGCACTTTTTTCTGTTAGTAAATTATCGAATTGGTTAGGTGAATTTACTAGTGGCATCAATCAATGATTGTAATGTACCGCCTTGAAAGAGGTCGTATGTTGATAAGTTATTAATTTCACTAGGAGCTTGCTATTGTTATGCTTGTAGAAAGTAGGTCCCTAATAAACCTTAGAGTCAATCGAGAAAGATTCATGGGTTCTAGAGACCAAGCCTACCGCATGAGAAACTAAATTATGAAGGAATCAATAGGGAGTCCCATCTACTTTTATGAGCCTATATCATGCTTAATCAATCTTAACTGACCGCGCAAATCATTGATTCTGATTTACAGCGGCTCTTTTGTGCGAAGTAAATGAACTCCAGTAGAATTCTATTTCCATCTTTGTGTTTTTGGGGTCAATCTGACTTTCACAATAGATACGTGCTCGACTTACGAAACATTCGACCACAATTTACAATATGCATTCGAGTCGTGGTGTAAGTGGGCAGGTGGGCCGGGCTTAATAAGCGCAACACGAACACTTGGGGCCTGAACATCCTAGGCCCCATCTCAAATTTAGACCCGTCAAATAGATAAGTTGGGTTGGTTTGAAAATGGTCCAGCCCAAATTGATCTATTTTTATGTAATACAGATTTGTGATACAAACTCGACTCGAATCATATTATTAAAACACTTCTATATTTAACCCAATTTAGAAAAACTCGTATGCCCAAACGGAGGTGAGAGCGTGGAGCAAGTGAGTATGAGATCAAGTGAAGACGAGAGAAAACCATAAATGTGGTTTGAGTCTATAGTTGTTGTGAACTAATTTAAGACCCATATTATTTTGGACTTAACATTTAAACCCGTTTATGACCTATTTAAAAAATAACTAACATATATAACAATTCAACCTATCAAAAATGAGTCAAAAAATGGATTTATGACCTAGTTTGGTAGGTCTACCTAGACTTGAAGTCCAGTCCGATCTGCCAATTTGAGATGAACTTGGCGGAATTGCACATTGACAGTAAACAGACAAAGCTTTTACAAGTATACAAACGAATATTTCCACCACAGACAAACCAATGGAATTCTTTTCTTTCATCAGATGGGCACACGTAAACTCCGATCGAACTTCAAACAAGTAAAATCACTAATTAGCTTAAGAGAGAATCCCAAGTGATCTAAGCTTTTTGACTTAGAAATTCCTATTTTTATGTTTGTTGTCTACTGTCTAAGACGTATATATTCAAGATTTGTATAGTTTAAACTTGTTTAAATGTGATAACAAAAAAGCACTGAGAATTTAAAAATACTAATGATATATTACGAAAATCCTAAAAATGAAAAACAAAATATCTCAGAGGTAGGCTGACAACTTTGGGCTACACACAATGGAGTCTGAAAAGCCTGGTGAGGCCCGAAATGTAATATAAGTTGAGGGTCGAAAGCTAGGCCCGAGCTATTCGGACTAAGGTATTTTGGACTAAGCATGTGGCTTTCGGATTTTTATTTTCAACCCAACATTTGAGGGCATTTGATAGATTTAGATATTCTTTGAGAAATTTTAAGGAAGATGACAAACGCATCTTGTGTTATTATTGTGTGTGTGTCTATATATATAATTGAATTTTTATTATAACCATTCCCGCTTTTATTTATTTATTCTTATTTCTCTCACTTTCATCGAACCATTTGGCTTTTCATGATTGGTTAATTTTTCGAGGGAGTCTTACTCTACATATATTACTTTAACTCGTTTTTATTTACAAATTAAAATGAGCTGATATATTTCTAATTGTTGACTTGATCGGGTTTATATTTTTTGAACATATCATTCCTTTTTAGATGAATACCACAAAAAAAAAAAAAAAAACCCAAATTGATACACATGTGACAAATTTACTGTAAGTTAATTTTTTTTATTAGCAAAAATTCCAAAGTATTACATTTATGATAAATTTACCCTCCGTTAGTTTCCGTTAAATTGAATTAATATCACAAAAACTATAAATTAGTATACCTATGACAAAACGAATAGTAAAACCCCAAATTAGTACACCATCAATTGCCATATGTCATTCAACTCAGCAATTTGATAGTAAACTTTAACAAAAACTGATAGAAAGTAAATTTGTCACAAGTACACTGATTTGGAGTTTTTGGTGATTAAAAAAATAAATTGGGGTAAATTTAATGGAAATTGGTATATCCGCCAACTACCATACGTAATCCAATTTAGCAGTTTAACAGAAAAATTTAACGGAAACTAACGAAAGTTAAATTTGTCACAAATATACCGATTTTTTGTGGTAAAAAAATTAGGTTTGGGTGACTTTATCACATGTGCACCAGTTTAGGTTTTTTTTTGTTTTTTTTTTTTTTTTTTTGTGGTACTAAACCTTCCTTTTTTATTAGTTACTTTTTTTTTTTCAATTTTTGGCAATGTATAATTGGTTAATTTTGCCAGTTATCCTTGAAATAAGGTGACAAATGTGAGAATTTTTCGCCACCAATGAAAGAATCCTATAGATATTGATTAGATTTTGATTTTTAAATAAATTTATATATTTCTATTTTTGAATTGAGTGGGTTTATATCTGTTAAATAAATCATTCATTTTCGAGTTTTTGGTCATTTTTTGCCATTTTTTGCCATTTTATGACTGGTTGGTTTTTGTCACGTATCCTTGAAATGAAGTGACAAATTTAAACAATGTGTGCAAATGGAGGAATCCTCCCCTTTACTGTGTGGATATGGATATCAGTATAGATAGATATGGAGAACCTGAAAAAGAGTTATCGATGAAAAGATATGTGAATGAGAGCTATATGTGAGACTATCCAGCCAAAGAAAAGAGAGTTACACGTGAGAAAGATCGGTAGCATGGAATTTAAGAAATACGAAAAAGCCAATAGGGATGGGGTGTCTTATGAACGAGTGCCATCGTGACACTCCTTAGACATATTTCAAAAGAAAATATTGGATTTTCAAATAATTGATTGCTTCGATTACGAGGACAACCGGCGAATTAGAAATGCTAATATTTCTTTATTTGATTATTTTTATAAAATGCCCAGTGCACTTAACAAAATTCCCAAGGAACTATGAGATAAATACTTTCAGTGGAGCCACTTAAGTTAGATTGATTAAGTTTTCCATAAAACCTCACTGTCAACAATATTTACGAAGCCCGTACGTCTTTTTAAACAGAAGCTGACATTGTAAAAGCTCCAGCTGAAAAACCTTTTTCCAAAGCTCGTGTGCCAATTTTACAGAAATTTGCAAGATTAAATAAACGATTGAAATTCGTTAGCTTCATACATATAAATAGATGAGAGTTTATTATGTAATTGAATTAGAGAAATTAGAGAAAGGACATACACAAGACTTAAGAGATGATGACAAAGGCCATAAAACTTAGGTCCCGATGCTCTCGGAGATTGGGTTTTTTTAGCAGATCACGGAGTGCGTGAGTACCTCAAAATCAAACATATCTTAGGTCTTGATAAAGAGCTCGAGTTTCTTTAGCACAAACCTCAAGTGTTGGCGATGCTTGAGTTTTTCTAAGAACACCATGAGGCATGTGGCTACCTAAAATTCCTATGGTGCATACTACAAACCTTAGGTCTCGAGTGACAAACCCGGTCCTCAAGTGCTCCTAAAAAAAAAAAAGTTTCACTAATGTCTTCGGTTATTGTTAGAATTTATTGGACAATGTCAAATATTTATTGGGGAGGCAAATAAAGATTTAGAAAAATTTAAGTTCAAGACTTTCTGCTATGATATCACGTGGAATTTTGTTGAACCACTATCAATTTTTAAAAAACTTAAAGTGTTAGATGAAACATGGTTAATATTTAATTACTTTAACAATTATCCTACTCACATTTTTAGCCATCCTTATCGCATCATTGCTCTCTGGTAGTCATTTAGTGCCATTGTGCCCTAGACTTCTGACTTTTGAAAAGCTCCCATTTATCATTGGAAAAAAGAATATTTCAAAATCCTTTTCAAGAGATGTGTCACGGCCTACTTTTTTGAGGGCCGTCCTCAGTAAATAGGTTTAAATATATTTATTTGAGAGACAATCCTAATGGTTCATTTGAAAAGATGGCTCGAACACATCATCTTTTCAATCGCCTGAAAGAAGGTTTGTCAATTTCAAGCATGTACTTTTCCAAGTTCATGTCTCACATGATACACTTTTTAAGTTCTTTAACAACCTAAATATCTTTACTAAGATTTGCCGCTAACCAATTGGGGCGGGCTAAAAACCGATCGAGATGCATGAGTATACACAACCAGAGATTTTAGAGTGAATGACTTAATTACATTAATGTCTATTAGCGCCTTTTTGTACCTTTAACTTATAAGGTCTTAATTACGAAATATGATCCTAAGGTGTCAAAGTTGCTTGGTGATCATGCAAATGTTTTTGTTGGTTAGAAAAGAAATTAACAAACAATTTATTGAGATACAATGCGGTAAGTAAACACTCAAGTAATTGAAATGACATAAAAAGTAAATGCAAGAAAGAAAAATCCGATACCCGTTGGGAAAAGATACACATGGCAATGTTATAAGCCCCTAGACATGATCCTACATGAGCTAAATTCGAATCAAATTCAATTTCTTTGTCTAAAAAAGATTAAACTATTAACACAAACTTATCAAAAGAACCCATTAAAACATACACTATATATTCTAAAAAAAAAAAAAAAAGGAAACTAAACTAAATCCAATACTAAGGTCACACAACTAAGTCAAGAACTATTTCTAAGCCATTTCTGATTTTTTTTATTTTTTTTTAAGTTTGAAATTTGGGATTCGGACTGGGCTGCTGAGCCCGGTCCGAATGTGGACAGCAAACTGGTCTCACGGAACCGGCCCATGGACGCCAAAGGCCTGAAGAAAGGAATGGACTTAATGAATTCAAGCCCAATCCGACCACAACAAGACCAAAACCAAGCCCGCTCAGCCAAAACCAAACTCAATCTCAACCAGCTAAACCAAGCCCAAGATTACGAACGAGAACATACCCAAATCTACTAGTATATAACCTCCTCAAGCCCACGCTCTGATCTTTTTCTCACGAACCCACACTCCAACACCGTCGGTATCATGGACGAACAACTTCGGCCACCAGACCGACTCTGCCGCCGCCGCCCGCTGCTCTAACGCTCACTGGACCACCATCTGTTGACATATTCGCAGCCACACCACAACCGAAGGAAACATGTACGTGAACGGGAATACCAAAGACGAACCACTCGTAAGCTCGTCCGGAGATCTGATGCTCGTGACATAGATTAACGCCACACCGATGAAAAGCACTGATGACCACCGTGACAAGCAAACCCGGAAATAGAACAAAGACATGGATTACTCGCAGTGTCCAGTCACGGCTCAAAGGCTGCTAACAATGGAATCTAGAGGAGCTTGGACGAGAGAATCGCTGAGGAGAATGAGCTTGCCTTTTCTTTTTCTTTTTACCGCCGCCCCTTTTCCTCCATGCTCCCTATTTTTTCTTCTCTCTTCTCTCTTTTTTTTTTTTTTTTTTTTCTTTTTCATATATCTTTTTTTTTTTGTTTGAAGAAATATACATGTATATGTTTTTTAATAACTATATTACTATTTGCTAATCTACCCACTTGTCTATTTTCATTTATATCATTTTGACCTTTTGTTTTTTTTTTTTCAAATGAAAGATAACTTACTAGACTGACAAAATTACGTGTCAACAAGACACAGTTGTTGATTAGGGTTGATCAATTCATGGAGGGCTGATCCTCAACCTAGAATTGGGACTCGACCTTATGGCTCCTAGTTCAATCTAATTCCTGAGGATTGAGTGTAAGCACGGCTATCTTGTTCTCTAAATGGTTTGAACGTGAAAAGGCATTATATCTTGCGGATCGATGTAAGAAGCCTTTTTATGATGACTACAAGTGAAAAAAACAAAATAGAGTTCGAGTGTGAGATCCCACAACGATTTGCAAGTAAGGAGACGTTTTGCCTTTTTACTTTTTAAGACAAAATATAGCCCATATGTGATATTCTACATTACTAGAAGTTTCCTATAATTTGTGAATTACCATATAACATACTCAAAGCTATTTGTTAAAAAAAGACAAAAGTTAAGTGATGAACAACGCTGGTTCGATGGAACCTTGTTGTTGATATCTAGTTAGAGATCTTTCTTACATCCTGATGGTTTTATTTAATTAATGTGATGGGCCTAAGTTGGCCCGTCCGCCCATGTTGGGCCTAAAACCTTGGCCCACAAGTTTAGGGCCCATGGATGGATGGATACGTTGAAGAGTTGTAACTTTTGGGGGAGCGTCTTCTACCGAAGGGACACGTCCTTTGGAGATGACGTATTTAAGGGAGAAAAGAGAGGGAGGAACGTACCTTTTCACAGTACGTACGTTTACGTTCCTTCTCTCCCTCTCCATCCAAAAAGAAGAACAAGAGCAAGAGACGACACTCTCTTCCCTTCAAGTCCAATTGACATCATCGGATGGAACGGAATCAGTCTTTCTTCTTCAAATCAACGTTGGTGTTTAGGTTGTGGCTAACAAGGTATGTTCGATATCGTGATGTGCCTTAGGATCGGTGATACATGTGATTTTCCCAGGCTCGTCTTCCGCACTCTTTTTAGGGGTTCGATTTAGTGTCGAATTCGGTTTTAGAGAATCAGTAATTCTCAACATTGGTATCAGAGCCCTGTTCATGTTTTTCCCGACCCCTTTCATGTTTATGGATGATTTCTTATTGTTTTTTCGTGAAATTAATCGGCCAACACCGATCAAGGCGAAAAAATCCTGACACTCGAGCACTGTTCATCCATTTTTTCGAGTTTCTGTAAGTCGAAATCCATTTCTGATGGCATCGGATGGAAGGTCTCGTTGAGACGAGCGCGACGAGTGGCGGAACGCTGCCAAAGGCCGTCGGATGCGCCCCCACGCGCAGCCAGAGTGAAACTGTGCCTTCGGCGCGTGCATCGCACGCGCGCGCGGGGCCGATGTGTGCACGTGCTACGCACGTGCGCGGGCACCGTTGATGGCGCGTGCACAGCATGTGCCAGCTGACGTCATCGTGACGTTAGCTGCGCACGCATGCCGCACGTGTTGGATCGGTCTGTCCGACCCGACTCGACCGGCCCAACCCGACCTGGCGACCGACCCGTTTGACCGCCGATGGCACGTGCGCTACACGCGCTAGCTGACGTCATCGTGACGTCAGCTACGCACGCGTGCCGCACGTGCCGGTCGATTCGTTCGACCGGCCCGACTGGGCAACCGGTCCGACCAGCTCGACCCGACCGCCCGTTGACTCCGACCGTTGACCGTTGACGATCGTTAACCGTTGACCGACCGTTAACCGAAAAAAAAATGTGTTTCTTTTTTCAATTATGTCTATATGGATTATGTGTAATCCATTTTTTGTTCTGCATTTATTGTAGGAACAATGCCTCCCCGTAAGCCACGCGCATCTGTGCGCACAATGTCAGATGAACAAAAGGAAAGGCTTTCAAGGTTGATAGTTGATTTGAATGGTTATCGATGGGAGAGTGACGACATAATTGATCATGTTGTAGAAGTCAACAACAAAATTCAAGAAGTCATTTGGAACGGTTATCCCATGCCAGATACTCAGATGGTGCGATTCTTTATGAACACTCTTTCATTAGAATGGCAAGGAGTGTTAAATCGCCTATGGAAGGTCAAATGATTTACTAGATATAAGGATATAGTAATGGAATTTGTAGATGAATATCATCGGGTTGGAGCCACAAAGACTGCGACCCAAGGAATGACTTCGATTAGGCTAGGAATGAATGTGCGTAGGAGAATTCCTAACGGATATCCATCTGTTTTTCCGTGGCTATCAAGAATGCTTGAAAATTTTACAGAGAAAAAAAAAAGAAATTGAACCAAGTAGCAGTTTTCCCTGTTAATAGTACGATGCCTTGGTTTTAGATGTTATGGCCGGTCTTTATTTAGTGTGCTTTGTAGACATCTTATGTAATGTTTTATACCTGGTTGTTGTTGATGTAGCAACTAATATGTTAGTTGTATTATGTGAAAGCATTATTATTATATCATTGTTTGATGTCAAATATTATTTGCTTTCTGTTGTTGTTAACTGATGTGGGTAGTTCATAGAAGTTTTTGTAGCTTCATAGAATTTACTTTGCATGGACAATTATATTAATGATAGTTTTAAGTTAGAATTTTTGGAGGATGATTGGAAACATAGTGACCTTTTGATTCTGAAACCTTACTTAAAATTATTAATTAATATGATGAGTTTGTGCAAAATAGATGCATAAGTGATAGGCATTAATATTTTGTGCATATATGTCTGTTTTATTCAGATCGATGGATTCAGCAACTAAGAACATAATTGCTGATTTGAACAAAGAAGACAAATTGAACGGCAAGAATAGTGAAATATTGAATATGAGAATTCAATATGTGCTTGAAAAGCAAGAAGTACTAAAAGCTCTTGACCATGTTATGGAAGATCTTGAGAATGCTGTACGCCACCTTGAGCTAGCTGATGATCGCCTCAAAGCATTTGAGCAGGATACAGATATTTGCTGTGTTACTTTAAGCTCGGAAGGGGCTTCAAGCTCTAAGCGCAAGCGCATTGATTTGTTTAATATGTGGGAAAGTAAGGGATCAAGTCCTTTTTGCAAGAAACCAAGAATTAACCAACAAAAGAAAGGAAAACATCATCGTGTGAAGATAGGAAAACGTCCTCATGTGAAAAATATTTCAAGGGTGAAATGTTACAACTGTGACCAGAGAGGTCACTATGCCCACGATTGTCGCGAGTCAAAGAAGGTACACACCCTTTGTACTATTGGGAACTTTGCATATGTGTCAAGTTCTGTATTCTTGATTGAATCTAATCCTTTGTGGACTGTAGATTCAGGAGCGACAGACCATGTAGCGAAGGATAGAGAATCCTTCGTAGAATTTCGACGAGTTCCGACTGGAACTAAGTGGATCTATGTGGAAAACAACTCCAGAGCTGAAGTAAAAGGAATTGGCACCTGCCAACTGAACATGCGTGGTGGACGCACTTTATTCCTACATGATGTGTTGTATGCTCCGGAAATTCGTCGAAATTTAGTGTCTGTTTTAGTGTTGGTTAAGTTTGGTTTTAATGTGAACTTCCATAATAGTGATGTAGATTTGTATTTGGATACGAACTACTTTGGTTGTGGTTATTTTCTAGATGGTTTCATTGTATTAGATATTGACTGTGTTAATACAAATGTTTGTTATTCCCTTCTCACGTCTCCTAATTCATATGATAATGATGTGAATGTGTGGCATGCTAGACTTGGTCATATTGGCCAACAACGTATGAATAGACTAGCCAAAGATGGCTTGTTAGGCAATATTGAAAAAGTCACTTTGCCCATATGTGAGCATTGCCTAATAGGGAAAACGATAAGGAAACCATTTGGAAAAGGTAAAAGAGCTGAATTTTCTCTGCATTTAATCCATTCTGACGTCTGTGGTCCAATGAATGTGAGAGGAAGGCATGAGGCTGTTTATTTCATCACTTTTATAGATGATTATACTCGATTCGGATATGTCTATTTGATTTCTCATAAATCTAAAGTATTAAGTTGTTTCAAAAGGTTTATGAACTTGGTAGAAAATCAATTAGACAAGAAAATAAAAGCATTGAGATCCGATTGAGGTCGAGAATATTTATCTGATGAGTTCAGAAAATTATGTGATGAAAACGGAATAGAAAGACAGTTGTCTATTCCATATACTTCCTCAACAAAATGGTGTTACGGAGAGAAGAAACAGAATCATACTGGAAATGGTTAGGTCCATGATAGCGCATGCTAACTTACCTATCACTTTTTGGAGTGATGCGTTGTTAACTACTGCCTATATACTTAACCGGGTGCCTTCCAAATCAGTTACTTCTACTTCATATGAGTTATGGACATGTAGAAAACCGGACTTAAGTTTTCTTAAGCCATGGGGTTATGCTGCCTATACTCATGAGCCCTCTCACAAGTTTGGGAAATTGGGTCCCAGAGGAAAGAAGAGTATTTTTATAAGATACTCCGAACACTCGAAAGGGTATATGTTCATAGGTGAGCAGGAAAGTGGAAGTATAACTAAATTCGAATCACGGGATGTCACATTCTTAGAGAATGAATTTCCTAAGAAGGGCGAAATAGGTGAAGAATACTCCCTATTTGAAACTTTGGATCAAGATAATGATATTAGTGGAGTTCGTCCAAGTGAGAGTAATATAAGAAGTGATGAATTGAATTCAACTCATTCTCAATTACAACCACATGATGAGACGACATCATCATTATCTAATCCTAGTGGGAGCATAATGGGGAATGATGTGCAAAGTGTACAATCTCCCATACGACGAACGAGTCGCAAAAGTATTCCCCGTCGACGTTTTGACATTGAAGGGGAAACTTTTATGATTGCCCCACAAGATGAGGATGAGCCAAGAAATATACATGAGGCTTTAAGTTGTCCTAGTAAGGAAAAATGGATGCATGTAATGAGAGAGGAAATGGAGTTAATGAAGTCAAACCATGTTTGGGAATTGGTTGATCTTCTAAAAGGACGCAAAGCTATTGGGAACAAGTGGGTTCTCAAAATAAAGCGTAAAGCTAATGGCTCGATAGAGAGATATAAAGCTCGCCTTGTGGCGAAGAGGTATAATTAACATGAAGGAATTGATTATGAGGAAACATTTTCTCCTATTGTGAGATTTACCTCGATTCGCATTATTCTGGCAATAGTGGCAAGTATGGATCTTGAATTACATCAAATGGATGTAAAGACTGCTTTTCTCAATGGAGAATTGGATGAGGAAATATATATGGAACAACCTGTGTTTCATTACAAAATGCCAAGAAGAAAAGGTATATCGACTTTTGAAATCGATATATAGTCTTAAGCAGTCGTCAAGACACTGGTATATACATTTTCATAATGCCATAATGGCATTTGATTTTACAATGATTGATGAGGATCATTGTGTATATATCAAAAGATCCAAAGATCAATTTGTGATCATATCATTATATGTTGATGATATACTAATTGCTGGAAGTAATATGGAGTTTGTTGACACTATCAAGAGTTGGTTATCTTCCAACTTTGAGATGAAAGATATGGGTGAGGCTGCATACATCCTTGGAGTTAAGATTTCAGGAGATCGTTCGAAGAGATCATTATCTCTTTCGCAAAAAACATACATAAATAAGGTTCTTGAACGATTTCATATGCAAGATTGTAAACCCATTGATACTCCTATTGCAAAAGGTGAAGGATTGAGCCATAGACTGTGTCCAAGGACTCCACAAGAAAATGAACAAATGAAACATGTTCCTTATGCTAGTGCTGTTGGGAGCTTAATGTACGCTATGATGTGTATAAGACTTGACATATGTTTTGCAGTTGGAATTGTGAGTAGATACCAATCCAATCCAGGTCAAGCACATTGGAAAGCCGTTAAGAGAATACTAAGGTATCTGAAGGGAACTGCTGATTACAAGATGAATTACCAAAGAAAGGATCTACAACTTGAAGGCTATTCAGATGCTGATTGGGGAGGAGATTTAGATGAAAGGAAATCTACCTCTGGATTTACTTTCTTACTGAACAATGGCGCCATATCATGGAGCAGTAAGAAGCGAACATGTATAACCTTGTCCACGATGGAAGCTGAATTCGTGGCATTATCAGCAGCGGTACAAGAAGGAGTTTAGCTTAAGAGATTTTTGGATCATTTAGGTGTTATTGAGAAGGCTGCAAATCCATTATTGGTTAACTGTGATAGCCAAGCAGCTATAGCATACACCAAAGATCCAAAATATCATGGCAAGACCAAACATATAGATACCAAGTATAACTTTGTCAAAGATATGGTTGCACGAAAGGATATGAACTTACAGTACATATCTACGCATAGAATGGTAGCAGATCCTATGACAAAGCCAATATCTAGAGATGTGTTTTGTGGTCATGTAAAATCTCCAGGATTGCGTAGAGTCTGATGTATTGGATATTGTAACTTCTCTGAGTTGTTCACATTTAATGAATTTGTGTTTTCATCATTAATGCCTATGAATCTTTGTTTGACATTTATACATCTTAATGCTCAGTGCATTACATTAAGTTGAGAAATACGTCGGACAGATAAGAGATTAGCCCACTCACACGGGTAATCGCCTCTATTTACTATGTGATAAATAGAGATGAGATGGTTTTTAAGCTTATTATCTAGGTGATAATCGAGAGCTCAAGCTTAAAATATATATGTCGCTTAACTAAGTGTTAAGATGAGGACATGATATGTATTATGTCCGAAAGTAAAATACCCAACATATTTTACTTTATCTGTCTAAGATGTCAGATGTGAGTTATGATGAATTTTGTGAATGAGTAGATACGTGAACTCAAGTTAGACATTGGGTATGTCTGAACTATCATCTGTACGGTATTAATGGTGTAGACATACGCTCCATGGGAAATGAGTTAATACCGTAATACGTATTTCATACTACGTATGCATGAGACGACCAATAAGAGTGACAAAAGTTTGATCTCAACTTTTATGCCGTATGAGACTCTTGAGGAAAAGAGTCCATCAATTTAGTGCCCTCATGACTCTTACTTATTCTCAAGATTTCTATTTAATGATTGCTATCTTAGGGTGTTGCCAATGATCATGAATTGATTCGATCTAATGGGACATTTCTAGAAAAGCAAGTTGAACTGAAATTGAGAGTTTGAAGGAAAGAGGAAGATCGGATTTGGAGAATCACATTGTAGTTTTGTATTCATTGGTCGACAAATTATGACTGTCTTTAAGATAATCATAATTGTGAATACAATATATAAAAAATTATATATATATATATATATATATATCACTGTTTAAAATATATCAAGAGAGATATAAATGTGATCGATTGATCTAGGGTACTGCATACTAAATTTACTCGGAATGTGATGCCCATTATAGCTGCTATATATTCCTAATGATGTATAAAGAACGAGCTCTCAAAGTATGCTGGTCGCACGAACTATTCACCAGCATGAATGTTGTAGAGAGGTAAAGAGGATCCCGTTCGCCCACCATGTGCGAGTGGAGATGATGGTTTTATTTAATTAATGTGATGGGCCTAAGCCAGGCCCGTCCGCCCATGTTGGGCCTAAAAGCCTGGCCCACAAGTTTAGGGCCCATGGATGGAGGGACACGTTGAAGAATTGAACTTTTAACGTCGTCTTTTACCGAATGGACACGTCCTTTGGAGAGGACGTATTTAAGGGAAAAAGAGAGGGAGGAACGCACCTTTTCACAGTACGTACGTTCCTTCTCTCCCTCTCCATCCAAAAAGAAGAACAAGAGCAAGAGACAACACTCTCTTCCCTTCAAGTCCAATTGACATCATCGGATGGAACGGAATTAGTCTTTCTTCTTCAAATCAACGTTGGTGTTTAGGCTGTGGCTAACAAGGTACGTTCGATATCGTGATGTGTCTTAGGATCGGTGATACATGTGATTTTCCCGGGCTCGTCTTCCGCACTCTTTTTAGGGGTTCGATTTAGTGTCGAATCCGGTTTTAGGGAATTAGTAATTCCCAACACATCCTTTTTAAAGATAACAGAAAAAAAAAAAAAAAAAAAAAAAAAAAGGAAAACAATAAAAAGAGAAAATTGGGATTTTATTCTCCATCAAAAATATTATTCTTAAGAAACATGTCATTTTTTCATTCCATGATTAAAGTCATTCACTTATTTGAGTTAGGTCAAGTTTGGTGTGTCAAATTGATCTGCAAGAGGCATTTCTTTTCAAGTTCGGTTTAATTTGTTTCGCAAAAAGTTTTATCAAAAAAATATTTTCCATATTTTCTGACATTTGGATTGCTCGGGATAATCAGTCAAGGAAAATCTCTTCACAATCAATGGAAAACCAATTTCTAAAGTCAAAAAAATGGTTTATTCATTTAAAATTCAGAAATCATCTTCTAATATACGACTAGACATGAATGCTTGGACTAGTGATTTCATTGCTTGGGTATGCCTAGGTCCTTAGAGCGCGAATGATAACCATTCTGATCGGAAATAAATTTTTGGAAGATAAAGAGATTTTTCTATTTATATTCTTAAATAAGTTTTTAAGCAAAAATACCGTTTGATAACGACACAAATTTCGACTTTCAAAATAAAAATTTATTTGATAACAACACAAAATTTCTTCCTCTTCGACGGCGGTGGCCACGGACAATGGGAGGCGACGGACAACAATTGACAGGCAGTGGTCGATAGTAATGGATGGGCGACCGGCTAGTAGTGAGGACAAACAATGATAATAGTTTTTATTTCTCATTTTTGTTCCAAAAATAGAAAAGTAAAAAAGAAAAAAAATCTTCTAATTTCTGTTATAAACTTATTTTTAGAACAAAAATCTATTTCAGAAATAGAAAAATGAAATATTTTTACCAAATGGATTTTTTTTTCCGTAAATGTTCAAATAGAAAAATAGTTTTGGAACAAAAATAAAATGATTATTTTGCGTGTCTTTAGTGGTTGAACTTGGCCATAGAAACCAACTTCATATCTCTCAAGATCCGGCTTAGGATATCAGTGCCCATTCTCAACTCCTCAATAGCCATGCCCTGGTACATGGCTCTCACACCCAAGTCACTAACCCCAGGGCCGGTTCCACGAAAGCTATTTGAGGTCCCTCGAGGCCATGCCTTGGAGTATCTAGCTCTTGTTTCCAAGCCTTTGGCATTCAAGCCTGGGTCCTTAGTGGACATGCTTGGGTACCCAATTCCCCATGCCCAAGACATCGGCGCCAGCCCAAGTCTACAAAGGTTAGTCCTAGGTCCTTGATGGCCAAGGCAAAGACCCCAATGCTTGTGCCCGAGTTCTCGACAATCATGTCCAATAACGAATTACTAAATAAGGCAAGCACACAAGTGGATTATTAATAAGACTCAAGATTTGTGACTTTTTCATAAAATAGATTTGACAAATTAATTAGACTTACTTAATTTGCCATTATATTTAACTACTTGAAACCAAAAAAATATTAAAACGCTCTTAGAACACATCCCAATTTCGAGGTGTCACCTAAAACAATAATTTTTAGATTAATTTTGCATTGTCGATTTCTTTTTTTGTATTTCAATCATATTATTTTTATATACCAAATGGGGTGAAAACACGATTAAGAATATGCCGTAGGAGAGTAAAGGTGCAGTAGGTTCAACATTTTCAAAGGGCCTTCAACTTTCAAAACCCTTGAAAAAATGCCGGGGTGTGACAAGCATTTTGAAATAGCTTTCCCCAAAATGCTAACTTTTAAAATGCCAAAAATCTAAAGCAAGTAGGGGCTAGTCTTCTGAAGTAGTATTTGTGAAATACTAAAACTATGATTAAATATTTTTTCTTCCAAAATTATATTAATTAATTCTTTAGTTTTCTAATTTTACCCTTCCTTGTTATTGTACATCTCTTTGTGCGAGGGTGGCCGATGAGGCTAGATTTGCTCAAGGTCATGTGACCTCAGGTGGCGGTTGCCTAGGTCACGCGACCCCATCAAGGGTCGTGTAACCTTAGGTGGCCCTCACCTGGGGCCACTTAATCCTCGCGAGAGCTAAGCAACCCTCGCCTAAGGTCGCAATTGGGTTGTGTGACCCTCACCGGGGATCGCTTGAGGTCGGACAACCTTAACTAACGACCACCAACGCCAAATCTGGCTTGTCAACAGCCTGAGCCCTTCGCTAACTCCGAGGAAAGGTCTCTTTTAATAAAAAAAAAAATTGTCAAAAATCATTGCAACAGTTTTTTATTTTTTTTACCCAAATACTACTTGAACCTAAAGTTGTTTTATAAAGAGCTTTTACAAAATGCAATCTACATTTCCTCAAAAGATTTGATTTTTACCATTTACTTATGCCCAAAACCCACTTTCACATTTCAACCCAACCCACCCCACAAATAGAAAAAAGAAACGTAACGGCATTTCCCTATTTAAACATTATCGCTTGAATTGCTGATGTGGCACCATGAAAATCGAATATTTCCTCGGATAATAGCCCTCGCATTTGATTCAGGAATTCAAACGAGAACTTTCTCCCCTACCTTCCTCCCGGGCACCGCGAAATCAAACCCGTGCAGTTCTCGAACCATCCACGTCTTTCCCCACGTGTCGTCCCGTCCCTGGCTCGGAATCCGAGGTCGCGCACATCGTACGACGTGCGCGGTGCGTCCGAGGCCCACGACGACGTCGTTCCGCGCCGTCTCCGAAAGCATATCCCAGATTTTTCTTCCGTCTTAGATAAAAGGCCCTAGCAAACCGACAAAAAAGGGCATATGCCGTGCTGCTTCGCCTCGGATCTCAACAACTAACCGCGGTCCGATCCTGACCCAACCCCGGTTAGTCCCGCCCCTGCTCGGATCTCGACACGTGTTCCCATCGGACGGTCGTCCCCGGCTTTCCCTAGATATTAACCTGGCCGACCCCTCTATATAATCACCCCCATCTTCCCCATTCCCCGAAAACCCTACATTTTCTCGCTTGTCTACACCTTGAATTTTCCCGAGAAAATCAGGAACCAGCTAAACATCTCCATGGGTAACCCCAAGGTGTTCTTCGACATGACGATCGGCGGCCAGCCGGCCGGCCGGATCGTGATGGAGCTCTACGCCGACGTGGTGCCGCGCACGGCGGAGAACTTCCGCGCGCTCTGCACCGGCGAGAAGGGCGTCGGCCGCTCTGGGAAGCCCCTCCACTACAAGGGCTCGAGCTTCCACCGCGTGATCCCGGGGTTCATGTGCCAGGGCGGCGACTTCACCGCCGGGAACGGGACCGGCGGCGAGTCGATCTACGGCTCCAAGTTCGCCGACGAGAACTTCGTCAAGAAGCACACCGGCCCGGGTGTCCTGTCCATGGCGAACGCCGGCCCGGGGACCAACGGCTCCCAGTTCTTCGTCTGCACCGCCAAGACCGAGTGGCTCGATGGCAAGCACGTCGTGTTCGGGCAGATCGTGGAGGGGATGGACGTGGTGAAGGCTGTCGAGAAGGTGGGGTCCAGCTCCGGCAGGACCTCGAAGCCCGTCGTCGTCGCCGACTGCGGCCAGCTTTCCTAGATCGGGCGGCCCCCGTCGGTCGCCGGGATCTCCCCCCCTCCCGTGTGCGTGTTGAATCTTATCTGATCTCGAGTCCTTTTCCGGGCATGGTGTTTTAGGGCTTTCCTTTTTTTTTCGGCTTGTAACGTGTGGGGTGTTTGGCCAGATCTGGTTATGGGTCTCTTCTCGATCCTTGTTGTCTGTAGGATCGTGGAGACCTTTTATGTTGGTGATGTTGAACTGCCAGTCTGCCATTAACTGCTGGAAAATAAGATAGGGAGCTTTTCTCGAAATGCGACCCTCTTTTTACCCTGTAGCGCTCGTTCATTTCTCTGGTTCTTGGTTCTTGTTTCTCGATCCGGCGATTTTCCGGCGATTTTCCGGCGATTCTTGGTTCTGTGTTTCTTGAATGCGAAACCTGGAAATGTGGGGTTAGGTGACGATGTGCTTGGCTTGACCCACGCGTTGACATGCGTGTGCGTGATGCGTTTTCGGATCGAATCCTGAGGGAGATCGGATCGAGTCGAGTCTTGGTGGGGCATGTTCTTGGAAATTCACTGAGGAGGCGAGAGGAAGGACAGGTGTTGGTAGGGAGTGGTGGAGTGGATAGGGATAATTATTATAATATTGATTGGGGTGGGGGGGCCCACCGTGATTGATTGACCTAAAGTCGCGGCGTCTCAGCTGAGTTGAGTGACCGAGTCCACTCGGCCGATTCCGAATAAAGTGCGGAAAAGAACATCACGATAGAGAAAAGCCCAGGCTTAGATCTGGGATCTTGAGAATTATAACTTGGAAAAAATTCGAAAATCTTGAATAACATAATTCTAGTTATCAAAAAAAGGAAGTGTTGTATTTTAAGTAAATTATTTTGAAATATTCGTTAATAAATTTCCTTGATATGAAAACTTTTTTAAGAAATTAAAGTGGCCGTATACCTATAAAGTTGATTATTTGAAAATAAAGCCAATCCCAGTGGTGGAGAATATTTGCCTTTTGGCACCATTGTGGCTTGTGGGGGAGGGAGGTACCTTGCTTCGAACCGGGTCGTGCATCACGATTTCGTACGGTTGCCGTGAGTATGGGCCCTTCGATTGGGTTGGGGAGGATCTCCGCCGTTGAAGTAGAGCCAGTTTCCATCCAATTATCCACTTTTGAATAACCTTTTGACTGAGAAGTTCAAATCCCCACTTCCTCAGGTGGGAATGGGGTGGGGACGCGTAAGTTTTAAGAATGGGTTTATTTCTAAAAATCCGAGAGTGAGTGAGTGTAGAATAGGAATAGAATAGGACAAAAAAAAAAAAAAATAACCTTTTGACTTTCGTGCACCTACAATAATAATACCGACATGCAAGGCAAGTAAACTTTTATTTATGCCCGTTTACCTTGATTTTCAAATCTCTATGGCTAACGAGGATAAATTGTCTATGGAAGCTTTGCGATGATCCGTCGTCGTGAAATTGATTTTTTTTTTTTTAATGATAGTTACAAACCTTATTATAAATGTTGTTAAATTGAAAAAGAAAAATTCTTGCAACCATTTATGAATGGCTACCAACGTTTGTGGTCATTAAAAATAAAACGTCCGGCGAGGATGATGATCTATTTATTAAGGTCCATTCCAAAGTCATACGTTATAACTTTCCTCCTAACGACTTGAAAAAAATTTAAGATTGGTAGTCTTAACCTCAAAAACAATTAATTTTTTCTTCTCGCGTTGTAAAATTGGATTTTCCTTCCTACGAGAATTTAAAAATGTTTACAATGATTTCTCATAATCAAGAATGAACCTTAATAAAATTAAAGTTCTTTTCTCACGAAAATTTAAAAGGTTCATGATGATTAATCGCAATCAAGAATATAACATCATAATAAGGATATACAAATGTTCGTTCAGCCAACAATCAAACGCCTTGAACTGATTTTTTTTTTTTTGTTTCAAACAAAATTTTTTTGACAATCCAGTGCCCCAAATCGAAAATCATTTTTCTCAGGTCAAATCATAAAATCTCACAGTCGGCTATTATAATCATGAAGAAATTGATAACTTTTTCTTCACTTGAGGACGGTTTACAAATGTTTAAGACAAATCCATCACAACGCGAATAAAAATTTAAATTTATTTTTCCTTATGAAAATGGAGAAAGATTTACGACGATCCGTCGTAAACAATAACAAAATGTCGTGAAGTTGAAAATTTTATCATCTCAAAATATTTTTCTAAAGAATAATTTCTCTGTCTAGCACTCAGACTATAATCTCTGTAAAAAGAAAATAAAAAAACAATTTCAAAGGTACCTCCCGCGTGGCCGTGATTCGTGCTTAGGGATGCGATCCGGGAATTATAAAAAGATTGAATCACGTGCACCTACCACATTGTCCATAGCCCATTAGCTTAGGGACATCGATCCCATCCGATGATATTTAATAGACTAGAGGCGATCCGTGCAGAATATAAGATTGGACCACTCGTTTTCTTTCTTATTTTTCATATTAAAAAAATACATGTTATTTTAAAATTAATATCTAATAATTATCGGCGTAAGAATACTAAAAGTATGAAAAATTCCTGTCGGCTTATTTAATTATTAAATTGGAGAAAAGATCATTAAAATATTTTTGACGATAAATTTCAGTCAAAAATATTATATGACTTTTTTTAATTAAATGTTATTGTTTATGTGGCTTTTTCATAAATAAAAAAAAAAAGTCCACATAAACCATGAGGTGGCTTCAAATTCAATCACCGAAGGACGCAGCACTCGAGAAAAAACTTTCTTTCTCTCTCTCTCATTTGAGCCTTCATAGAGGTCGAATCTCCCTTTAAAGATTTTGTCTTTTTGACTTTGAAAGCACGTGATACGTTAAGGGAATATCTAGGTATATACTAAAAATTTTGTGCTTAATAAGGTATCTTGATTTTTTTCCTAAACAAGTTCATGGATGATATTAATTTTTTTTTAATTCAAAATAATCATATTTTCACTTTTTTTTAAAATCTTATTTTATGCAATTGTTTGATTAATTAAATATTATCTTCTAAAATTTCGTGTTGGAAAATATAACTACGATTTTATTCTAGAAAACCTTCACAGAGGATTATTTTTGGCTTCATTTGATCATTTGTATATGTATATAAAAGAAGAAAATCAATATGGTAATATACATAACAAATGTGAAAACGCATAAAAATGTCAATTTTTTCTAGATCTACTTAACAATTTATCCATAATTTGCTTAACAACATAAAGAAAGTAGGTTTGTCGAAAATTTCTCTTTTCAATAAACGGAAGTAATATCTAACAATTAAAAAAACATGCCTTTAATAGACACGAGAAACTTTCCATTAACAAAAACTTAACATTTGAAATTCTTAATAATGGTAAGTAGATCCTACGTAGATATAGATAAACTAGAAAAAAAGGCAAGTGAATAATTTTTTTTGATCAGAAAAGTAAATAAATTTGAGACCACCAACTTAAATTGTAATTGATTGATTGAGGGCGATTGTCTTTTTAGTATTTTTTTTGTCACTTCTATCCTTTTAGTGTAAATAGGGTGGATTGAGTTTCTTTTTTTGGTTGTAAGGGTGGATTTAGAATGTTATTTGGATTGGTTATCTGAAAAAAAATGATCGTTTTAATCAAAATCGGGATGAAAATAGGACCGCCCATCACAAAATTCACGTATATTCGACGGCTCAGATTAAACAGCGACAATTGGCACGCCGGTCGGCCTATGTCCTGGTCTGCCTCTGCGGAGCAGCAGCAGCAAGTCGGCCCAGCCACCGGAAGCTTCCGACCAGACGACGAGCTCCGCGTGCCGTCGAAGATCTCTCTTTCTCTCTCTGGCGCGACCGTGGAGATTCCCTCTGCTCCGCGATCCTCTCGTTCTCCGCGTCCCTCGCGTCTCCGATGATGCGAGGCGCTTCGTCTCGATCGACTGCGGAGTGATCCTCCCCCGATCGGAGGAACCAGCGCGGCCCGCGCGATTCCGAGTCCGGCGAGTAGTGCGCCCGCACGCACGCTCGAGGCGATTCGCATGAGCGCGCCGCCCGCGGGGGCCGAGCCGCCGATGGCGATGACCGACAACGCCAGGGGGCTCGTACTGGCCGTGGCCTCGAGCGCGTTCATCGGCGCGAGCTTCATCCTCAAGAAGAAGGGCCTCAAGCGCGCCGCCTCCGAAGGTACTCGCGCAGGTCGGCTTTTTTTCCTCCCCTGCGCATTTACGTTGCTCCGGAATCGTGCCTCGGTTCGCAAGTAACCGTGGCTGAGGTAGCTAGGAGTTCGGTTTCGTTGCTCGAGTTATTGCCATTGGTTCGCCGTGGTTGTGCATCGATGATGGAGTTGGGAGTGGATTGGATTGGATTGAATGGAGTTGCAGGTCGATGTTTCGTACTTTTTAAGTGGCGCTGGAAGGAGAGTGTCAAAAGAATTATGCTTTTTTTTATAGATAATTGTCGGCTGAATTATGTTAGATACAGGAGTAAACACGTTTGTTGCTGCATCATTGCTTGCTTATCCAATGGATGTTTGCATGTGGGTGTGTATCTTCGTTTCATTGTTTGCTGATTCCTCAGCAATTACATGGTACATCTCGTAAATAGAGCTTTGAATAATTGCTAATTCCTCAACCTATTGCGCTCTGATCCTGGCGTGATCCCCGAACTTGGATATCTACATTCGGTGAAATGGTATATTAGAATGGAGGTTTAGTTGTCTTTGTAATTGGGCAAGCATTTAGGGAAAAAAAGCATTTACAAGACACCCGTTAATGGTTTGCAGGAGTCACAATATTATCCATAAAAGCGAGCAAGCTATTTGGTGAGATTTACTAATTACTCATTGACCACAGTGTACAAAAAGAAGTTGTGCTACGAATGTACAAATTTTACTTAGATGTTAATTTCAGAAATTGTCATCCACTAGCAAACGCACTATTATATTCTTGATTCCATTCAGCATGTTTTACAAAACTAAAAGTCAACTTTGCTGGAAAAAACTGGCCATGGCACATATGCAGTGATCTCGTATAATCTCGGGGTGATGTGCGCAAGGTGTTAACATCCTAAGTTCTAGTAGTCTTGATGAGTGGAAACTCTTGAAGGGTGAGATTCTTGTTGGCCCAAAATTGGTCTTTTCTTGCTTTGAGTACTCATCTGTAACTTTGATTAGCAGGTTTTTGCTTACATAATATTTGCTTTTGCATCAATAATTGTGTTAAGTGGCCCTGAGTCCCTGTGATTATGCATATCTGAATATCGAGCTCATTTGTGATATTCATCGGTTCTCTCTGATAATATAGGGATTGGAGGATATACATACTTATTAGAGCCGCTTTGGTGGACAGGAATGGTCACAAGTAAATCCCTCTCTCTCTCTCTCTCTCTCTCCCCTCTCTGTCTCCCTCTCTTCCCCTCTTTCTATATAGATGTGGGCATGCCTCACATTTTAAGATCGGTTGGTTAAGCCTTTGATGCAGCTGAACGCTTTACTAGCTCTGTAGAATCATTATATCCAAGCTTTCTGCCACCTAACCTGATATATATTCGAATTTCACAATTGTACACTATTCCAAAGTTGGATCCACACCTCTCAATATTTGTTGAATGTTTCAGTCTCTCAATAATGCTAATGTAATCATCTACTCATAATTTTTCTCACTGCTAGCTGTTGGATCTGAAAATGAGGGACTTGATAAGCTCTTTGGTGGGTGGGTATTGAAGGAAGGGCTGAAGCTTTCATTCTTGTTTTCCTTCTCCTTTTAGAAATTGAAGTGTTGAAGTACCTGAGGAAATTGATTCTAATAATTGTATGAGCACCATGGGCTTTACATCCTTGGGGAGGTTTCTCTTTGCCATGGTTTCCTCAATTGTTTCATAGAAAATATCAGAATGAAAGTAGAGAACAACTATTTGTTGTAACTCCACTTTTTACTTTTAGATTTTGGAAAGTCAAAGACTATGAACTCCGTGTTTACAGTCAACAAGCATTGATACTGGATATTTTTCCTTGCTGCATGTTTAATGGTGAAAGTGATTGTTGGAGAGGTTGCCAATTTCGTGGCTTATGTTTATGCTCCAGCTGTCCTGGTGACGCCTCTTGGTGCATTGAGTATAATAGTCAGGTGTGCAGAAAATTCAACCTCACTTCCTGTGCTTATGCTGATTAGAAATAACTCTGCCTTTCTAAGCTGACAGCTTTTCTTGCAAATCTTGACAGTGCTTTTTTGGCACACTTCATGTTGAAGGAACGGTTGCAAAGGATGGGCATCGTAGGATGTGTCTGTTGCATCGTTGGTTCAGTGGTGATTGTAATCCATGCTCCTCAAGAGCATACTCCAAGTTCAGTCCAAGAAATTTGGGATCTAGCTACACAACCAGGTCTATTAGATTTGTCATCTTCAGATCTTCTGGTTAGAAATTGACCTCATCTGAGAGAATTACTAATGAACTGTGCTTCCTGCTTCCATCAACAGCTTTTCTTATTTATGTTGGAGCAACAATATCTACGGTGTTAGCTCTGGTGTTGTATTTTGAACCTCGCTATGGCCAGACAAACATACTTGTCTACTTGGGAATATGTTCTCTGATGGGTTCACTTACGGTAACCATCTCGCATTGAGTCATGAACTGCCAAATTCTCTGCAAATTATAGTAAAAATCCCTATGCGTCCTTTGTTATGTTACCAGCTCATCAGGAAATTTTCTGTGCATTTTTATAGGTTGTCAGCATAAAAGCTATTGGTATCGCAATAAAGCTTACTTTGGAGGGGATAAGTCAAATTACTTATCCACAGACTTGGTTCTTTGTTACAGTTGCTGCAGTTTGTGTCGTCACCCAGTTGAACTACCTTAACAAGGTGAGTATTGCATTTTCAAGCGGATAGCAGACCACCAAAAGTTTGTTTGCCTTTTAACTTGGTTCTATGCCTCTCTATGTCAATGCATTTGCCATCTTTACTTGGGATGATGATTCTTAAGAATACAAGAAAAACACTTGCTTGCCTATGGAAATTCGATGAAATGAAACATGTCACTTTTATCAGGTTATTATACAAGTTATGTTTTAGCAATGTTTCGTGTCTTCACTTTTATTTAGCAAGAGTCCATTTTTAAGAAGCTAGGTGATTATGGTTGGAGTAGGTCTACTGACGATTGACCCATGATATCTAATGCCTAATGCAACATTATTTGGCAGTGCTCCATTGTTTTCTCGTTTGAGACAAAAGAAGTTTGAGTCTTTTAGGCTTTGTTTGAGAGAGAGGGGAGGAAGAGAAAATAGGAGGTGGATATGGGAAATTTGTAAAAATTTGAATTGGTTGTGGGAGTGAATTGGAGGGAAAGTGCAAAAGTGTCTTCACCCACTCATGATTTTCTCCTCCCTTCCTCTCCCAAACAAAGGATTAATCTTTTTCCATTTGAGGTATTGAAGTGGCACTGCTGTCTGTTGCATGAAACAGGGGTGTAGTGCTGTTGTGCATGAACCTTGGAAATCTACAAGTTGCTATTGCAACCATTCAGTGCATTTTCTCACACAGTTTGAATAACTTATCCACCATATTCTTGTTTATTTCTACAGCATCTTTGTTGTATATTTGAAGGCCTCATAGATCTTAGTTTTTGCCTGAAAAAAATTTCTGAACTGTTACCATAAATGTGGTAGGATTCTGTCAAGATTTAGAATTTACCCTGCAAATGTCTGTCCAATAGCGTTCTACCATCATAAATTTGAAGTAGTGGAATAATGGCTTTAGTTTAATCATCTATATTGAAGCATAAGAACTCCTGTCCAATATACAATGACCTGATGCATTGACTTGCCATCAATTACTCTATTTTTAGCCATCCATGTCCTTGCATAAGAGTTTCCTTTCTGTATGTCCACCATGTGTTGAAGTGTCATCAATCAAGCTTAGCAGATTGTTGATCCCTGGAAATGATTCTGATGCCTCATTAGACAAACATGCTTGCTTGTGAATTTTTGTGTATTTTAGTTTATTAGATTTTAGAGTTTATGTTTACAGTTATCAAGGAGTGATCAATGTAAAACCTGGTGTAAGACTTACATACTAATGATGTCTTCTTAATGTTTCTTTAGGCATTAGATACATTCAATGCTGCCATCGTTTCGCCAGTATATTATGTGATGTTCACAACTCTGACAATTGTTGCTAGTGCAATAATGTTCAAGGTAAGTGGCTTACTTTACCTAGTGAGGTTTTCAGCCAGTTAGACTTTAGCTTTCAGTTTTCTTGAGAACAGTGTGTTCAAATTGCATTCTTTTTGCAGGATTGGTCAGGTCAGACTGCAAGCAGCATAGCATCTGAGATATGTGGATTCATCACTGTACTTTCAGGAACAATCATACTTCATTCAACAAGAGAACAGGAATCAGCTAATGCACGAGGTAAACTCTGTCCTTCATATCTTTTCTTGCAGGAGTGTAATGCTGTCCACCAGCTTATACCTACTATGAAACATATACACCGTGTCAAAAAAAATCTCGTGCTTTTCTCCCAGTGACGATGACTTTGAATACAAAAGGAATACTATTATTCATATGAAAGTATCCCCAATAGTATGCTTTTACTGGGCTGTCATGCTCATCAGTGTGATTGACTATTTGGAAGCTATTTTATGCCTTTAAAAGGGATCTAATCATCAGAGTCCATTGAATTTTTGTAGGCACTGTGACGTGGTATGTTGGTGGGGATTCTGTAAAAAGTGTTGAGGAAGAACATCTAGTCACATTGAGCAATTCAGATTACTTGGAGCGTCGAGAATTTACTTAGAATGAACTCAAGAGAGTTTTCTCCTTTAGTTTTGGAAAGTCTTTTTGTTATTTGAACACTCCACCCAACATTTTTTCATGCTGTTGACGTGGAGAGAGTCTAGTGCTTTGCCAAGCAAAGTGCGAGGGAGCCAATTTGGGCAGCGTGTATCTCTGTTAGTCCCAGTGTGATGAGCCTTGCGCTGGCGTTTTGAAATGAAGAATCACCATTTTCTAAGTCATTTCACCGAAATCCATACTGGATGTGAGTGGCATCCCATCAACCCAGAGGTCCCAGACATGAAGTTGGCAGCAAAGCAATTGTTTTGTGTACATATGTTTTCTTCATTCAACCATTTTCTATTGTTTACCTGAGTTGGGAGTGAGCGCATAGTTTTCATGCAGATTCAATGCCGATGAAGAAGTTTTGGCTCCAATATTGAGGATCGTGGCTTTGATCTCATTCTCTGTGCAAGCCTAAATGTGTTTTGTACCTTAACTTGTAGTTCCCCCGAAAGCTACTGGAGGGAAGTGCTCGCGTGAGACTCGAGACTTGTAGATTGCTGACAGCGTTCCTTATACAAATGGGAAGTCTGTGATACCATACTTATGTTACAAGCTTACAAGTCATGCCATTGCTCTTTACACGCGCGCACACCACACCCGCACACAGAGGTGTCCTTTTCCCAGAGGCACATAGCGGAAAACTCCGTCACACAGGTTGGGGTGAGAGAGATTGATTACTTTCCATCGAACAGCCTGGCGTCATAACCATCGTGTCATGTTGGATCGGCTAACACCATCATGTCATGTTGGATCGATTAACACGTAGGATAGCTGACACAGAAGCACCAATCGTTGCAATTTTTATGCCTAAATCCAATCTAACCTGTTGTGTTGCTCTTTATTAGTCCTTGTTACTTTTGACATATCGTGATACTGGACAGTCGGACACCAATCGCATCCCCCAAATCATCAACTTGGTTGATGGTGGCCGTAGGCAACGCAACAGCTTTAAGGTTTTTTTTTTTTTTTTTTAATGGTGATTATTGGAATTTCATTAGTGCCTCGTTGCAATCAGCCTCAACAGTAAGGTTCTTCATGCTAAAACCTAAATAATTTCATGTGAATGTGCTAGTGCGTGAAGTGCGTCGTACTACAGCCTATCCATTTTCCTTTCCACATGTCCAATGAGCTATCGTTCTCATTTGGTTTCCTCGGTGCATGGATTCAATCTACCGCACCTTTTAGGTGGGTCTGTCCTGACCTGTTGAACGATCGAACGAAAGGACGAAGAACAAATTCATTCTCATAGGATTCGGGAGGCCATGATGTGTGGGTGTCATGGATTCAATCGGTTATGTTGCACTTTTCTCACGGCATTTCTTTTACAGCCAAGAACAGTTGTTTGCACTGCCCTCCCGTGGCACAAACCAGAAGAGGGACCCTTACTTTTAAAAAGAAAAAAAAATAATATCACGAAAAGCTTCAGAATGATATTTCTATGAGAAGTTTATTCTAAATTAATTTTTTGATCACTAAATATTTCAAATTGCTACATTTGTGACCTATCGCTAAAAACTTCAAATCGTTAATTTGTGGCTTATTATCATCCGTTAGTTTTAGTTAAATTGGATTAATATGATGAAAAATTGCAAATTGATATACATATGAATAAAATTCTAAACTAATACACTTGTCATATGTTATTTAATTCAGTAATTTAATAATAAAATTTAAAGGAAACTAATTGAAGGTTATTTATCACAAGTGTACCAGTTTGGAATTTTTTTTGGTTAGATAAATTTATTATTGGTGTATCAGTTTGGAAAACTTCATGACGTTAATCCTTCTAAACTTCATGGCATTAATCCTTTTTTAACTTTTCGGTTAAAAAGAATCGAGAATTCTATTATTCATACGATTTTTTTTTTTTGATCAGTCCTACTTTATTCCTATTCTACACTTACTCTCGATTTTGCTCGCTCTTTGCCGGGCGTGGGAGTCGAAACCCACTCTTGAAACTTACGCGTCCCCACCCCATCCCCCTGAAAAGGTGGGGATTTGAACCCCTTACCTCCCCATTTCATGTTGGAAGGGTGGCCACTAGGGCGAATCCCAGTGGTTCATTATTCATACCATGAGAAGTGGTCATTTGTGTCCTTTTAAAATTATATACGGTTTGTACTCGTGACTATTTTTAATTTTACAAGATGGGAAATAATTGGCTATCTTTGTAGCTTTTTCAGCCGGGAGACATCTGTGCAATTTGCCATCAATGCCAATCTCTCTACCTTGACGGCCAACTTATAATAACTACCCCCATCACATGACCATGGGATTGCGGCTGCGAACGTTCACACGTCCGAAGAGCTACGTACAGTGAATTTGAGCGTCGAGAGAGTTAGGTGGGATGACATTTTGTGGGATCACCCGCATCATGAACGCACTCGATTTTTCTTACTCTAGTCCGGATTCGAATCATTATGTTTCCACGTTCCAGATAACGCGTTACGTGATTCTGACAACTGTATGGTATCGCTAGAGCGAGAAGCGTGTCCATATTTTTCGTTCATGATCCGAATTCAAATTAGATCCGTATTCAAATAGGAGGCTACTAAATAAGAACAACTACTTCTGTCCTTCCACATGTACCCATCGTGTGCCTCCGAGGGGGGTGATGTATTTCACCACAGGAATTAGTGAAGGCTTTTTTGGCTTTTTCCGCTACAAGCGAGAGCGAGCGCGGGACGAGGATGGGAATCGAATCTTTGCACACCACGCGGTGGACCTTGATCGGCCACACTTTCTGACGTTTTATCTATTTGTTGACACCCTTAGCTTTTCAGCCAATTGTCAAGGTTTTAAATCTAGTGATGCGAAGACACTTGTTATATAGAGAACTAGAGAAAATTTTGTTATTTTCAATGCACCATATATCTCATGTTATGCTTGGAAGTGGAAATCAAAGTGGTTAATGCGTCCTTCAGGAGCATGCGTCAGCTTGACCTAAATATTTTCACCTTTTGCTAATTGAATTTATCTAGCCAATTTAGGCAGAAAATTGCTTATGTGAACGTCAGCCATTCTACATAACATATTTGGCACCGATGTTGACGATTTTTAAAATTTAATTTTTTTTTGAGTTTTTTAATTAATTTTTCCTTTCTTTCTTTTTTTCTTTTCTTTTCCTTGTTTTATTTTTTTTCCCATTATGGTTGGTAGACCCGTCAAACGAGTGAGTCAGATTAGGTCAAATATAAAAAAAAAATGATCCAATCAAAATAGATCAATTTAATTCGTTTTCACTTATTTTCATTTAATGAAAATCTAGTGATTCATACCCAAACCATATTGCTAAAACATTTCACATTTAATCCAATCAAGGAAAACTCATATCCAAATTGAAGTGAGAATGTGGAGTGAGTGAGTACAAGATCAAATGAGGACGAGAGAAAATGAAAAGAGAGTTATAGAGGTGGGTTGGGTTTAAATAAGTTGTAAACCCACATATGGCACATATAACACTCATGTATTATTTAAATTCATTTATGATCAATTTATTGAATATAACTAACTCATGTATTCAACTTATTATATATGGGTTAACTAATGAGTTTATGATCCATTTTGATAGGTCTAGTGAACAGCGAGGGTCGCCGGAGCTCACTAGCAATTGGGTGAGGGGCGCAAAGCCCTCATTGATCGTGGGGGAGGCTATGTTTACCATATTTGGGCAAGTTGGGGTGAGGGCCGCACGAGCTTCGGCAACCCTTGCAGACCACAATGGGGAAAAAAAGGAAAAGAAGGAAAAGAAAAACTTAATAAAAAAAATTAGCAAATTACGAAAAATAAATATTAACAAATGTCGTGCCATTTAGGATAGTTGATGTGCACATTAGTAATTCGACCTAAATTAGCTAGATAGACTTAACTAACAAAATGTGAAAATGTTTAAAACTAAACAATCCAACTGAAAGATTTAGGATTGAATTGGTACCAATAAAATAAATTCAGGATTGTTTTGGTTCTTTTCCCACATATATTATATACCATATTATCAAGAGATGTGCGATATTCATTTTTCGTTATTGCTTTCTTTAGTTATCGTTAGCAAGTCCTAACTTAACTACTGTAATAGGCTGTAATCATACAGCTAGCGTTCCTTTTGATCCTAGATAACTATCCTTCAAACAACGGCACTCGCCATCTTTCTGTTTTTCCAGAATTAAATTTCTCGAGGCGGAGTGCGGACGTTGCACCTGGTGCACGTCTTTGGGGGCACTGCTCCTCCACTATTTTGGAATGTCATTTCCCCTGTTTGGAGTTTGTTGAGTTGGTGAAGTCGATGAATGATTCCATAAAACACGGCAATAACGTTTTCAATCCATGTCAAAGCAGAAATTAATTAGTAAATGAGAACGATCTTGTCCGGTCATATGATCCGACATCCCTTCCTCGAATCCGTGTCGGGTATTCGGGGACAAAGAGCTAGCTTGGAGGAGGCCTGGAGATTCGACACCACCGTTTCTTGTTCTCAACAGTCAATACCATGCAAGACCTGTACGATCATTGTCCCTTCATCACATTTGCAATGACCTTTTATTTTCATTAAAACTAATAAGGAGAAGAAGAGTGAAAATTACTAAAAAAAAAAAAAAAAAAAAATCATAAATCTATTATAATTATGTTAATTCAGTCGTAAACATTTTATAATTATGCCAGACGTGAACAATTTTAATAAAATTTCCTTACCAAAAAAAAAAAAAAACAATTTTAATAAAATTTTATTTTATTTTTATAATTTTTTTATTACTTTCCTTCTATTTTTCTTTTGCCCTAGTGGCTGGTAAGGTGAGCCTCCCTCACCCAGCCTCGCTCAAGTCTAGGTGAATAAAAAGAAAAAGAAAAGGAAATTTAACCATATGGATAAATGGAATCATGTGGATCAATATCATCTCAATCAATAGCTATGATCCTTCGCAAAACTCACATGATTAACAATTGAGATGGGTCAGATTTATATGGTTTTTAACCCATATATTATATTTTCGTGATGGTAGTTTGATGAAGTAGGAGGATGGGTCAGCTATGGAGTTAAGGCGTTTCTTTGCTGCTAGAAATTCTGTCCTAGATCTTGATTTAACATATGTCCAAGATCGCCCATGCTATCATGTATTGAACAAGATTTCTATTTCTCAACTTCGAAAAAACTCTTTCTCAGAGATGGGTTTTAACCCATTTACCTTTGTGGATTTGTAATGTTCAAAAGCTCAAATTTTATGCTCTTCTTCTGGGGCCTTGTGGAAAAGAAAGCAAAAAAAGATTTTATCTCTCATTCTCAAGAACTTGAATTAATGCACATCCTAGATCGCCCAATATCCATTCCATCCCTTGTAACCCTATTAGCAAATGCACATTCATTGACATCTACAAGGACATTTCCCAAGCTTTAATGCACAAATCAAAATCATCAAATGCCATCAAACCTTAAATGATCCAATAGGGATAGGTAAGTGGAATTTGCCTTTGCTTCTAGACCAGATTATACGTCAACTCTCTATCTCATGGTTCTAGATCTATGCCCTTGCCGATTCATCCCATCATAAAGACGAGAATGACTAGCCGTACCAAGTCTCTTTACTATCGAGAACTTCTCTTGCACCCTCATAAATTTTGACGGTTGAGTGTTGAAAAAGAACCCCCAGCTGCTGGCCTGCCTATATTTACTTCTCCGGACTTTTAAGGCTTCTGCATCAAATGCTGATCACGCTGTTCACTGAACCGTGTCCGCGTCGCCCCTTCTTCTCTCAAGCTCTCTTTACAGACTGACCTCTCATTCGCAGCTTGTTCCAAACTCGATGGATTCGATGGGCAGACTCCTCTTCACAGCTCTTCTCATTCTTGCAGCTGCCATTGATGGCACTCGAGGAGATGCCATGATCACAGGCACCGTCTTCTGTGACCAGTGCAAGGATGGTCGGATGTCCATCTTTGATTACCCCATTTACGGTAACTTGAAGTTTCTCACAACTTTTTCTTATTCATTCATATGTTTTATTACCTAGTTATTGATTCTTGGAGTTTTGAGTCAACACTATATAAAAACACTTGGGTCAAAGTAAATGCAACATACATGTACCAACCTTCTCCTTAGTCATTTCTAGATCTCGTTCAGCATCAGTTGGTGTCAGATGGCGACGGCGTTCGCATTTATTAGGCTTCTAGAGAAGAACTAAAGAATCCTGGGTGCTTGATCAATTATGTGTATGTAGTAGCTCTATTAGTGATATGCTTGTCCTAACTTGGAGGGAAAAGAAGAGAGCCGATCCTAGAAGCAATCCATGATGGATTCAGAGTTCGTGCTTTTTGTTGTGCAGGGATTAAGGTTATGGTGGCGTGCACCAATAGCGACGGCCAAGTCACGATGTCGAGAGAAGAGACCACCAACTGGTTCGGGAACTACGGCATGAGGTTAGAAGGGACTCCCGACCTGAGCAGTTGCCATGCACAAGTGATGGGAGGGAGCGGTCAGGGTTCCATGGGATGTTCCGCATCGGCCAGTCCTGCGCAGCCGCTTAGGCTCATGTTCCGGATGTTCAACATGGAGTTCTATTCGGTGGACACCTTGCTCTCTCAGCCCGCACAGCCCATGTCCTTCTGCCCACAGTCTCCCGCATCAGTCACGCCGACCGTGCCATCACCACCGGTCTTCAAGCTCCCTCCATTGCCACCACTGCCGCCTGCCTTCAGGTTCCCTCCATTGCCACCACTGCCGCCTGCCCCTTTCTTGGAAGCTTCAGCTTGCCCAAATGAGTAAGTCGGATTTAAAGATGCTTCTTTTTCTCTTTAGGGTCAGGACTCTTCGTGAGGTAATTAATCTGTTTCGCATTTATAATTATATATGCTAATACAGGAAACGGAATCCTCTTAAAATGTGCACTATTCCTCAAAGGGACCATAGAATGCCTTTCTATAATAATTCCCACGCTTACTGTAATCAGATGACGAAAAATTTAGTGAGATAAGGCATTAAAAGGGAGTGTTCCAAGCATATTTGCATTTACAATAGTTGGCATTGAAGTTAGATAACACTAGTGTTAGAATGCACGTGTGAGTTGTCTTAGAGGAGTCTTACATCAAAGAATTGATACGGTACGGAGCAGTTAATATATCCTAGTTGGGAGTATTGCGAGCACATTTGAGTAATTGATGATGGGCTTGCACTTGAACTCCATCTTGACGATCTCCCTGTCTTAATACATTAGGCTTAGTAACACACTCCTAACAAATGGTATTAGGATACATGTGTGAATTGTGTTAGAAAAGTTGAGTGAATGTGGGTCCTGTTTTTGTAATTTCCAGTCAAGGCCATTATGATACCAAATTTTTTGTACAGTCACAAAGGACTTCACGAGCTAAATCAGCTAAACCTCATGCTCTATCTTTAGTCATCCCAAATGAACATTATGTGAGGATAAGATGAGATGTTGATTCTCATTATGAGAAAATGAAAAGTCCAGCTACGGTCTCTTCTAATCAAGCTAAGAGCAAAGACTCGTGAACCCACTATTGTATGGCAATACAATCAATCCTAGGTAGACCAGAGGTACTTCGTACAGAAGATTCGCACTAAGTTACATGAAGGTACACATTGCTCATTGATAGGATGAAAGGTTAGGTAGATATAGGGATGCGTGCGTTATGTACTTTAAGACCCTCGTATTCTCAGGATCCATGATCCAAAGGCCTCGGAATCCAATCACTGACTTTGCGAGTCTCTACATCTCAGAAAATGGATGATGTCGGAAAACAAATGTTACTGGAGGGTCAACCCCGACACCAAGGTGGCTCTGGTCTTCGGCTTGACGGCGGCTCGGAGGTACGGCACCGATTTGACGCTGTGGCAGGGCCTCCAGGGCCGGGGTGACCCGTACAGGACCCTCCTGAGGGAGGGTACCACCGCGCTTCTCAACTCCTACAGCAGCATTCAGTTCCCTTATCACACCCTCGGCGTGATCCAGCACATGAACTCGGCCCTGATGGGCTCGACACAGAACGTCCTCCTCACAGCGCTGCGCTTCAGGAGGGCCAACTTGGGTTATGGCACCACTGCCTGCAAATTCACCCCTTGCGAGTGATCGCAATATACCCATCCATTGCTATATGGATGGGATTGGGATCTTACCTTGTCGAGATCTTATTAGACACTAGAACTATTTTGCAGGGCTATTTATGCCTGCGCTACTATGCCATGCTCTGTGCCATAGGATACTCTAGTGTATTGGTATTTTCCTAATTTGGAGCAAATAAGAGTCATTCTGGACCACGTTTTGCAGTTCACATATTTATTAGAAATGCATTATCTCTGAAGTTGAATTTGTGCCTGCATTTGTCTCATTTTTTCTTTTGTGAAATAGAAGTCCAG
The DNA here is from genome assembly GCA_014182715.1 of Eucalyptus cloeziana. Lineage (NCBI taxonomy): Eukaryota > Viridiplantae > Streptophyta > Magnoliopsida > Myrtales > Myrtaceae > Eucalyptus > Eucalyptus cloeziana. Next base: position 20,491,365 of record CM024640.1, read on the forward strand.
GATTAAGCATTGTGATAAGGAGTGTACTGCAGATACGGTACCATCATCATGGAGTAATCTTACTTCACCTTAAACTTCTTATTCCCATAAACTTCCTACATCTCATTGTGTATTGAGTTATTTGGGCTATGAGGTAACCGGTACAGGGCCTACTGGCCATACACGATCATTTATTCCTGAAGTGAAGGTTCATCGTAAAAGACGTGACTTTGGTCGATTATGTTTCACTAGTTAGCAGAGTCATTCTAGGGAAAATTTCATCTCATGGCCACACACATGCAGGAACCTGAAACTGAAAACTATATAACGTATAAACTAATTCAAATATGTTTCCTCCTACTGCTACTTTGTTCAAGAATGCATCAGTACATTGAACTTTGGAAGCTTCTCCAATATATTGATCATTTCAAAATCCGGGGTTATGAAAAAAAAAAAAAGCAGCCTTTGTGGACAGATTTTGCGTAGAATGTACCAGGAAAATAGCAACCTTAACTAGATTGAAGAGCCATTGACTTCAAAAAACAGTCAATTAACTCTCGTAGCACAAGATCCAGAGCTCCTTAACGATAAAGAAAACTCTGGTGTTCAATGGCTGAAGCAGAACTGATCAATCATCTTTGTCGCAATCAGTGGGGTTAATAATTTTAATCTCATTCCTTCGAACCTGTGTCTCGGAAACCATAAGAGCCGATTCTCAAATGATGTGACGATGTAGCCAAAGGTCAGAACACCTCATAAGACAACAAGGCATCGATTGTGGATGCTTTATGGAAAAGTCAATACTTTAGAATGGATTTTTATGGTGCATAACCTTGGTCAAGAAAAGTCATGTGCGGATGCTCAATATTTTACTGAGAAGTAGAAGTGAGTATAGTTTTAGGATAGAACTTAAAACCTAAGAATCGGACCGATGATAACTTGTCCGTTTCCATGTCCCAAGGTATGTAAGGTATGTTCTAGATTTAAAAATTGGAAAACTTGTTTCGATATGGTAAGTTCCACGTTCTAAGTTGATAGAATTTGGAACCTATAACCAATAACCTAGAACTTGTAAAAAGTTTTTGTGTTTTTCTTGGTTTGTGTCTTTATGTGATCCTACGATATTTCATGGCATTCGATGAATGAGTGCCTAATCTGGAACTATTAATTCGAGTTTCCATTTTATGATCAAGACTTTAATTTTGTTAATATTTCATATTTTTCGTATGTTGAAATATAAGTTATGGTTAGTGAATTGTAGTAATAAATGGTGATTATAAAATGTGATAATCACAGCAATCATACAATTAATAATCAAAAGTGAAACTTGGGTAGATCCTGGAACCTATAAGTTCTAGATTCTAGGATATGCTGGGTAGGTTTTAAGTTCCTAAAATAGAGAAACCTATTCCAATGGATAATTTCCAAGTTCCAAGTGAAATCTATATGGAACTTGAAATTTGAAATATGTATGGAACTTGAAACTGCTTACCTCTACTGAAAAATAGGTTAGCTTAATTACAAAGTAATAGACCCCCTCTGCCAGTTTTTTAGACATGTACCTGCCTGTTTTGCAATAAAATCTTACATTTGAAGTGTCAAGTTTGACTTTTGTAGTTGAGCTCAATGTCTTATATAAGAGTTAAAATCGAAGATCTTTCATGGCTTGTTTCTAGCTCAAATTCACAAGGAGTAGAAACTCAATCCTTCCAAGGTTAGGCAGTGTCTCCATCTTGATGAGGTTCCATCTCTTCTTACAGTGCTTGTGCTTGTTAGCATATCTGTCACTGGTCTTCGCAAGCCAAGCAATCTCAATCCAAGAAGCAAGCTTGTCACGGGTCGGTTGATTTCGCTCGATCAAAGCATCATGCAGGCCTTAGGATTATCGATCCCAAGTCAGCCTTATGCACACACACGCTCGAACACAAGAGTTGGTTGGGCAAAAAGAGTGTATATTCACTTGTGAACAAACAATTACAATGAAGGGGATGGACTCCTATTTATACAAGTGTGGGTCGCATCTCATCCGTCGATCATCCCTCCGATCCAACGGTTCATTTTGAATCCGTATCATCATTACAAGGCTACACAGCAGGCCACTCGATGGCTGTACACGGCAAGCCCTTGGGAAGACTATGGGTGTGTGTCAGAAGCAAAATCGGGGTCTGCAGGGCTGTCTGACATGAGGTTTTAAAATAAAAGCATGAAAAATTTGGTAGGTTGATTTTAAGTACGAGACCACGTGCAAATATTTTATCGGAATTTTAAATATAAAGATTTTTCGAGATTTGTTATTTAAGCACGAACTCTTTTACACTAGGCTAATTGATGGCGGATAAAATTGGCTTAAGTGGTTACATAATTGAACTCGTCACCCAACGGGAGTTTGGGAGTGATGCTCGATTTTTATTGGATGCCCGGTCGGGGTCCGGATACCAAGTAACGGTTGAGGCCGAACTAATGCTCTTTAGAGAATGTTGTATGGCGGGGCTCTAAACGATACCGTGCCTAATGGGACAGGATGATGCCCAATCATGTCGGAAGACCGCCAACACGTGTGTTGGCCGTGACCTAAGGGGTCATCATAATCGAAACACGTGTGAATGATTGTGATGCATGAGTATTGACAAAAGCACAACCATATTTACCTTCAAAAGCCGAGATGGAAGTACTAGTGGAGTCCACTTGCTGAACCAAGGAGAGAGGTGAGTCCTTAGTTGCCAATGACACCTATCATTTACCCCTACTTGTTGCAGTCTCAGTCTTTTTCTTGGCTTGAAAATCTTTCCACTAATCGGGGTACCCATGTAATTTGAATAGGTCTCCTTCGTATGTTTAAGATTCCTACGATGGGTGCATCCCTCTGCAGGTTGTGGCTTGGGCTTCGAACCTGTGTTGGACCTGCCCTCTCTTGAATTCATTTTCAGAATGTTACTACTGGTGTTGATTCAGAAAATAATTTTTCAACCGACTGGCTTTTCTTGATTGCATGACAAAACCTAAAAATGACGAGACACATGAGCTGATACTTGCTGGAGAGACAACCTAAAGCTCTAGTTTGATAAACATCCTCATCCGATCAAGTTTGGGAATGACAAATAAGTGCCTGAATGGTGTCACGGGAACTAACTGACCAGGACATCTTTCTGGCATCTGAAGCCACGAACGGGATTGGCGACGCGGAGAAGTTAGCTTTGTTCAACTTGGCAAATCTATCAAGAAACGGATTCGAGAAGCTGATGATGCAGAACAATCTAGATGCGATCGTCACTTCTGGGTTCGAAGTTGTTCTGGTTCTTGCCATTGGCAAATTCCCAGGGATTAGCGTCCCTACCGGTTACGACGACAAGGAAGTACCGTTCAGAATTTGCTCTGGAGGGCTGAAGGGTTCGGCGCCGAAGCTGATTGAAATTGCCCACTCATTTGAGCAAGCTATAAAGATTAGGAAGCCTCCCTCATTCAAACTGATGGTTTTATTTATTTATTCTTGATGGGCCTCTAGAGGGTTGCAGCGTCAATGATTAGAACTCTCGTTTAGTTTCAGAGGACAAGATGATCTGGTCAATAGTCGTTGAAGGGTTGAGATGTAAAGAGGTATACTTAGTGTTGTTATTTTTCTTGCGGAAAATTACTCTTTTGTATGCAAATTGCTTTCTCTCTAAAATTTAAAACTAATGAAATATATAACTTTAAGTCTCTTGGAGGAGTGCGTATTTCTTGAGAGAAAAAATAAAAAGAGAGGAATGTACCTTTTCAACGTACGTGAGTTTTTTCCTCCCTCTCTCTTCCTCCTAAAAGCTTAAGAGAACAGTATCTTAAAAGAAACAGATTTTTCTCCCTTCAAGGCGATAGTACATCATCGAATAGAACGGGATCAGTTTTTCTTCCTCAAATTAACGTTGATGTTTAAACTGTGGAAACAAGGTGCGTTCGATTATGTAATGTGCCTTAGGATCGGTGATTCATGTTTTATTGGGCTTGCTTCCGCTTCATTGTTTCTTTTTGGGGATTCGATTTTGTGTCGAATCCGGTTTAGGGAATCCGTTATTCCCAACACAAACCTTGATGATGTGAGGCGATTTCTTCCTCTTCTTGAAGTGAAGCGCCTCAACATGGGTTGCGGCGTCAATAAGATTAGAACTCTCATTCAGTTTCAGAGGAGAGATATCTGGTCGATATTCACTTCGAAAGATTGAATATAAAAGGGATCTACTTAGTGTTGCTATATTTCATGCGGAAAATTACTCTTTTGTATGCAAATTGGTTTCCCTCTAAAATTTAAAACTAATGAAATATATAACTTTAAGTGTTAATATTTACGAAAAAAGTTATATGAAAACATAAATATAAACAATTGGATGCTTTACAAGGTTTAATTGATTGGTAATCGAATTGAAATGATAACAAAGGGAAAATGATACAAAATATCTATAAACTTTGATCAAATATGCAATGTTGTTCCTAAATTTTTAATTTATTCAATGTAATCCCTAAATTTTGATCCAATATTCAATGTAGTTCTGAACTTTTAAACATTTTAATATAATATAGGAATCATATGAGTATTTATCAATAGTTTAAGGACCACATTAAACAAATTAAAAGTTCAGGGACATTTATACCATTGTACCAATCATAGAGAAAATATAAGTGAAAGCAAAAGATTTATCCAAGTGCTAAATGTTGTCTTGTTTCTGGAAAACAATCGCCAAAGTGTAGTCTAACATTTTTTTTTTTTTTTTTTTTTCGGTCCTACTGTTCTTGTTTGCCCTCTTCCCGAAATTAATTCAATCTAAAAAATGGGGATTCGAACCCCCACCTCCCCCTTCCAAGTGCAGGTTGCTCTAACATTGAAAATACGATCAAGATGTATTTATATAAAGGCCGGGGCGGGTTACAACAATATGATTAGATCCATTTCTTTCTTACTATTTACTAGAGACATAGAGAGATATCCGTGGGTTGCATGGGTCTTGAAATTGGGCTTACATGACTTATTTTGGGAGTAGTGTCCCGTGGGACGGTTTGACACTGGAGCTTGGACCAAGGTATGAAGTTGGGCCTTTTGCAGAAAAATAGGCCGGGTGTATTTTTACCCACATCGAACCTGTTAAAGACAAAATGGCCTTTCTAGTCTAATTTTCAATTCGTCCCAATTTCGCCATTAGAAATCTCTATTGGTAGTGCACGTACGGTGGACAAGGAAAGCGATAGAAGCGTAACCTATCGTTGGTACGTTAGTCCAATTAATTGCGAAGATAAATGTAGATTGTAGAATCAATGTTGTCCCTTTTTTTTTTCCTTTTTCATGTGGCTCGGATAGTATCCAGGCTCACTTTCGTGCATCTCAACGAATACGCCTTCCTGACGATCTTAAGGGCGCACCCTTGCACATTTTATTTTATTCTCTTGTCAAAATAATTTCATTCATTTCCAAAGAAAAACAAAAAGAAAAAACACAATCCAACTGTAAACCAATACAAATTCCAAACAACTTTAAAACAAAACAAAATCTTGATAGTAAGATAATCATCATAACAAGGTTAAGGGTCACACGTTCAAAGGGGAAAATTGTCCAAAAAAACCCTAAACCAATTGCACTTTTGTCAATTCAGTACTAAACCATTCAATTTTACCAATTAAGTCTTGAGTCTTTTAACAATTTGCTAATTGAGTCCATCCGACTCAGTTTTCCCGAATATGCTTACATGAGTACCTAGTCAACGCCAGCTATTTTATGTGGCATGGTCAATGATGGCTGACGCTGAGGATAAGTTTTAATAATATTTAAATAGTTACATGAAGGTACACATTACTCATACATAGGATGAAAGGTTTAGGTAGATATAGGAACGGGCGTGTCATGTACTTCGAGACCATCGTATTCTCGGGATCCATAATCCGAAGGCCTTGGAATCCAATAACTGGCCTTGCGATTCTCGACATCTCAGAAAATGGATGTTGCCGGAATACAAATGTTACCGGAGGGCGGTCAACCCCGACACCACGGCGGCTCTAGCCTTCGGCCTAATGGCGGCTCAGAGGCACGGCACCGATGTGATGCCGTGGCGAGGCCCCCAAGGCCAGGGCGACCGGTACAGGACCCTCCTGAGGGAGGGCACCACCGCGCTCCTCAGCTCCTACAAGAGCATTCAGTTCCCTCATCAATCCTCAGCATGATTCAGGACATGAACGAGGCACTGACGGACTCGACACAGAACGTCCTCCTCACGGCGCTATGCTTCAGGAGTAATCTTACTTCACCTTAAACTTTTTATTCCCACGAACTTCCTACGTCTCATTGCGTACGAGTCATTTGGGCTGTGGGGCAACCGGTACGGGGACCACTGGCCATACGCAATCGTCGGCTCCCGAAGTGGAGATTCATCATTAAAGACGCGGCTTTGGTCGACTACGTTTCATTAGTTGGCAGAGTTATTCTAGGGAATTATATTTCATCGCGCGGCCAATTGGCCACACGCATGCATGAACCTATTGCTACTTTGGTCAATGGTGCATCAGTACATTGAACTTTGGAAGCTTCTCTCCTATTAATTGATCATTTCAAATCCGGGGTTACGAATACAATACGGCCGTCTTGGGCGATACCGTAGAATATACGAGGAGAATAGTAACCTTACCTAGATTGAAGAGCCATTGACTTCTTAAAAACACTCATATAACTCTCTTTACGCAAGATCCAAAGCTTCCTAACAATTAGGAAAACTCTAGTAAGGGTTTGCTCAATGTCTGAAGCTGAATCGGTCAATCATCTTTGTCACACTTAACAAGGTTGCTGAGAAGCATGACACTCTGGAAGTCTCTGTGTCATGTCGGACATCCCGGCACATTCTCACATGCGGTCGACAGGTGTCGAACATCCAACGTGTAGTCAATTCTCGATTATTGATTTTAATCACATTCCTTCCAACTTGTGTCTCGAAAACCATGTAAGCCGCTTCTCAAATGATGTGACAATGTAGCCAAAAGTCGGAACACCCCATAAGACTACAGGGCATAACTTGTAGAAGCTTTACGGAAAAGTCGATACTTCAATATGGATTTTTACAGTAATTGACCTTGGTCAAGAACAAGTCATGTCAAGGATGCTCAGTAACAGATAAATTTATTTATACCAAACATTCATTTTTTTTACTTACGTATATTATTCATCATGTGTAACTCACACGTGAAACTTCCAAATTTAATTCCAAACCAATCATACTTAAAAATCAATTTTCGTCAAATGCCACCACTCCACAACACTTTTCACAAAAATCGCAACTAAAAATTCCTCGAATCTTGTAGTTCAAAATCTACACAACTCCAAATTTGGACCATAACTTCAAAATTACTCCAATTACAAGAATAATAGGCTCAAATACTTGGCATTACAATTCGAAATGGAATCAAGTTGGCAGGACGTCCATGGCATGTACACGCTCTCTCTTCTTCTTCTTCTTCTTCTTCTTCTTCTTCTTCTTCTTCTTCTTCTTCTTCTTCTTCTTCTTCTTCTTCTTCTTCTTCTTCTTCTTCTTCTTCTTCTTCTTCTTCTTCTTCTTCTTCTTCTTCTTCTTCTTCTTCTTCTTCTTCTTCTTCTTCTTCTTCTTCTTCTTCTTCTTCTTCTTCTTCTTCTTCTTCTTCTTCTTCTTCTTCTTCTTCTTCTCATTTTCTTTTTCTGCCTTTTCACTGGGTCAGATACCCACGTATCACAAAATGGCCAACATTTATTTTGACCTTTGGAAGAGACAGTATGATCGGCTTATTCCCTCACAAAGAATTGATGTTCCAGCGGCCTTCCAAATGCCAACATTTATTTTGACCTTTGGAAGAGACAGTATGATCGGCTTATTCCCTCACAAAGAATTGATGTTCCAGCGGCCTTCCAAATGCATCAGACTGGCACAAGAAACTCCAAGACCCTGCAAGCAAATTCGATAGAGCTGGTCATTTGTTGAACTGGTCAAAATCACCTTCATTTCGATTATTTCCTTTTTAAATACAAGCTTTCTGCGGTTACCCGGACGTACCACTTCAGAAGACCCTATCTTCGTTCCCGTCTCTAGACGCTTTGGTATCATCAAATGTGCCATTTGTCATGGCAGGATGTCAGATACCAAGTCAAGAGACGGTCACTTCAGAGTTTCTTTTGTCATTTCTAAGTTTATCGGCATATACACAGAGGAATCAGTCGAAGTACGTAAGTTTACATTATAACAAATGTGTTGCTAAAAACAAATATCTGTCTAAATCAAATAACCAACATCATCCGAAGTAGGTAAGTTTACAATACAATTGTTATTGACAGCACTTTAAGAGTAAATACTTAAATGTATAAAGTTGGTGTCAAGAGTTGAGCCTTTAAAATCGCCGGGGGAGGTAACTAGTGGAGTCGCCGGAAAATTAACCAAAAAACCTTCTGAAATGGATAAAAAGTCAAATTTTGACTTTTTACCCTTTAGGGTTGTCATAGTTGTTTAAGGCATAAAGATATTTTTAGTAAACCTATTCGGATCCTGCCAGTTGTGCATAAACTACTTTGGGTTAATTTGTCTTTGCAAGCCAAAGGCTTAGACTCAATTGATTCATTAGACTTGTAGGGTGTTTCACGATTTCTAAATAACGGGTTTAGGCTTATGGCTCTAAATTATTAAATGAATAAACAAATGAAACAATTATTTATGTCTAGCCTAACGTTATATAAATCGCTCATTCCCAATGATCGTCCCATATCTCCTCGAACACATTTTGAAGTTCGAAACTCCCAAAATGAATCCTCCACTATCATCATTCCTTCCGGTTTTCCTGTACTTATCGTCATTTGGCGCAATCTTCTTTGATTCTGTGCAAGCATTATCCATCAGAGAAGCAAGCATAAGTGATATTCAACTAGCTTTCAAGCAGAACCAACTCACTTCCAGGCAACTCACCGAGTTCTACCTCGGTGAAATCCACAAGCTTAACCCAGTCCTCAGAGGAGTCATCGAAGTGAACCCTGATGCCTTGCATCAGGCCTGTAAGGCCGACTGGAAACGCAAGGCCAAGCCATATGGCTCGCTGCCTGTCCTGCATGGGATTCCAATCCTGCTCAAGGATACCATTGGTACAAAAGACAAGCTGAACACCACAGCTGGCTCGTTTGCGCTGCTTGGCTCGGTCGTGGCTCATGATGCAGGAGTGGTGGCTCGCTTGAGGAGAGCCGGTGCTGTTATATTGGGGAAGGCTAGCTTGAGCGAGTGGGCTAACGTAAGGTCTTCGAAGGCACCAGTTGGTTGGAGTGCCAGAGGTGGTCAGGGCAAGGTGATTTGCTATCTTACTAGTACGTTAAATGGAAATACTTGTATTATGCTTTATGTGGCTAGATTATTCTTAGCAATTTAGCCAGGCAATTACTGTGATAGAAACTGGCAAAGAATGAAGAGGCTACAAGAATAATCTGTCAAATTGTTCATTGAAATCTTAGTGACAAAGAAGCAAAACTTAAATGCAACAATAGGAGAAAGACCATAAAAAAGTTTTAGTTTGTGAAGCCCTAAAGGAGGAATTCTCAGTCTTTCACATAATGTGATGATTAAGATCTTTCTTATTGTTACAAAAACAAGTGAATAATGCCCAGAAAGCTCAGACATTCCAAGCATACCGCTAGCATTCAGTTTATCTGGCCATTGTTTCAACACAATGTCATCGGTTTTGTTGCAAAGCAATTAGCTACTTATCAGTATTGAAGTTACCCATACTTTTACGAAAGTCACAAGTTGCATTTTGGAATGGCGTGCAGAACCCATATGTTCTTTCAGCGATTCCTTGCGGATCAAGTAGTGGATCGGCAATTTCGGTGGCAGCTAATATGGTGGCAGTGTCACTAGGAACCGAGACTGATGGATCATTGTTATGCCCTGCTAGTTTTAATTCAGTAGTAGGCATCAAGCCAACTGTTGGCCTCACGAGCCGAGCTGGGGTTGTTCCGGTCACTCACAGACAAGACACCATCGGGTACGTCGAGTGCACGATTTCTTTCTACGTAGCTGCATAACCAAGCTCATAGAATTTTTTGCAGACAGTCAACAGCTCAAATAATAAAACTATTGCAAAATCTTTCTTTTCATGGTTGATTACCTGTTGCGGATGGGGCAAACAATCTTGTCACCTTCATATGTCAACTCTACGCTGAAAACTTTATCATCTGCATTACGTGTTCTCATAGAGCACTCCTGAAATTCTTGATGTAACAGGCCTCTAGGCCGGACTGTTTCGGATGCCGTCTACGTTCTCGATGCCATCGTGGGTTATGACCACAATGACGGGGCAACGAGAGAAGCGTCAAAATATATTCCTCGAGGCGGATATAGACAGTTTCTCAAAGCTCAAGGGCTCCAGCGAAAGAGGCTGGGGATAGTGAGAGATCCCTTCTTTAATTTCACCAATAATCCCGACCAAGCTCTTGCTTTTCAGAATCATTTTCAAACATTGCGGTAACAATAATCACCAGTACAGTGTTGTGAGCAAGAAATAAAATTGTACTGAATGCCTGATCATTTGTAGTTCATGGAAGATGACTTAAAAACTTTTTTCATACTAGGCACGCAGGAGCAGTTTTGGTGGATAATCTGACAATAGACAACATCGACATCATCTTGAACTCCATGGCGAGCGGCGAAGCAATAGCCATACTAGCAGAGCTCAAAATAAATTTGAATGCTTACTTGAAGGGCCTCGTGGTGTCTCCAGTGCGATCCTTAGCAGATGTCACAGCTTTCAACCAGAACAACTCTAAACTGGTGAGCATGTTCAAATTGCCTCTGCATAGAGAGCATTATATACTTCAATAATGCATTTTCAGAATGTTACTACTGGTGTTGATTCAGAAAATAATTTTTCAACCGACTTGGTTTTCTTGATCGCGTGACAAAACCTAAAAATGAGGAGACACATGAGCTGATACTTGCCGAGAGACAACCTAAAGCTATAGTTTGACAAAACATCCATGTCCGGTCAAGTTTGGGAATGACAAATAAGTGCCTGAATGGTGTCACAGGAACTGACTGATCAGATCGGCCAGGACATCTTTCTGGCATCTGAAGCCACGAATGGGATCGACAACACGGAGAAGTCGGCTCTGTCAAACTTGGCAAACCTATCAAGAAATGGGTTCGAGAAGCTGATGATGCAGTACAATCTAGATGCGATCGTCACTACCGGGTTCGAAGTTGCTCCGGTTCTTGCCATTGGCGGATTCCCAGGGATTAGCGTCCCTGCCGGTTACGACAACAAGGGAGTACCGTTCGGAATTTGCTTTGGAGGGCTTAAGGGTTCGGAGCCGAAGCTGATCGAGATTGCCTACTCATTTGAGCAAGCTACAAAGGTCAGGAAGCCTCCCTCATTCAAACCTTGATGATGTGAGGCGGTTTCTTCCTCCTCCCGAAGTGCAGTGCCTCAATATGGACTGCAGCGTGAAGAAGATTACAGCTCATTCAGTGTTAGAGGAGAGATATCTGGTCAATGTTCACTTCTTAAGATTGAATAAAAAGGGATCTATGTGCTCTTATTTTTCTTCCGGAAAATTGCTCTTTTGTATGCAAACTCCTTTCCCTCTCAAATCTAAAATTAATTAAATATATAACTTCAAGCATTAATATTTAAGAAAAAATATATAAATGATAACATAAATATAAACAATTGGATGCTTTAAAAGGTTTAATTGGTTGGCATTATATAATAATTAAATTGTAAAAATTAACAATGGGAAAATGACACGAATTATCTATAAACTTTGATCTATTATGCAATGTCATCTTTAAATTTTTAATTCGTTCAATCTCCAAACGTTTGTCCAATGTTCAATATGATCCTTAAATTTTTAAACAATTTCATGTAATCTACGAAATATATGAGCTTTTACCAATAATTTAGAGATCGCATTGGAAAGACAAACAAAATGTATTTACAAAACGCCGGGGCGGGTCACAGCAATATGACTAGATCCATCTCTTTCTTACTATTTATTAGAGACTTAGAGAGATGTCTAAGGGTTGCGTGAATCTTGAAATTGGGCTTACTTGGACTTTTTATTAGAGTAGAGTCCAGTAGGACGATTCGGTGCTTCAACTTGGACTAAGGTATGAAGTTGGGCCTTTTGCAAAAAGAAATGGGCCGGGTATTTTTTACCCACATCAAACCTGTTAAAGACAAAATGGTCCTTCCTAGTCTAATTTTCAAATCATCCCAATTTCCCCATTAGAAATCTTTGTTGGCGGTGCGCGTACGGTCGACAAGGAAAGTGATTGAAGTGTAACCCATCATTGGCGCGTCGGTCCAATTAATTGCGAAGATAAACGTAGATTGTAGAATCGACATTTTAGTTTTTTTTTTTTTTTTGGCTTTATCGTTTGGCTCTAATGATATCCAAGCTCACTTTCATGCATTTCAACTCCACGGCGATCTTAAGAGAGCACCTTTCTATATCTTTTTTTGTCATACTAATTTCATTCATATCCAATGAAATACAACATAGTCCAACTACAAACCAAGACAAATCCCAAACAATTAAAATCCAGCTAACAAGATGAATAATCAAAATCAGATTCAATGTTATACGTTCAAAGAGCAGATTTTTAACATTTTCAAATCAAAATCAACAATCAATCACTAAATTCGTCTTTAGTAGTGAGTACATATCTATGGCTTTTTGCCTTTTAATGGTGTACACCCAAGTTCGACATCCCAAATATCATCATTGTCCACAATAACAAGATTGAATGAGTATAAATCTAACGCCTTTAAGGATGAAACCTTCACGAAACTCCTCTAATCGCCTTCAAAACTAGATTTTTACATCAACGAAACACGAGAGAAACAAAACTGTGAAATCATATATGCAAAAAACCCCAAATCTAAACTACATCGGGATAGAGAAACTTCTAGATCTAGACAAGATCGAAAGAGAAAAACTCCTCAAAAAGGGAAAAAAGTGAGAATAGGAAAACAAGGGAGGGAAAGATCTAGCTCAAATACTCCCTTCCATGAAAATTGAAGAAGATGACTGTGAAGATGAGAGAGGCAGAGGACAGAACCCTAGCAAGGAGAGAGAAAAAGATTCCCCACACCCCTCTACATTGGCATGGTGCATTCAAGATTTTATTCTTGGAGTGCTTTCTATAAAGTTTGAACTCAAGACATAAGGAGAGAAGTAGGATCCCTTTTCAATAAAATTTGATGCACCCTTAGAATTCAGTCCCTTACTAGTTGAATCAACGTTTGCGGGGCTGAGATTTTAAGAGAATTTATGTTGGTGTTGGAAAAATCTCAAGAGATTTGAGGTGATACTTTGCAAAGGAGCAAATTAATTAACCACGTATCAATTTGCATGAATACGTTTATGCTCGTTTTCAAAGATCAAGGCACAGAAAGGCCCGTCACTCGATTCGAAAACTAAGTTCATCCTATCAGATCAAGCGAATCATGTAATGTAATATCCTTATAATTCAATTGAGGTGGATGTAAACTTACAGCAGGTGATTGCTGGTCTAGTCTAGTTTCCAATTTCCCAAATTTCCTGAAGCGATTGCTGTTCTATTAGCAACCTAGGTTGGTGGGGGAGACAACGGTAGGTGTACGAACTGGAAGAGAGTCCAATGGGTAGGAGTTGTCAAATGAAGAGAGTCCATGGCCGGAAAAGAAAATCCAAATAGAGAAGCCGAGTCTAATTTCATTGGGTGAATTACATTCCCCTTTCGAAACCCGAATTTTAATTGTCTACCGTCATGCTTTCTCTCGAGTACAGACTCGTTTCACGATTTGTATAGGCACAGGAGGACTACTGCTTTTGGAAGAGATCACATTTGAAGAGTCCTGAACACCACTTCTATCGAGACAAAACTGTTGATAAATTGGAAGAAATTACGTCTAGAGAGTCCCGAACACCACTTTTGTCTAAAAAAAAACTGTTGGTAAATTCAATTGTACGACAAGAAATGATGGATCTTATTGTTTTTTTTTTTTTTTTTTTTTGAGACAGGAGGAGAACTGCACCAGAACCGATAAGCCGCGCCGTAAACCCCCTGGTGACGCTAGCGCAGGACCCACCACCACGGCATCACACTTAATACCACTAGCGACCACACTGGGATTTGAACCCGTCCCCTTCGTGAGGGGGATGAAAGCCTAAGCCAACGCAGCCACCACATGGGATGGTAGGACGGATCTTATTGTTGAAGACCAAATTATCCAAGAAATTGCTCCAAACAAACTCTTATACGCTTGACTTGAAAAATAGGACCTGAAAGTTCGCCGAGCACTAGCATATGCACTCCAATTCATCCTATGAAAGCCCATCCAATGCCTTCTTTTCCCTATCAACTAGATCCAAAAGATTCATCAGTAGAAATGGGGAAGATCGCTCTTGCTCTTTTCTTCGTTGCTGCTGTTCAGACCACCGTGCCCTTCGCACAGATCGTGGCTGATGACCCGAAAATGATCGAGTCATGGTACGCCGAGCTCCACCAAGTGCAGCCTAAGCAGACGCGGCTTCGTCTCCATTCCCATGACACCCTTTCGGGAAATAACCCCACTTCGGTCCCAGTCGCTCGAGCGCCATTCCCGAACCGATCCACCACCCTCTTCGGCCTCGTGGTCGTCTTCGACAACCCGCTGACAGAAGAGCCCCAACCGTCTTCAAGGCCCGTGGGCCGAGCCCAGGGGTTGTACGCATCTGCTGGGCTGGAATCTCTGGGCCTGGTCACATGAACATGGACTTCGTCTTCACCAATAAGATATACAATGGGAGCACTCTAAGCATCTTAGGACGAAACGCTGCCATAGAAGCTTACTGCGAGATGCCGATTGTTGGCAGGTCGGGCATTTTCCGGCTCGCCCATGGAGTCGCAATGGCGACGACCCATTCGTTCAATGCCACCACCGGCAACGTGGTCGTGGAGTATAATAGAATAGCTATGCACTATTGATTTGCTAGAGGTTGTCATTATTTCATGCCTCTGATAAGTAACATCGGTTGTCCATTTTGTGGAGATGGCCAACACATAGCTAATGTGACGTAAGAGCTATAATTGGATGAATAATGTCAATAGAGGGATTCCTAGCATTGGCATCTTACAGTTTAAGATTGCAATCCTGTGTTCTATCTCGTTAGTTATTTCAATAAATTGACATGCGATCCTTGCCAACTGTAAATCTAACAACACATATTAAGCAATGCCTATGGTTGATGAAATTAAGAATAAATAACTCGCACTATCTCTGTAACGGTGAATATAGCTACAAATCGACAACTGTAAATCTAACAACACATATTAAGCAATGCCTATGGTTAATGAAATTAAGAGAGCTTGTGAAGATATACGGCCATTATTACAAACACATGTAATGGGTCACGTAAAGTGAAACCGAGCTCATAGTCTATTGTTCTATTGTTCTATTGTTCTCGTCTGGTGTTTACTAAATATAAATGAAGAGGTCTATAACAACTGATGATCATAATTCAGGTGGTCTAGTTCTAACTTTGAAGCGAGGAACCGAATTAGGGGCTTGCTCAAAAAAATGTTCGAAGCAGGCATTAAATCCCTTTTCTTCCCACAAAAAGGGAGGGGGGGCGGAGAGAGAGAGAGAGCTTGGGTTTTGATTTTTAGTTTAGGTGATGTAAGTTTAGTTTCATTTTTCTAATTTTGCAATTAGAGAAACGGTTCAATATCGGCTCTATTTGGGAACCAGCCACCCAGTTCAAAGCCGGACTAGCATCAGGCCTATCGGGGAACTAGCTCAGTCACTTCGGTTCCCAAGAAGAATTGATGGGTTCAAGGTTCAACCTTAAAACTGAACCATTCGGTTCCTAGGTTTTTAACCCATGAACGTATCTTCTGGGAAGCAAACCAGCCCTGAGCGGATCAGTTTTCTGGTTGACTAGGACCATAGCTCACCCTTAACAAAGTGTAAAGTTTATTATCAGTGTTGGTGCATAGTTCTTCCCAATCTCCCTTGGACTGGGTGGAACTCTTGTACATTGGATCGAATAGCACACCCCAAGCAAAAAAGCTCCTGAAAGCTTGGCCTCAGCTTCGGTTAGTAACGAGAAATAAAAAAGAAAAATGAGAGAATTTGAGAGAGAATCTATCTCGGTGAGAAAGCCAATCTAGTAGAAACATTGGACTTGCCTTTTTTTGGGGGTAATTATCCTTAACCTTTTATGCTCACCTCACGTGTGCTCCCCTAGTTGAGTTGTAAAAACCTCACAAGTTAACATGATTTTGTAGAGTCAGAATAACAAGGCATGCTCGACTAAAGAGGAGCCAGGCTAGCCTGGGAGGTGGTGCTTAGCGGCACAGCTGTAGTCTTCAACCTTCAAGGCAGTCTAGTCTGGTCGTGCTTTTGCCTGGAGGCCTCGTGTTGGCCGTGCTGCTTCGGGTCGGGCATTCCTCCCTCGACGTCATTCCTTCCTTAGACCCTTCGCTTTCAATGCTGAACAAGGTGGGCTCAGGCCCAATTAAAGAGGACGACAACTTTTTGCTGCAACTAGGCTCTTGGAAAGATGGACTTTGTTGAAAGGCTCTCAATGGTGTAGACATTTCACGTTCGATGTCACAGTTCCAACCAGAAACCAATAAACTCGAGATCAATGGCGTGTAACGGACGGCGATCTTGAAAGAAGGAAAAGGTGGGTGGGACATAAACACGTCCAGTTGATCTGACACATTAAATTGTCGAATCTCTTTCTAGGATTATAATTGAGATGTCAAGAAGACCCTTAAAAAGACTTTGCTGATTCCACGACAAGCTGAGGTTGCTCTAACACCCTACCTTGTATTAGTCATCAAAAGATCTCCTTTGACAGGGTCTTCTATACTAATAGCACGAGACAACTCAAAAAGAACCATTCAGAAACATCCCAGAGAAGAAAAGGGAAATATGGTGGGCTTCAACAGCTCCTCTTCCCCATTCTCTACACTCAACAGCGTTTAGACCATTCTTCTTCAGATGCGGGCGGAATCAGTAAAAGTCCACCTACGTGCCTAGAGAAATTAGTGCGTGATTTAAGTAGCTAACGTTCCTCACCAAGCTTTCAACAAATGCGGCAGTCCTAGACCAGTTGCTAAACATCTTCTCTTTCAGCACAACACAGCAATCTCGTCATACTCATCCCCCAACAACTTCCATAGCTAGAGCAGCGTTGCTGCACAACAGATCTTATGAAGTTACAGCAAGACCAAACCAACTTCAAACCATACATGTTTAAAAAAATTTTAGGGTGAACCTTTCGATTAAGAATGAGAAAGCTACAACAAACGATGATCGAAATGCTTCAACAGTTGACCCCCATTTTCATGGAAAACGAAAATGAAACAAGACTTAACCTACCATGCTACAATACATCATTCCACAAGCAACAGAATCTAATGTTATTGGTATTATCTTTAGCTTGCTCATGCTTCAACGAATCTGACAATGCAGGGGAATAAACATCTAAACAACCAGAGAAACACCAAGAGCTTTCAAAACTCTCCAGCACTTTTTAATTGCAGAAAGAAGATTATACTCATCTCATACCATGTCATCCAAATAACAGAAACAGCTATAGAGAAGCTTCATTTCAGGCAAAGAGAGAGGTAAATCAAAAGGTGAACCAGTAAAATATTTTCAGAGGGGCGAAAGGAAAGAACATCAATGGTTCCTCAACAGGAATGTCATTTCAAGAGAATGACTCTAACTGAAACACCATTAAAGAAGAGGGAGTGCTTGTGTCCAGGGAACAAAACTCATCATATGCCAAACTTCTAATGACAAAAACCTAGAATACTATGATCCACATGTCAAGATGGAACTTTCCTGGTCCAACAACGGCGACAAAAACCATATTCAAGTTATTCTCTGTCACTGCATGTATCATGCAGTAAGTATGAACTATTTTTCATCATTGTCCAAGCTGCCATTGTTGAGGAAATTCCAGCAACCTCTTGAATAGCGGAATGAGGCCAAGCAGAGCAATTTGAAGCTGTTCGGAGCTATTTACCCGAAGACTGACCTGTCCTGCCCCTCTGTTATTCAAATTTGCGCGAGCAATCAGATTTGTAAACCGCCCGATGGGCAACTGAGATTGTATATTGCCACCAACAGCAAGATCCCCATGCCAATCCATGACAGAAAGGCCAAGAGTGAACAGGGAACGACCCAAAGGGTAATCTTTATCTCTCAAGGTGGCATCTAAGCTGCCTCCATAAGCAACATCACCACGAGCAGTTATAGCACCACCAGTCATAACTAAACGCAACCATTTATTGACGATCAATTTGTCCTCAACTTTCAATCCAGCCGTTAAGGCATCATTCAAGAGAGTAAAGGACAATCCAGCAGTTGCCTTATTCTTCCTGAAATTACTAAGCCTAGTCTCACTGCGAACCGTATAAGCCAGGTCCTTCCCAACAGTCTGCATATCAAATCCTAGCGAGGTTGATTTTCCCTCCCCATGTTTTAGGGAACTAGCTACCTCCATCTGGACATTTGCATCCTTCTTATCTTTTGAGACCTGGCCAGAAAAAGAGATAGGTATCTTGTCTTTAACAACAAACAATCGCTCTACATTAATGCCTTCGTAACCAACATCATGATCCCAACCATGAGTATCAAGAACAGGCCTTACAAGCCACTGGGTAGAGTTATCAAGGTAACGATACCGGTGAGTAGGATTATCAGAATCAAAAGATGCAGGCAAGGCCAAATCTGGCATGGGTACTGGTACAGATGCTGCCCCGCCACTTTCTTCTTCTGCATTTTCAACATATTCACTTGGCTGATCCTTGGCTGCAGCTGCCATCTTCTTCATCATCCTCCGTCGCCTTCTCTCCTCTTTTAACTGTTTCTTCATAAAAAGTTTCTCCCTATATTCTAACTCGTCAAAATACGCCTTCTTCTGAGCCCTAGTAAGCTTTGACACCTGGGCCTTTGTCAACCGCTTAAATGGCGGCAATTCGTCATATTCCGAATCATCATCAGAGTCGGATGACTCATCCAAGTCATCATCCATGTCGTCATCATCACCATACTGCTCCTCAGGCAGCTTCGGCTGTGGCCTCGGTTGGAGAAGAGTTGAAAGAAGGAAAGGCAAAGGAGGGGCTCTTGACCTAGAGGCAAAAGGCTTCCCAGGTGGACTATCTTGCAGCTTCAAAAGTGCATTAGCCTCGGCTAAAATTTTTGAAGCGAAGGAAAGCAGTAACAGATGAGGCTTCCAAACCTGACCATTCGGCAACACTCTCTGTCCAGCCCTATTTGTCCTGCATGCTGAGTGGTTTTCCACCAAAGAAACAGGATTCATAAGCCGCATATCCCCAGCTGCCTGACGAATCGCTTGCTGCACAACATGCGATCGCTGAGTGACAAACATGTCATAACTAGAAGCAGTTCCATTTGGCCCATCAGGCGGAGCTGATGCTGCATGTGTTAGAACCACAATTGCATTAAACCATATAGAGGGTCCAAATATCTCAGTAATTGTGCGCAAAAGCGGCATATCACCAAGATCCCTGCTTTGCATATCTAAGCGGTCAAGATACAGCACAATATCAGGTGGAGTCTTCTTAATGAATCGCTTAATAGAATGGAGGATCTTCTCATTTTGGCGTTGATCCGTCAAAGAAGACAGAAGGCCTGGCGTGTCAATGATGCGCACCTTAATCCCCTGAACAGTTCCTACGACATCTTGAACTTTCTTAGTGCCTGTGTCAAAAGCATCAGTGCTGAACTTCACTTCATCAAATATTGAGTTGATTGTTGCACTTTTTCCCACACCTGTCTTCCCCAAGACCATAATAGTGCAAGAGAAATCAAGAGGTTCCTGCCCAGACGCCTCAGCCTGCTCTGCCATGGCACTTGCACGATCAAAACTGAAGGCACCAACACGGCCTCCATTTCTACCCCTAATCTGCTCTGCTAATCCCAGCCTGTACAGGACCTGTGCCACAACGACGTTATGGGGTGTCTGCCCAAGTCGATGAGCAAGACGCAAGAATTTAACACGTATCATCTGGAGTTGTTCACGGGTCTCATCATGATCTTCAGACTCCCCATTTGCAGGCTCCTCCATATGCTGAGCTTGCGCATGAGATACAGCTCCATTAACACGCGATTGCTGAGAGACTCGAGGTGCAGGCTCCAGCAGAGGAGCAGCACGGCCAAGGCCAGCAGGACGAGCAGGCACCGAAGCATGATTCATCGATCTTCCAGATGATGCAACTTCTTCGGCAGCCGGTATACCATTTTCCCTGATTACTTTCTTACCATCACCCCCACTATCTGAATCCTTCTTTACAAGCTTCTCTGCTGAAGTGTGCTTGTGAGGATTTTCCTGGACATTTTCAACAGGTTGCTGAGTACGAGAAGTCACGTCCTCTTGGTTAATTTCAATTGTTCCGGCCGTAATTTGCTCATCCTTCTCAGACTTAAGCTCCTCTGGAGTCGTCAAGATCCCAGACTCACGAGTGACTGGCTCGTCTGAGGTAGACGAAGGCCTGTCAATTGAAGTTGGATCCTGTTCAGAGATTTTCCCCTGAGAGGAATCTGGTCCATTCGTGGCATCTTTCACCTCCTTGTTGACGTCATTCTGATATTCTGTATCAGTACTGGAAAATGACTTTTTCACTTCTCTATCAGCATCATGATAGACTGACTCAAAGCTAGCTGTCACACTTTCGGTTTCCACTTTCACATCACCTTTGTTTTCTGTAGCCAAAGTAGCATTTCCTTCATCCAGATCATCAGGATGATTAGCAGCTGGAGCAATTTCTAGATCCCTGTCGATGATAACTTTGCCTTCAGTTGCCAAGTCAGTGTCTACTAATTCTTCATGCTGATCACCCGCATACAGAACCTCCACACTAGAAGTTCCCTTATGTTCAGTGTCAAGCAGTCCTTCCATGCTGACATTCCCATTCTCCAACTCATCTTCAGTCCCATTGTCAAGCTTTTCGAGAACTACATCGTGTGTCGGAGTGGACCCATCCACATCATTGTGCGTCTCTTCATCTACATGAAGCTCGGCTATTTCCCTCACAGCATCCTCCCCATTACCCATCAATCCATCATCTTCTTTGACCGGCACTTTCTCATGGGTCCCTCCCTCATCAACTCCATCTGCCACCACCAGAGAACCGCCGATGCTCTCCCCACCCACCAAACCTTCTACCTTCTCCTCAACATCCACCTCCTTGACTATCTCCTCAGGATTCTCAATCTTTGCCGGCGTGCCAATTGCCTCCTCAAATTTTTCATCCTCATGTCCCCCACTAGCATTCTCATTAAAAACCTCGCTAGTCGGATCAACACCCGCGACATCATCTGTATCAGGACCCGGTACGCCGGCCCCCGAAACCAGCTTCAACCCTTCCTCTCGCGAGGAGTCATCATGGGGGGCATCCACCACCGCCTCCTCGAAAACCTCTTCTCCTTCAATGACCTTCGAATCATCCCCCGTCGCCGAACCGACCCTCTCCTCTACTCTCTCCTCCAAAACCCCAGCCTCCCCATTAACCTCCTCTTCCACGCGGGGACCATCGACATCTCGGGCAGCATATTCCATCGCCGATCCCCACGTCAGGCCTCACTCCGGAAACCTAGATTCAACAACACCCGGAAGAAACCAATCTCAGAGAAAACAACGCAATCAACCAACACCAAACACGAAAAAATAAAAAATAAAAAACCCAATCCACAACACCAATCAAAAACCCCAATTCACACGAAATCGAACACAACGAGGAATCCCCATTTCACCCATCAGAAGACAATCGACACGGACAACGGGACTCATTCCGATTCGCGCGGACCGTATCTTACCTCCAACGCGCTCGGCTAGGGTTTTGCAGACGGGACGGAGCTACCGGGAACGACGAAACCGAAGCAGAAAAAGCTCACCTGGCTGGGCTTTGAGGATTCTAGAGAGAAAAAGAGTGCCGGTGTAGAGAGAGAGAGAGAGAGAGAGAGAGAAAGGGCAAGGGGCCTCTCTCTGCCTCTTGTGCGTGTGTGGCTCTCTTGTTGGTTTTCAGTGAAGATGGAAATTTGCAAAGATTTGAGGGGAAAAAATTAGGGATCTCCCTTCCCTCTCTCTCTCTCTCTCTCTCTCTTCAATCGCCACCCTTTTTCTCCCCACCTTCTTTAACTCTCTCTCTCTCTCTATGCCCAATTTCGTCACCAGATAAGGGAACCATCGACGGCTGAGAGCGGCCCCCCGGATCGATCGGACGGCCGCGGAGGCCCCTACATCGGTGTCATCGCGAGAGACGGCCCCCCGAGTCGCGATGACGTGGGCGCGTGTGGAAATGGAGAGCAGAGCCCCAGCACGTGAGGGGAGGGCCTGTCACGTGAGTCACGTGCCGGTGGTAGGGAGGGGAGGTGTGGGGGACCGGGGAGTGCGTTAGGGGGGACGGTACCTTTCCGGCAGAATCTAATCGAGTCGAGTCGAGTCGAGCCGACGCAATTTATGATTAAGCTCGATTGCTGGCAATACGACCTCGACGTCGACTTGGGAAAAGTTTTTTGATAGCGGTCCGACTCAATTAGGAAATACATTGAATTCGAGCATAACCCATATGAGATTGGAGCTAGGATATGAGTTTGAATGATACAGTAAGTTTGAATATATATCAAATTATGCGCATGATCTTGAGCTGGTAAAAACATTTTCGAAGTTGAGCTCAGTCGAGATGAGTTTGAGTTGTATGTGACTCGTGCACAACTATTACAAGATTAATTTGACTCGCCTATGAATTAGAGCGTTCAATTTTCCTACCCCTAAGAAACGTTGGACTAGTTTTTGCCAGTAGTGTAGATTGGACTTCATTAATGACCTAATTCCCTAAAAAAAATCTTTAAATTTAAGTTTAATCTCAATTCTATCTCAAACTTCTTTTGTTTTTCTAAAAAAGACTCAAAACTTTAGATCCATTCCAAATTTATCTCAAACTTTTCTTTGTTTGAAAAAAAGATCCAGCTTTAGGTTTAATCCCAAATCTACTTTGATTTTTTTTTTTATTGCCTAAGAGAAAATTAATCAACTTTTACTCTACTCTCAAATCTAGCCCCATTTTGCCCTCCTCCCTCCAAAAATTGTCATTAATTATCCCTAATTTTCATATCTAAGAACAATTTCAACTTGGAAATAATTTTCTATGTCATCTTAATTATATGGATTTATCGAAATGGAAATATCATGTCAAGTTGGGAGTAAACCATGGAGTAGATTTAATAATTGATTGGAAATTTGCGATTTTTATTTAGACAAAACAAAATTTGAGACAAATTTTGGACTAGATTTAAAGTATGGGATTTTTTCTAAGACAGAGAGAATATTTAAAGCAAACTTATAACTAGAGTTTTTTTTTTTTTTTTAGTCCGAAAAACTTATAACTAGAGTTAAAGTTTAGGTTTTCATTATAAAAAAAGAGCTCGGGACAAAATTGGGATTGAATCTAAAGTCGGGAGGTTCTTTCAAGGAATTAGGCCCTTGATTAAAGTGTTTCGCCAGTCAATTCACAAGTTCTCGACTCGCGATCGAATGACGTCTCCGACAACACGGCAAGAGAGCAGGAGGTCGATACTCATGTTCTTGACTTTTCAAGCCACTGCCAAAAGCATGCCACATTCTCGAAAGCCATGCGTTCCAAACTACTCTAATCTAAACAAAAAGCCGCTTCAAGAACCCTAATTTTATACAAGAAATAAGACATTATCGCGCATTATAAATTAGCAAGAATGAGCGCAATACCCACCTCCCTAGAGCCAAAACTCACCCCAGAATATCTCTTCACCACCTTCCAATGAGAGAGAGAGAGAGAGAGAGAGAGAGACGAATTTGGCGTCGTGCTCCTCGACTTCATGCGCAAGATAAGAAGCAATTGTCGTCGCATGGACGCTGTCTGTCTGACCCGTCTCGAAACCGCCAAGCCACAACGCATCCAAATGCCACGATCTCCGAGATCGCCGAAACCCCCCAACTTGACCCCCGTCACTCGAGAGCTTGGAGCGGCGCTAATGGAGTTTCCCGGGCGGAGCGCCACTGCCGCCCGCCCCACCGCCCCTCGGCCCCCACGTCCCCGCCATGTGGGCTCGTCGTTCTTGGTCGCTTCGGCCTTGTCTTGGAGAAATAATTTGCAAACGATCATCGTCGCCCACGTGAATATGTCTAGATCTAAGGACGGAGCGCTTGGACCGTTTGCAATTTGGCTGTCGTGTGTTCTTGTTTGGCTGGTTATCTTTTTGGTCCTTTATTCCACCCATGTCACATTGAATGGGATGGACCGGAGGCCGGAGAGATGGATATTCGATCGTTTCCGCTTGAATTGGAGTGGCGAATAGGCATGATGGAGTCGAGACAAGTCAATGGGGGTATTGCTAATTGAATGACATGACTAGAAAACTTACGGTTCAATTGTACTGAGCTTCGACATGATTTCCCTCCTGTAACTATGAGTTAATTTTACCATCGAAATCAAGTTACCCTCGCTCAAGATGATTGGGTTTCGGCAGGATTTATTTAGTGGCAATTCCGAAATAGCCATAGTTTGATATTGTTAGGCCAATTGGTAGTGACAAATGGGCCAAAAAAAAAAAAAAAATCATATTGTCTTTTAGGGTTTCAGTTTGTGGCGAGAGTTAGAGTAGAGTTGGTGAAACAAATTTTCATTTATCCATTCATTACGACTAAACTATTTTAAGATCTTAAGACACGGGACAAAAGACATTACTCGAAAAATTACATCGTCTCAAGTTGGTCCCTCCCTCCCATGTGTTGCCAAATGGTCCAAAAGCAATGATTAGCTTCCCAATAACTATGTTGAAGCCGGTGTTCATAAGTACAATATAGAAATTAATATAATTCTGTGTAAAGTCCATGTAGTTTGGAATTGGTTCATAAAAAAGATAAATGGAGATACTCATGAACTTCAATGTATTATTTCGTTCTTCGACAGATTTATTTAAAACGCCATAATGCAAAAAAATAATAATTAAGTATCAGATAAAAAGAGATGATTTCAAGTTTTAATTTAACCATTCACAAAGATTTAACAAAAGCGACATTCAAAGAATACAACACATAAATAAAAAGATCCACGTATCTTGAGACTAAAATAAAATGAATTTGTGAATAAGCTAATGACATTTGAAATCCTCTTTTTTCCAATTTACTTGAGATGCATTTAATTAGCAAAACATAGAGTTTAAAATTTTTAGCCATATATTACATGCTCGAATTATAATTTTCTTTTATCTAGTATATATTACATGCTCGGTTTATGATTTTCTTTTATCTAGTATTTTCTACCCTTAACCGGTTACGGATGGCCTATGTGTAAATGTACACAATCTCCTACCAAAGAAAAAAAATTGCCCATATTCAACTTATACCAATCATCTCGTCACATTACTCAATAATAATCTGTTTTTCTCAGCCTTGAAATATCTTGTGATCAATATTAGACCGTGTTTATAGAAATTTCTAATGGTGAGATTACTTGCTGTGCATGTTTTGCCAAACCCTAGATGACCTACCGCCTTTCTTAGTATAAGAAAATCCTAACCTCGATAATAGAGTCCTTTCGACATCCTCTAACCACCCGCAATTAATATCATTAAGGGAAGATAATGCAAATAATATTTTAATTTTAGCCAAATATATAATTTAATTTTCAAAATTTTTAATTTATTTAATATGATCGATAAATTTTTAGCACAACATCCTATGATTCATGAATTTTTAATTTACTTAACGTGGTTAGGGAGTTATATCAAGCCCGCGTAGGGGATTAGCTTCGACTTATCGGAGCATGTCATTTCGAACTCCACCTACTTCCCTCCTCGCGCACGTTTTTTTGGAAAAAGGTTATTACATGTTTCGGTTCCCCATGAGCCCACCGATCTGAACCGTACAATCAAGTGGGCCCAGGGCGAAACCACTTGATCTTACCGCTCAGATTGACTCTCCTAGTAAGCACTCGGATCTCCCAAGCGTCGCTCCGTATTTTATTCCTCTGCCCTTTCTCCGCTGCTGCTGACATGGCGACATGCTATTGGCGGATACCCGAAAGCCCCCCGACCCGACTCGACCGCCGCAGCGGGCCCATGACCGCCGCCAGTCCGCCGCCGCCACCCGCGCCACCGAAAAATCATCCCCCCGATCGCCCCCACTCCAGCGGCGATGCTCGCCGGACCCCACCGCGTACCACCCGCCGCCGCCGCCGCCCGAGCAAACCCTAGATGAAGAATCCTCGCCCTTCTTCACTTCTCATGGTTTCTCTTCCCAATGCCCCCCCTATCCCCTCCCCAACCTCTCGATGACTTCCCGTCCCGTCCGGATCCGAGAAAACGACCCGCCCGCGACCCGGGCCATCCCTCCTGCGTCGTCCGCTCCCTCCTCGGTCTCTGCTCTCGGGGTCAACTCGGGGACGCCGTTGACTCCCTCCGCCGTCTGGCCCTCAAAGGCGTCCGCTTGCCCTCCAGAGTGCTCGCCCACTTGATCCACCAATGCGGCGCCGCCGCGTCCCTCCGACAAGGGAGACGCGTGCACCTGCATCTTAAGCTCACGGGGCTGAAGAGGCCCGGCACGTTCCTGTCCAACCACTTGATCGAAATGTACTTTGGATGCGGCGACATAGTCGCCGCGCGCAAGGTGTTCGACAAAATGCCGGCAAGGAACGTGTATTCGTGGAACAGCGTGCTCTCTGGGTATGCCAAGTTGGGCAGGATGAATTTGGCGAGAAGGTTGTTTGAGAAAATGCCAGAGAGGGATGTCGTTTCATGGAATACCATGGTGATGGGGTATGCACGGTGCGGTTGCTGTGATGAGGCAGCGAGGCTGTATAGAGAGTTGAGGAGGTCAGGGACTGAGTGCAGCGAGTTTAGTTTTGCGGGCATTCTGACTGTTTGTGTGAAGTTGAAAGATTGGTGCCTTAGCAAGCAGATTCATGGGCAGGTCTTGGTTTCTGGCTACTCATCCAATGCGGTCATCGTCAGCACTATAGTCGATGCGTACGCAAAGTGTGGGGAGATGAGTGATGCGCGGAGAGCATTTGATGGCATTCGAGTGAAAGATATTCTTGCTTGGACGACATTGGTCTCTGGATATGCCAAATGGGGTGACATGGAGGCTGCGAAGGGAATATTTGATCAGATGCCTGAAAAGAACGCAGTTTCTTGGACTGCTTTAATTGCTGGATATGCAAGAAATGGTTTGGGTGATGTCGCGCTTAAGTCATTTTCGGAAATGATGAAACTTCACCTTAAACCAGACCAATTCACTTTCAGTAGCAGCCTGTGTGCTTGTGCTAGCATGGCCTCATTGAACCAGGGTAAACAAATCCATGGCTTCTTAATAAGGACTTACTTTAAGCCCAATACAATAGTTGTCTGTTCTCTCATTGACATGTATTCTAAATGTGGTCTTCTCAGTTCTGCTAGGTTGGTTTTTGATCTTGAGGGTGACAAGAATAACGTGGTTTTGTGGAACACAATGATATCTGCCTTAGCGCAGCATGGCCAGGGTAAAGGTGCAATAGAGATGTTTGATGACATGATCAGGTTGGGCATTAAGCCAGATAGGATCTCTTTACTTGTCATTGTCAATGCTTGCAGTCATTCCAGTCTTCCAAAGGAAGGACTGCAGTTGTTTGATTCCATCACACGCGATCATGCAATTTCTCCAGATCAGGAACATTATGCATGCATGATTGATCTCTTGGGGCGAGCTGGTCTGTTTGAAGAGGTAATTAACCTGATCCATATGATGCCTTTTCCACCGGATGAGCGCATATGGAATGCCTTGCTAAGTGTGTGTAAGATACACACAATTTGGCTTTAGGAAAAGAAGCAGCTGAACGTCTGCTTGAGTTGCAACCAAGCTCTCCTGAAGCTTACATATTCCTGTCAAGTGTCTATGCATCACTTGGGAAGTGGAAATCAGTAAAGGATGTCAGAAAACTTATGCATGATAGATGTGTAATGAAAGATCGAGGTGTCAGTTGGATAGAAACTGACAGTAAGGTGCATTCTTTCTCCATTGCAGAGGACTCGCATCCTTCAAAAGAAGAAATATATTTGATGTTGGATCAGATTGCTATCCAGATGGAAGAAGACAAGTTACGACTCGATACTCAATAGTCACCGTATGTAACCTCAATCCTCGGACAGCTCGGGGTCAATCAGGGAAGATGACGCTTTGGCTGGGGAGATCAACCTGTAATTCTTGTTCTCTTGAGCTAGGTCAAGGAAGATCATGCTCTGGTTGGGGATTATCAACCTGTAATTTTTGTGCTCAACTTAGATGAGGGCCTATAACACCAACATCAATTCTTTTGATGCTAAAGAGCTAGAGAGTTTCTGAGTAAACTTGTAGTATACTTGAGAATCAACAAAGTTTTGACAGGCTGCTGAAGACTTTTGTGCTTCAGGTCATCTTCATTCACCTCCTTTTGTTATTGTACTTCGAATGAGAAATAATAATATTTTCTGGGTTTACCTTTGAGAAATTCGGTCACTAAATTCCTTATGCAGTATTTATAATCTTCTCTTCATGTAGGTCTTCGACAAACATAACAGAAGTGATGACTTTCACTTTGTAATGGATATTCTTAAGGTAAATGAGATGCCATTGAGATGCCAAAAAAGCGCTTTGACTTGAATTATGCCTAACAGTTTCAATCGTGATTATGTGGTCGGTAACATGTGATCCTTGTTCTTGTGGGAGATTGAAATGTGCATGACTCATCCAATGGTTTGCTTAGGAACTGTGATGTTAGTTCAACCTCCGAGTTGCCGTCTTTCGCTTTCCTGTCACGGGCGGAAATGTAGGGATGCTCTTGGTTTTATGCATCCTCTCGCCTCGTTCCACGTATGTGAACTACACCCTCAAGCAAGATGGTGCATCGTACATGCATAGGCCGCAAAGTGTTCCGCGCAATTACCTCCTATTTGACGTAAGTTGATTCAGAGCATCACCTCAGACCATTCCAAACTAGAGCAGATCATAGCAGAGGAGCATCTACCAGTTCCACGGTACAGTTCAACTGCGACGTTCACCTTCCACAAAAGATGAAGCCCTGCTTCTTACCTCCAGTGGATCGTTGTAAGGAAAGTTACAAGCACGTGCTCAGACGTAGATTCTACAGAGGTCATGATGCTTGTGTATCTACCTAATATATATATTGAAAGACCGTTTGTTCTCTTGTTCATCACGTAACGCTTGACTTTACACCTATATCTCTCACGTGATAAAACTTGTTGCATAATTCTATCACGCCGCCCACATTCGGCCAATAAGTATTAGCTTACTAAATTATCATCTGCAAGCTGCAACCCTAAGGAGTTTAAGTTTCAGTACATGATAAAAATAAAGAAATATATTCTCAAACATATAGTTTACTTTATCATTCTCAAACCTCAGAATCTCATTAGTTTAAAGGTATCGTGTTCCTCAAGCATAGAAAATTTCTTTGAACAAAGAAATCTACTCAGCAAAATGCAACAAATTAATGATATTTTTTATTCAATAGATATTGCAAATTTGAAGTATAATTTATTTTATCCAGGCAGTGCCATTTAGTGAATCAATTTCTTGCTTTCAATTATAAGGATATTAAAGAGAATATACAATCCTATTGCTTCAAGATTATAGCAAAAACTTTTCAACCTGTAATATATCTTTAAATTTACAAAATTTAAAAGTCACAGCTTCATTTAAATCGTAAGATATTTACATCTTATTTATGATTAAAAAAATAATTGCAATGATTTATTTTATAAATTCACTTTGACTTCACAAATTTTCAAGATACCTATTAGGATAAAGCTCATAAATTTTAGTTTGTTGTGCTTCAGCTTCTTCCTTCAATTTCATGTTTCAAGTAAATTTTAAATAAATGATAAATCATTATGGTGAACGAATAATCTTAGCCAAAAATACTTTGATTTAACTTAATTTAAAGCTAAATATTGGAACAAACTTCTATATATGTTGTGACAAAACACATTCGTATATTTATTTTATTCAAGTAGTTCAATTCATTGAATCTAAAAGTGAATAAAATTTCAATGTTATTGTTTATGCTAAATACAATTCACTACCAATATACGTCTAAAAGAAAAATTATTAACATTTACAACTTATTTTAAAACATCATGTTTATGTTTTATTATTTAGAATAATAATAGAAAAAACTTAAATTGAATATTTACTTAATTTTACATTAGAAAATTTCAAATATATTGTTACGGACATATGTACGGCAGTTTCTGGGCATCAAAAAAATAATAATAATCACCTTTGATCTAGGCTTGCCTCCATTGTATTTGAGCATCAAGTTCAGAAGTTTTTCCTCGGTAACTTTCAACTTTACTTTCTGTTTCGGAGTACTATCACTGGTGCGCATCTTACATATGAATGTAACACGAAAAAGGAGCCTAATGCCCCAAATAATTGTGGTGGGTGGCCCAACTTACTGACGAATGATAGCAACACAATGCAGCTCCTCAGCCTGCCCAGATGTGACAATAATCCCATTTCCTTGACGAGGTAGTCCCTTGAAGGTGGGAGAAGGACATTAAAAATACATAAAGTTGTGTGCAATGCTCTAAAAGTTTTCGCTATTTCATTTAAGTGTCAAAATAGAGAAAAAACAATCACTTACATGCATCTGATGAGAAATTTCAGCCAAAACAAGTATGTGACATTTATAATTAAAAGTGTGATATGATGTGGCATTTGTTTTAATAAAAATCAATCTACGTTGATAGATTAAATGATGTTGCACAATCCCACGTAGCTTGGTGAAGTTAAACAACGTCACCACACCTTTGGGAAAATAATGTCACACCACTCTCCCCATCACTGCTAGCTCGATCATCTTTAATGTTGGCCAATCGTCATAGCATTCTCCCTATCATCGTCGCTCACTCGCCGTCTTTATTATTCTCGCTCTCTCAAGTTTGTCATTCTCTTTGAGTCGCTTAATTGGAAGGAAAAATTAGAGCTTGGAGGGTAAAATTAGGGCTCGAAGGCAAAATTAGGTTTAGAGGGAAAAATTAGGGTTCTAGCTATAGTTGTGGGGACGAAAGTACTAGAGGAGGAATCGTGCACCAATGAAGAATCAATGACTGCACCCAAAAGAAGAACCCAACTAAGGTCAAGTGGAGCACAATCCAATAAGAATCAATCAATGCTCTAGAACAAACAACACAAAAGACAAGTCCAAAGATAAAAGCGGAACCTTGATTGATGGGGTTGATATTATTTGTTTTTTATATGTTTGGTGGGAGGGGAAGCTGCACATGCTTTGGGTTGATGTTGTTTGGTGAAAGGGGAAGCTGGATGTTTCTTTCTATTAGCCAGATTGACTAAATGTAAAGAAGTAGTTGAATGTCAATGGCAATGATGTTTATTTTGTCTATGCTTTTACTAGTTCAATTTTTGTCTTGCTTTTGGCTTTGATGTGATGGGTTGTGCAAATTTTTGTGGTGATTTGTGCTGGCATGGTGCAGTTTTGTGCTTGTGTTGCACTTCTTTTTACAGGTGATGCAAGCACAACATTGCACCGACACTTGTATGTGCTAGTTTATGCCCGCATGAGCCAGTCGATATAGTTTTGTGCTTGCACCAACCAATTGGTCTAGCTAAGTTTTGTTTATTCTTTTGCTAGTGCCTATCTTTTATCTTGCTTTTGGCTTACTTGGTCTTGTGCTGCTCGTGCAAGTTTGTTATGGGACTGCTAGTGATGGCTTTTGTAGTAGATGTTTCTGGTTATTACAGGACTACACCAAATGTGCTGCTGGTGCAAGCTTTTAGGTAGGTGGTTCTACCGGTTTGTACTTGCACCAACACGTTTTGTGCAGTTGATACAAGCACAAGACTGCACCAATACTTGTTAGTGCCGGTGTGTGTTTGTCAATGAAATGATCGATTTTTTATAATGGCGACATAAAGTGATTACTTTTTAACAATGATGACACTAAAATGATCACTTTAAACAAAATTTGCCACTCAAACCATTTAAAAAATAATAATTAGATAATGTCGTTTAGGAGTTTTATGCTATTTGGGGACGCCGATGAGCCACATAGGACTAAGAAATTAGTGAAATATGACCATGTCATATTTCCGCCGATTCAAATAGGAGTTGACACTTAAGTGTTTATTTTTTTTTTTTTTCCAAAAGGCACTTAAGTGATAAATATATATTATATATATATATATATATATATATTTTAAGACTACACAACTTTTAGCACTTCTAATGTCTTTTTTCCTCAAATATCTGTATAGGTTCATTGACTTTCCGTGGTAATATTGTTGGAATTGTTAAGGAGAGACAAGGAGCTTTTGTTTCCAATGACATCTTTCTCAAAACAGATGTAGTAGCATCATCTTTCTCAAAACACATGCAAAATCACCTTAGATCTAGGCCTTTCTCCATTGTATTTTAGGGTTTTTTAGGCCTTGCTTCAGTTCATAAAAAAATGAAATTGGGAATCGACCGAGGCTCACTAAAACCTCCAATCAGCAAGTAACTGGTTTCTGATTTTACCTTAGAACTAGACTCACCCTTGACAAGAATTGGGTCGATTGGATTTTCAACTAAAAAATTGCGATTAGTTGAAGTTTGGCCAAAAGTTTAGAAAAATATATTTTAATTTTTTTGTGAAATGACAACATCATCGCCGCCACCCTTGGCCGAAGCCTTTTGGTCGGCCGGCCACCGCATGTCACTGGCGATGTTGGCCCAATGCAGCGACGACGAGGGCCTACACGATGCGGCGATGGCGATGACACACAGGCCCGGGCCATGGGCGGCCAGTCATGTGCTGGGCCTCGTGTGCCCAGTGCATATGGCCCGCAAGGAAGCACTGCCGGGCTGCAAGCTACCGCTCAGACTTAGGCCGTTCCCAAGGCCCAAGTCACGCTGGAACGAGGCTTTTCAATCCGGATCCACTTTGCTCTCTCTGAGGCTAGATTTGCTTTTAAATATGCTTCAAATTTCTCATTGTTTTTTTCTGAAAGGTTGATTCCTATCTTGCTCATTCTTGCTCATTCTTGGAAAATTTATTTCAGATCAGCCGTTACAAAGCTAAAACTGGCTTAGGAATTTGTGTTGTATGGTCATTCTACTGTTGGTTTAGAAGATATTAATTTCATTAGATAGATAGATCATCATTTGCTAAAATATCGATTGCATATCTAGAAATCCCTTTCGAATAAGGTTTGCATATTGAAAAGATCAAGCCGATGAGCTGAAGGGATAGAGTTCCTTGAGGGTCATTGGTTAGTGAATTGAAGCTCAATATGTGTGACAACTTTTATATGTATTTGTAGATAAATAAAATTTTGAAATTGAGTTGAACAAACCAGCCCTGTCAATTAGGGGCGATTAGTTCTTGGTCCAGTTCGATCCGGTCCATTCGAAACTAGGAACCGAACTAGAGGGACTGGACTAGGGATTGATTGGAGGTCTTTGGAACCAGATTGGTCTCGGCTCGGTACGATTCGATTCCTAAGGGTTCAGCACTTCACTTTGCAATGAAATTTCACATCCAAAGTAAACAAGCTTGTCCAATACATAACCACCATGTTCTTATCTCATTGTGGATACTTTGAAATGGTACAAACAAAATATAAAGTTACCCCAATAGATTTCCCTCGTAAAGGAGTTTTTTACTTACATCACTCGTTTCTAAACTACATTCCAATCAAGAAACTTACTCAAAATGAACGCATAATTTAGTGAAGCGTGTGCCCCAATGTGAATTCAGCTAAAGAGGAGGTGTGAGTGTCATGGGCGAATTGGAAAGAATGAAGGGGAGGGGTGCATGAGGGATCCTAGATTATTAGGTTTACATTTAATAAATAAATTAATTAATAAAAAGTAATTAGTCTAGTTCCCTTGGAATCGGAAACTAGATCAGCACCCGCAATTTGGTCCGTTCCAAACAAATTATTCGGTCGGTTTGTTTTGCTCACTCCTACCGTCAATTCAAAATTGCTTTCATATTTTAAAATGACGTTGTGAAATGAAAATTGTGAATTTGAATGTTTTGCACGCTTTCCGAATATGAATGGATTTGATTTCGAATGTCGATTGCCATATAATAATGATGAATAACATGTTGATTAATTGTATAAATTGATGATCAAAATAGGCCGCATCCTTGAATTAATACGTAAAAATGCATGATGTTCTGACTCACGCTGCCTTGTAATTATATGCTGGTTTCCGATTGCCGTTGTGAAATTCCATGTTATTAGATAATGCACGCTGATATTGAATATTATGTATAATAGACCACAGTGATGTTGGCTGGACTGGATTCATCCCTTTTTTTTTTTTTTTTTTATTTATTTATTGAATATGAGATATAATAGGCCACATTGATGTTGGTTGGGCTGAATTCATCCCCTTTTTTTCAGTGTGATTTGAATACCTGATCGATTGCTAAATGAACCCTCGGACCTAGAAATCTAGATTTTGCAGATTGGTTGACCCCTCGGTGATTGCTGGCTTCCTTCTAACACTTAGGATTTTAGGTTCCTAATCAACCTAGAAATTATTGGTGGCGACTCGCACTATGTTTTAAGATTGTAATTGCAGTAGCGCACCCCAACCCGGGGTAGGGAAGACTCTAGGCCATAGACCGCGGGAAGGGTCTTTTGAAATCACGATGTCTTCTGTTTGCTTTCTATTTCATTCGATTTTCAATATTGAAAGCAACACTTTCCTCGCTTCGAAAAACTTGCAGGACAATGTTGTCCCGCCGGTGCGATGGAGCATCGACCGGCGAGGCACTACATGACACTTTCCATGACAACATGTTACTTTTTTGGCTCGGGGTCTTTTCTTCTTTTTCTGAAACGAAGGACTTAAAGCCAAGAAAGAAAAACAATTCAACATCTAAAACAGTAGAGCATGCTCTATTTCCATATGGAACATAAGCTAACTCCTTTAGCGGATGCTGAATTATCTATGCCTTTTGCTCTTGAAATCAGTCCAAAATTCGCAAGCCAATCAGTTGGAACAATTACCTTTTCTAGAAGTATGTGACTTTTTCAAATTATGTTTTGGGTGATTCTTACGTTTTAATCTTTCATTTTTTGTAATGATTCGACCTAGATCATCATGCTTGTCCGACCTGCCATCCCGCTTTTCCTAGTGAACCAGTTACTTCTTTCCAAATTTTTCTAAGCCTGGCCAAAGTCTAATCATCTCTCACCCTTGAGGATCGACACTGATAAGGATTTAGAAAGATCGTTTTGCTTCTCCTATGCAAGAAAGAAACGTAGGTAAGGATTTAGAAAGATCTCATGGGTTCACCAATAAGACCAATTAGATGGTTGAAGACAATTAGAGTTCAGATAGTGCTCAAAGGCCTTTCCTAGACATGGACTGTGTGCACAACTTCTACAACTATCTTTTTTAGGGAAATTATAAAAAGAAAAGCCATAAATCTATTATACGGATGCTAATAGAGTCTTAGATCTTTTAATTTAACCAATTTAGTTTTGTTGTCCAATTTAGATGGGAAATCGCTAATGTGAATGTCGATCATCTTACTTGGTACAAGTGAAGTTGATGTGGATGATTTTACAATTTTTAAAATAATTTTCTGAATTTTTTCCTTCTTTATTATTTATTTATTTATTTATTTGGTTTTGACCCTTGCCTAGGCCTTCGCCAGTCACAACGATGGTCCGTGAGCCCCTGCCTAGTGGCTGGTGAGGTCAACGGCTAGGGTTAGGACACCCTTCCTAACCATAGCAAGGGACGGCGAGGATCAAAACAAGGGGAAAAAAAAAGGAAAAGGAGAAGGAAAAAATTAGAAAAAAATATTTAAAAATTGTTGCGTTAATGCTGGTAGGATGGGTGGTGTTTGTGTTAACTATTCCTGGCCAAAATTGGCCAGAATGGCCAAATTGACAAATTACTAAAAGGTTTAGAACTAAATTAATCAAATCGAAAGATCTATAATTAAATTGAAATCCATGCATTTAGATTTTAATTTAATCAATTAAACATGCAAATCCAGTTTCTTCGGAGTCGCCACTAATTAGTAGATCAATTAGATGTCCCTTATGTGAGATATGACATGGCACTTGCAAAGTGATATATTTCATTTGACTCTATAAGCATTTGCATTAAGACCTTCTATGAAGATATAGGTCGGTCCCATCATCATGATACAAAAAATTGCAGAGTTCACTTTATCTATGATTTTTACTTTTCTTTTTCTTCAACCAACTACCGTGAAATGACCATTCACATCTAAACACACATGCTTACATCTTTATGAATTCACTCTTTTTTCAACCAATATTGTTCCCATTTTTGATCGCATATTTTTGCACTGCTCTTTTAAATTGAGTATGAGACTTGAATCTCATGCCTAATCATGAAGTGTGCCTTGGAGCCCCATTATTACACTACAACGCCCATCAATCCAAAAATCGCATTGATCACCTAGTTTTTTTTAAAGAAAACTCAATTAACACTAAATTACTATAGACTAATATATGCCCATAAAATCAACATTTTTTTTTTTCTTCTCGTGGTGAACAAGTTCTGTGAAAAGTAGGAGAGATGGATATAAATGATCGAGGGAGCTGAATATAGATATGAACCAGTTAGATTCTAAAAATTAGGTTGGGGACATCAATGTATGGGACATGGGTTCGGTTCCTGCAAGTCGGGACTGTTGCTGCTCTCTTCCGGTCCACCCATTTCAAGCCACAACCTTGTGTATGACTGGCTTCACAAAGCATTAATACAGGTTTAAGATTTTTTTGGTAATTGTCCCTGCTTTTTTTAACTTACTGTCATATTATCTGCTTCCCCTTAAATTGATTTTCCAAGCGCTACTAACTAATTCGCACCAGAGTTTCTTCATTTCTGTTGGCCAACAAATGGAAAAAAGCGTGTGGAGGAAGAAGGGGTGGGAGATATCCCCACAAGGATAGATAAACTTTCTAGATAGCCACACAAGTGGACCAACAGATGATGATTAGCTCCCTACCAATAATGCAATCAACATGGCCCACCATATGGAGGAGAATGCAATGCAACACACCTAATCCAGATTTGACATCCAACATCATTATAAAATACAAATTATATAAGACATAAATCCTGATGACAGGTCATACTTTCCCCCTCGGTCTTTTCCTGCAATCCCAAAGAAGTCCAAGCTCCTTGGCATTAATCCACCTGTGGATGTGGTTACAATGTTCCATTCTTGATGAGAATATAAGTTTTCTCCCACCAGTTACACCCGCAAGCAAGAAGAGGAAGAGGAGACTCTTATCCTCCTCCTCCTCCTCCTCCTTTTGAGTTTCAAGAATGGGTTCCACGGTCTCCACACAGGTACAGAAAAGAAAGGCCGTATCAACCGAGAGGAAGGTCCTGTGTGATCTCAAGGAATCATGTGGCTGCGATTTCCATGGCTGCGACTACCGCCCGCCGGACAGGAAAGCCTGGATGGCCGGCCTTGGCCCGGAGAAGCTCCACGTAAACCAGATTGTTTGGCCCGGAACCCACGATTCCGCGACTAACAAGATAGGCATACCCTTTGTGTCTCGCCCTTTCGCTCAATGCCAAAGCCTGTCCATCTACCACCAGCTCGCCCTGGGCACGCGCGTGCTGGACATCCGGGTGCAAGAGGATCGCAAGGTCTGCCATGGGATCTTGGTCGCCTACAGCATTGACGTGGTGATCCGGGATATCAAGAAGTTTCTATCGGAGACTGAGAAGGAGATCGTGATTCTCGAGATCAGGACTGAGTTCGGGCACCAGGACCCGCCGGACTTCGACAAGTACTTGGTTGAGCAGCTAGGGGAATTTCTAATCCACCAGGATGACCATGTCTTCGGGAAGACAATCGAGGAATTGTTGCCGAAGAGGATAATCTGCGTTTGGAAGCCTAGGAAGTCGCCTCATCCGAAAGCAGGTGATCCTCTGTGGAGCGCCGGGTATTTGAAGGACAATTGGATCGACACCGATTTGCCTTCGACTAAATTCGACGGCAACATTAAGCATTTGAGCGACCAGCCGCCGGTGTCATCCAGGAAGTACTTCTACCGGGTGGAGAACACGGTCACGCCAAAAGCAGACAATCCTATCGTGTGCGTTAAGCCAGTGACGGGCCGAATCCATGGGTACGCACGGCTCTTTATATCGCAGTGCTTTGCAAAGGGTTGTGCTGATCGTCTGCAGGTCCTGTCGACGGACTTCATCGATGAGGATTTTGTCGATGCGTGTGTCGGGGTCACACATGCCAGGATTGAAGGGAAAGCATGAAATTCGCGGAATTTTCTCGCTGTAAATGCTGTGTAAATGTCACGGTTCTTGTGTTGAGCTTGAGATCTCCTTCCTGCTGCCAAATCATACATCAGAGGTGACAGTTTTTTATTTGGGGTCAGATGGTGTGTAAGACTTGTATGGTCTTGAGTTGATGTATTTGTTTGTTCGTGGTTTATTGTGTACAAAGAGTTGTCGGTGTAATCAATCATGGCATGAGATAAAAAAGCAATAGCACTCTCTGGATATTGTTGGATTCTGGAGGAAACTTCCTACTTTCTTTCAAAGTAGGACATTAGAGCTTGAAAGAGCAATATGCAAATCACATCCATCCAACTGGCTTCTGATAAAGTTACAAAGGTACTACAAGACAAACGACTTTCAAGTGGGGTGACATAGGCCAAAATGCAAATCTCTTATAAGATGGCTTCACTTTACAGATTAGGGGATGAAAGCAGAGTTTTAGAATAAGATCACAGACATTCTCCAGTTTGGCTTGATCATTATTTCCCCATAAAGATGTTTAGCACACTTTTGGGTGTCAAGACCACATTGATCTCTCATAACCCAAATTATGCGTACACAAGAGCTGAATAAATGAAGCATGACAAGACAAGGAGGATAAAACCTGGGCAGAAGTAACCTAATAAAATGGAAGCCATATCAAACTCAAATCCTTGCAATGACTCATCAAATTGTAAAGAAAGAACTCACAAAGTCATACTAGCAAATTCCATTGGAAATGTATCTAGAAGTAGGCATCAATGGTAACTCAAAGATAGAAACAGCTAAGTGCATTCATTTTCCTCCTTTGAGCCACAGGTCAAAAGGTTCTATCTTATCGGGATGCTCATGAGATGCCATAAGGTCCCTCAGTGCGAGTTTTTCTGCCAGGGATGCCAAGCATGGTATTTCTTCCAGCAGAATACGCGTTGATGCTTGCATCAGATGTAGGTGCAAGTTTGATGGCATGTATCCTGCTAAGAAATAGCGACAGAAGCCTTCTCTCTACAGAACTTTTGTTTCAGGACTCCCTCTAACCGCTGGAAGATGGATGAAAAAGCTCCTGCAACATGACAATGCAAAACTAAGTTACACCAAATGCTGTAAGCTTTGAGAAGGTTGAGATGGACTCGATGTCCTATATATTTAGCAGGCGAAATGGTAAGACATGTCAGACAATGTAGACCCACCAGAGATGAGTATGGCATCAACTGTTTGTTATTATTTATTTTTCCTTTAAGATGAGTCACATGACAGATCCTCTCTACCAAACCAATGTGAGCAGAGCAAGGCAAGAGCCGTTAAAGATACTTAAGGATTCATCACCCAGGACAGGAAAAAACTTGACAAAATCATAGAGCAAAACTGGGCTGCCCGGAGTGGAGAAAAGATATCTGAAAACTAATGAGAGTAGGCCTTACAGATACAACTAGAAGCAGAAGCATCAATGTAGAGGTCAAGTCCATGAGAGCTTTTATTGGATGCTGCCTCCACATGAGCCGTTAATGGATTTACCATGAAGGGAGTACCAAATAAACTTACCTAATAAGCCCTTCAACGGCTCATGTGGAGTGGGCTAACATAAGCCGGGAGTACCTAATAAATTTACCATGAAGGAAGGCTTATCCTCATTCCGAAATGGCAGGAGAGTTCTATTTACTGAATGTTAATTAGGTAGCGCTCTTTCGACCAAAAAAAAAAAAGTTAGGTACAATGCTCCAGGAATAAATGCTGGTTTACTCAAGATACAGATAACCATAAAAAGTACACACTAAAGGACATAACCCACAAATCAATCATCAACCCCTTCACAGAATTCCTTCACCAGTCATCATTGACAAAACACTGCACCTAATCCCCAGTGAGAACATCCACTACTATTGCTAGTTGCAAGCATAAAATTAATTATATGAACCTGACAATGAGCCATCTTTACGCTGCAATGATCCTTTTACTAGCAGGGTGCCAGGAATTTGCTGAAATACCTGCTTGGAAAATAGTATAGCACTTCATAAGAAATTAAGAAAGGCTTGTTTTCACTTATTAAAAAGACCTTTTTTTTCAAGCATAGCATAGTATAGTGAGAGCTTACCGTTATGCGGAAACTTAAGTCATTTGAAGGACAAGGCATACTGTCTGAGCAACTGGGTGGCTCTTCCTCACAATCGCCACCCAGAGATTCCTCAGGAGGCCCTACCTTATTCCTCAAAATTCCTTTTAGATGATCATTTGATGCAGTAATCTGTTCAAAATAAAAGGCCTAGATGTAAGGAAAAAATTGCGAACTGCTACCACAACAGTTTTTGGGAACCTAAA
Organism: Eucalyptus cloeziana; assembly: GCA_014182715.1. Taxonomy (NCBI): domain Eukaryota; kingdom Viridiplantae; phylum Streptophyta; class Magnoliopsida; order Myrtales; family Myrtaceae; genus Eucalyptus; species Eucalyptus cloeziana. The sequence goes on from CM024640.1 coordinate 20,531,981, forward strand.
ACATACTCATGGTTACGCCATAAAAAGCTTACATCGGCAAAAAATGAATGTACATTCAATTTACAGGATGCGCCAGTTTCATGGAAAAAGGATTCGACTGACTGCAAGACATGTATGGCACCAAACTGACGTTGAAGGCCCTAGAAAAACCAAAAGTTCCAGTATTACATCACAAAGGGAAAATTATCAGCAAAGAAAACGAATGCATCTAGAATGATATGAGTAAGAAATGGAAAGTGGTACTCCTTCAAGCTTTGGAATTGGGATATTATGCCCCGACCAGCATGCATAGTGAATTCAAAGTCAAGTCTTCACTTAATATTGGTTAACATAACAACTAAGCCAAGCTTGCAGCTCTTGAAACTACAGAATTTATCTAAGTATCTCAAACTTTTAAGAGCAAAAACCTAACCAATGGCAGTTATAACATGTCTTTAATCTACCACAACAAATAAACAACCTATCCATACAGATATATAAAATCAGGAAAAGACTGACATGCAATACATATAACCTAGAAACTGTAATGGCTTTGGTCACCACTAAGCAAAGGCAAAATCATAAAGCAGATAAAGCAGAAGGCATCTATCCTGGCAGATTACAGAGAAAGAACGAATCAAGTTTAAGTGGCTATGTGTTATCTCTTAGGTGGCAGAATAGTAGCTACAAATTCACATGACGGAAGATTCAAAATGACAAACTTACTACAACTGAGAGATAAAATTTACTGACACCTCAAGCATGAAAGACAGATTGCTTTTCTCAGCCACATAAGGAGATATCATCTGCCGGGCAGGAGGTACAAAAGACCAAGCAATTCCCCATCGACATGTTTGTCCCTGCACAAATTCAGTTGTCTTCACAATGGTGACCCCAACCTCTCGTAGCTTCGCAATTAGGGACTTGAGGTTTGATTTCCTACCGACCATTGAAGTATACCATCTAAACAAATGATAAGTGACAATGTCATATGTATGCAAAGAACATATACGCATGTAACAACAAGAAGATGAAAACAAAAATATACCGAAAAGACTGCTTCAGTCTAACACTATCCTCAATAATGCGTGTGATGAAAGCCTTCTCCCCACCAGGACAAACCATCTCTTGGGGAGTCCCGCCACAAGAAGTTTTTGGGTTCAGACCTGCTTCCTCCATTGACTCGAAAAATGGAGGATTGCACATGCAGAAGTCAAATGTCTCACCATCCCTAACCACACCAAATAGGATAGGTGGTCCTGAATAACTGTTTTCCTCAACTGCATCATCACGTCTAGAGGAAGGTACAGGCGCTGACTCACTACCTATGCTGTTGCTAGGATTTGTTTTGCTTCCATAGCATTGGAGATCCTCCTTAGAAGAATCTTCCCCAAGAACAGCATCCATACAGATGTTGACCTTTCTAATTTCTATTAAGTCCGAAATTTGTGGATTAGTTTTAACATTTCGCTCTGCCCACTCTAATGCCACATCCGTCATATCTACAACCAAGTCGAGAAATATTATGATTTGGACATTTAAAGATATCTTCAAATCTAGATGTTGACAATTGACAATGAAACTAAGAAGCTCACCTGACCCAACGAAGCTCCACCCCAAAAGAGATGCACCAAGAAGAGGATAAATGCAGTTTGCTCCAGTACCTATGTCAAATCCCCTAATATTATCTGCATTGTTATTAATCTTAGGAATAGTTTCAGATGAAAGAAGGTCTTCAATCCAGTGAATGTAATTGGATCTGTTGGGCACTGTAGGGCAAAGCTGTCCATCAGGAATCCACCTAAATAACAATCACATGCACAATGACAAAAAGATAAACAGTATTAGAAGCAGAGAAACAAACAATTACACCATATCAAAAACCAATCTTGAATAGAGTTCATCAACCCTATCCAGACAACACACTGACATACTTCATTCACTAATTAGACTGCAAGTTTCTTTTCACAGGGATTGGTAGAATAAGATCATTTTTGGCCTGGCATAATGAGAGTTAACCTACGATAAAGGAGGAATTAGCCAGGTTTGCAATCATTAAGGATATACAGGCGCTCTCTAACCATGATATGAACCTCAAAATGCACATTCGAGTCCAAAGACAAATGCAATAACTATGCCCAAGTACTTAGTGTATTACTGAAATTTTAACTTCCTAAAGATCCAAAACAGGTGGAAGAGACGCTTTGCTAGAGCAATTCTTCACCAAATTTTAATATACATAGGAGGAAGGCACAAAGTAAGCGACGCCGGCAGCGATGAACAACCAAGCTCTTTTTTCTCTAATAAGTGTGTCGAGTATATGGGTTGTCTTATACCACCATGTTCTGTTTCCTACCATTCAAATGTTTAAAATCTTTCTTCCAAGTTTCCATTCCCGTCCATAAGTTGATAAGAACATGCCACTATAAAGCTGAGATTTCCCCTGTTTCAGTGTCCCAACAAAACCGATACTGAAAATCTCAGATCACCCCAAACCAACTTGCGAAAGAGCTGTTGCTACTCGGACACAGAGCAACTCGGAAGTTATCATCGTCTATCATCGAAACTAGCTATTTGCAACTTGAGCCTCGTCAAATAGCACCTTCACCAGCTAACCACGATGGTCAGCCACGAACCAGCACGCCAAATGGAAATCTAACAAAAAGGGTTGTTCAAAGTTCGGATTTTGCTGGGCGAAACGGAGGGTGTACCAGTCGAGGCCGTGGTCGTGGAGGAGCAAGACCCGAGTGAGCTCGCGGGTGGCGTTGGAGTCGGTCCAGTCGATCCTGGGTCGGCCGTCGCGGCTGTAGGAGACGAAGGGGTTGAAGGAAGGGTAGAGGGAGTCGAGGAGGGCGAAGTCGGGCGGGTTCTCGGAGTACTTGTTCCTCGGGTGGATCGTGGGTCGGGGCTGCTCCCTCCTCCGCTTCTTGTTCTTCATCGTCTGCTCCCCACCTTCGAGAGAAGTTCTCCTCCCGGGTCCCTTCGGCTTCAAATCGCCGTCGCCGGCGTCCTACTACGCCATTAATCGAACGAGGATTTTGGGACCGCCTGCAAATAAAATAGTTAATACTATGAAATACCTAAATTAATACACTTAGGATAAATTTACCATAAATTATTTTTTATCACAAAAAACCTCAAATTAATATACATTTGATAAATTTACTCCGAACCAGTACACTTTGATACACTTATGATAAATTTATCTTTTGTTAATTTTCATTAAATTTTACTATCAGATTATTAAATTAAATGACACGTGACAGATGACTGGTATACAAATTTGAGATTTTACGCTTTGTTTGTCATAGTTTATAATTTTTGTGATTTTTTATGGTATTAATCTAATTTAGCGGATGGTATATTTGTCATAAATTTACTAGTTTATGATTTTTTGAGATCGAATAAATTAGTTTGGTATAAATTTGTCATAAATGTACTAATTTAGGGTTTTTTTAATGATTAATGGGGATAAATTTGTTATAAGTGTATCAGTTTTGGATTTTTTATGGTCAAAAATAGGCTTAAAAAAATTTGTCGCGTATATACCACTGGAGTTTTTAGAGTAACCTACGATAAGTCTGGGGTTTCTGATTTACCGTCTCCTATTTCAAATGTAATAACGGGCCTTTTATGTCAGGTGTGATCAGTGCATTAAAAGATAAAATATTTTCTTATTAAGCAGATTTAGCCGGTGCAAGAAGACCCACGAAGAAGAGTCCGTCATGGGTGTTCAGATCGGGTCGGGTTGGCCCGCAAATGAACTCTTCCGATCGGAAAACCCTTTGACCGAGGGGTTCGATCTCAGGCCGTTCGCATTTGCATTGCCCTTTCCACTAGATTGTGATAAAACAAATCTGCGTCAGTACGCGGTGGTTGGTCACTCTATGGATCACACATGTTGAGAGGAAATTATGAATGCGACGCTCCGCTTTCACCTGCTCCCTTTTCCAATCTTCTCTTTTTCACCCTTTTCTAAGCCACATATGCCAAAAAGAAAAGCAAAAATTCATATCCTCAGGACAAAAATACCCCCTTTTAGAGTAATAAAAAACAAGGGAAAAAAATGCTCGTGAGACAAATACAATTAATCTCTCGATGAAACAAGCTTATATGGCGATAGATATGGCTAACTCATGGTGGCACGTCCAAAAATTAGGGTGGTGATTTGTATATGTCAAAGATCTAAAATAAAAAATGAAAAAACTTAGGGTTTAGGGGAGAGAGAGAGAGAGAGTACAAGCAGAGAACCAAATAGAAAAATTAATTCTCAAATCAAATCGTTGGAAAATTAGAGCTCATCCTGAAATTAAAAAATACAATAGTAGGAGGAATATTTCAAGTCAATCCGAGCAGCCTACCCAACGGATTTCCAAACGGAAAATTTGAGTTCCAATTCTTGTTCTTTATAAAATCTTCATTTAAACTTTGAAATCATATGATTTTGCGATTCAAAAGCATAAGCAGAGAGACTGCCACAATGGTCAGCCACAAATCAGCACGCCAAATGGACATTCAACAAAAAGTGGTGTACAAAGTCCGAATTTTGCTCGGCAAAACGGAGGGTGCACCAGTCGAGGCCGTGGTCGTGGAGGAGCAAGACCCGAGTGAGCTCGCGGGTGGCGTTGAAGTCGGTCCAGTCGATCCCGGGTCGGCCATCGATGCCGTAGGAGACGAAGGGGTTGAAGGAAGGGTAGAGGGAGGTCAGGAGCGCAAAGTCGAGCGGGTTCTCGGAGTACTTGTTCCTCGGGTGGATCGTGCGTCGCCGCTGCTCCCTCCTCCGCTTCTTGCTCTTCATCCTCGGCTCGCCCTCCTTCGAAGAATTCCTCCTCCCGGGTCCCTTCGGCTTCAAATCTCCATGGCCGACATCATCCTCCGCCATTTAACCAAACAAAAATTTGTCCGGCGCTCGTCCGTAATTCTCCGTTGCACGGGTCGGGTCGGTCGCGCCACAATGGAAAACCTATTGGACCGTGATGCAAATGGCTTCGTTGGGAGGAATTCTTATTTAGATTTGGAATTCGGACCCATTGTCCCGATTCCTCTCGACCGTTCGATTTTGTGAGGCCCTCATAGGAAGGTCCACGTGAGACTGCAAAGTTAAGGATTGTGATAACAAGAGTCTAGAGAAGACATTCCCGCTCGATTGAGAACAACTCTAATACATCGACACGTGATGATTGACGATTCTATTGACTATAGGCGAAAAGGGAGGAGCCTATTAATGTCAGTCTCACTTTCACCTGCTCCCTCTTCAAATCTTCTCTGTTTTTTACCTTTTTTCCAGAGTAAATTTCTTACCCAAATGTCAAAAAAGAGAAGTACGGATTCATAATCAGATTGACACAAATATCCCCTCTTAGAAGGAAAACACAAACAATCTTTTGTTTGTGGGACAAAAGCGTCCACGGTTAATTTTTCAATGCCAACAAGCTTATGCAACAGCTAACATAGCGACCGACGAAAGCGTGTGAAATTAACATGTCATGAGAGCGAAAGTTAGGTTGGTGACATGTACAGAGAGTGGTGTTTACACCCAAAATTTAGGGTTCATTTGAGAGGGAATACAAGCAGAAAAACTAAATGAAAAATTTCAACCTCAAACAGTTAGAAAATTAAACTTCAGTATGAAATTAAAAATTGCAACGAAGAAGGGAAAATGCGGAGTGTATCTGAACCAAGTTCTCCCCCAAATTGAAAACTGGGGCCCCCAACTGAGTTCCAAACCGAACAATTGAGTTCAAGATCTTGTTGCTTAATCTAAATTTCAAAATCTTACCAATTCGCCATTCTAAATGCACTGAAAGATCAAATCGCATTAGAATTTAAATCAAGGAAAATTTTTGAAAAGAAAAAACAGTCAGAGTTTCAAGTGTCAAAAAATGAAGTTCAAAATTTTCATGGACGGCTTTGTGTGATTAATATGGTCGATTTGAGAAATGAGATATCGATAGAAGCTTGTTGTAGTTACTATAGTGTTCTTTTTTAGAATATTTGGATTAGATCATACGCATGCACTGGAGTTCGAGAAGATCAAGATAGACGAGAGAGTAACGTATATAGATAAGTTAGTACAAATTTAGAGGGAAAGGAACAAGGTTTAAGAAGCAAGACTATTCATTTGTCAAAATCTTGTCACAATATCATGATATGGAAGAAGAATGAAATAAAAGTATTCACAGTTCTTTAGTTGATTAGGTGAATCAAAATTTCGAGGATAAAATTTCTTTTAAGGAGGATAGAGTTGTGACTTCTTAAATTTTCCATTCTATCTAATATGTTATAACATTTTGTTATATAGAATAGTACTCGTATTTCTCCATATGATATTAGTAATCACATGATCCTCTCCCTCTCTCTTAACCATATTTTATTTGCCACTTGTAACTTTTCTACTTGAACGCCTCTCTTAATTTTTCATCAAGTATTTTAACCCATATGCTCTTATTTGTGCCATTGAGTCTACCCCTAAGATGACATCATCCTTAACATCTCTTGATAAGCTAGAAGAAATTACAAATCAAATATTGATTTTCATTTATGTATCTACTTGGGTGATCTTACGTTCTCTCCAATCATTATCTTCATTTACGTACTCATATAAGCCACTTGTCACCCGTATAAACAACTTCCATGCTCTTAATTTGTGACATCAACATGACAATTTAACTTAATTTTTGGTTTATAGAAATCATCAAAGGTGAAAATAAGAAGAGAAAACAGATAAAATCATCCCTTTCCTTCTCTGGAAATGGACCAAAAGATCTCCATCTCTACTTCAAGTTCAATTATTCTTACCTTCCATTCTTCAACGAAGAAAGCCAAGTTTTAACTTAATTTTCAACCAAGCCCAAAGTTGATCAAATTTATAAGTTTATCAAATTTATGTCGTTAATTTTTAGTTCTAACCATCAAGTGTTTTACAAGGTGATTAAATGCTTTGTGTGTTAAAAATTCCATTCAAGAAACTGCCAAGAGGTAAGTGTGATATTATCTCCAATGTGGTTATTGAAATATATATGGTAATTGTTAGGTTACGGTGATTTCATGTGCATAATGTCATGTCATGAGAACTTATGTCATAGCCTATTTGCTAGAAAGCGACCTCCCTTGTATGAGTATGTATAAAAGACTTTAAAGTTAGATATTATACCGTCTAGGATAGGTCTCTACAAGGTTGAGAGCATATGAAATCTTATATATCATACATGAAATGATATGGCTGAGTAGCCTATAAACATTAAAGAATAACTGTCACCATGCAAATGTACAGTGGTGAATTTATTCTTACTAATGTAGAGGACATCCAAGTTGGGAGGCATGACAAAGAGATATTTATGTTTTTGTCCTCCATGAATTTGTGGTGATAATATCTCATTAGTTGAAATGCTTGGTTCATCAAGATGGGTCCTATCAAGTAATGAGTGGGAAATAGATACTCACTTGTGTATATCGGTGGCTACTATGTGACATTTGTACATCATGGAATTGATACATTCATATGTGCACGTTTATGTGTTAAACTGAAGTCCTATATTTTATTCATTGCACACATGATTATTGTCATAATGGATGTATTACATTATCTCAATCAAACTTAAATTATATTTTTTTAAGTGTATGTGAACACTCGTATTGAATATGTTGCTCTCCTTACTACTATAGTGGGTAAGTGTTGAAGGAAAATCAACATGATTGATTAGTGCTTCCAATTGCCTTTGTGAGTATGTGGATTCTTGATATGCTTGTGAATCTATGTCATGATGTGTGCTTATTATAGATGAATTAGTTAATATGTTAGATTAGGATTACATTACACGCACTCAATTGATGTAGTATGTATATTGTCTTTTATGGTAATTGTACTATTCTATTATGAATATGTAAATAAGTATTGAATACCTTGAATAAATGAGTACTTGGTAGTTTCTAAATTATAGTAACTCAAAATGATATGTGACATTATTTTATAGTTGTTATTATGATGTTGTGCTCTAGAATCGAGTGTTGAGTAGATTTCGCACTTTTCACTTATTGAACTTAGGCTCACCCCAAAATACCTTATAGATTGGTCAAGTTTGAATCTTAAGGGCATTTAGATTAGCACTTATGAAGTTCTCTTTTATAAGGATTAGATCAAAGTGTATAACGAAAGTAGAGACGTTATTCTATAGAGAAGATTTGGTGTATATTACTTGAGGTTATGTATTTGAACAATTGAGGATAAATTAATTATCCTTCAGAGGATTGACGTTATAATATAAAAAGGGTCTCCCTATCTCCATTTCTCTGGCTTGCATTCATAGAGGTCAAAATTGTCGTTCATGGCCACAAACATCCATCGCTTCTCTCCAATAGAGGTCGTCCGGCTCGCGCAATCCTGGATTTTTGGTCACGCAAGGCCTAGAGCCTTCATGGCTATGATTTTTAAGGAGACCATGAGTCTCTCTATCTCTGTTTCCCTCACTTGCAGCCACAAAATTCAATGTCACTGTTTGTGGCCATGGAGGTTGTCGAAGGTCCAAGAGGCAGTAATGGATGAGTGTCAAGAGCTCTGGCCGAGCGATGCGTGCTTGAAGGCAATGAACAATAACGGATGCATAAAAAAGAAACAAAGAAAAGAAATAAGAAAGAAAGAAAGAAAGAAAGAAAGAAGAGTCAATAGAAAAACAAAGTCACTTCTTCCATGTCACAACATTGCTCTTATACGTAATATAGTCGGTGATGATTGGACTACCACATTAGATAAATTCAATGAGATTGGGCCGAGAAGACTTGATTGCTTTTTTCCTCTAAGGTTTATGATTACATTGGTTAAATGAAAAGGGTTAGGACTTGATTGGTTCGCATACAGTAGGTTTAGGACCCATTGTACAATTATCCCTATTTTAGTTAAGTTTCAAAATGCAACTAAGATCAAAGTAAAAATTCAGATCAAATTTACCTTTAATGTTGGATAAGACAATACAATTATTCAGTCGCTAAAGTGGCAAGATATGGGTCATGTTAATGATTTCCCTAATATACTTAATTTGGAAGAATACAATTTTTAAAGCATAATATTCACATAATACAAAATACTTAGTGCATTAAACATTTTAAAATTTTCTTATTGTGCCTCTCAACAAGTACCTAAAAAATATATCCAACATTACTTAAATAGACAATAAATCTTACTTAGACAGTTTGTCCCACGTGGCATCACTTTGATTTCTGTTGGAGTTACTTCTAGGCCTATTTGGCAATCTATCAATTCTTGATTGTTTTTATTCTTTTGTTCTTCGGAACAAAAAAATAATAGAAATCAATTTAGTAACATCAGTTAATTTTTTTACTCTTGAGAACATATTTATTTTCGGGAATAGATTTGGAATGGAATTAAGAAGTAAAGAAAAGTACTTCTTTGTTTCCGATAATAATTCTAGAATGAAGTTTTTTTTTCTTTTTTCTTTTGTTCTTTTTCTGTTCTTCTTTCTCCTCTTCTAGCTGCTCATCGGGCTTAGCAATGGCTGGTGATTGGCCAGAGACGAGATTCAATGAGGCTCCCCCAAGGCTGGCGAGCTTGCTGGCTAGAAGAGGAAGAAGAAAAGGAAAAAAGAAAAGAAAAAACTCATAAAATTATAAAAAATTAAAAGAAATTCTTAGTCATGGAAAAATTTGAGGGTCATACTAAACACATTTATATTCTTATTCTATTCTTATAATAAATATTTTGTGTAGTTACCAACTGCGTTTGAATGGTCAGAAACTCTTTTAGAGAACATAATTGAAAAATAATTTCTGAGCAGAAATTATATACGAGAATAGAAAATAGTTACCAAACACACCATTAGCCTGGACATATGCATATTTTTATATGTTAATAATCCATTAATATGGAATGTGAGGAAAAAGTGCAATTTCAATCTAAATTTATTATAAGGATTTGAATTTAGTTTTTTACATTTCAATTGAATAAATGTAGTCCTAAACTGTTGAGGCTAAATGCACAAGTCTTACCTAAAATTGAGAGGTCTAATTATCACCGGCCCTTCTACATCTCACGATTAACAATCTAATGTTGACAACTTTACTCAAAATGGCGTCATTTTGTTTGTTTGTTTTTTTTTTTTTTTTCCTTTCTTTCTTTATGGTTGCTTTTCCTTTAAGTTACTATTCACAAGATCCCTGTGTCAGCACTCATATGACTCTCTCTCTCTTCCCTCCAACTCCCTATCCAATATCATTGCTACCATGAGGGGAAGGGGATGTAGCCACAACAAGCCCAACCAAGAGGAGGCTTGGATCAAGCGCAAGCCTTGGATCTTGGGCTTGATGGAAATCAACCAAGATTTAGGACTCTCTCAACCTCTTGTTTAGGCTTGATCATTGATTGGGCTTAAGCTCAATGACAATAAGGATGAACGGCAAGTGGAAATCAAAGGTGAGGGTTGTTGGTTGAGACCAAAAATATCAATGATGGAAGTTAAGAATAATGATGTGAAAAGTAGAAGCATGGAATTTTTATATATTATTTATATTTTATAATGAAGAGTACATCAATCTATTCATAGACTTTATGAGATGATTATTGAAGGTAATATATATATATATATATATATATATATATATATATCAATCAAGATATGTACAATCAAAGAGACATATAGATGTAATCTTGAGATATACATACATATATATATGTATAAAGTCAATAGAATTATCAAATGAAATCCTAATTATCCATAACATCCTTCATCATTAAGTTAGTTTGAGTTTGAAATCAAGTCAAATAGAGTCCAACAACTGAGGTTATTTGTGGAAAAACTTCAAGATCTAGCTAGTTTGAGGGTGGCAAGTCCGGTAGTAATGTTGACTTCTCAAAAAAGGTCGAGAATTGGAGGATAAATAGCGAGTAGTTGATGCGGCTGATTTGTAAAATAGTAACCGAGTGACGCGGCCTATACGGCTGGCGTTGTAATAGTAAGTAACTTATATGGCTGGCTTGGAAAAATAGTTTCTGAGCAATGCAACCCGTACTGTTGACATTGAAAGAAAAGCCACCTCCATGAAAAAGGCTTGACTAGGTGACATGGTCAGTGTGGTTTGGTCAAAACATGAATATCATGGAATAGACTCAATTAAGTGCTTCCTCAAAGGCCTGCACATGGAGTGAAACTTATAGAGTGGTGGGGATGAATTTAATTGTCTATGGGGTGCATGGGGTCAGGAAAGGATGATCTAACACTAAGTTAAGAATAAAATAGAAAATAAAATTGTGAAATTTCTAGCTATTTGATGAATTATACAAGAGTACATAAACTTATGAAATGACTATTGAAAGTAATATATACAATCAAGATAAACAAATAGAAAAACAAGATACATGCAATCTTACTATACATAAAATCAATAGATTCTTCAGATGAAATATCTATTCATCTTTAACAATGGAGATGGGTAGTAAGAAGGTGGTGAAAAGCAAGGGTTGCTGCAGATATTGAAGACATGACCATTTTGATAAAGTGTTTATTGATCAATGATGTCTGTAACCAAAAGGAAAGTGGATGGTGTTATTATCTTGATCTACCTTAAGAGATTTAAATGTGATTTGTTGGTGGTTGGGTTTATGGGATACATAGGGCTCATAGACGGACCTTAAAACACGGTCCCATTATAGGGTTTGTCAAGTAACGACCTACAGAGATAGACAATACTGGAAAAGGACAAGGCATTGAACCTTAATAACGTGGGGGTTGTTGGGATCTCCCCATAGAGCCCATTGTTTGTGACATTAAAGAGATCCACAAAAAAAAAAAGATGAATAGTAACCAAAGGAAAGCAAAGAAAAGGAAAAAAAGAAAAAAGAAAAGAAAATCAATCAAACAATTCAAAACTTTAAGTAAGATAGTTTTGTTTTGAGTAAAATTGTCTATGTCAGATTGTCGATGACTAAGACAAGTAGAAGGTAATGATTGGAGTGTAACATCAACAATTTCATGCAAGACTTTGCTAGGAAAAACTGATTGCATTATTATTCAAAGTTTATCATTACATTGAATTAATAAAAAGTTTAAAATGAAAATCAAATATATGCATTGGGTTTGGGACTAAAATTTGGGGAAAAAATAGCCGTGAATCGACTTATTAAGAAACTCAAATCACAAAACAATAGTCTCCCATTTCCTCCAAAATCCATATTCCCAGCCACACCTCTCCCGAACAAAACACATTGTAAGAGATGTAATAAACAACACATCGTAAATGAGCGTAGAGATTAACATTCATAGAATTAGAAACATGAATCACCAAGTACAGAGTTGCTTCATAGAATTAGTCCATCATACAATTAAGCCATTGCCAAAATTTCTTAATAAGAAAAAAACAAAATTGAAAGGGGTGGTACATGGTAATAATCAATCATCACATTTACTAAAAAAGTAGTTGATACAACAAATTGAATCATTTTATCAAGAAAACACCTCTTTATGAAAAAAAAAAAAAAACTTATATAATCAAAGTAAATTTAAAAACATGAATCATGAAGTACAAAGTTTTTCTAAGACTTAATCTAAATCCAATTGAACCAACATTATTTAGAAAATAGCTGCTTGTATCTTAGGAAAATACAAGTGGCTATAATGCATGCCTTATTTTACTCCTTCGTTATCGTTTGAAAAGTGTTTTTTAGAAGCATAAATGATTTGAAGATCTAATGGTTCAATTGTATCTAGATCAATGAATGTATTTTGATTGATTACCACATATTACAAGAGGAGAATACCTTATGAAAATTCAAGAAGAATCTTGGAAATTATATAAAGTAGAAAATATACTTACAACCGATAAAACTAAGAGTTTTTGTCATTTACAAATACACATTACATAGTGACTCGTGAGGCTCATTAAAAGTTGGAATTTTAAAGGCTAAAGGCTCCCATCCCAATTAGATTAAATGAGTTTTCCTCACTCTATACTTTTATTGGACAGTCATCTTTATCACTGAAAAAAAAATGAGCGGGACCAAAAGTCGATAACCATGGATTGTTCCTCGCATGGGTTCCATTTTTTGGTACCTCCTATGGGCTTCTCTGATGTGACCAGAATTTTAGATAGCGAATAATATGTGCAAAGTGTAGTGCTAAATTACATATAAAGGTATGCATAACAGTTGATATCAAACCGCCGCTTTAATTTCATCCACATAAACATACATTCATACACTAACGTGTAAAACAAATTAGTCAATAATCACTCAACCTCTCTTAACCAGACACCTACCACTCTTTCATAAAAGGAACCCTAAGCACAAACATTTTAACAAACGCAAGACACATAATGAGTTGACGTAAATATTGAAAAAAAAAAATGGAACTAACTGTCCAAATACTACAGCAAGTCTGTCCACAAATCCCCTTTGACTGTAAATCTTTATGTATCTATCTTACTTAATTGGTGCTTCTATTTCGACCTAGTAGGGCTCCTCCTTCACGAAATATGCAATGCTTCTATGTGGTGCATAACTGTCATAATGAATTGATGAGTAATCAAATATGCAATGAAGTATTTTATTGTGCAAAAATCACTTGGCTAATTAACCAGAAACCCATCATTCTAACACAAAAGAAAGTTAGAAACTCACCTCCCGAGAGCTCGAAATGTCTGTAAATAGGGCTCCCAACCTACATCAACATTTAACACAACATTAACAGATGTACCTTATGATTCACAACATTGCATTGCCACAAAACCATATTAAATAACAAATAATCAAGTTTTATTAAGCCTAAATCCTCATATTTGTTCATGGAGTTCAACTCGATATTAAAGGAGTGGGGGACCATGTAGAAAAATCACGGGCTCTCCTCTCTTGGCATCAAAGTCAAATTGCCATAGGTTGGTGTACAGTAGGCGTGCAACGAACATGACATTGACAAGCGATTGACTAGCCACTACTACCTCCGAATGAGGTTAGGAGACTTAAGGTGAGGCTAGTCTTAGAGGGGAAGGAGACATGAAATGGAGAGAGGAGTAAGAAATAGAGTGTTGGGAAACCAACAAAACCCTAGAGGAGAGGGAAACGGCCATGCACCAACTCTTGCTTCTTCTTCTTCTAGAGGAAAAGAGCCAAGTACCTCAACAATCAAAGTTCAAAATTTGAGAAATAATAGGCATGAATCAACTTGTCAGGAAACTCAAATCATAAACCAATCTTGTCTTCCTTTTTCCTTAAGAATCCATATTCTCAGCCCCACTTCAGCCAAATAAAACATATCGAAAGAGATGTAGTAAACAATGCATTGAAATAAATATTCATATAATTAAAAACATGAATCACTAATTATAGAGTTGCTTCACAAAATTAGTCCTTCATATAATTAGGCTATTGCCAAAATTTCTTTATAAGGAAGAATAAAATTGAAAGGGATAATACATGGTAACAATCAATCATCACATTTACTGAAAAAAAGTATGTGATACAGCAAATTGATTTATTTTATAACAAAATCACTTCTTTTTAAGGGAAAAAAAAAAAACTCGCACAATCAAACTAAATTTAAAAACACGAGTTATGAAGTACAAAATTTTTCTATGACTTAATCTAAATCCAAAGGAACTAATGTTACTTTGAAAAAAGCCACTTCTATATTAGTAAAATATGAGTAGCTTTAATGCATGTCTTATTCTACTTATTCGTTATTGCTTGAAAAGTGTTTTCTTAAGAGTGTAAATGATTTGAAGGCTAATGGTTCCATTGTATTTAGATCAAAGAAGGCATTTATTGTATTTAGATCAAAGAAGGCATTTTGATTGATTATCACATATTTACATGTGACATCTTGAATCTTCTGACCCTATAATTATAGATGGACTGTTATGGGCTTAGACTTTTTAAAGCAAGCTAGATGACAAGCCCGATCGGTTGTAAGGAAAACGTGGGCTTAAGGAATTAATGGACTATGTTAAGATAACGAGCGCTGGCTTGACGGGCCATGAGTTTGGGCTTGGCATAGGATGGGCTTAAGTCTAGGCTTGACAAGACCGTGAATTTAACCCAAGGAGTCATGAAATGAGCCCAATAGGCCAAAGATGTGTATTACGGCTTGAGAACCTTAATTTTACTATGAAGATTTTAGAATAATTGTAGACAAAATTTAATTAGGATATTGCTAAAATTTATGAACGACTATAACTCCATAAACAAATGCCAACTTTAGTGTTTTCTCACAACTATTCTTCTTTTACAATCACAAACTAACGTTGAGATATTAACGTGTTAATTTGGCTTGTGTGAACTCATAGACCCTTGTAGTTATGAAGGAACAAAAAATTGATGGTTTTAGGACAAAATTAAGTGAAAAACATTAGAAATAAGTAGACTAATTATGACAAGGATTAAGACTTAATCCCAACCTTTCCTTCAGTCCAAAATCCACAACAGAGACACCATCATTGATCTTTCCTAATGATTTCTTTCCATCGGGATTTAAAACAAGAACATACACCTACACTTTGGCCTCCTCAACATTCATGCTCCCCCCGACCCAATTCTCTCTCTTTCTCTCTTTTCCTTAGTTAAAACACAACCGGAGTTCCTTATCTACTACTACTACTACTACTACTACTACTACTACTACTACTTCTTCTTCTTCTTCTTCTTCTTCGAGTTGAGCTATGAGAACTATTTATCTGTTAATTGTCGAAAGAGTTTGTAGAGAAAGCTGGACAGTGGTGGTGGATTAGACTTGATGTTTTTGTTTTAGGTTTGTACAAACTAATTGAGAATTTGGATGAGGTTTTGAGAGTTTACATGTGAAAATCGGGCTCAAATGGATAAAAGACCGAGCACGAGGAAGCTGTGGATGTTGAGATGGTTGTGTAAGATGGCTATTAAGGCGAATATGCGAGTTACATGTCAATTTTTAGATGGTTGTGAGTCGAGTTTGGTTCGGATTTAGATTTGTTGACTTGTTATAGGAATTGCGAATAATCGAGATTGTTTTTGGTTCTGTGATTATGCTATCGAAGTCCTAAAAGAAGTCATGAACCAACTAAATAGCTTGTAAGGCAAGAGTTTAAGGATGGACTATTTGGGGAGAGAAATGAGTTGTATATACTATTTTGGGTGTTGTTTTATGTTCAAATATGCTATTGTAGACACAAACTAGTTTCTTTGAGAGTACACTAAGGTTTTAGGCTACGACATACCATATGATAGTGTTTTCTTGTATGAATTAGCTGGTGTGAACAATGTTCTCATTAGGACAGCAAACTGTTTTGTGCAAAACCGAATGACTTGGGAACATTTCGAGAATTTTCTACACTTTTTACGACTTAGTTGGGACTTATATCATTCATGAAAGTTATAGAGCATGTTCTTAGGGATAACATATCATAATTTAAGAGGAAACGGTCGAGGTTTGGATGGTAAAATGACTTATCTTCTATAGGCGCTAAAGCTAGAAAACTGCTGCAGAATTTAGGGGTCGATATAGTAAGTTGCTGCTCTTTATATGGAGAGAATATGCTTAGGGTCTTTCACAGAAAATGTTAATCTACATCTCTTTTACAACATATTAAAATTTCGTAATTTTCTGATAAGGTTAGATGCACTTTTGCTTTTGTGTTTTAGAATTGCTCAAACCAATCCATATTCTATATTGATCCGAAATTTGTGCACTTGATGATAACCCTCTTGTCTATTATTCTAGTGGTTTTTGGAAAGTCTAATAGTCCCTTATTCTTTGTTAGTTGATTCATAAACATATCTCTTCCATATTTGTAGTGAGATAATTTGAGTGGTTACAATTTGTCTCATAAGTGCAATGTGTGAAGTATACTATAAAATGGTGTGTGCAAACATTGAATTTTGATTTAAGGTGGCTGTGCACATTTGACTAGATATACATGTTGCTTTGTAATGTTGTGATTCTAAGGTGCGATGCATAAAATGTGTAAATAAATTAAGTTTAAGAGATTTTCATCAGTCTTGCGATACCGGTGATGCCTGGAGGGGATGCTTATACTGTGTGATCTTGGATGTCTTGGTTAAGTGAGATATTAGAATGCCTTAGAGTGAGATGCCCCTGTCTGTGTAGGATGTCGGGATGCCTTGGCTGTAGGATGTTGGGATGCCTCAAAGTGAGATGCCCTCGCTATGTGATCATGGGATGCTGGAATACCTTGAAGCGAGATGCCCATAGTAGTGATACTGTAGAAGTTCGGATGTAGGATTCTGGAAGTGACTTAATCAGGCCGGCTTATGATCTAGTGGAAAAAATTATCGAGAGTGGATTTATAAACAATATAAAATAATTTCACTTGGCATGTGAGTTCATTTGTTAATGTTGCATCACATTTTAGTTTTGGTCAGTAACATAAAGCATGTGTGTATATATTGCATGCCTTGTATGTGGCGATCAAGCATGTGACTTATAGTGTCTATTTAATGATCCATGTGATGACTTTGCTTTTGTTCATATGTGCTATCTAATTGTGCCTCTTGCATTCTTTGGCGATTACTGAATTATTTAGTTTATGTTCCCATTATTTCTTTATTGGGCATTACTTATTCATTTCTCTTTTTCAGATCATTAGTATGGACGTACAACCCATGGCACGATATGAGTTGATAGCCTATTTAGATATATCATTTCATGATGTGTACGACCCCACTATCGAGCTGACATAGACGCGATATGAAGCGACACTCCAGATGGATGATGGATGAGTAGATTGGATCCCGATAAGATTTGAGGCATGGTTTATAAACTATGAAAGGGAGCCGTTTCACTCTCTTTGTTTTGGTGATAGAGGACTTGGAACTAGGGCAAGTGGTGCTTAGGCATAAAGTTTGTGATGAAATTGGAAAAAACCTCTTTTTGTTTTTTTGATTGATGTGGGATAGTTTAGGGAGTAGCGAAATTAAGCACCATTTTTAACCCTTTTCCCTGACTTAATATTATATTTTTGGGCATTAACTTGTAAATATATTATGTACATAGGTGTAGTACTTGTGAGTATTATAGGTCAATGCATGTAAAGCCCACGATGGCTCGAACAGGAAATGAAATGAAGCCCTTTATGATCTTTTGTATGTATTCATAGTTGGGATGACGTATATTAAACTGACAAGACCGAATAGGATAATCATGTCTTAGAATTATTTCAGACCATGTAATATCCAGGTTATACATGCTAACCAATTAGGTCAGTATACTTTAATGTGATAATTAAATTAATCAGGCTATGTCATTATACTAATCTATATACTTTATGCTTACGCTTTGTATATGACACTATCGGGACATCATATTATAAAAGAAAAGTACATTATTAAAATTCAAGAGAAATACTATAAATTATACAAAGTAGAAGATATAATTACAACTGATGAAGCAAATGAGTTTTGTCATTCATAAAGATACACCAACTGAGAACTCATGATGCTCACAAAAGGTAGGACTCTAAAAGTTAAAGACTCTCATTTCGAGATCAAAAGAGTTTTTCCCACTTCACAATTTTGTTAGATAGTCCTCTTCAAAACTAATAAAAAAAAAAGAGCAAAATAAAAAAATGGATAAAAAAAAAGAGCAAAATCAAAAATGGATAACCATGGGTCATTTCTTGCACGGATTCTATCTTTTGGTACCTTTTATGAGTTTCCTAATGCGATCAAGGTTTTAGATTGCGAGTTATGTATACAAAATGTAGTGTTAAAGCATATGTAAAGTATGCACAATAGTTGATATCAAAACACTGCTTCAATTTCACATATATAAACATATATTCTTACACCAACCTGCAAAAGAAATAGGTCAACAATCATTTCACCTATTATAACTTTTTATCTACATCAACATTTAACACAATGTTAGTTGACAAACCTTATTCTTCACGACATTTCGCAACCATAAAATCATGTTATATAACAAATAATCAAGTTTGGTTAGGCCTAAGTCCCCATGTTTGTGCATAGAGTTCAACTCGATATTAGAGAAGTAATAAACCATACGAAAATATCACAAGTTTTCCTCCATTAACACCAAGGTTAAACTGCCATAAGTTGGCCTGTCATCCGTGTGTGATGGATGTGCCATTAAAGAGCAGTTGGCAAGCCATCACCACCTTTGCATGAGTTCAGGTGACCTGAAGCGAGGCTAGTCCTAAAGGAGAGGGAGACGTGAAATGGAAAGCGAAATAAAAAAGAGAATGTTAGGAAACCAATAAAACATTAGAGGGGAGAGAGGAGGCCACACACTTTCTACTCATTTTTCTTCTTCTTGAGGGAAAGAGCCGAGTATCATAATAACTAGAGTTCAAAATTTGAGAAATAATAGCTGTGAATCAACTTGTCAAGAAACTCAAATCATAAACTAATCTTGTCTCACATTTCCCTCAAAATCCATATTCTCAACTCCACCTCAGCCGAACAAAATATTCCATAAGAAATATAGTAAATAATGCATTACAAATGAACATAGAGATTAACATTCTTTGAATTAAAAATATGAATAATTAAGTACAAAGTTGCTTCACAAAATTAGGTCCCCATAAAATTAAGCCATTACCAAAATTTCTTCATAAGAAAAACAAAATTGAAAATGATAATACATGCTAAATAATCAATCATCACCTAGATCGAGGAAAGTAGGTAATACAACAAATTAATTCATTTTATCACAAAAACACTTCTTTAAAAAAAAAAAAAATGGGTTAATACCCTAAAAAACTCCAAACTGGTACACTTATGACAAATTTACCAAAAACTATTTTTTTTACCATGAAAAACCCCAAACTAATACACCCGTAACAAATTTACCCCGATTGACCATAAAAAACCCAAAACTGGTACATTTATGACAAATTTACCATAAACTAATTTATTCAACCGCAAAAAACCATAAACTAATAAATTTATGACAAATATACCCTCTGCTAAATTAAATTAATATCACAAAAAAATCACAAAAATTGTAAACTGTGACAAATGAGGCCTAAAATCCCAAATCGGTATACCAGTCAACTATCACATGTTATTTAACTTAATAATTTGATGACAAAATTTAACGAAAACTAACATAGGGTAAATTTGTCACAAGTGTATTAGTTTGGGATAAATTTGTCAAATATATACCAGTTTGGGGGTTTTTAGTGGTCAAAAAAATAGTTTGGAGTAAATTTGTCACATGTGTACCAGTTTAGAGTTTTTCAGGGTATTAACCAAAAAATAAAAAATAAACTTATACAATCAAACTAAACTTGAAAACAAGAATTATGAAGTACAAAGTTTTTTTATAACTTGATCAAAATCCAATGGAATCAATATTATTTCGAAAATGGCCGCTTGTATATTAGGAAAATAAGAGTAGCTTTAATACATGCTTCATTCCATTCAATCATTATTGCTTTAAAAGTGTTTTATTAAGAGTATAAATGATTCAAAGGTTTGATGATTCAATCATATCTAGATCAATGAATGTATTTTGATTGATTACCACATATTACAATAGGAGAGTGCATAATGAAAATTACAGAGTAATCCTAGAAATTACACCAAGTAGAAAATATACTTACAACCGATGAAGCAAATGGGTTATATCATTCATAAAGACACATCACATGCTAACTTGTAATGCTCACTAAAAAGTATAATTATAAAGGAAAAAAGGCTCCCACCCTAATTAGATCAAAAGAGTTTTCCCCACTCTACACTTTCATCAGGCAATCCTCTTCATCACTAATTAAAAAAAAAAAAAAAAAGAGCGGGATCAAAAATGGATAACTACGCATCATTCCCTGCATAGATTCTATCTTTTGGCACCTCCTATGGGCCTCTTAATATAATCATGTTTTAAATCATAGGTTGTGTGTGCAAAGCGTAGTGCTAAAACATATACAAAGGCATGCACGGTAGTTGATATTAAAATACCGTTTCAATTTCACTTATATAAACATAAATTCCTACACCAACCTATGAAATAAATAACTTAACATTCATTCCACCCTTTATGACTCTCAACCTACGTTAACATTTAATAAAATGTTAGCAGATGTACCTTATCCTTCACGCCATAAAATCACGTTAGATAACAAACAATCAAGTTTTATTAAGCCCAAGTCCTCATATTTGTGCATGGAGTTCAACTCGATATTAAAAGAATCGATGACTTTGCAGAAAGATAATGGGCTCTCCTTTATTAATATTAAGATCAAATTATCATAGGTTGGTATGCAATGGGTGTGTGACGAATGTGCCATTGATGAGTGGCTAGCAAGCCACCGCCACCTTCACATGGGGTCGAGCGACCTAAAGCGAGGTTATCTCTAGAGGAAAATGAAACGTGAAATGATGAGTAAAATTAGAAAGAGAGTGTGACATCCTTGTTTTGACCCGGTTTTTCATAATGAAATTGTTTCACAAAGCAATTGTCGAACGAAATCGTCTTGAGGATCGATAGACTATGAGGGTATAAAAAAAAGTCATTTTTGGGTGAAAACTCGATTTTTCCATCAACAAGGACGTACAAGTGCGGAAAAGTGAAAATGGGCCACAAGTGAGGACCCAATGAGCCCGAGCCCAAGTGGGCGGCCCAAGGCCCACACATCCATAGGGTGGGCGGCCAAAGGAAGCCCATGGGACCTTCAAGCCCATCAAGCCCTTTTTTGACAAGATATTGGCATTAAATGCATGTAAAGACGTGAATAATGCATGAATAGTGCGAAATCTTGGTGAATAGACCGAAATGCCCTTCCTTTGGACTAAGGACAAAAGGACAAAGAAGGAAATGGGCAAGGCAAGGAGCAAGACACGCATGGAGAGGGCGGCAATTTGAAGAAGTTTGAAGCTTAGACTAGTCTAGTCTAAACCTAGGCACTCAAGTATATACCCCCCCCAATTAATGCATAGAAATTTGCTTATTGAAGAAGTTTTCCTTAATTGATTGATGTGAGTCCAAGAAGATGTGAAGTGAATTTGATATGCATTTATGAATAAGATTTCTCTTTGTTTCTTTCTTTCCTCTCCCCCAGAACCGCCGGCCACCTTCTTCCCCTCACTCTCACCTTTTTCTCTCTTCAAAATGTCACTTCCTCATTGATTGAACCCTAAACCTGAGAGATTTAGAAAACTTGGAGTGCAATGTATTGAATGAACAAGACTTCTCTCTCCTCTCTCTCCCTCACTACCGTTTCCCTCTCTCATTTCCTCACTTGTTTAGTTTCAAGCTCTCTATTTCTCTTCTCTCACCACCACCGAACCCCCACACCTCCATTGCTCTCTTTGCCAACTTGTTCTTCATTTATTTTCTCTTGTTTTTCCTTGCTAGCGACCGTCTGTCAAACCCCTGACGTCGGACCGCCCTTCACATTGCCAAACTGCCACTCAAAGCTAATCAACCAGCCTCCTCAAGAGCTGTTTGGTGATGTGCATCCCTCACTCGTGCTCTCTCTCACTCGTTTCTTCTTCGGTTTGGTCCCTCGAGAAGCCCAAAGGCTGTACCGACACCAAATCGCTTCCGAACCATGGCCATGCCATCGCTAAACTGTCGTACAACCGCTATCCAGCTCACCCGTGCACTATGAACGTGTGACCAGCCACTGTCCAGCTTTGTCGCACCACCCCCAATGCTTTACGAAGCTTGGCTTAGTTTGTGAGTAGCTTCCTAACCCTTAATTAGAGTTATCATTGCACTTAAGAAGTAATTTAGGACTTGTTAGAGGTTAAATGATGATTTATTGATGTGATAAGTGGATGTTGTGTGATAAGTTATTATTAGGCTTAGATAGGTTATCGAGTTTCAAAGCGATATGTTATCAAGTTTCAAAATGATAGGTTATCGGGTTTTGATGATAGGTTATCCTGTTTAGGATGTTAAGTTATTGGATTATGATAAGTAAAATTGATATGTGGTTTTATTATGCCATAATATGATGAAATGCTATAGGGTACGGATTATACGTTAAGCATGTTATATGGATTATGAGTTCTATGTGTTATGTGAGTTACATATTATGTGTTGCACGTGTCATGTGTGTTCTATACGACGTGACGTTGTGATATGGCATATTATTAGAGTATGTTATGGGAGGGTGATATGTTATATAAATATAAGATGGATTATGTGATGGATTTGATGGCATGTGATAATGATGTGAACATATTGCGGGTTATGATGGCATATGGAAAAATGATTTTGAAATATTATGATGACTTTATTCAATGTTGATAAGTAGACTATATGTCATGGACTTATGAAGTAAATGGTGCGCGCACATACACACACACATATATAATGCAATGCACGTGTATGACATGATGGCATATGGCAAATGATGTTGCATATCGCATGGGCATCACATTGGTTAAATGAGAAAGATAAGAAATAAATTATGTGATGGTATACCCGTGTGATCACCTAATACCCTAATGCATTTTACATTGGACGATGTCTGATTAAGTGACGATGCCCCCGAATCAACAGAATGCCATTTGCGGATGAATTTCGAAATGAAGCTCCTTATAGGAATGAATGTCCTGCTAACACTTTTTGGACCACCTTCTTAGTATTAGAAGTGTAGGCGTATCCCGAGCCCTTTTGTAGAAGGTTGTGGTAGCACAGTCAGGCATGTTGGATCTAATGAAATTAGCTGTTTAACTTTTGAATTTGACATGTATGAAATGTTAACTTATATATATATATATATATATATATATATATATATATATATATATATATTTATATATGATTATGTTTTTAACTATCCCTATTGAATGATGGTTGGAGATTTGTTTATGTTTCCGCTTGTGCTTCTTAGCGTTATTGCGAATTGGGTCGATGATGACTCTTGGGACATCGCGGTCGAACGACCATAAGTATCGAAGCGAGGGTTGCCACGTGCTCAAAGCAGGTCGGGGCATGACAAAGGGTGTTGGGAAACTAACAAAACCCTAGAGGGAAGGGAGACGGCCATGCACCTACTCCTTCTACTCTTACCTTTATATAGACAGAGAAAAGAAAAGAGAAGGATGGTGTGCATGTGTATGGACTCACCTCATTTCCCACTTTTTTCCGATGCATTCGTGATGAACAAACATTTTACTATCATTCAAATAGGAGTTACGTGGCTTATATTCTTTTTATTATTATTATTCATGCACTTTTCTAGAAATGCGATGAAAGAGAATAAGATAGGGTTTCGTATAATCTAGTTTATAGTTTGGCAAAAGATAATTGTACTCTATGAAGGCTTAAGATTAATATATGGCGAAAAAGGAAGTTATGATGTTAAGATTTATGGATACATAAAAGGGATAAGTACACTATGAATGTCATAACTTTCATATGGTACTCACTTAAGGATCATAACTTTTTTTCACTCACTTGGGTACCACAAATTTGAAAAATTAATCACTTGAGTGCCATTGGCTATTTGTCTCGTCAAAAAATCCAACGTGGATGTCAGTTGTCTTACATAACTTCATTGACTCTAACGTAGACAAATTATATATATATATATATATATATATATATATATATATTCATTTTTTGGGCCTTTTTTACAGCGCTAGGGAGGGTCGCCAGCAACCCTCACTAGTCGCGAAGGCCTTCGTGGCCACACCGACTAAGGGTGAGGCGGCCCTTGCCTAGTCTAAGCAAAGCCTTCGTAGCTGAGAAGGGTTTCTGGCCCAAGGCCATGGTTATAAGTGAGGCCTTTACAACAGGCAGGCATTGACCTTGCATGACCCTAAGAAAACACAAAAACAAACAATAAAAGGAAAAAATAAAAATAAAATGGAAAAAAATTCACGTTGGATGGGAAATTAATAGAAAAATCCATGTAGGATGATTAACTGGAAATGATATTCAAATAATCGATTTTACTCAGATGTGACACCAAGTGAGTGTTGTATAAAAATTATGGTACTTTTGTTATACTTCTTTTGCACATAAAATATTAATCCAATGACTTTTAGTGTACATTTGTTTTGCTAAAAGTAAATAATTTATATAATATTTTCTTTAGAATAATCCCTTATATCTTCAACTAAAATAAATGAACAAAAATATCTTCCTTTTTCACAAAAATATTTAGACATAAATTATTGACCGTAATGAATATTCGTTTATGAGCTAATTATTTCAAGCGATACAAATAATTATTTTTAGGAAAATAAATTTCAAATCATATAATTTTGACGAAACAGATGGAGTCTTAGGAGCTATAATTAAAATATGTTTTGTTCAAAAAGTAAAATATGAAAGTAAGTGCAATATGAATGGTCTATTTTTTTTTTTTTAAATGCAAATTTTTTGTTTAAATATTTTATTGCAAGTTGCATTTAATGGTTTGGTAATATAAAAAGTAATGGATAGTTGTTTATTCCTCATATATTCTCATAACAATTTAATTCATCGTGTTATAAATTAGCTTTATCTTATCTAAATTATTTTTAAGTGAATTAATGTATTTAATGTAATTCTTCTACTGGACTAATCCTAAATCTTCCAAGAAAATCAAATACGATTTAGTTAGCAAGAATATGAAATTATATATTAGAGCAGATTTGCATGTATTAAGTTTTTTTCTGTTTTAACTCTTTGTGTAACTAATTTGATTGTAAGATATCAATTAAGTGAAATAGATGTAACGAAATAGGCTATTTGATTCTCAGTTCAACAAAATATTTAATCAAGTGAACTAGATGTAAAGAAATAGGTTATATTTGAAATCCTAAATTAAATTATTTAGATAATTGATATTTATTTTTTATAAGTGAGATTAATAAAACCATGTGACTTATAGGTCAAATTTGGATAGTACATTTAAATATAGGGCATTATATTTTAAATTAAATGGATTTCCTGGAATTCAATATTGTAATTCCTTAAGAAAAAAAAAATAAAGGGCATAATTTAAGTATCATTTGAAGACATAGTGATCTATTTATTCAAATTTAAATTCAAATATGTTAACTGTAAAAAAAAAAAAAAAAAAAATTGTATCAGTAAGATTGAAGTCCATAGAATATGTCCTTATCCATAATTTCAACGATCAAATTAACTGGACTTCTACCCACCTGTGGGCAGCCGCGTTGGTATTCGTTCTCTCCTGCTTCGATGCAGTCGAGAGTTCGAATCCCCGTGTTGCTAGCGATTTAAGTTAGGGACCCTGGTGGTGGGATACTGGGCTAGCTTCCCCTGAGGTATAGTCGATGTAGGGTTTCCATTGCAGAGGTCCGTGAGACCCCAAATCAGCATAAGCCAACAAGGGCATGCTCCAGCGAATCCTTGATCACCAAAAAAAAAAAAAAAAAAAAAATTAACCGAACTTCTTAATTCATTATTTTTTTATGCATTAAATTGCATCAAAAGGTTTCCTTCAGTTTGTCCTACTTTTTTTTACCTTTCGGGAAAATTGTCCAAAAAATCCTAGACCTATTGCACTTTTGTCAATTCAATCATAAACCTTTTAATTTTGCCAACTCAGTCCTAAACATTTTCACTTCTTGCCGATTCAGTCCATCCGGCCAATTTTGGCCAGAAAATGCTAATGTGGATGTTGGCGATGCCATGTAGAATCACCGGCACTAACGTTGATAATTTTTAATAATATTTTAATATTTTTGAATTATTATTATTATTATTTTCCTTTTTTTTTTTTTCTTTCCTTTCTTTTCTTTTTGGCTTTCTTTGCCTTTTCGGTAGCTGGTTGACGACCACCAGCCACCGACCACAGCCAGCCAACTAGCCTCGCCCGCTACAGGTGAGGTCCAACTGGGTGAGGAGGAGCCCCGGTGAGGGGAGTCCTCGCCCAAGCGTGGCTCGGCAAAGGTCGCTTGCGCTTAGGCAAGGCCGACCCTCACCTAGGCTAGGGTGGCCTTGCCAGGCGTTGGCCGGGAGATGGCGACGCCGGGCAAGGGGAGCCCTCCCCGGGGCTCACCCTCTCCTAGGTGAGTGTTGGCCTCGCCCAAACCAAATCTAGCAAGGCCGACCCTCGCCCCTGGCCAGCCGATGCCCGGTGAGACCGCCCTGGTCTAGGCAAGGGCCGGCCTCGCCAGATCTGGTTTGGGTGAGGCCAACACCCGCCTAGGCGAGGGCGAGCCCCGGCGAGGGCTTCCCTTCTAGCGAGGTCGGCCCTCACCCTGGCCTAAGTGCAGGTCGGCCTCGCCTAGGTGACCCTTGCTAGGTCGCGCTTAGGCGAGGGCTCCCCTCGCCTAGCCAAGCCTTGCCCATGGCGAGCGAGGCCTGCTAACTAGCTATGGCCGATGGCCGATGGCCGGCCACCAGAAAAGGCAAAGAAAGCCAAAAAGAAAATAAAGAAAAAATAATAATAATAATTCAAAAAATATTAAAATATTATTGAAAATTATCCATGTCAGCGCCAGCGGTCCTACATGGCACCGCCGACGTCCACGTCAACATTTTTCGGCCAAAATTGATCGGATAGATTGAATTGGCAAGAAGTGAAAATATTTAGAACTAAATTGGCAAAATTAAAAGGTTTATGACTAAATTGGCAAAAGTGTAATAGGTTTAGGATTTTTTGGACAATTTTCCCTTTACCTTTCTATCAATAAGTAGTCTTTATTTTTACTATTCCAATATTCCAAATCCAATAATATGTAAGAATGTATTTAGAGATAATTTCTCCTTGTCTATTTTTTTTCAACTTTAAACTCAAATATTTGAACGGTAATTGAAATGCAGAAGTTACACCGCTAAACTTTTTTGCACATCACAAGATATAAGTCATTGCTTTATGCAAAATAATAAAATAATTTATTAGTTTAAATTGAAAAGCACGTTGTTTTCAATTAGAGCCCATCTGTTTCTTCCTTTTTTTTTCCGTAATGAAATGACACTTCGAGGGCCTTGAAGGCACAATCTTCTATCAAATAGCAGGAGCTTCTTCTTTAAATGCAATTTGAGGGCATGAGGCTTAATCTCAAATCAAATTGTACTATTTTTGTTCTTCACATTAGATCAATTCAAGCGTCTTAGTGACTTGATCTTGAATTAGATAACACAATCTTTGATTCTTCTTTACAAATTGGATTCAAAGACTTGAAGGCTTCTTCATCTCAAATATAAGACTGTCCATGTTTTGATCACCCGAATATTTAGTGAGATCCTGTCGATCTATTTCTAAAGTCTTCGTCTTGATAATTGAATCTAACAAGTTTCATGTTTTAAAGTTCTTTAATTTTGAAGAACTTGATAGCAGCTCCACAGAATTTAAAGTCTTTATCTCCATCTCAAAATGAATAAAGAGGCCTCTTATTTATAGAGAGGATGTAAGGAGTCTTTGATCATTGCGATTGCTTTTGATTAGTAAAAATTAAAATTGAAAAATTACCATATATGTATTTTCTTTTATTTAAAAATATCATACCCAATTTTTATTTGACACAGATAAGTTTTAATTTGACGTAGCTCATCCATCAACCAATATCTCCGTTGAAGTTGAATCGTTCTGCTATGAGTACATATGCTAATTTGATTGGATAATTGCGTTTGCCAATAAGAATTGTTGAGCATTGAAATATTTATGTAGAATTTCATATTTGGTTCAAAATTGTCACTGTTTACAAGAACATTTTAAGAAACTACGTTGAAAATAAGCCAGGTGGTGAAGAGTATAATTTAAGATACGTTCTCTAGTTCATTCTTTTATTGAATTTGAATTTAATAAGAGATAAAATCTTGATACACTTTCTCTCTATCCATTTTCTAACATTTATGATAAAAAAAAAAAAGTAGAATATAGAAATGGAGAGACGAATGCTTTATTTACTTCACCTTTTTTTTTAGTTTAAACTCAATAAATTTTCTTTATTTATTTTGTTAGATCAATAAGAGACAGAATCTAGTGAATGACAAAATCATTGGACTAAAAGATAATGGGTTGAATGGGCACCACAAAAATGCCACGTGTCACGTGGTAAACACAGAGGCAAAATACAGCGCCACCTGGTAAGCAATAGAGCAAATAATCTCTCAACTCCAACTTTACTAATATACAATAAATTAGGTAATAGATTAGCCAAAATCTTAATAGATGCAATCATTTGAGTAGAAGATAAGATATCCTCAAAAAGATTTGGATAAATTTCATATCGTTTTGAATTGATATTTTCATGTTCAGTTTAAACTAGTTGAATTTATTTCAAATTGCCACAACTCACATCAGCATTTAATAATTAAATAATTTACTTCCAAGATATTTTTCTCGTTTGAGTCACTTACCAAATCCCACAAAAAATGTGGACTGACTTTGACGATGAAAATTAAATTCAAATACCTATCATTACTCGAATTCACAACAAGATAGGAAAGGTCAAGTACGACGATCTTACCTTCTCTTTGAAGTTGTTGGCATTGACAAAAGAGCACCATCCAATTACCATTAATTTGAAGCAGAAAGCAAAGCTTGGGAATCATTCATGGCAAACCTAATCTACAAAGGGCCAAAGCAAATTAGGTCAAAAGAGTTCCTAGAAACAAAAATCCCAGATGGGTAAATCCGTAATTTCCCTCCTCCATTTTTCTTTTTGACCTTTCCGTATATATTCCTCCCATCAGTAGCGTAGCGCCACCACGCTCCCACCCAACCCCAAGACCTCAAGAACCCACAAATTTTCCACAGCTCTCAAGCAACAGAAGGGAGGAGATCTCTCTTCCATCTCTCTGTTTCGCCTCTTCTGGGTGGTGGGTTTTCTCGCTACCTGCGATTCTTGAGCGGGCGAGGTCGATTTGGGAAGAGGGTCATGGCGGAGAGGATCACGGGCAAGGTCAAGTGGTTCAGCGACCAGAAGGGGTTCGGCTTCATAACCCCAGACGACGGCTCCGAGGATCTCTTCGTCCACCAGTCCTCCATCCAGTCCGAGGGCTTCCGCAGCCTCGCTGAGGGCGAGACCGTCGAGTTCCAGATCGAGTCCGACGGCAGCCGCACCAAGGCCGTCGACGTGACCGGCCCCGGCGGCGCCGCGGTGCAGGGGAGCAGCCGCGGCGGCGGCGGGGGGAGCCGGGGCGGCAGGGGAGGAGGCTATGGTGGCAGGGGAGGGGGCTATGGTGGAGGGGGCGGCTACGGCGGCGGCGGTGGTGGTTATGGTGGGGGCGGTTACGGCGGCGGAGGAGGGGGGCTTGTTATAACTGTGGGGAGACTGGGCACATGGCGAGAGATTGCTACCAGGGCGGCGGCGGCGGCGGCGGCGGCAGGTACGGAGGAGGCGGAGGCGGCGTCGGCGGGGAGGAAGGTACGGCGGCGGCGGCGGCGGCGGCGGCGGCGGCGGGAGCTGCTACAACTGTGGGGAGTCGGGGCACTTTGCCAGGGAGTGTCCCAGGAATGGTTGACTGAGGTAACGATAACACGAATGGATTAGGTCCATAAAAAAATCGTCTTTGGTTTGGCGAGTCGCTCTTTTCCTGGTGGTGAGCTTGGTGCACTGTTTTTGTTACATGGGACCCTTTTCTTTTTGGTCATCTACTTCTCTTTGTTAATTTTGTGTGTTGCTGTGGGTCAGTTAACGCTTAACCCTCAAGAAGATGTGTGATTTTCTACTGGGTGGACGCTATTTTTTCTTTCCTTGTGTTAGTTCTGAGACCTGTTATTGCCTTTGCTGGATTGAGCCTTCAATGGCTGGTTGGACTACTGGACCGTGAATTTGCAGGGGATGAGTGGTGAATCTGTCATGGTTCTGATTTTACTCGAATGCTCTCTCTTGAAGTGGGGGTTCATGGAGATTGCCATCCATTTTTATTGGTGTTTGGTTCAACTTTCACAGGTTGCAGGGGATGAGTGGTGAGCCTTTGATGGTTCTGATTTCACTCAAATGAACTCTCTTGAAGTGCTTGTTCATAGAAATTGCCATCCATTTTAATTGATGTTTGGTTCAACTCTCACAGATTACAGGGGATGAGTGGTGAACCTTTGACGGTTCTGATTCCACTCAAATGAGCTCTCTTGAAATGTGTGTTCATAGAGATCGCCATTCATTTTGATTGGTTTTTGGTTCAACTTTCGGTTGGATAGGTCCATGTTCTCTTTTGGGTGTTCCTTGGTGAGCTTATTTCATTTTATAGACAAAGTTTCTATCATCATTTAATGCCCATTGACATGGGGTATGAGATTCAAAACTTTTGTGATTGTCAAGTCCCAACTAACGGAACCTCATATAGTATAACCATGGATTTTGTCAAAGGGCAAACCCTAAGCACTCCTTAACTTACATGTAACTGTACCTGATTTTTCCCTTGACATGTGAGACGAATCCTGTGGAAAGCAAATCCAATCCTCTGGAAATCAAACCCTGTCTAGCATAAGTAAGATTAACATGACTCAAACATATATCTTTGATTTCCAGAGGATTATTTTTCCACAAGAGGAATCCTAATCCTCTGGAAATTCAACTCTTACCAGGCATAAGATTAACATGACTTGAACATATATGTTTTGGGAGAGAATATTCTTAGCCATGATGCCAGTGACAAGGATTGGAAGGAGACTTTGTGTTTGTGTGGAAAATGTGGTTGCCCATGTTCTTATACAGAAGTGAAAAGCAAGTGAAATTGATGTGCTTGTGCCTTTAAATGTTCTCTTTTCTGATGGAGGGGGGAATTAAAGGTAGTGGAAATTTTTAGTGCCTGCCTTTGGTTGGGCAAAAGCATGTAAAATAATGCAAAGCCTAGAAGACACCCAATTATAGGAGAATAATGTCCTTGAGTCTTAGGATATTTTTGGTTTTGGGGTCTCTGTGGTCCATAATCGTCCGCATTTCAGCCATCAAAAGGGGAGTGCAGAGTCTGCTGCAAAGTGGGGTTCTAGGTTTTCTCATGGGTCACCCCCAAAAAGGGTTTCTCAATTGTTCAATTGTCATTAAAGAAGATGCATGACCCGGTGCGTAAAGTAGGTTCGATGTTTTGGGCCATTGATGGGCATTTTTACGAATCCGATTCTGGATTTTGGAGACTGTGTGATCGCATAAGAATACATTTCGGTCATTTGTTGAATATTTTGAGCTGCCGACAGCGGATCCAGTCTTTTGAGAAATCTTAGAAAATCCCAACATTATTGATCCGAGGTTCTACGGATTTCGTTTATGGCTGAGAATTGACCAACAGGATGTCAATTGATTCTTGTCAACTTTTTTTAAAGTCTCTTCACAAACTTATGGAGGCTATCCGTTTTGGTCCTTGTTTTTCCATTGAAAACATCAAACGCACCTTTTTCCCCTTATCCATAGGGTCAACTCAATGGTTGGCGAAGAAAAAAGGGGGAGAACTTATCGTTCTTTAATTAATGCCGTGATGAGTGCTGCAACCATGTTGAAATTGAAATTTGCTTCTGTATCTCTCTGTCATTGTGTCTTGGAGATCAATCTCTCATTTGGCTTCTGAAAGGACACTTTCCCGAAGCAAAATTGTGAAATTAACACCTACTTTAACGACTTGGTGCATCTGTGTCGGTGTCGGTGTCTAGCAATTTCTAAGAATCTGAATCAAAATTGAACCAAAATAAAGTTGGTGCATACGTAACATGTTGTATAGATTGTCATTGGTTTCGAAGTTTATTTCTAGAGATAACTATCATGTCGGGTCGATTCGTTTTCTATGTTGAATTGGGCCCTGTGGTGTCAATTCTAGGAAACCTAAAGGCCACAAACAAGTCAGGTAAACCTTGGAATATGACCGAGCAAACCTTAGAATTGGCCCATGTTAATTATTTGCATGCCCATAATTCGTAGCGGCTTACAAGAATTACACGTCCTACTGGCTCAATGAGCTAGAGCCTTGTTTGGCCTGGCTTACTTGCAAGTGTTATATAATTGTGAGAAGTTCTATAGCATTTATAATGCGTTTTGGCAAACTCCTCGAAATTGCAATACCCTCGAACTGCTGCAATTTAAATCATTTGTTACGAAGACTCAAGTCACAACATGGCACAACCCAAACACAACTGTGGTTATAGCATAGCCCTATATGCCGCAATAGATGTGACGTTCATTTCATCATGCCACATATATCTTAATCGCACTTAGCTTATTCAAGTCTACTCCATTTTCTCATACCTATAATTACTAAAGAAATGTGTGATGCTAGTTAGTGGTGCAACAAGAGATCATCTAATTTTTTCGTCCTTTCTAGGGGTGAATTTTTTATTTTGAAAAGAATACCAAAAATGTACCTAATAATTCACTTAGCTCTATTTATTGCGTGAAAAATGAATAATTAAAAATATATTTTCCTAGAACTAATCTTTTATGTTGCTTGCAATAGTTAGTCAATGAGAAACTTTTTTCTTATTGACAATAATTTATGTAAACATTTTTATAAATAATGTAAATATTTTTCGTTTTTTTTCTTTTTATAAACAATTTAAGTGATTATTTTTAGAAAAATATTTTTCTATTCTTTAATTTTTCCTGAAACAAACGGAGATACCAATTACATGCTCTCTACCTTTCATAACGCAAGGTTGCACCTTCATCTCAGGCAAACTTAGGTATTGATTCACTATATTGTTATTTTTATTTTCAAAAATACAATTCACAAGCCACAGAAACCAAACCCAAACTCTAACCACCAAAATTAGTTGCTGTGGCCACTCACCTAGTCATCATTGTCACGGATGTGGGGGGATTCGCCTCTGTCGATGATGCGCGAGTGCACCCTAATCGAGAGCTGTCCTTCTCCCTCTCTCTGTGCACGCACTGGTCACACATGGCCCCGATAACTATGGCCAT
The DNA here is from genome assembly GCA_014182715.1 of Eucalyptus cloeziana. NCBI lineage: Eukaryota > Viridiplantae > Streptophyta > Magnoliopsida > Myrtales > Myrtaceae > Eucalyptus > Eucalyptus cloeziana. The sequence goes on from CM024640.1 coordinate 20,565,684, forward strand.
CGAGGTCTCGAGACCATGGTGGCCCCGTTAAATCCGTCGTGGCCGGCCAATAAGAGAGACAATGAGAGAGAAATAACAAAGCCACGGGTGCAAATATCATTCCCCCTCTCTCTCTCCCCGCGCGCCCGTCACACATGGCCATGGTAACCATGCCCATCGTGGGGAATGATATTTGCATGGATTTATTTGGAACTGAAAGCCAAGAACCGATTCCCGGACCAATTCAAACAGGGATTTATTCCCAAACATACTTTCTGAGTGGTCCAACATGGTTCCTGAGTAAACTCGGTCCGGTTGTATACCCCTAAACAAAACAGCCAATTAAAGGGAGTTCTTTTTCCGCTAGGCTTTGACCACTCAATCCGCAAGTTTGTCCGCTTCTCTTGGACATTGGGGCAAGCTTAGAAATTCTAGTTGGGCCAACTTCATTTTACATTCCTCAATCTAGGCCCGAATATCCCATGGGCTATGCTCCCCTTCCACAAGACGATTGACCGGCAAAGCACAGTCGGTTTGTACTTCAACCTGCACTCCACTTAGCTCATCTCGGTCTCTCCCCTCCTCCATGAAGCGCAGGCAGCTCAACAAAGCTAGGGTTCTAGCTATTGCAACATAACCAGCACTCCTTTGTGATCGTGAACCACCCGTGCTATGGCTAAGTCTAGCGAGCCCTCTAATTTGGAGCAATCTTCGTTAATTTTTAGTGATCCTCTTGCTGGCGACTGCCACGTAGAAGGTAAGTAGTGTTCTTGCTTTATTTCTCTCTTCGACCTTGGATTCCACCTCAATAAGCTGGCTTGCTCTGTAATTGCAAGATCTATTGTTCTGCTCAAGTCCGGTCAGTGTGAGTGAAACATGAAGGCATTACGTGCCTTCCAAATTGACCATAAGATACTAGCAGTTTTCTTGTGCGACAGCTAGTATGTAGTTGATTCAAAGCTCTTTGAGACCCATTTATGCAAGCAAGTAATGGGTGTGTCTAAAAATTATAGCTTTAGTCCCTCATCCACCCAAATATTAGTTATCCAAGGACAAAGCAGGAGTGTTCGCTCAATCATCTCTTGCACTTGGTTGCATAAAGAGCAAGGGGGATTCAATAAAATCTTTCTCTTGTAGAGATTTTCTCTTATGGGTAAGACATTTTGGTACGCACTCCATAGGAAATTTCGGATTTCGGGAGAAGTGTTTAGTTTCCATAATTTTATCCAAAAGGACCTCAAAATTTGGAAAGAAGTGGCGGCTGAGGTTGTTTGTTATTGTAGGCTTGCTAGATATGGCTTGTTGTAGGCATTTTTTGTCAAGAAATTGCACGTTGATTCGAGAAAAAAAATAAATAACACAAGCAATTCACCCAAGCAAAGTATAATAATAAAATAACATAATTGAAAGAATACACCAGAAAATTTGTTATTGAAATTCACCAAAACCTGGATTACGTTTCCACGCAGAGGCACTTTATGAATCCACTAGATTATGAAGAAAGTTGGAATACAGTGATGATCTTCTCTCAAGATTATGATACAAAGAAATTAAGTACACTCACAAAAAAAAAACTCACTTTTTCTTCTTCTTTTTTTTCCTTTTTTCTCTATTTTCTTTTTCAGCACCTCAATAACACTGAATTAAAATGTGTAGTTTTTAACCTAAAGGTAAAATTAATATAAAAGACAAAAAGCCCTTAAAAGTAATTTAGCTTTACCTACCAATAATCTCCCACTTGAAGACAAATACACTCAATGCACTAAGCAAATTTGTACCCATCTTCTTCAAATGCTAGTAAGAAATTTGTAAATCTGAGATACTCCTCATCAATTAACATGGAACAATACCAATATAGTAATACAAAAAATATTCTTCTCTCTATCTACTACTTTGATCAACATGTTAGCTAGATTCTTCAAGCCATCAACTTTTATAGTTTTAACTCATTAACTTTTGATGCTAACTTGATGAAATGATAACGCTCCTTGATATGTGTATTTCTTGAGTGATAAGTTGCATTCTTTGCTAAGAGCATTACACTTTAACTATCATTCCATAGTGTGTTCACTAGTTGCTTTCGATGTAGCTTCTCTATGTAATCTTGTAATAACATGATTTTCTTGGAGGCTTCCACCTGTCTTAAATAGAGACATTGCTTTCTATAGTTGAGAAACCCAACTCACTACTATACCTGCAATTGTAAAAATATGTCTAGTTATACTCTTACTACTATCTTGATCGCCCAAGTGATCTACATCCACATAATCCTGTAACTTTATAGATATACTACCATAACAAAAAGAGTACTTTGATGTACCTACTAGATATCTCAATATCCATTTTACTACGTTCCAATGCCCTCTACTTGGCTTTTACATATATCAACTCACAATTCTCACTACTTATGCAATGTTTGGTCTCATTCTCACTATGGCATATATCAAACTTCTCATGCTGATGCATATGAAATTAACGTCATCTCATCTTTAAAGTTTGAGTACTCTTAATACATATCCTTGGAAAGTTTGAAGTGATTCACTAGAGGAGTCACAACTAATTCTACTGCCTTCTTGTGTTGTATCCGATGATCTTTGTACATCTCTTGTTTATGGAATACCACATTCTAATTGCGAATAACTTTGTTATTCTCATAATCCCAAAGCCTATAGCTATTTTAATCACCACCATATCCAATAAAGATGCACTTTTGAGACTTAGCCCAAGACTTAACATCAAGCTTCTTCCTAATCTCCCTATCAATAAGAGTATATGCAATATAACTAAATATTTTTTTATGTAAATAATTAATCTTTTTACCTGACCATTGCTCTTACGGTATTTCTCCATATAACGCACTTATAAGATAAACAACTGCATCAACTATAGCAGCCTATAAGTGTTGTAGGAGACCCGCATGTAGCCTTATACATCTTGCACATCTAGAATGGTTCTATTCATCCTCTCAGTTACATCTTTCTTTTAAGGAGTTCTAAGAATAGTTTTCAACCAATGTATGCCTTCCCAACTTAAGAATTCCACAAATTCTTTGCTCGTATATTCACCACCATGACTTCAAAGCTTTAATCTAATAACTTATCTCTTTTTCTATCATGGTCTTTCACATTTTGGACATTCCAACTACTTATAATTTTTCTTTGAGGGCATAAATCCAAGTCTTCCCTGTTGCATCATTAATGAAGGTGAAAAAGTACCTCTGACCACCATAAGAGAGTTCTTAAGCCGATCCCCACATATCAGTATGAACTAACTCTAGCTTTTGGCCTTTATTCTGTCGCTCATTCAATTGAAAACTGATTGTCTTTTGTTTTCCATAAATGCAACTCTCATAGAAATCCAACCCAAATTTCTACAAACTCGGAAGTAATTTCTTTGAGTGTAACAGCTTTACACCATTTTCACCAATATTTCCTAAACAATATTGCCAAACAGTAGAAAAATCATCTATAACCACTGTAATTGCAATCATGTTATTGATATTATCTCATTGGAGAAGATAAAGTGTACCCGTACGCTTTCCCTCTACCACGACTCTTGCTTTTGAGGTTATCTTCCACTCTCCACATCCAAAAGTTGTTACCATAAATTCTTGGTCAAGTTTACTAGTTGAAATTGGATTTTTCTTCAATTGTAGAATATGTTTGGTTTCATGCAAAACTAGACATCCTCCACCTGAGCTATTCACAATCATAGTTCATTTTCCAACAATCAGACATGTGGTCATTGCCCATAGTCACTTGCCCGAAATCTCCACTAGTATAATTAGTAAATATGTCTCTTTGCAAGGTGCAATAAAAAGAAGCATTGGAGTCAATAAACCACTTGTTTGTAGTCAAGTCAAACCCTAAAGACAAATGCAAGTTTCTAGCAAAAATTCATCACTTAGCTCCTTGATTCTCATCTTGTTGCTTCTTTTTGTAGGCTTCAAATTGAAATCCCCAATGTCCTATCTAGTGACAAAACCAACACTGATCTTTTGCAACTTGTCTCTTTCCCCTTGATTGTGAACCGCCACACCTGCCGAATTTTCCTCTATTCTTATTTTTCCCATGATTCTCCATTACTAGTGCCATCGAAGATGTAGATGCTGAAAAATTATCTCCACATGAAACTTTTCTTTGTATCTCTTCATCCATGATGTTATTCATAGCATTTTTAGCATCAAATCATATTTCATAATGCTCGAAATTCCTTACATTATGGTATTGTAGCTTTCTAGAAGGAAACATAAAAATAATAAAACTTGGAGCTTAATATCCATATTTATGCGTGCATATTCCAATTGATCTGTGACCTGTATGAAACTATTAATATGCTTTACTTTAAAACCTCTGTCAAATAACTTCATATTAACCAATTTTTTCAATAAAAATACTTGATTTGATGTGGACTTCTTTTGTATTTTTTACTTTTGCGATGTGGTACCCTATCTTTTTCATTAGCCCTAGATGAATCACACTTAATGCCTTTCAATCAAGAATTTTTCATCCCAATTTTGCTATTGAATCCACCTCCATGATTTCAGGTTTCCAACCCTCAAGTGATGCGTAGAGATCTTTTTGATAAAGATAATCCTTGATTTGGAGTTTCCACCATTCGAAATCTTACCTATCAAACTTGTTGATTTTGATTTTATCTTCTACCGTAATATTTGCTTTTAATCGAACGTCACTATAAAACCCTTGATGTTATTGATTAGCCAACCTAAAATCTTATACCAATTGTTAAGAAATCGCACATCAATTCCAAAAAAAAATAACGAGAGCAATCAATTCACCTAGAAGAAATATAATAGTAAAAGAACACGATCGGAAGAACACACCGGAAATTTTGTTATCGAAGATCATGCAAACCTAGGCTATGTCCTCGTGCAGAGGTACTTTGCGAATCCATTAGACTTAAAAAAAAAAAAAATTTGGAATACAGCGATAATCTTCTCTCAAAATTAAGGCATAAAGAGATTGAGAATATTCACACAAAAAAAAAAAAAAAAACTCATTTTTTCTTCTCATTTTTTCTTTTTTTTTTTTATTTTATTTTTTAGCGCCTTGATGGCTAGCATCTAACTATCGCTAATATAATTTAAATATTTAGCTTTTAATTTAAAAGAAACATTGATAGAAAGGAAAAAAAAAAAAAGCCCTTAAAAGTATTTTGGTTTCATCCACCAACACTTTTAACTATGTAATTTCCAGTCTTATTCCCTATCTAGACCAAACGGTCTTTCTCTGACTTCTTGTTTAGAGGAATTGCTAGGATTTTGCTAGCCAAGTTCTCATAAAAAAGATTCCGCACTTTCTCCAAGTCCCGTTCTCTTGATTGATTAGTTCCTCCACCCTTTGGGACTCATCAAGGTTTGTTGTCCACCAATGATTTCCATTTCCAGCCACCTATTCTCTCGTACCTTAATTTTTTTTTCCATTTCGCATGGCCTATCTAATATATCCGCAAATTGAATCCCCCATCCCCCTCCCGATAGCATCCTTTGCCATCCTTGGGCGCAATCCTTTTTGTGCATTCCAAAATTCTCATTCGGGAAAGCATATTCCTTAGAACAAACAACTTCAAAGAGCTAATGGGGATTGAGAGAGTATATCCAAGCTCGTTTGGAGTTTGATGAGGTTTGAGGCTTGGGATTTTGGAGGCTTTTAGAGAATGAAGATGTTTTTGTCATTTCAATTGGGCTGAAGAATGAAAAATGTATCTTGAATTGTAGAGACACGTAATTGGTGATTGGTGTTTAAGTGAAAATTCACGTATTTATTTTATATTTTTCTTTTGTCTTTTTTCTTAAGGACTCTTAGGTATCAAACTTGATGGAGAAAAAAGAAAAACACCTCAGGTCGTGCCTAATAAAAATCTTGACTGTCAGCTCCTGTTGGCTTTGTCTCGGTATCAAGCCTAAAGGTCCTTGCCTTGGTTCGCTCATGCTTAAGATAAATTCGATAGAAGTTCTTTAGAAATTCGATTGTTGGACCGAGATAAACCTCCAATGAGTGGTCGAGTCCATAGTTCGTCTAGGCTTGTTCATGTAACAGAATGAATCGGACTGGGCTCTAACGACAAAAATTCATCGTTAGACCAGCTATATGTTATTCGAAATGAAGTTGTAGCTAGTTGATCGGGTATGGAATGTTGTCAAAGTTTCTGAGAACCACGGGAAAAGATTACAAATGTCTGAGGCGTGCAGGAAGGCCTTTAATCATTTCGCGGGCTCTCCCTCTCTCAAGGTGGATGTGAAGGATGGGCTTTTCCTACCATCTTTCATGTCCCATGGGCCCTCTCAAAGCCCTAACCTAAAAATGGGCTGGGCTGTTCTCTGGGCGTTTTATGAGCCTGGGTCTAGTGGGAAAAAGGATAAATGTGATCGATTTAGTCTCTCTCTCTCTCATTTTATGAGCCTGGGTCTAGTGGGAAAAAGTATAATTGTGATCGATTTAGTCAATCGGAATTGTGGTGTTGAACTACTAATAAGATCACCTACTCTCTCGTTTTATGAGCCTGGGTCTAGTGGGAAAAAGGATAACTATGATCGATTTAGTCAATTGGAATTGTAGTGTTGTGGTGTTGAACTGCTAATAAGATCACCTACTCTCTCGTTTCATGAGCCTGGGTCTAGTGGGAAAAAGGATAATTGTGATCAATTTAGTCAATCGAAATTGTGGTGTTGAACTGCTAATAAGATCACCTATTAAAAATGAGTCCTGCTGCATATCCATTACATACTAGGTGGTGTGAGTAGAAAGACTAGGATCAAGCATTTAAATCAGGTGGTCCAGAGGTCAATAGTCATGTTCAACACCTTACAAGAGCCTACCACATTAGTTTATAAATTGTTTTCAATATATCCAACATTACTAATGGTAAAAGACTAACCTAATCCATGAAAAAGATGTTGTCATTCGAAACTATAATTGGACAAACAAGATCAACTCTTTTTTTTTTTACCTCTCATTTTCGTTCTTCTACTTGAATTTACCATTCTCGATCTTAAAAAATTGGGTAAGAGCGAAATTCAAGCTTTATGTTAAAAGAAGACAAAAGAAAAAGAGAGAGGCATGCTCGAAAGCCTGCTATATGGATCCGCACATAAGAACTTGTGGATGTCTCCCTGGTGGAAGATATTGGTCCCCATCTTTATTTATTCATTTTCAAGAATTCTGGCCAGAGCCTAATGGACTGAAATTGACTTGGAACTGAAAAGACAGACACCTTTCTCTCACACCAAGCGCTGCATGCGCTTGTAAAGACATTGGTGCTTTCCCAGAAAGCAAGTTGAGTTCCCACACACTTATCTTCTTGAAAATTCAATTGCAGATCCCCAGGAAAAAGAATCATGAGATTCCAAGCAAAAGGAACCAAAGGCAAAAAACCATGCCTTCTCCACCTAAAGTGGAAGCAAGACAGGCGCAGTGTTCTCAAAGCCTTCGAAGCCATTCGCGTCGCTCTCTCACTGTCTTTTGCTTCTTTAATTATTAGGGTTTCGTCTGACCCTGTACCCCCAATATCTTTTTCTTGCTGAGAAAAGGGTCTGAAAAGAGTAGATGAAAAGCGAAAGGTGCTTCTGAGTCCCTTCCTTCGCACAATCGCTGCGTGCAGTGACTTTGGTCCATGACTGATCGTTTTCAAGAGCCCATTTGCCCTAAATACGGGAAGAGAGAGAGAGATCGGAGGGAATCACGAGGGACGAAGTTCTTGGAGATTTTAGACTTGGTAATCAATGGAACTGCAACATTTTTGTCCTTTATGTTTCCTCCATTGATCTTGTGTTTAAAGCAATGTCAACCCCAAGTTCTCTCCTGAGAATGATCTGATCATATCTCTACTCTGTAGGTTATAACATTATTAGTTATGTTGTTTGTGATTGTTGAAATATTGTTCAATATTGCATTTGGGAGCTTTTCTCTCTTGATCTAAATCTAGATCTAGGAGTTTATAAGAAGTGTTTGATATGTGGTGGTTCAATATATTATTGTTGTTATAGTGATGAGGACATCGAACTTAGGTGCACATTGCAACTCATACTTTCTAGAGGGAAAGATCTCGGCTTGTGCTCATTATTAATGGTTCTGGTGATACTGTAACAAATCTAGTCTTTTGAGATGAGAGTATGCTTATAACTACAAGCCATACTCTTTTGTTTTTTGGGTTTTGTGTTGTTTTGCAGCCCTTTTGGGATTTGCTTTGCCCTGAAGTTTTTTAAGTTTCTCTCATGTTTAATTATAATAAATGAATAATTTTATTTTACAAAAAAAAAATTGGGTTAACCGTTATCATTTGTGGCGAGTGATTATACTATTCCTTTTTTTCTTTTTACTATGAATGCAGCCATCGCGATTTTATGCTCTCGGAAATCAACGAATCATCATCTCTCCTTCACGTTTATTCCACTAAATGATTGAAACTTCGATAATATTGCAACATCACTTCGTCGACAGATCAACGAGGTAGAGGAGAGGTGCAAGCTGAGACAACTTTCTGAAGGCACGTTGTGGTGCCCACAGAGAGAAGGTCATCTAGTAATAAACTTTATTTGATGTAGCAGTCTTCGAATCATCGCAATCCAACTGTCTATCATGAACTTGGCAAGTATGTATAATGTATATATAGCTTCGCGGCAATAATGCCATAATCAAAACTATATGCTTTACCTTTTGTAGATTAAGGGATAAGCTAGAAACCATCTTAAAGGCTCAACAAGATTGGCAGATTATGACTAAGCTAGTGAGGGGTGAGCATCGGTCCCGATTCGACTTGAAAAGCAGCCTGAACCTATTCGTTCTCAAGTGAACCGAGTAAATTCATTGACAAATGCCATACGATTCTCGCATTAACCCTCTGAACTGCTGGTTCTCCCGAGGATCTTTCCCCGGACAAAATCGACTTTTGATCCCGGGTGACTCTGAAGAGCTTGAAGTGCTTCAGCCATTTTACCAAAGGATGCTAATGTACCAATTATTCCAATTTATCTTTAAAAAATGAATAAAAAACTTTGCAACCCAATTTCTAGATCTATCTTGGAACTGGTTCCTTCAGTTCAAGACTGGTTCCAAAGGGTCCTGATTTAAATCATGTTCCAAAAATCTGGAACCATCCCTGATAGGGTAGGTTCCATATTATTGCAAATCGAATCAATCATTCCTAAGGTCGGTGACCTAATGGTCACACATCTCTTGGAGGTGGGCCATTGATTTCCTCTAGGATTTAGGAATGTCACATATCAAGAGGAAAAAAAATCAGCACATTACTACTCTAATTTCCCCGTCGACTATTTGATAGCCAAGCTTCCTATGAGAATAAAAAATGCAAATTTTTGCACCGTCCTTGAACAATGAAATTCTTTTGTATGTTAGTACACACATTTAGAGGTATTTTACAATCACGAGTCCAATGTTCGATTCCCCTTCAATCGATAAATGGGCTTTCCCTATAAGCGCGTGCCAAGCTTTAACCATTCATTCATTGACCTGTGTCGAGTTTGCACACGCTAAGCCATGTTCATCTTGATTACCCTTTTTAAGTGTAAAAGAGAGGGTTAATCAAGAAGTAAAATGGAAAACATGTCAGTTCTGAAATGAATTGAGTAGAATATCATTGGAATCTCTATAATATCCTTTGCTTCCTTGTTGCTGCTCTATATTCAACATAGAACTTTCACGTGGGTTTGACAGTTCACAATAAGATCAGAGGTATGCGCATGATAGTGTTATAGAGTTAGCATAGCTGATTAAAAGTTAATTCTCTCATTGTCAGAAAAAGATAAAAACTCACGTGAATGAACTATATAGCTGGTAGAGATGGACAGTTGAGAGCCAATTGAGAACATCATCTCATATCAAAAGATAGCTAAACATACAGATGGATCAATATTCTCTCTCTCTTGCCTTCCCTCCCTCTCTCAAGGACATGACAAAAACTATAAGCTAAACTCAGAAAATAGAAGTGGTGTTGGGGTAAATTGGAAAAATGGAAATAGACAATTTGGGGGCGATTGTGCATTTCAGTTCCTATCTCCTCTGCCTACTAGGAAAATCCCCAAAGCTTCTTTAGGAGTAACATTTGAAGCCTTTCTTTGGCATGACTTTGAGATTTTTGTGAATTCCCGATTGCTAATTGCAGGAAAATCAGGAGGAAATTCAAGGGTTGCGAAGGCCGTGGCGAGGGTGTTGGAGCGGTGGGGATGCGGTGACGTTGAGGGGGTGGGGCATCGGCGGGGGAAGTGTAGGAGGAGGGCATTGGTAGCACTTGGTGAAGAGCCCGAACGTGTCAATCTGGTGGACGAAATTGGTCACGCTTGCCCACCCGCCAAACCCGAACCCGACCACCAGCACCCACCCAACCACGAACATGTTGATCGTGTATGACCCGATCCACCCGCCCACGAATTTCGGGGGTTGCTCCACTGCGTTCTGCACCACACAACAATAAAGATGCCCTTAGGAAAATCGTTTCATGAAAATTTCTACCACACCTTGAGATTAAATTCTACATTTTGAATGATTTCATATTCCACCACGTAAGTAATGAAATTTGTATGATACTCCGATGAGCAGATTCTCTTCTGTTTTCTGACTGGTACCGTGTCCCATCCATGTTCAACTTACCTTGTCTCGGTTAAAAAAAAAAACACGGAGTCATGCCACACTCGAAAAAGAAAAGAGTAGAAGAAAATGAAGTTTTTAACGACTGTTTAGAAAGGGTCAGTTGACATTACTCTTGTCTAAGCATCATCATTTGAAAACCAGCAGGTGTTCCGACAAATAAATAAAAAAAGAACAATAAAATTGCAATCCTTGAAAATTCATCTTACGCTATATTAATAAAGAAAAACAGTGCAAAAGATGGCAAGAAAAAGGTGGAAATCTCAGAAAATCAAAAGTCCTAGGAGAAAGGACCGGGTCTGGTCTGCTGGACTCTGACCACACGCCATCACTTCTGTTTCTTCTAGGCATTAAAGCAAACGTGCAGAAAGAAAAAAGAAAAAGATAGAGAGAGAGAGAGAGAGAGAGAGAGAGAGAGAGAGAGATTTTCTCTTTAATTCTTTCACTAATTCAGTCAAAACTTTCAGAGACAACAGCTGAGACACTGACAAAAGGCATCCTGGGCCAGTGCCACTTTCTATGACGTTGAACTAGGGAAACTAGTGAGAGAAATCAGGGTGAAATTTAGCGATTTTGTTACCTCTCTAGCAGCTGAGGATTTGAAGGTGCAGATGTGGGCGAGGGCGGGGATGATGTAGACGGTGAAGCTGACGAGGAGGGACCCAACGGTGGAGTTGATGGGGCCGAAGAAAGGGAAGATGATGGCCAGGAACCAGATCGGGACGACCACCGGCAGCCTCGCCGCCGCCCGCTTGCAGAGGCTCTTGCACTCATGCATCCCGATCGCCTTCTCCCACACGAAGTAGAGCGGCGTGCAGGCGAACCCGAATGTGATAAACTGCGTGCCCAAGCAATGTATATCATCAATGCAAAGGATACACATTATAGTAGACGAAGATGTTGCGGTCATGGAAGATTGATCAAATCTACTATTCGACATTATATTTTCTGATAATTCTTTATCTACTATAAGCTTAAGAACGATAGAGTCAACTAAGTCGAACACGAAGCATCATCAATAGGACGAAGCTCACCTGGTGAATGAGCATCAAAATGACGGCCATGTCGCGGAACGGCGACCTGGGGAGGAGAGAGAAGGCGTTGGCGTGATTGAGGAGCATGTCTCCGAACGCCCAGTAGACCGCCGCCGCCGACGGGAGGGTCAGGGTCATCACGTACAACGTTGCCAACAGGTATATAGCCTTGAACTTCTGGGGCTTCCACATCGCGTGCATAATTTCCCTACACGAAGAAGCGAAATTAATTTTGAAAAAATTGTTATCTTTTATTTTTGGTTTTTTTTGCAATTCTACTGTCTTCAATGTAAGCTTTTCTTTTTATTTACTTCATCCCTGTAAAGAGCCATATTTCATTAATTGTTCTTTTGGGTCCTTCAACTTTTTTTTTTTTATTTTTTTTTTCCGGGACAACATTAATGCCAGCTTCTAAAGCTAAGATTCTTTCATGGAAACGTATCCCTTTTGGCATGCCATCAATGATAAAAGCAAAAGCAAACATGAAAAAGATCCCTTGACTTTTTACTCCATAAAGGAAAATCTACATTTTACCAACAAGGAACATAATTACTTTTTTTATGTCATTTCACCCCCCTTCTTTTCCCAATCCTACAGGAAAAAGAAGCGCAAGGGGGTCAGATCATGTCCTCTCAAGAAGCGCAAGCTCTCTAAGTTCCAGTCATTTTCAGACCGGCTTTAGAAGATAATGTTTTCAAGCGAATTATTAAGAAACAACAAAGAAGGACATGAACGTGGAGATTTGTAAATAACGTAAAAGACAGGGACTGGAAAATAAATAGAATAAATCCCTGGAGACAGGACTTACACAGTGACAGCGTGTCCCCCGAATGTGTAGAGAATGTTTGTGGCCCCGGTGAAATACAGGACCATCTTGGTCGGACCCGAATGCTTGACTCCTTCCACCTAATTTAAGGAAGAAAATTAAAAACTCATAATAATAATGACATATAATTAATTAATGGCTTGATTTGTGGAAACAGTTGGATTATGCGTTCGCTCAAATTCACATATTCTCTGGTCCTAGACAATTTTGACAAAATATATCTAACGTGCAACGAATCTAGGGTCCGCGCGAATCGTGAGATTTAGTGAGTCCCTCGCATCTATTCCAAACATTTATCAAATGTGTGACTGGCTCCGCCTACCACACGGCGGTGCTAGCATTGGCCGGACCGAACGAACACGACAGAATTTTGCATTTACCTGGCCGTGGAGGAGGGAGGCGACGGTGAGGTACCAGGCGGTGTAGGTGGTCATGACGAGGCCGAGGAAGGACCAGATGCGGTAGTTGTGGAAGGAAGGGATGAAGACGGTGGTGGCGCAGCACGCCCCGAAGATGTACGTCCACGTCCTCTTGTCCAGGTTGTCGTTGATGTAGTATATGTTGCTGCATTTCACCAAATAATACAGAGATCAAAACAAGGTTCACATCATTCCGATTCCTCTCTCTCTCTCTCTCTCTCTCTTTAATGGGTATTATGTGAATATAATAAAGATGGAGAGAGGATGGAGATAAAATAGGAGTCAGAGAGAGAGAGAGAGACAAGGAGAGAGACCTTGCGCAGGCTATGAGCTGAATGACAGATCCGAACAGAAGAAAAGTGCAGTTAAACGCCAGACCCACGTTCCTCCAGTACTTCCCCAGCAAGCCGTCCAGAACTTCAAACCACTAAAGCAATACAAGAAGAAGAACATGAAACAGGGCATAAAGAAGGAAGGAAGGAAGAAGAAGACATGTGCGCTTCTGGGATGGAGCTTTTTCAGGGTTTCTTGTTGTTTCTGTCGTTGGGTTGATTTTACCTGAATGACATGGTTCCTGAAATCGACTTTTTCTCGCTCTTTCCTGGTCCTGTACTCCACGTAAAGGGTGCTAATGAGGTACGCGGTCCAGCTCCCCAGCAGGCCGTAGAAGAGCTGGAAGAGTATGCCCGAGAGCATCCCGAGCTGCGAGAAGGAGTAGGGTAGCGTGAGCAGGACCTGGGCCACCTGAGACACGCAGCAATGGAACAGTCGATCAGGGAGACGTTCATCGCTACCGAGCAGTAATCTTTATGCGAATCCTGCAGATAACCCATCTCAGCGAAAGGGCTGAGAGGCGATGAATTAGATCTGGTTATAGGAACCTGATTCGAAGCGCAGCTGAACCAGGCATCGTAGACGGAACCACCGTGCCAGAAGAAGTTGGACATCTTGTTCTTGATGCTCCTGGGCTTCCCTTCCTCCGCCTCCATCTCCACATAGTTCCCCACTATCACTGTCTCCACCACCTTGTCGCTCGCCATCTCTCTCTCTCTCTCTCTCTCTCTCTCTACACTGTGACTTCCTCCTGACTTGGGGAGTGACTAAACAACAAGCATGCTAAGGGGGGTTTTCAAAAGGAGAGGAACGGAGTTTGGAGAAAGGCTGGAGTTGGTGGTGTGAATATATAGGTGGATCGATTGGGACAGGATTCGGGAAGGCTGAGAAAAGGCTGTGTCTCTTTGAAAGGTACGTTAGAGAGAGACAGAGAGATGTTTAGGGAAGCGAGTAAAATATAACCCAATTTCTTTCTCTTTTTTTTTCTTTTCATTTTCTTAAATTAACGTATGCTTGTATGGAAATTAAAAAAAAAATTGCATGGCTTAAGACCATGCGATTAAGCCCATTTGGACCTTTAATCGTGTCGACTTTAGTGTGAGACCCTCGTAATAACATCTCGCTTCAAAAGTTACGACCGATGTAATTTTCTTTTCTCCTTTTAGCAAAGACTGACACAGAAGTTGAGAGAGCCTAGCATTTTTTGAGTTCACATGGGATTAATAGCTGCTCGTCATTTGCACTTTTCTCATTAAATTGGGGCGTTGCTCAAATCTCCGTTCTACTATTTCATCTAGTCTCATTACACACATACAACTCCGACATAGGCCTGAAGCCCTCGCGCCTCGATCAACTTTACCACTTGGGATTGCTCGGGTCAAAATATTGACTTGAGTCAAAATTAGTGGAGTGTTTCGTATCTTGAGATTCATTCTTTATAAAAGTATTTTTAATCAAAGAGAAAGAATGATGGTGGGTTGCTTAAGAAATGGTGAGTTTGACGAGTTTAAGTGTGGTCTTCGATGCCTTTGTTGCAATGAAGAGTTTTGGAGTTTAGCTCATGACTAAAATAATGCTGTGCTTTAGTGGAATTCTCTCTTTTTGTTAATTGATTTTTTTGCTTAGGGAGCGTGAACGGCTTCTCCGCACGAGCGGGTCTCCACGCTTCCCAATCTCCGAGTGTCCCATTTTTCGCTTTCATTAAATTTGGTCACTTTTCCCCTTTTTTTGCAAATTAAATTGTCTAATTTAGCCACCTGGATTATCGGTAACCCAATTTTCTTATGCAAGAAGATGAGAAAAAAGGGGGAAGTATCTTATGCCCAAAAATGAAAAAAAGAGAACGAAATTATCGATGGATAGAGTATAGTACCACGACTCGATTTGCCATAATAGAAACCCCCTTGCCCATTAGACATGGCTACATGGCTTGTGCGGTTGGTAGTGTTCTCGAATTTGCTTGTGGGAAGCACTTCGAAAGCATGGTCGACGAGTGCGCGACCACAACAAATTAACAATCATTCATCACCATCTTTGGGGCTAATAACTTAGAGGGAAGGTTAAAGAAGCTTTGGTTTTCCAATCACATTCACGAGATGGTAATTGCTTGTTTAAAAATCGGGGTAATTTCCGAGACTAAGGTTAAAATATGGTGAGGCATACGATGGTGAGAGGAAGAGACAATTAGTCAAAAAAAAAAAAAAAAAACGCTCCTTTTGTTTTAGAAAAACAAGGTCTAGGAAAGAGGGGGAAAAAAGAGAGAGAAAGAGAGAGAGGAAGGGAATATGTAAGAACGAGAAGGAACAAGTGAAAGGAATTATAACAAGGTAGACCGCATGATTGCAGCCAAACGGGCGTGGTCGCTTTACAAGAGGATGAAAGCTGCTTTTCTCACATGGCAAAGCTCTTGCTTGAATTCCATCATAATAATAATAATAATAATAATTATTATTATTATTATTATCATAATAATAACAATTATAATAGTAATTATTTTTCCCCCTCTCCCTCCCTCCCCCTCTCTCTCTCTCCCTCGTTTGCGCAAAACCCGAAAAGTCTATACTCACATGCACTCTATCTATCAAATAAGATGGATAAATAAATAATATATGTAGATAGATTTGATGAGGAGTGCATAGGTGAACAATAAATATAAGGAGCCATTTTTAGGAGTAGTTAGGTCATCATGTGCCCTTGGAAAGAGCATCGGGTATTAGTCTATAATATATTTGTGGAGAAATTTGTCTTGGTATGCTCTTTATATTCCCTACTTTCTCTTGGTTCATCACGACTTATTCTTTCACCTCTTCTTGAAAATAGTAATATTATCTTGTTCCTTTTCATCTTCCTCGTGTAGCAATTATTGTAATAATGTTAACTTCCTAGGGAATTAAACAGGCCAATTTCGTGGAAAAGATCATATTGAGAGTAAACTAAGGAAGTATGAACTTAAAAGGCTCCAGCTCAGTGAGATATATGATTAGAATATGAATAAATGACTCGCGAATCTTATAATAAACTAGAAAGAAAAGCACATATTTATGTATGAAAAAATGGAAAGAAAAATTTAACAAAGAAAGAGTAGTTCAGATTGATTTATTTTAATTAATGAGTTTCAGTCGGAGGATGAAAGGGGGTTGCTTCGAATCACGCTAACGAATTTCCACAAGCGTTGCGTATGAAAAGAAATAGTTCAAAGTTAAAGTGATAAATAATGAAATAGTACATAAAGATTTCAATCCTGTGGGCTAAAGCTAAATGCAAAGTTTAGCATTCTAAATCTACTATTTCTATTTTATCACCTAATAAAATATGAAGTAACTCTCTACGAGGTAATGAAAAGAATAATGTCCAAGTACTATATTTATAATCCATTTTTTGAATGTAATCTCGATTTTCTTAAAAGGAAAGATAGAGATTTTGGAGTACTTGGAATTCATTTCAATTCAAATTTAGAAAGTAAGAGATTCATTGAATACTTCCCAATCATGTCGATTATTAAACAACAACATTGTGCGTTTATAGTTATGTGTGGCTACAACGTAATTTAGATATATTCTTTAGTAGAATTTATTTTGTTAAAGTTTGAGGTTAAGGCGGTTATTGGCTTATTGATATCAGTACATTTATGGATATTAGTCAGGAATTGCACGTTTTTTAGGTCATTATTATATTGAAATTCGCATGACTATTTCATATCCTACTGTGCTGTCTAACACCGAAATATGTTAGAAATTGTACAATTCACATGATGTTGTCATACCGCTGGTTTGAATTTTTGAATTTGGAACTACAACAACAAATTAACTGGGCGGCCATAAACAAAATTTGGCCTATATTTAAAGGGGTAAACAATATTGTTCTAACTTCATATATGGGTTTTACTTATAAAAAGACAACCTTTTGATACCAATGTTATCTTGTCAGTCGAAAGGCGAATTTTTAAACCCTCGATCTGATGGCCCATTTTAGGCATTATCGGGAAGTTTATGATCTCTCGATGGTACAATAATTACAACATGAAAACGGAGGTTGCAAGCTTGCCTGCGCAACAAAAATCAACTCAATCGAGTATCGGACAAAAAAGTAATAATTGGTCTAAGTATGATGAAACTTTCATGAGGCCCAATTCAATGGGATAATAATCAGAATAGTTCTAAACCTATTGCACAAATGATGATTCGGTTATAAATCTTTCAATTTCATCAATTTTAGCCTTAAATTTTTCAATGATTTGCTAATATAATCATTTCGGTCAATTTTGGCCAAAATTCTCCGATGTAAATATTGATCATCTTACGTGTTATAACCGGCACTAACGTAAACGATTTTTACAATTATTTTATAATTTTACTGAATTTTTTTTATATTTTTTCTTTCTCTTCTCTTCTTTTCTTTTCTTTTCTTTGTTGTGGACTAGCGAGGACAAGGCACAAATCTAGGCAACGATGCAGGTGGCCTAGTCCTCTCTGGTGGCTGGTGGAGGTTGCCACCATCGTTGAGGTTGTGGGCTGATTGAGAGAAATAAGGGGGAAAAAAAAAAAAAGGAAAGAAAAGAAAAGAAAAAAAGAGAAAAATTCAGAAAAATAAAAGAATTATAAAAATTGTCTACATTGGGGCTAGTCATACCACATAGAAAATTAGCATCCACACTAGCAATTTCCTGCTAAAATTGGTTGGCAAGTGTATGACTAAATTTGGCATAATGAAATATTTGATATTGAATTGGTATCAATATATCAAGTATGAGACTTTTTTTTTTATTTATAATTTTCTCCAATTCAACCTTGGATGCCTATAACCATGATCAGGGCATTACAAATGGCATGAAACTTTTCATATCTCTTGGACAGATTCAAGCTATTTTGTGATGGCTTGGTCTCAAAAAGCTAATGTTGGACCCCTTGACCTAGTACATCATTTGATATTCACAATCTAGGACATGACTAGAGGATGTGATATCCAAAAGCCGCTGTCGGGGCGTTAACCAATCTAGACATGTAATTGAGCGCCCGGACCTACAACTCCATTTAGACCCTGTGGTGCCTTTTTCACTTAGATGGTTCATTGGCTTCTTACTAAGAAATATGATTTATGTTTCTGTTAATCTAGAAATAGAGAGATAAGTGGCACTCAAAAATGAACACTTAGTACGTTGATTGTTGTTTAGTAGATCACCTAAACCTAGAATTTGAAATATTTAAGAAAAGTATGATGCTGAGTTGGCTATATGGGTTCTTCATGTTTGAGGTGCTGTAGGGCAAACTTGCGATGATGCGTCTAGAGAGCTAAAGGCCATACGTTTAACATGAGTATGTGGACCATCATGGCCTTGTGCTTGCCAATCATGCTTTTTAAAACTGTTCTTCAAAATATAGACTTCGATTTTCATCTGACACTACACAATTTCATTTAAATTGTTGTCATACTACCTTATTACGCCACATAATGTCTCATGCCATATAATGATTCACCATGCGTTATTATTATTTACATGCCTAATCATTCATATATGTCATCCTTGCCTGCCACATCACATGTTGTGTTATTTTGTTGTGTTCTCCGCACATGTGATTTTTAATTGTTAAATGTTACATCTCCATGTATTGCATATTTTTAACTGTTAAATGTGATTTGATACAACCGGATCATTCTTGATCCTATTTCGCTTAACTTACGATTATAAAAAAGGCATAATGGGATGTTAAACTTTCCTCACAACTAACCTAAAATCCAGATGTAAGACTCATTTTTTGCATACATGAATCAGTCATCTTGCACACCAGGCTTAGAACAATTAGTTATTCTGAAAACTGCATATGCGTTCTATATATCCAATCGATCTAAATATTAGAAATAAATTGATAGCGACTTGACCATCTTAAAAAATTGATCTAGAAGGAACCTCAAAAATAGATTGATGAGTATCTAGAAACCTTAGGTGCAGTCAATAGGTGATAGATTTTGAGGTGCTACGGAACATTTTTGTCCCTTCACTCGTTATAGGAAGATGTTAGCCATGATTCCTTGAACACCTTTCCTGATTGCAAGCCATAAAAGGCCACATAAATCTAACATAACTTGGCGACTCATGCTTCCTGAAAAAGTGCCATGTCCTTAACTATGCCCTTTTCCTCATGGTCACCAACTACAAAAGGAGATACGTGTATTGACCCGCTAAATACCACACCCCCACCACCCCACCACCACCCCCCCCCCCGCGGGCGCCCCAAAAAAAAAAAAAAAAAACTTGTAAAATATCCAGATATTTCCAACTTCTGATACAGTGAAAGTGGAATGATCACAGTACACACCACAGGACAAGAGAACAAATGTAAAATATTGCTGGACCTTGATAGCACCAGTTGTCTTATTCAGACAAGCGAGCATTTAACCCACAGGGGCTACTCATTGTGACCTATCTCATGATGCAGTAAGATCATAATGAATTTTGTCTTCTTTTTAATGAATTAGTTTATAAAAAAGGAGGAGATAGGAGGCATTATTGGGGGGGTGAAAGCGGCAGCATCAGCAGCGGCAGCTCCATCAGGTCTAAAAAGGGCTTTTGTTTTTATTGCAGAGAGAACATATTCATGCGGTTTGTTGGTCGTTGTGTTCGCTTCCTGGCCGTGACATGCTTTTCTTTATTCGCTCGGGCCAGAAACATTCCCCTCCTGACTTTGTCTCCCGGTTTTGTATTTTGTTTCATTTCGCTTGCGTGGACTGAGATCGAAGATTGCATTTTGAGATGAACCGTTTGGTTTGATTTTGACCACGAGAGAGGATGGATTGAATGGCTGGCTGAATCTCGGTCGTTCAGCGTCGTGCAAGTGCTGAGCAAGTTGCTCTAATGCTTAGTTAGGTGATGAACTAATGTGAGAAAAAAAAAGTAAATGTTCAATGAATTATATACACGCATTTCGGGTTTCGGAATCCATGATGGAAAGAGACATGGTGAAATGAGTGAAAATTAGGTAGGCGTGTCTCTGGATTATAAAAAAAAAAATGAAAGAAAAGAAAGTCACATGGACATAAAATTTTTGAACTGGCTGTCAGTGGAAATTACATGGGCATAAAAAGTTTCAACTAAATTTAATTGGCCTTAATTTGTAAATTAGGGGCAAAGTGGAAGAAAGTTGATTACCCAACACATTAATCTATTGTTGCCCCCTTATTCCCCATTTTTTTTCAAATTAATTTCCTTCTACATTTCTGCCATTCAAACTAATTTATTTATAGTAAAAGAAAGTACAAATTTTTTCTATGATCCCATGCAACATCTTACAAGTCTCACAAATTGATTGAATCCACACATTTAACTCATTTAATTGTCATGCACAACTTTTAAAATGTTTCCCTAAGCACAAATGCTTTTTCCTGTGTCTATATCCTTATTCAAATTTATTGATGCCTTGGAAAAATATAACCTTATATTCACCTCACCAATAATGGTCTTCTTAATTATTCTTTGAATTTGACGAAGATCAAAGCTTTTAATGCAAGGCCAAGTAATATAATCTAATGCTTACATGACATTCTGAAATAATCTAGAAAATGGAAAAAAATGAAGACGACATCGTGTAGATTTTATTTTACAGGACGTCTTGGGAATAGGACCAATCACTCCGCAACAATTAATACTTGTTCTAGGACACGTTTGACTTTGATCTTAGATTAGGCATCCAAAGCCACGGGAACAAAAAGGGAAACCGCAAGATTAGGTTAATAATTTGGTTGGATTTAGAACACCAAGTCCATTTGGGAAAGCTCCTTGCATGCTTACAAAACGCATGAACGCCATCAGAACAGACAGCAACCAGTGATCTTTGCTAGGCTGAAAATTAAGCAGGCCATAGGCCCACGCTACGTGAAGGTCAACCCGTGATAGGGGCATGCAATTATTTCCCTCTCAAATCATCGTCGAAGCGGCTACGATAATGGGGGAGGAAGTGCGTTGGCAAATGAAATCATAGTGTTGCGTCCGCATGATTTTTATTAAGGAGAGGGGACTTCATTTTAAGTATATATCTAATGAACGAAAGGCTTGACCTAAGAAATCCTTATGTATCTCTCTGCCCATGGTGAAATAATGTACTTAATCCGTTAGGAGTGAGCTGAAAAGCTTTGGCTATTTTGGTGTTCATCCACATGTATTATGAGAATCATTTAAATCAATAAAAATTAAAGGCCTTTTTCTTTAGTAAAATTGACCGGGTCTAGATGGACTGAACTTTAGAAGAAATGAATGTCAAGCTGAGAAGATTATCTAATCTGTCTTAAAATTATTGTACAAATGCCAATTAAGTCCCAAACTTTTCAATTTTACCAATTTAGTCCTAAATCTTCGTGCGAAATTATAATGTAGTACATTTTCACTTGAAATCGCTAACATAATAATCTAGTTATGGCTGACCATCATACATGGCACACTACCACATCAATAATTCGTAGTTAGAATTAGCCAAAAGAACTATATTAGGATTTTACACAAAGGTTTAGGATTCAAATAGTAAAATTGAAAAAATTACAATTAAATTAATATATGTACAAGAGGTTTACAACTAACTGGACAATTTCCCTCGGTCAAGCCCCAATCTAAGGCTACGTTTGGTCGTCCAGATTTCTAATCGGAATAGGACTGGATATGATAAAATATGAAATCTTGGGATTTTTTTATATCATGTCAATTATTTGGTGGATCGTAATATTAAAGTCGGAATACATTCACATCATATCATGTACATTTTTTTTTTTATATAAACGGTATATCATTATAAATGAACTTAAATTCATAAATAGAGATGGTGAAAATCTCTCGTAACACTATTCTTTAATTTATTTTTATTTTATTTTTCCTCTTTTTATATTATTTTCTTTATTATTTATTTTTTCCCCTTTCATCATTCTTTAATAAAATTTTATCAAATAGTAAACCGTACTAACATACCTAAAATACCAAAATACCTAAAATATATAATAAATATAAATATTTAATTTATAGATTGAATGTTTATTATAAGATAGAATTAAAGTTGAATATATAAATTAAAATATGATTAATTAAAAATAATTTTTATTTTTTATTTTTATTTCTCAAATTTAGAATTCAAATATTATTTATATTGAAATATAATTTCAATTTTTTAATTTAATAAGTTTGTTATTCGAGAAAAAAACTTTCCTATTATGGACATTGGATTTATCCACCTTTATCTCACCTCCCCCATGGGATAATTTTATCCTATCTATATCTCCCTTATATCCGACTTTATCATGTCCTAAGTGAGCACCAAACGTAGGATAGGATAAATTATATCATATCCCAAATTTTATCCTGACTGCCAAATGCAGACTAAGTGTTATATAGATTGTAAGTTACACTTTAAGCAAAAAATTTCAAGAGATAAAAATGGGCCGCTATTTGTGGGGCAATTGGTGGTCTAGAAATAAGACCATATTTTCCGATTAGAAGAAGTCATCTGAACAAGTGATTGACATGGCTAATTGTTGTTTCATCAAATGACAAAGCCAATTGGCTCTATTTATTTCACAGAAAATGTATAATTTGAAAAACATTTTCTTAAATATAATTGTTTATATCGCTTGAAATAATTTGTCAATAAAAAATGTTTTCATTATGGAAAACAATTTATGTCTAAGTATTTTCATAGACGATGAAAATATTTTTCATTTATTTATTTATTTCTATAAATGATACAAGCAATCATATTTAGGAAAAAATAATCCAAATCATTCATTTTCCACAAAATAAACACACAAATTTTCTTAAGGTAAACGCACCCTTATTAAGACAAAATTTGCTTCAGCTTGGCAGTGCAAGCAATTATCACTCATTTATTTCTCTAATTTCAAGATTAAACATGCTAACAACCAATCATAATGAAAAGTCCTAAATCTATTGCACTTTATTAATTCAATTCGAAACATATAAATTGTACTAATCATTAAACATTTTTCATAATTATTAAGCATTTTTTATATTTTTCCAATTGAGTGTATCCAACCAAAGGCGAGGGCCAAGGAGGTCACCTTGTTCGCCTCTAGCAAAGATCGTCCTCACTGGCTGACTGGTGAGTGGGTATAGGAGGAAGAAGGGAAAGGAAAAGAAAAAGAAAAAGAAAAAATTAATAAATCACTAAATAAATTGAAAAATCATCAAAGTTTTATTAAAAAAATGTCCACGTCAGCACCCATCGCGCCATGCAGAATGGCCTACTTCCACCTCAGCAATTTCCAGCCAAAATTGATTAAATAGACTTAATTGGCAAAACGTAAAAATATTTACAATTCAATTGACATAATTAAGAGGTTATTGATTAAATTTTCCCCATGGTCATAGATACTAGTCTTATTAGTTGTTCATAGTAGCTCAAGAGAGGATGCAAAATTGTGCTTTGACTACGTTTCCCCCTCCCCCTCTCATCGCATTCATAATAATTCCGCTACTCCCGCTGTAACAAAAGGAGTTAGAATCACAGAAAGACCAATCCGGCGAAAATCATAAGTGTTTATTGAAAAAGAGAATTTCATATCTGGAATGGTAGTCAACCCCAACTGGGAAGGTTGGCTCAGTGGGCTGCACAGCGACATCATTATGTGAATGTTCTTTATGGCTTCCACGGCGGGAGCAATTTTTTAGCACGCATTTTGAATTTTCCATCTCCCTCTTTCCTCAGATGAAGATGTCCCTCCCTTTGGATGCACTCTCGCGCAGAGAGAGAGAGAGAGAGAGAGGCTGTTCCTGCCTTTTGAAAAGCAAGAAAGCTACTTTGCGAACACCGGGGACAAAGCAAAAAAAAATGAGAGAATGAAAAGGCTTTGGATGTCAAACGTTGGAAAAAAAGAAAAAGTTCAGAAATTCAGGTGCTGGAATGAATTTTTCTTGTTTTGCTAATTTTCTCCTTAGCTTTTGAATAAAAAACATATTACCAATATATGATTCGGGGAAATTCAATGTCTCAGTAAAATTATTCATTTAATTTTTTTGGTTATTAATGTACTTTTCAGAATTTTGATAAAAGAAATTAGACTTTTATTTGGTCTAGTGGTGGAAAATTTATTTCCCAAATTAGGGATCAATCTATCAATTTTATTTTTCAATAATTGAATCTGTGACATAGATAGATCGACTTTCGATTTTTTCCAAGATTTCAAGTGTATTTAATGCCAAACTCAAGATAAAACCCTAGTACCCTCCTTCCTCCGACTTATAGCGCAAGCGCTGTCGACAGCCTTTGCTCATCGTGAAGGCAGATGTCTCCTATCACCATCGCCTTCCAGGAATCCACGGCCAGCCTTTGCACGCAAGGATCGCCGCTACCATTGCTTCATCTCTCTTCTTCCCCCTTAGACCTCACCAGCCTCTCTCCTCTAACTCACTCTCCTGTGAACGTGTCTCTATCTCTGCCTGGCCATGACCCTCTATTAGGGCTAGAAATTTATCACCCAGAGAGAGAGGTGAATAGGTAAATATGTAGAATTAAGAAAATTAAATTTAATATTGCAAAAGGACAACATTCAGTGGCAAATTGTGCGATGATCAACTCTTACCGATGTACTATATTCTATCACGAGAAATAAATAAGGGTTTAAGGGATAGAAAAATGCACACAAAAATTATAGTGGTTTAGCTTAAGATAAGCCGTCTACTCCCTTACACTAAGAGTCTATTAACTAGATTTTATTAATGAACCAATCATAAGTTATATCAATTGAGTACTCTCAACTCAAATAAGTGTGATTTTTCGATCTCACACTCCAACAACAACCTCTTAGTGATTACAAATTTAACTCACAAAAACGAGTATATAGTGTCAAAGCTCTCTAGCACTTTGGAATTTTTAGACTTCGATTGTTATTCGCATCACAATATCCTTTTATACTCCTCATTGTCCAAACTGACCCTTGGACATAAACTCTAAGAATCATTCATCCAATCCACCCGTTAGACTTTGAATGATTTAGGACGATATGATTGCTTCTAGGATGCTAAGAATAGAGTCTCCCTTGATTTGGCTACCATACAACAAAGATAGGTTTCCATAAATTGATTACACCATTGGGAAAGTGCGTCTTTCTCCAATGATTGTCTAATGGATTACAAATCTCCAACAATGAAAGATTATGTGGATGTTCATCCCTCCTGGACAATCAATAAATATAGAAAGAAATCCAAGCTAATTCCTAAGCATTGCGCTTCATTATATTCCTAGCTTGTTTTGAAGATTGGAGATCTTCTCATATCGGTCGATGATGTGTATAATCTAGACAATCCATGTACGATATATACCATTGCCTCGACTTAATACAATCAAGATCATAGAGAATCAGAATCTCTATTAAGTCTTTGATTGTGACTTGAATATATCTACTCCAAGAATAACACCTAGAAAACTTCTCATTCGAATCAATAATCATACAAAGAAGGTTTTGTTAATCTTCAAAATTAGTTAGGGAAATTTCCTTCACACCCGCCATGATCATTCCCTCACGACCTGGTCTTGATCCAATATCTTGTTTTCGTGGGCATGGAGTTGGAAGAGAAGAAGAGTGGCGGCTGAGGGTGGAGGTGGCAAGATGACAAGAGCGAGCGTTTAACTTTGACTTCTGGCCGCATTTTCATGGCCTACCGTACACTCGAACCCAATCCTTTTCGTACATGACCCTATAGGTTGACTCATATATAAAAGTGTTGTAATACATCATTTCAATATATCCACCACTTTATATCTCCTCCAAATTGTACACTTTATATATTAGTAAAAACAATGACATACATTTTATTGCATTTTTTTTATCATAGCGAGCATCATCTGAGTCCTTCATGAGTGTCTTGATATGGGTTTGTCCATGGCACATTGACATTGTCCATGGCCACTTAAGGGTGTCAAAAAAGCCCACACCGACCTGACCCTTCTCAACTCTAAAAGTAGGGTATTTTGGGGTTGGGCCTTAGTCTTCTTCGAGTAGAGATTTTTAGATGTTGGTATTGTTAGGGTTGGGTCGGTGTAGGCTTTTTTGACACCCCCAAAGCACAACCCGATCTCCCTCTCTCTCCCCTTTTGTTTCTGTGCGTGTGCAATGAGGACGAAACCCTAGATTTGAGCCTGGCTAATCGGTGCCGAACAAACCCATTCTTTTAGATTATATGATATTCAAGTCTCGGGTCGGGTCAAGCACTCCCCGTAGAGTTCCGAGTTGGGTCGAGTCTGGTCGGGTATTATGAAAACTTGGCTCGGCCCAACCCAACCCATTGACACCCCTAATGGCCACTTGGGTCAAGCATTTGTCAACATAGTGTGGAGGTATTTTATACCTTTTTTTTATGTTTCTTGTATTTCTTAATTGTTAGATAGTGCCATCAAGTACCTGTAATGTCTACTCGTCCAAGAATAAACAATGTCTTTAAAGCTCTTCAGGAGGGTTCAACTACTCAAACTCTCCTATCTTGATAGTTCCTCAATGTACATTGTCTGTTTCGGGAGTGGGTTTCGACTCATTAATTAATTAACACAACCGATTAGACCATTTTGTTAAGACCCGTTTTCGTTCTTTTTTCCTACAAATGATTTTGAGAAATGTGGACGCATTTTAGCATTGGGGCTTTGCTTTCTTGCTTGCACAATCCTTCGGGCTAGGCGAGCGGTTCGGACCATGACATTTATGTCAAAGCCAGAGTTACGGGGAAAGCTTTTGGACTCATGATCAACACTCAAAGGAGCAAGAATGGAAACGGATTGAGAATTTGGGTTGCGTTTGGCAGTTAAGATAAAAGTCATGATAGAATAAAATTGATTATATCCTACATTTGGTGCCTACTCAAGATAAAATCAAGTTGGATATAAAGGAAATATATATCAGATAAACTATCCCATGGAGTAGGTGAAATAAAGGTGAATCAAAATTCATATTAGGGAAATTATTTTTTTCGAATAACAAATTTCTCAAATCAACAAAATTAAAATTATATTTCAGTATAGATAATATTTGAATTATAATATAATAAAATTGAAAATAACAAAAATAACAATTTAGCTATTTTAATTTAATCTTATTTTTTTTATATATTCAAATTTTATTCTATTTTATAATATAAATTAAATATATAAATATAAATAACTATTTATATTTGTTACTATTTAGGTATTATTGTATTTTAGATAAATTAGTACAAATTAATATTTAATAAAATTTTATTAGAGAACGATGAAAGGGGAAGAAAGAAATAAAAAAGGAAATTAATTAAAAAGAGAGAGGAAACTAAAATAAGAAAACCAAATAAAAATAAAGTCAACAAAAGTGTTGTGAGAAATTTTTACCATCTCTATTTGTAAAAAAATTTATTCATATAAATTAATATGTCATTTATATCAAATAACGTATATTATATAATGCGAATATATTCGACTTTATTATCATAATCACCAAGCAATGGATATGAGATAACAAAGTTTATGGATTTTATTTCCTATCATATTCAATTCTATTTTGGTCAAAAATCCCAACGATCAAATATAAAGGTAAATGACTTAAATGGTCTAGGGATATCATCCACGAAACTTGATGAGTGGATCAGGTTCATTGAGGGTTTCGCGGCATGCCCCATGATCTTATCTACAAATGGAGGGATCTCACTTTGTAAATTGAGCTCTTCGAGGTGCCATGAGATAATTTGGTCATCGTTAAAATGCAGGACGCAAGGAAGAAAACAGTTGGGCGGCGACTTTGTTCGTTTGGAGATCCAGACAGCTGGACGCAAGGAGAAAACAGTTGGACGCAAGTAACCTTGCCCAAATTCTACAAGAACACCACTTACGATGATCAATACTAAAGCGTAGAATTTAGAGACACAAACCGATCCACAGCGTCGACAAGATCCAGCATAACTGTAGAAGTCGCTCATACAATTGCACGTCAATTGGAACAAAGGATGGATCTATTAAACAAACTTATTGGCATAATGGGACTGCCCATTTATTCGCTTTTCTCTCCCTCAGTCAAGCTCGTAACCCTAGTACAGCTTTTGGCGATCATCCGAGTTTGAATCCGCACAAGCTTCAATCTTCTCTCTGTCTGCTTCGACTCTTTTGGGATCTGCAACGCATAAAAATGAGAGAAAAGACAGGATAGAGCTGGTGTTATTTGGATAAATAGACAGAGAGATTGTCAATGGAAAGTTATCCCTAATCTTGTAGGCCACACGGATCCTCTCGCAACCAATGAAAATTAGAGATGTGAACCCTTTTCCTAATTAAATAGGGCAAACTGATTATACAGCTCCTGGTAAATTTATTCATTTTTTATATTGCTAATTATCAAAGAAGATAACTTTTTACCCATGATTCCTATTTTAGATGATATATCATAATTTCAAACCCCGAATTGAAATGATCAATTGTAATTTAGCAAAGTGATACCTGGTTGAACAGTGTCTCATACAGTCGACAAAGCAAAAAGGTGGGGCGTTAGGAGCAGCACATTGTTTTTACACTTGTCTACACAGTTAAGAGCATCCGTCGCATCTGCATCAACAACAGATGCCCAGAATATCAACCCCATCAGGAACATGATCACCATTTTCTTTGATCCTTCAACTTCCATGACTACACGATCTCTTTTTGCTCTTTGATCCCCTTGCCTAATGCTCTGGAGTGGGCACATGTGAGTTCATTTTGTAGGCGTAGCTTGGTTCATGTCAATGGAATAGTTTTAGAATAACGGAAGGCAATATGTTAATTGTCACGATAAGTTGTCATTTATGGTCATTGTAGCCGTTCAAAATCTAATTAAGTTTCAAGATATGTTCCCAAAGGTGATGGATAATCATTAAATACATTTCAGATCATATGATAATTGCTCTGGTCTATTATGGTATCATATATCCAGTAGACGTGCTGGACTGGATGTCCCAAGGAAAAATAATTTTAATTTAAGATTCAGAAAATAGGATAGATATCTCTTATTCTCACGAATATATTCATTGATTGAATCAATCAAAAATGAGAAGAAAGTTTTCTCTCTCCTAGTTAATATGCTTTTCAAATTTAACTGAGGATAACTATCTTGTAAAAGCACTTTCGATCCATAGATTATTTTGAGTAAGCCATGTACCAGATCATTTCATGGTACCGCAACATAAATTCCCTCATTTTTTGTGTTGATACCGCAATATATATGACTTGAAAAAATTCAATTTTATGGTAAAATGATCGGAGTGATAAAATTCTCTTTTTCTTTTGTTGTTGAAAGCATCGAATTTAGTGAAACGGACCGATCCATAGCATTGACAAGAAAGTTAAACCATGGAAAAACCATCAAGATCTCGTAGAACTGTAGAATTTGCTCATAAAATTACGCATCAACTAGAAAAAATGATGGACTATTAAACAGATTTATTTACATAATTGGATTACCCATTTATTTGCTTTTCTCTCCCTCATTCAAGCTTGTAACCCTGGTGCAATGGGTAAGACTTTTGGCAATGAGTATTGAGGTATAGTTCATACTCCTCATCAATAAGAAAGCACAAAGTCTTGCTCGTCCAAGGGCAGGTGAGATCCGAGGCCATCTAGTGGGGATTTAGGAGTAGTGCCCCAGTCATTAGAGGGCTTTTATAATTTGAACCTGTATTAGAGAGAGAGAGAGAGAGAGAGAGAGAGTTTGGGTTTGGGCTCACGAATAACTATTACTACATATATATAATTTTTTTTCTCTTGTAATTATGGGTTATAATAGAGAGGTAGGGGTGCTAATTATAGTGAAATCTTTTGCTTGATGTAGCTCTAGTTTAAGGATGAATTAGGATAAATCTTGTATCTCGATTTCTCTTTCTCACTTTTATACTCTATTTCGTTATGTTTGTGTGCCGAAATCCTTTATAAAATAGTATTCCTAATTTGTAGGCCATAAGTAGTCTTTCCCACCATTAAAAATTAGAGATTTGTTCATCCATTTCATTTTCAAAAAGGGCAAATTGACTATATAGCTCCTTGTAATTAATACATTTGATATTGCTAATTATTGAAGAAGATAATTTTGTACCCGTAATTTCAAATGGAATCACCAATTGAGTCTATTTACCTATCCTGAATAGAAATGACCAAACATAACCTAGCAAAGAAATACCTAAATGATGGTCGAAGCACATCGACACGACACGTCCAAGCTTGCAATATAGTTAGGACCAGTGCATCGCAGTTTTTAGACAATTGAGATAACAAATAGGTGGGATGTTGGCACCAGCAAATAGAATTCGACACTTCCTTTGACACTCAATGGCATCCACCTCAACAACAGATGACGAGAACATCGACCCTACCAGGAACATCATTACCATTTTCTTTGATCCTTCAACTTCCGTGACTATACACCTCAACAACAAATTGTATTCTTGGACTATACATCTTGCGTACCGCATTCCACCATGATGACAACAACGGGAGTTTTCTTATGCGCCTGCATGATGATCGGACTATCTCTTGGCGAGAAGCCTTTTAAACAAAGTGAGACGTCACCAAAGACGACACTTGCCGGCCCATACACGTCGAAACCGGGCATCATTATTGAGGTCCACCGTAATCACCGTTAATTGGTGGCATCTAGCTATGCCTCTTTATGCAGTTGCATTAACCAACAGACAAAAAACTCCACCCAGATCTCAGCGAACCCTATGTAGTTCTCGATCATACAATCACGCATCAACATCAAGATTTCGTGAATGGAATTACATATTTATTGCATTAATCCCACTCCCTCCTTCACATTTGCAACCCTAATGCGGTACGTAAGACTTCCGGCAATTTTCCGAACATGAATCTACACAAGCTTCGGCCTTCTCCTCATCTGCTTCGACATTCTTTACATCTACGATACATTACAAACAAAAAAGGGGAAAAAGAAAGAGCTCGGGTTACTTTTGTGGAAGATGAAACAAACGTTCAGAGGATAGTTATGCTTAACCTAGTAAATCATGAGCACTGTCAAAAACACGAAGAGGAAGGTCATTTCCTTAGATATGCAAGCTCATCAACATTGTTAGAGACTCATGAAAGTTAGGTTTCATTTGATTCGTGAAAGATATGGCATTTCTAGAAAATGATAATATTTTCCTTTGTTCTACCATTTAATATGGAAGATTCAATTTTATTTTCCTCCATGTACTACTTTTTATAATTTTTTTATCTTTTGGAAAAAAATCAATTTTTAAAATTTTTTTTCTTTCTATTTTTTTTTTTTTTTTTCTTTTTTTTTTCCTCTTTTTTTTGTTCCCCTTTTCCTCCTTCTTTAGTTGGCCGTTGACCACGGTGATGGCTGGTGACTAGCCAAAGGTAAGCTCGAGCTTGCCCAAGGCCAACAAGCTTGAACCTGTGGTAAGGTTTGCACTTGCCGACATCGAGCCTCGCTTGCGCTCAAGCTCACCAAAGGTCAGCGAGCCTCGAACTCCCCTGAGACTCGCGAGCTTGAAAGCTTGCCTATGGTCGATCTCCAGCTACCACTATTGCGGCAACCGACCGAGAAAGAAGGAAGATAAAAGAAAGAAAGAAAAAACAAGAAAAAGAATTAAAAATTCAATTTATTTATTAAAAAAAAGGAAAAAAGAAAGAAGTGGGGTCTAATAGGGGTGTGAGATAAGAGATAGTTAGTGAGGAAGATGATTTCTCCTATTTGAAAAAAGGAAAACACTTTCCACTATATTGTTGATGGAAAATGTTTTCCCTAACTATTTTATTTTTCGTGAAACGAATACCGAAAAATTCGAAAAACATTTTTCTTGAAGTTATTATTTGCGAAATGAATGGAGCCTTATATTCTTTTGTTCGGATGCATTTGGTTCAACATTTTCAAAGTTCATTAAAAAATACAAAGCAATTTAGTCTTAAGGATTTTGGGTAAAGGCAAAGACCATTTGGTAAACTATGTTTTGAGAATCAACTTTGAGAGAAGTGCCGATTAGTAGAAAATACATTTGAAAGGCCCTTTGGTGATTAATATTAGTTTTTCAATTTGTATTTGTTTAAAATTGAAAAAAAATCAAATATATATAATTAAAAAAAAATAAACACCAAATCCTTCTCCGATTTGGCGAAGGGCTACGGTCGCTAGCAAACCAAATTTGGCGCTGGCAGCTGCCAATCGAGATCGCGCGGCCCTCAGCAAGTCACGCGATGCAAGTAATGAATGACCTAGTGACCACCGCCTAGGTCTCACGAGGGTCGTCTAACCGATGGTCGCGGTCGCCTACATTGCATGCCCAACGAAGGGCTTGATCCTTTTTTAATAAAAAATAAAATAATGAGGGACAAAATTGGAAATTTGAAGAATTGGTGAGGATAGTTTAGAAGGAAAAAAATGAGTTTCAATATCTGGCCAAATGCTAAGAGCTTAATGTTAGTCCCTATTAGTATTGAGTTTTCAACCTTCCTAATACTGACTTTCAAGTGAAAATTCCTTCAAAATAGTTGACAAACGGTCCAACATTTTCCTAAGAGACTTTGGAAGCCGATAGCCCCTCAAGAATGCTAAACCAAACACACCCTTCCTCTCCTACCCTTTGAGAAATTAGAGTTGTTTACCCAACTTCATGCAAGCTAAAATCTTTCGGTCAAGGCTATAGTGATGATATGAATCATTTTCGACGTGATATGCCATGATTAAGGAAAGCACCGCCCTCTTTCATGTGATAGATATGTCATAATTCCAGTCACAATTCCAGCAGAATCAATCGAGTCGATCGCTATCCAAAATTAAATTTAAGTATCGACAATTTGGCGAACAAATACCTGAAAGCTGTTCGATACACGTCGACGCCACGCAACCGAGCATACAATAGCCCAATTCCGACGGAACGGGCGGATCACCCCCGACACAGCCTCTCATGCAAATGAGGTAGCAAAATCTTGGGTCAAGCTACCGGCACAGTAGTCTTTGCACATTTTGTCGCAGTTATCTCAACTATAGACGTCGAGAATATCAATCCCACCACGACTATCTTAACCATCTTCTTCGATGCTTCGGTTGACTGTTTCGCTTTTTCACTTTGACGCTAGGAATTTTGTTATGTAGGGCTTCAAGGAACAAGAACAGACGAACGGCCCACGTAGGTTATCTATGGGCATGCCCTCGGTTCAAGCCATTGAATGAGGTTCCTCCTTTTCCACAGCAAAAGAAGAAATAATCACATTCACTTGCAGAGATACTTGACAATTGACATGTATGTGTCCCTCTTCTTATCCCAGACTATATTATGTTGTGCTACGAAAAATATATTATCTAAAATATACTCCACCCAAGTTCTCTTTTACACCTAAATATACCATCTAAAATATATTTACTGTGACGATGAATATGGTAACGCTATAAAATTGAAAAATCACTATCTTTCAGAGATCTTAACTTTCTCCTTTCGTCATAAATAAGAAATTTTGTCCAAACACATTAATTCAAAACAGCAATTATGTACTGACCAAAAAAAAAAAAAAAAAAAAAAAAAAAACAGCAATTATGTAAAACTTAAAATATCTCCTATAATCAACTAAGCAAGAGCATAATGATGGGAGGTATGTTTCTCCAAATGGAAGTATAAAAGACAAAGTCACATACCATATGGCTTCATTTTACTGTCAATTCATTTAATGTTGACACAAAAGGAGATTCAATCCCACATTTTGTTTAATACTTTTAATTTAAACTAAATTAAACGAATCCATTAGACACATATATCTCCAAATTTTTGTTTTCGGTGTTCTCTAAAATAAAGTTATGATACCGTCTTTTTATTATGACTCCTGGAAGGAATTATGAATGAACCATTCTATTTCAACCACATATAATGACAGTGAGAAAGTAAAAAGATGGTACCGTAATAATAATATTGAATAAGACTATAAAATATTAGTAATTGTTAGACATGCTTCATGGTTATAGATCGCGTCCGGAAGAATTTCCGGTTGTCATAACTATAGTAAGGGGCATGCCTACGCACATGCATAAAGTCAAGTAGTTGGCTAATAGAAGAAAATGGGGATAATTATCCAAAATATTCTAAATATATTATACGGTGGTCATGACTACACAACCATTTTCTTTGATGCTTTGACTTCCATGATTATTCACCTTTTCGTTTTGATCATAGAATCTTGATATCCAGTACTTCGAAGAACAAGAAAAAACAAACGACCGATCTAGGTTTGTTTATGGGCATGGCTCGGTTCAAGTGATCGAATGATGTCCATCCTCTTCCACAACAAAAAGGGGAAGGCATATCTGATTCAAAGGTTATATTAAATGAGCCACCATCAATTGTCATTATATCTAGGGCTGTCAAAATGAATTATAAACTTGTATTTAAATCCATATTTATTTAAAGGCAACGCTTTTTCCACTCCCTTTGACTTAGATATTTTCTTTTTTAATGTTTTGACCATACTATCCTTTGTGGAGCTTGCCACTTCTAATATAACTCTATAAAAATAATCTTTTTTCATTTTATTATTTGGTCCACACATTTTATTTTGTTTGTTTTCTTTCCTTGTGGGTCCCACTTTCCTTCTTTTTCTTTCTTTCCATGCCTTTGACATTTTGGTTCTTCTCTCTTACAGACCATTCTCTTCTTTCTACACCTCCCACTCTTTCTTCTTCTTTCACAAATATCTCCTGCATCTGCAATCCCCAAAAGAACTACTTACTTTGACAATTTGCGCACTTCTCATTCGATATTGAAGGTATAGTTCTGGCGAGAACTTGCTTTTTCCCTTTTTAGTTTCTTGGTCTCGGGTCGTGCTCATTTCGGTTGCTATTGAGTGTTTCTTAATATCTTTTCTTGAAAAAGAATTTGAGTTTTGGGTCGTGAAAATGCTTGATCTTGTGTTTCAATCCTGTATTTAGAGTGTAGGTGAATCAAAACAATATTTATGAAATAATTGCGCAGTTGCTTTATAGTCTAAAGCATACATGCGTCCTACAAACTTTTGCTCCTTGTGGGTTTATAGGACGATCCAGAGAGGGCGTAATGAGTTTTGCGTTGCCACACTACACTTGGTCATTTCAACGGTATAGCAACACTGGATAGGCATCGTCAAGAATTAGCAACAGTCAATGACAATTTCCTCTATTGTTTTTCCAATTGAGGACAAACTCACATAAATAATTCGAGCTCAAGAAAACTATAAAGGAATAAAAGAAGCTTTCGCCAGAACCATACCCTCAATAGTGACTAGTAGGGCACGAATTGTTGAAATAAAAGTTATTTCAGAGATGGGATATATTCACTAAAGTCCTAAAACTTGTCATGAAAGTGCAATTGAGTCCTAAAACTAATAAAAGTGCAAACAGCTTATAAAACTTGTCAAATTAGTGCAATCAAATCCTAAAGTTAACACCGTCAATTTAACTAACGGAAAATGCCGTTGTGACACTTTTAAATTAATTTTTATTTTCCACATGGCATTTTTATTATTTTTATTCAAATCTTTTAAAATTAGATTAAAAACTAAAAAAGAAAGGCTAAAATTTATTTTAAAAATAAATTGTAAAAAAAAAGGGTAGAGTCGCTAGGGGGTGCTTCAATCACCACCGCCCATCGCCGAAGGGGCCAGTGACTATCGCTAGCCATGAGCAAGGGTGGCCGGCCCTCATCAACCCTCACTTAGGGCAGGCGATGATCACCGGCCCCTCGTGAGGGCCGATGTGCCCAATCTGGGCGCCCTCCCCTACGGCCGACGACGATCGCTAGCCCTTTCGATTTTGGGTGGCCATGATGAAGCAACCACCAACGACCTTGCCCTTTTTTTATATTGTTTTTAAAATAAATTTTATCTTTTCCTTGTTAATTTTTAAATCAAATTTTTTTTAAAATTAAATAATAAATAATAAAAATTCCATGTGGAAAATAGAAATTATTTTTAAAATGATATGTTAATATCTTCCATTAGTCGAATTAACGATATTAATTTTAGGACTTAATTGCACTTTTTGCAAGTTATAAGATTCAATTATATTTTCATGACAAGTTTTAGGACTTCTATTGAACATGTCCCTTTAGGGATCGTAGATGTAGGGCAGATTTGTGGAACAAGAAGAAGAAGAAAAAGAAATGAGAGGGTAGAAAGAAGAGAATGACCTACAAGACAGAAAAAAGAGAGACAATTTGCAAGAGTAACTGAGACGTCAAAGGTGTGAAAAGAAAGAAGAAGAAGGAGAAACGTGAGACTTGCGAGATAAAAAAAGAAACAAAATAAAAAGTATTGACCAAATAATAAAAAGAAAAAGATCATTTTTGTATAATTGTTATTAGAAGTGATGAACCCCACAAGAGATAATATGGTCAAAACACCAAAGGAAAATGTGTCTAAATTATAGGAGGAGTGGAAAAAGCGCCACCCAAAAAATGGGTCACTTGAAACTTAAAATTTGGGTCATATTGAATTTTAAAGTTAAAAACCCAAAACAAATGGATATTAGTGGGTCGCTTATAAACGCACTTTCATCCCATCTAGTAAATAGGTCATGCTCAACCCACTTTGATCCTTCTTTGCTGCTCTCTTCTCTCTCTTTGCGATTCGCAACTTTCTTCCCTCGTTCGCTCTGCTTTGGCCATATTAGGTTTTCTTCCATCTCTAGCTTGCAATTTTACGCTCACGTGACAAATTGCACTTTTAAGGAAACCCAGACTTTATTGGTGACTTCTTCGCAAAGGTATGGCTTTAACTTCTCTTTGTTTTTTCTCGCAAAAATGGATTTGCTTGTTGTCGTTGAAAGGTCTGCATTTGATTTCTTTTTTCTTTTTTCCCCTTTAGAGCAAAAAATAGAAAAAGAAACCACCTTCTTGTGTTGCACTCGTACCATTTTCAAATCTATCTCAAAATTGCTTCACATAACTAAATTTTGGTTCTTGAAGATAAGAATTGGACATTGTGTTTTGCATTTTGGTCCTATGTTAGCACTCGAAAAACTCAAGGGATTCACAATCATGGGCAAGCCCGGCTATCAGTGGGTTTTGTTTTTGCATTTGAGACATCGTTCGTGTGTTAATGGTTGTGTTTTTATTTTTATTTTTAAATCCATTGCAGGTCAGATTTAACTTCGAAAGTTGACGCAAATTCGAGAAGAAGCTTTAGTTTTATGCCACTAACATTCAGTCCATTGTTCTATTTTATTGGATAAAAGTTTATGGGCAAAAATGTCATAAAAGTTCTTAACATTTTGCATTAGTGTCAATTTAATCCTAAACTTTTTATAAGTATCAATTCAGTTCTAAACCTTTTGACTTGATGCTAATCTAGTCCTAAACCTTATATTGGTATCAATTTAGTCTTAAAGCTTTTATTGGTATCAATTTAGTCTTAAAACTTTTGATTCGATGTCAATTTAATCCCAAATATTTTAATTTAATGTCAATTTAGTCCTTTCGGCTAATTTTGGCTAGATATTACTGATGTTGATGCATGTCCATTGACATAGTGTGCTGGTGTAGACAATTTTTAATATTATTTATTTATTTTTCTAATTATTTATTAAGTTATTTATGTTCTTTTTCTTTTTCCTTTCCTTTTTCTTGTCATTTTTTTCTTCCCCTCCTTCTTCCTCCAGCCAGTTGTTGGCTGGACAACCGACCAAAGGCGAGGGTCGACAAGGTTGAGGTTGACCTCACCACGCGAGGATGAGCCTTGCCGACCACGGCCTCACCTAGCCACCGGCAAGGGCTCGAACCCTTGCAGGAGCGACCTTGCGGCCTCCGACAAGGGCTTGAGTCTAGCTAGTGGCTAGGCAAGCTCGACCTCGCTGCATCTGGCAAGGTTGGGCCTCGGGCTGCCTCGCTACCCAATGCAAGGCCCCCCTCATCGTAGCTGGCAAGGGCTTAAACCTTGCCAGCAACCTCGCCAATCCTTGCCTCTTACTAGTTGCCCAGCCAACGACCAGCTGGAGGAAGGAGGAGGGAGAGACAAAGAAAAGAAAAGAATAAGAAAATAAAAAAGCGAAAAAGAAAAGAAAATTAATAAATAAGTGGAAAGATATTAAAATATTATTAAATATTATCCACGTCCGCACCGGTCATGTCACGTCAATCAACTGGCGTTCACGTTGGCAATGTTCGATCAAAATTAGTCGGAAGAACTGAATTGACACTATATCAAAAGGTTTAGAATTAAATTAATACTAAATCAAAAGTTTTAGAACTGAATTGACACTAAATCAAAAGTTTTGAACTAAATTGACACTAATAAAATGTTTATGACTAAATTAACACCAAGTCAAAAGGTTTAAGACTAATTGGCACCAATAAAAGGTTTAAGACTAAATTGACACAAATGTAAAAGATTTAGGACTCTTCTGACACTTTTCCCAAAGTTTATGATTTTTCCTTCATTTAGTGGGACTTAAAGAAATAGTTATGATACCACCCGCTTCGGTGGCTCCGTTGGTAGTTCTTCCCCATCATGGTGGACCCGCTGACCCCTTGCTCAAGGGAGAGGGTTTGAATCACCGCGGAATCACCTATGTCTTACCCGGTGGCTGGGTGGTGGGTCCTCCAGTTCGCCCCCAAGGTTTACTCTAGCCATCCACGGCGTACAGGGCTTCCCTAGGTCATCAAAAAAAGAAAAAAAAAAGAAATAGTTATGATAATTTACCTATTGCATGACCGTGATTTGTCTTTGTGATGGATTATGCATTGCATTGTCTTTCGTCCTTTAATTGTGGGTGTAATTATATAGAAAGTGAAGCCCTTCTTTTGCTTTTACATAGAGGTAAGGGATATTGTATATTCTTTGAGTGCTAAAAGTTCCATCGGCTTAAAATGTGTAAATTTTGGAAATTGATCATAAGAAGATAAATTAGTATGAATGCATTCTTGTGATGAGAGAAATGTAAATTGAGCTTTCTTCAAGCCCAATACATTAAGATCGCTCATTTATACTTAACAAAAAACCAAAGCCTGAACTCATGTAATGATTTATGGATGGGCAAGGATGGACTTTCACCACCACTTTCACGCCCTGTCCATAACCCAACTCTTGAGCTCGCTCACTAACTTGACAAGTTAGTCCATGAAGCCACCAATTATTTAAAGACAACAATTTAAGAAGAAAAGTTGCTAAAAATATATTTTGACTTGGGTTGGGTACAAGTTGGGTTAGGTATGAGTCGCCACATTTGCATTAGATATAAATAGGTCAATTTGAGTCAGACTACTTTTGACTCAACTTGATCCATCCATTTGATGGGCTAATTGTAACCATCTAAACATAAATTAGTTTCAAAGTTTTTTTCAAAAGATAATAGATCAGTAAGAAAAATTTAGGGCAGATGACAAAAAGGCCCACATTGAGCACATTCTTCAACCACCCAAGTTACAACCGGACCGGATATACTTGGAAATCGGATTG
This sequence comes from Eucalyptus cloeziana, assembly GCA_014182715.1. Classification (NCBI taxonomy): domain Eukaryota; kingdom Viridiplantae; phylum Streptophyta; class Magnoliopsida; order Myrtales; family Myrtaceae; genus Eucalyptus; species Eucalyptus cloeziana. The sequence goes on from CM024640.1 coordinate 20,605,299, forward strand.
GCCCACTCGGAAAACAAGGTTGGAAACCTGTTCCCGGACCGGTTTTGGAACCGATTTGGGAATTGGTTTTGTAAGTAGAGGTCTAAAACTCTATTTTTCCCCTAATTTATATTCTTACTCTAGCAATCACATAGCGTTTTTCCTCTTGGCTCTCTCAAACACGCACGACACTCCTCATTCGTCGTTCCTCTTCCTCACTTGCTTCCCTCCCTCACCGACTCCCTCTCACACCATCCGACGGACTGACGGTGTTTGTCGCCACCAAATTCTTGTGAACCACATGGATTGGCTTGCCTAATTTCTCTTTTGTAGGAGGAGTTATGCTTGCATAAATAAGTAGATTCATGTAGTAGTTATGGGAATAAGACTAATATTAGACCCATGTTTGTTGCTAATTCTTTACCTTATGATTTTATTTATTATAATTAGCCCCGTTGATCCTTAATTTTTTGTTTAATCAAAAAGTTCACGTATTTATTTATTTCAAGTGCTTAATGTTTCAATACAAATTAGGAGGATTACGTTATTTTCTCGCGTATTAATATAAAATTCGAAATCGTATAGAATATCGGGAGATTGCAAAACAGGTTCCAGTGAAATAGGGTTGACCTTGAACTGGACCGGAAAAACAGAGTGGGTCAAGTATATGGTCTAATACAAACAAGGTCAGGTACATGGTCAAAAAAATGGGAACCGGTTATAATAGGATAGAGTACAAGGTTCAGATTTAAACCCTACCCACCCTGGACCCGATCACCCTATCTTTCACACCTATATATATCATCCAAGATAAAATGAATGTGAGGATAAATCTGAAATCACCGATGTGTAAAAGATTCTGACTTTATTCTTACATTATAAGTTAAAAGTTTAGTCCAAATACATCAATTGAAAATCCTATAAAACTTAAAAACCGCTTACTATCAACTAAGCAAAGAGCTTAAGGACTAAGGGTCAATTTTTCTTTCCTTTTTTTTTGCTAAATAGAAAAACAAAAAATAAATTCACCTTGATAAGGCCAAATTTTTCTATTAATATTTTGAATTCTCTAAGGAAAAGAGATTCAATCGACATTTTCTCATTTAATATCAATCTAATAATCCATTAACAATAGGTATCGCCAAATTTTTTTCGTTCGGGATTCTCTAAAATAAAGTTATGATATTGTGTTTGGTTACAACTTTTGGAAAGAATTTTAACATCATATTATGACGGTCAAAATTAAAAATAAAATTGCATTATAGGAAATCTGTCGAATATGACTGTAAAAAACTCTAACAGTGAGACATGCTTCATGGCTATCCGTCTCGTCCGGGAAAACTTCCTGTCGTTATAGCTAGGGTAAGGGCATGCGTGAAGTCGAGCGGCTTGTCTAAAAGAAAAAGAAAAGGGTAGTTTCGTGGGAAAGCAGACAAAATGGGAAGTATAAGAAATGTGCTCATCTTTTTATGGTCTTTTATTTTTTAATATATGAGTAAGTTAGGAATAAATCCATTTAATTTCCTTTGTTGTGCAGGCAATAGAGGAAGAACTGCTGAAATTAGACATAGTGATTTTGACTCGATATACAAAACTATTGGGAATTCTAGCTCTTACCCAGGACTAGGACCAAGCCAAGTCCAGCGGAGTGCTTTGATTAAATGTCCAATCATTGGGAATTGTCCACAGAACGCGTTACGCCCGTTGGTGAGTGGGCTGAAATAGTCGCGAAGGTCGTAGTCCTTTAATTTATGTTTGCATTGAGTCCACATCATCCAACTCATTTGTTGATACCGGCAGAGCTTCATGTTGTCATTAAAGTAGCTCATAGATCAACTATGTCGCTCAATTCGAAAATTTTTCATCAGCCCACATGAAATATACATAATTGAAGTCTTTTCTCTGCCCGATGCATATATGGAACCTTCTTTCGAGATTATCTCTCATCCAAGCTATTATTCTTGGACTTAGGGCGCAAATGATAACCATTCTAACCAGAAATTGATTTCTGAAAAAAAAAAATTCTATTTTTATTTTTTGAAGAGTTTCTAAGCAAAAATAACCGTTTCATAACAACACAAAATTTCTACTCTAAAAATAGAAATTTGTTTAATAATTATACAAAATTTCTTCCCTTCGGATAACGGCGGATCGGAGATCGGTGGTGATGGATGGCCGGCGGCCGACAACCGGTGACCGACGGCGGCTGGCGACCGGCAACCGACAACGGTAGCAGTGGCGGCGACCGGCGACCAATAGCAACGGCGGTGGCGGCAACGGTGGCTGGAGACCGACGGCGGCAGTAGCAACGGCAGCAAAGAAGGGACGGCGGCGGAGAGACCGAAAGACCGGCGACAGAGGGCAACCGACAAATGGTGGTCAACGGCAATGGATGAATGAACCGATTAACAAACAATGAGAAAAATTTTATTTCTCATTTATGTTCCAAAAATAAAGAAGTAGAAAATTTTAGCTTCCGATTTCTATTCCAAACCTATTTCTAGAACAAGAATCTATTTCAGAAATAGAAAAATGAAATAATGTTACCAAACGAAATTCTATTCCGTAAACAAGTTTAGAATAGAAAATTGTTTTACGTTAGAAATCCTTTGTCATGCACCCCCTTAGCAGCCCACAGTAGCAAATATATTGACTTTCTTCCAGGTTTTGTTGATACAATCATGAGCCGCTTCTTTGCTTCTACTCCCCATTACAAACTTGATAAGATGATTTGCCCCAATTTGAAGAATTGGGGTTCGGTGGGGTTCGATTAGGGTTCTTGAAGATGGAAATTGAATTTTTCTTTTCTCAATTTCCTTAAATAAGGTTAGGGTTCTTCAATCAAATGACAAAATGACGTTGTTTGCCTTCTCAATTGCTAACTTTCGCTAGTCAACATGCTATGTCAGATAATTTATTATAAATTTATGCCACATTGAATTTTTCAGCAAAACAACTTGTCGATGGCACTCAAGTAAATCGATCTTTAAAATTTATGACACTGAAATGAGCGCAAAAAAAAAAAAATTGACACTTAAGTGCTGTACAAAAGTTATGATACTTTTAATATTCTTATCCCTTTGTATATGTATCCTTAGTATAAGTAAAAACATTTGCTAAAAAACATTAGTGTATTGAATATATATGCTATATATCAAAGGGACGAGGACCTTCTATTCTTTAGAAATTTTCACCCAAGCTCCTTTTCTCACACCTATCATCGTAGCAGAAAATATAATGACCGGGGGTAATTTATTTCCAACTAGAAGTACGAAAAGCAAAGTAACATTGATATGGCCTAATTTTACTGTTATTTCCTTAGACTTTGTGACAGAAGAGATTCCATGTACATTTTATCACGTAATTTAAAATTTAAAGAATTGATTAAACATATGTATCTACAAATTATATTTTCAGGATTCTCTAGACAGTTGTAATACGCAGTTTCTTTTATGACATTTGGAAATAATAATGAACTAACTATTTAAATTTTGACTTGATATTATGACATTGAAAAATGTAAGATACATTGAATAGGACTATAATAAGTATTACTAAATCATAAGCGTCAGGGTGAGCTACAATGATTCAGATCTTAAACCGTTTTAGGAGTAACCAGTAGTCATTTTAATGTCGACTGGATACTTAAAAATAACTTCAAGAATCCAATTGCACAAACAAAAAAAGGCGAGGGACCTAATTGAACATTTACCAAAAATCTATAGACTAGTTTAAACAAGATAGCATAGGACCGACACTGACACGCGACACACAACACGACACGACACGACATGACATGCTGACACGTAGTTTTTCAAAAAATAGAGAATTTTCACACGTTAGGACACGTTGTATATTAAATATATATTTTTATATATACATAATAAATTATCATTTTTATGATTATTTCAATTAAATTAATTTGAATCAAATTCATAAATAAATAAATAATTAAAAAAGCCTAGAATGAATATACACTAAAAACATTAATCCGCAATTTATTAATATCATTTATTGTTTCAATTTGACAAATTCAACTTTATTTCAATAATTCATAAAATTTGGAGAAAAAACAAACGATCCATATTCTGGACTCACATATTAGATATGTTGGAAGAGGAGAAAAAAAACTTAATGGGATGAATTGTGTATCACGGGAAGTGGGAGTCGAAGAGAAGATTGGTTTTTCTTCTTTCTCCATTTATTATTTTTATCATTGTGTTTTATTTTTTCACATATATATATTTTGGCCTATATATATATATATATATTGACCTCTCATTTATTGAGTTTTTAAAATTGACATCGATATCGGAAACTCATATGTCAAAATTCCAACTTGAGTGTCGAAAAGTGTGGGAAAAGTTAACTAGGTGTCGAATTTTCCGACACGCGCGTTGACCAGTGTGTTTGAAAAGTGTTCGACACGTGTCGGAAGTGTCGAGACGACACAAAACCTCTTAGAGAGTGTCGGTGCTTCATAGGTCCGATGCCGACATGTCTTCTCTCTCTTCTTGCCTTGGTCTCTCTTGCTTTTCCCTCACTCGCACAGAGCTATCCCGCCCTCAAGCCACCGCAATTCTCACTGCCGGTGGACCTCTTTCGGTCTTTGCCTTCTGCTCGCGGCTGCGTAACCCGGCTCCATCTCTCTCGTTTCTTTTCCAGCTCGCCAACTCCGGGCTGCCTCTAGTCTCTACTGTGTCCCCCACCTAGCTCACCGGTTCGCCATCGAAACCAAGGTGAATGTGTGATTTGTTAATGATGCACCCAAGTTCAATTATCGATTCTAATGGGGTTGGAAGTGCAGAAGTTCGAATTTTTTTCACAATTTTTTGGTAGTCGTGAGGGCACATAGAACCTCTGTAAAGCTGGTCATTGCGGCAATTTTGTCATCTCCATGGAAATTGATGGGCTTGTCTGAATGGATGAAACGATTATGTCTGGCTTGGCAATAGAAATTTGGGAGCAGCCGAAACTTGTTTTCTTCGAGCATCACGTGTCTTTGCTCCTTGTGCTCCAGTATTAAGACAATAATCAGAGTTTTCTTTTGCATATGCAGGATGACTGGTTTATCTCTTGGAGAAAAGCAATTCATACGAGGGGGCATCGCCCAAGACCTCCGCTCTGATAGTCATAAACGACTAACTTACTGACCCATATATGTCGAAACCGGGGTCATTCCTCAGGTACTTCATAATCGCTGATTTGCGGTATATAGAAATGCCACGCTTGATGTTTTATGTGGTGAGATATATCCAATGCAAATACTGTTTGCACATATGACAGGCCAATGGCTCGGCCAGAGTTAGAATGGGTGGGACTGATGTCATTGCCAGTGTGAAGGTAGTTTAAAGCATGATTCTTTCTCTTTCCTTTTTGTGGGACTTCACAGTTTGGTGGTGAAAGTTCTCTTCCTGTTTCTACTCAATCTGTGCATGGATCCTGGTGTTTGTGTTTCGTAGCATGGTACTCATTATTCCCTCCTGTTATTTTCCAATGCAGGCCGAAATTGGAAGACCAAGTCCACTACAACCCAACAAAGGGAAGGTTTCTATATATGTTGATTGGAGCCCAACTGCCGCTCCAATGTTTGAGGTCCTATACTTTTAATTCTGCTGCTTCCCAACATATCTATTCTGGTATTTTAGTTTGCATATATCTGCTAGTTCTAGTTTTTCTTCCCTACATGTTTCTTTTGAATGTCCCTGACTATGAAGTTAGCAGAATAAGTGGATTCATATTGATTAAAATTGAAAGGGTGGGTTTGAAGGCAAATACTGACATTTTGAAGCTTAGTTTGTATAAGCTGCACCATGTCTGGTACAGTAAGCTTCCGGTACACAATAAGAGAATAAAATATGTATATTAGGTTTAAATTTACTGATATGTGGCTGATTGCTGCCTTCAAACTGATTGTTGACTTGGTTTGTGTGGGGTTGATTGATGCTTCTAGACAGCATCTGGTCTCTGATTAGCTTTCAATTTTCTCTCCTTGAGCAAGATCAACAGAAACCAAAAAAATTACTGACATTTTGAAACTTTGTTTGTATGGGCTACATTATGTTTGCTGCAGTATGCTTCTGATACACAAGTAGAGAATAGGTATGCATATCAGTTTTAAATTAACTGATAGCTCGCCAATTGCCTTCAAAATGAACTTTGACTTGGTTATTTCGGGTTGCTAAATGCTTCTAGATGGCATCTGGTCTCTGACTCAGTTTGTGGATATTCTCATTTTCCCCCTTCAGCAAAATCAACAAAAAGCTAATTTTTCTCTGTGGACACTCAGTTGCAAATTGGATGTTTTACTGTCACTATCCTGCACCTTATTGTTCTTAACTTCTGATAGTTACTTCAATTTAACATTGCAGTTTTATGCAGGGTAGAGGGGGTGAGGAGTTGTCAACAGAACTCTCAGTTACTCTTCAGCGATGTCTTTTGGGTGGGAAAAGTGGAGCAGGTTTGGAATTTTTCATACTGAGTTTGAAATGCCCCAAGTTTCTACATAGACATCCTTTAAACTTTCTTTCTCTGCATTTTTCTTAGGGAAAACATATTCTTCTTTTAATCTTTAGGCCATGTGATATCGGATGTGTAAACAGATCACAAGATGTGATTGTTTATATTTCACAGGTGCTGGAATTGATTTGTCATCTCTGATAGTTGTGGAAGGAAAAGTCTGCTGGGATCCGTATATCGATGGTCTTGTCGTCAGTTCAGATGGGAATCTCCTAGATGCTCTTGGTGCTTCCATCAAGGTATAGGTTTTTCGAGCATTCTGTTTTGTCAAACATACTCTTCGACATGGGTTTGGGCTCGATATATTTGGTGCCTTCAACTTCATAATTAATTGTGTCCTGATTCACAAGGTCCTTAGTGTAGTAATGCTCTTAAACTTTTTCTGACATCCCCTTCGTTGCTCCTTCTGGAGTGAAGGCTGCTCTGAGCAACACAGGCATCCCCAGAGTGCATGTTGCAGCCGAAGAATCTGGTGAAGATCAACCTGAACTTGACATCAGTGATGAAGAATTTTTACAATTCGACACATCTGGGGTTCCTGTCATTGTTACATTGACAAAGGTATTAAAGCTTCAGTATTTCTCCACTTCCAGAGTTGTTTAGTGTCACATTCGGAATTCTCATCTTCTGCCTTGTCCAGGTGGGCAGGCATTACATTGTAGATGCGACTTTGGAGGAAGAATCACAGATGAGCTCTGCTGTTTCTGTTTCCATCAACAGGAAAGGGTTAATTTGTGGTCTTACCAAGCGGGGAGGTGCAGGTCTGGATCCAAGTGTCATACTTGATATGATATCTGTGACTAAGCATGTAAACCAACAACTAATCGATCGGTTAGATTCTGAGATATCCGCCACTGAAGCCATTGAAGAAGAATGATGCTCTTGTCTAAATCTTAATGTTCTTTTTGGGAATTTAGGCAATGGCTAATCAATCGGTTAGATTCCAGATTTCCACGCTATGCTGCACATTTCTTCTTTTACTAATTTAATCCACAGTTACCTGTAGCATAAGTCTGTGTCATATGTGGCTGGGAAATGTCTTCAATTTGATGTCCTCACTGGCTACTCCGATTGAAAAAAAGGCTTATGATTTGATCAATTTGGGGAGAATGAGGTGGTGTGCAAGTAACAGGATTCAAAGGTTCTGTTGGGGTGGGACTTTCTTCTCCCATTGGTGTCCGTCTAAGTTATTTTTCTTGCCATCTCGTTCCACAGTTAATGCTCTTGGTGCACCCTCTTTCTTTGGTTTAAATTTTAAGGTTGCCAACCAATCTAAGTGCTATTCAGCCCAAAAATCAAAAAACGATCAAAAATGCAAAATTTCTACTTGGATTGGGCTATGGTGATCTCCATTCGGATTGCTTAGCTCGAGAGCTGTGGATGAAACCCGATAAGCGGGTTCAGATTATCTAAATAAACTTCAACACAAGACAAGGGAAGGGATGAGCTCTCAGTGGAAGCAGTGAATGCAACACAAACAGAGCATCATGCCTTCAAGTCTAAAAAGCGAAGAGGCGTACTTTTTCTCTGGCCACAGAAAAAGACACTCATTTGTTTATAAACTTTAAGATTGATTCGTCTGCTGTCAACAAGAAAATTAATCGAAAGAATTTACATTTCAAGAACCACTCAAAAGAATCATCACATGTCAACTGCTGCTATCAAGTTTCCATCACTCAGTTCTAAAGATAAGCTCTTTATCAAAACCTACTGGAATTAGAGTTCTAGCTTCCAACTCACTGCACAGTTTCATTGCCAACTGATCTTTCCCACAATGACAAAGTTCATGGCAAACCTCAGACAACATATCTGAATCAGGACGCATCGACCTATCAACCATTTCAGTGAGAACCTGGACTGCTCCATCGAGATCATCGCTTTTCGCAAAAGCACACATCAACATAGTAAGAGTTTCACCGTTTGGATGACGCCCACTCCTGATCATGCTTTTATACAGCTGAAATGCACCGTCGGGGTTGTTCCTGACACACTGCCCTCTGATGAGAGCCGAAAAGGTCGAATTGTTCGGAACTAAACCCTTGCTATCAAGATCTTTAACCAGATAAGCAGCTTTCTTTGTCTTACCATTCTTGCAGAGTCCCAATATCAATGCGTTATATGTCAATATATTGGCCCTCACTTCGTATTTCGACATTTCTTCAAAAAGCCTCCCTCCCATTTCGCTGTTGCCCGCTTCGCTATATCCGTGTATCAGAGTATTGTAAGTCACAGTATCGGGAGCCACATTCGAAGCTTTCATCCCGCTAAAAATCTTGTTCGCTTCGTGCAACTTCCCTTCCTTGCAAAAGCCACTGATAAGGGCATTGAAAGTGATCACGTTAGGATGAACACCGTTCTTCTCCATCCTATCTTTAAGCTCCATGGCCGGGTTGAGAAGGCCCTTACTGCAATGCCCCGTGATCAACGTGTTGAAAGACGCCGCCGTAGGAGAACAGCCCTTACTCTCCATCTGGCGAAACAAATCAACCGCCTTCTCGAGCTCTCCCGCCTTGCAGAAAGCAGACATGACCATGTTGAGGGTGAACACATTCGGAGAGATCCTGCAGCGCCGCATCTCCCGATAGAACGAGAAAACCACATCGACCCTGTTCATGCTGAGCAGTGCGCTCAGGTAAGCATTGCAGGACTCCACCGTGGGCAGGAAGCCGTACTCCCTCATCATGCAAAAAGTCTCCGTGGCGTTCCGGAACTTCTTCAAATGCGCGAACGTCTTGAACAGCGAGTCGAAAACCCGAGGCGAGGAATCGCACGCCCGGTAAGAGCGGAGCACCGCGTCGAACAGCTGGCGCGCAAGGTCGACCGGGCCGGCCGCCGCGAGCGCCCGAACGATCGACTCCGCGGACTTGAATTTCCGGTTCTTGGTGAGCACGTGGAGCGCGACGGAGTGGGTCTCGAGGGTGTGGGCGCCCGGGTTCCGGAGCTTGACCCAGTCGAAGAACTCGAGCGACAGGACGGGGTCCTTCCGGATCCTGAGCAGGACGTGCATCGTCCGGAGAGGAGTCAACCCGGCGCTCAGCGGCTCGAGCTTGTCCCAGTCGGAGTGCACGAGGTGGCTGTGCGCGACGTTGACGAAGTCGAGGTCACGCCCTCTGGGTTCCGGGATCGTCCGGTGGGGCACCGGAATCGGGTCCCGACGGGGGCCGGAGCTCGTGGGGAGGGGCGTTTCGGGGGCTAAGCTGAAGAGGGTGGAGAATCGACGAGATGGGTACTTCGTCATCGGGTTCCATGGACCGAGGAATTCGACCATGGACGGATCAAGAATCAGGAACTTCGAGCGCTCGATCGAAATGGTACTCAGCAGGATTTGCCGGCGAAATGCGAGCGATGCTTGTCATTGACTGAGCTCCATCGAGGAAGGCATTGGAGCACTGGTACTGCGTACCGCTGAGCGACGAGACGACTACAATCCACGCTCGCTCGGACAACTCGCAAGGATTTGGCCCGACGTTCGGAAGTAGGCAAATTATCTTATGCAAACTCTCGTATGGTTAGGATTTTATTTTATTTTTCTACTTCATTTCTTTGCAGAGAAGCTTAGGATGTGTTGAAAATGAGAAAAAAGAGCATTTCATTGAATCATGAACTTTTAATTTATTTAATGTGATTTCGAAACTTTATATCAATGTGTAAGGTAGTTACTGAAATTTTTAATTTGTTCGATATGATTTCTAAATTTTTGGTATATATTCAATTTAAGCCCTAAAATATATAAAAATATTTGATATTTAATATAATTCATGGATTAAATTAAACATTTATCATAAGTTCGAGAACACATTGAAAATTTAAAATTTTAATAACAACATTTCTTATTGACTTAAAGTTCATGGACCGGAACACTAAACAAATTAAAAAGTTTAGAGAATTTGTATTGATTCATGCATTTAACTAAGGCCAAAATTCAGAGACAATTGTGTTGTTTCCCATGCATCAACTTCTTCAAAACACTCAGGGTCTGTTCATGCGGCCAAATTAACAAGATAAAGCTTTTTGTAAGACTACTAGCACTCATCCATATTGATGGCATTGGAGCAAAGAGCGGTTGTGCTGTTAGTGCAGATATTGCATCTGCACAATCTCGTCTGCATTATGCCACGTATGCATTCAAATTCCACACAAGTGCAAACCCGTGTTAAGGTAATTCACGCTACTGACTTCCCCCATGCACTGTGACTTTGGCCTCGACGATGCAGCAATCATCAACTAGGCAGTCTCAAACTGTTTTTAGCAGCCGGGAGGACTCGCCCTCAGAAAAGTTCGATTTGCTGAACCAACGTGAAGCTGCTGCTACATAGTGAAAAATTAGCTTGCTGTTGATACCAACCCAGGAGACTGAACCAATAAGCAAAGAAGCATGTCGCACGCTTGAGTTCGATTTTCCAATTACCTTTTTCCACTTTCCTGTAACACAAACATGCTAAAGAAGGAAAGGATTCGACTCTCGAATTAGTGGTTTTCGTTCTGTCTGCTAATGCACAGCACCATCTTGGCCTTTAAACTGAAAGGCTTGCGTTAATTTTCCTCCTAGGATCTAGTTCATCCGGACCTGCTAAATGAGTAAAAAGCGAAAGGTTTTTATTTTCGTTTCTCGCAGACCAACCCCTTAAATAGAGCTCCGATATCCTGTATTTCGTCAATGAGGATACCGGAGCAAAAGTTAACAGACCTTCAACTAGAAAGACTAGCTACCACGCCCAGCCCCTTCTTCTTCTTCTTCTTTTCCACGCGAGCCCAAGCCCAATTTCCTTTGGCCCGGCCCCCTCTTTTCTTCTTCTTCCTTCTTCCTTCTTCCTTCTCCTTCCCTCCGCCACTCACGCACGCCCTACATGGAAAAATAGGATAGGCCGGTGGCTGAGAGGACGCGCCATCGATGCCGAGCAGGCCTCCGTGGAAAAGGTGGGGGCTGACACCAATTCAACCGACGGGGAGAGGCTGGTCAGCAACTTGGAACCGGCTCAGGCATGTGGATCTCATCCAGGTAGGGTTCAATTGTGGGCTTGTTTTGTTTTTCAAATGGGCTTGGAGTGTTTTTTTTAAAGAAAAAAGGGAAGCCCTGGGTTAGGCCCACGCCTCGGGCCCATCCGAGCCGATGGTCGGCCATTCGGGCTAGCGATCAGCGAGTCATGTCGATCCCAACCTGAGAATCCGACTCAGGTGGTTTTTATAATATATTATTATTTTAATATAAATATTTTAATAATAAAAATCAGAAACTAGAAAAAATAATAATAATTTTTTTTAAAATCAAAAAATACAAAAATATTTTACATTTTCCCAAAAAATCAGAAAAAGTCAAAAATGATTTATATTTTCAAAAAGATTAAAAAATCCGAAAATACTTTTTATATTCAAAAAAATAGAAAAAGACCAAAAATATGTTTTTTCTCCACAAATGCATGTAAAAATCCTTGAAAATCCAAAAAATCTTAGGATTTAAACAAGATTAGATACCGAAAGGACATTAGTGATTAACTAATATAATTAAGTCACCGATCCTAGTTTTTCTCACGTTCTGGAGTGAAATATTTTTACCAGTATTTCACTTGGGTTTCTAATCAAATCACCCAAAATCGATTAGTAGCGACTCTTATTTGAAATTGATTTGCAGGTTAAAAACTCATACTATAAGTCGTGAATTTGTGGGTTTAGGAGAGCTCGGGCTAAGCCTAATAGACTTAGCGAATCATTAAACTTCGCACACACGCACCTATAAGGGCGCCGAGAAAAAGACTTCACGACAGCGAACAAAAATTCTATTTTTTGTATGCTTATAGATATCGATTGACAAAACTTTGTCATTCCAATTCCAATATTTTAATAATCACATGATGACTGAAAGTAACATTTATATCCATAACATAATATTTTCATTTTTGGTAGTTTATTAAATCTTATAATATAATTTGATTCTCGATTCACAAATTGAAGATGTCGATTCTGAATATAGATCTCAATTTAACAATTATTATAAAGATAATGACACCATCGGCTATTCTATATTTTCTTAGAAAGCAAAATCATCCTTTTACTTTTATTTGAACCCAAATCGTCCTTGTACAAAAAGTTCCAACGTTCATCCTTCAGCTACTCTCTTTTTTTTTTTTTTTTTTTAGTATGATTGTGTCCTATTTCAAAGTATGTTATTTCGTAGAACCTAAGGAGGAAAAATAAATAGAAAAGTCAAAGTTACATGAGGTGGAGTAAAAACAATCAGATTTTTGAAGAGGAAGAAAAATCATTATTATTTATTTTAGTAATAGGTTATGGTGTAGGTTGAAAAAGAAAAGGAAATAAAAAAAGTGAAAGTATGCGACAATAATGATCTTATGGGCCACATGCCAATTCTCCATGAGCCTCCATGTAGCACTGAAGTTTCCTATTCAAGTGGCTAAAGATGCAACAAAACTTCAGTTGAAATAGTTTTTGGGACAGCAAGGAATCCACTAAACTTTCACAAATTTGTGGTCTATACACTTGCGGACAGCGATGGCAGTTGCAGCTGCACATGCTAACGTGGGCAAGGGTTCAGAATTGGAGTACGGTGCAATAAAATAAAGCATATATGTGCCTTTCAAGAGTGTTGTTGATCAGAAAGACTTTGACCAATTCTAACTTTCTCTCTCTCTCTCTCACATAGAAAGACATAATGAAATTATTAAGAAAAGACGGAGACATTTCCGCGTGCAATCTCAGCGACTATTAAGCGCACGCCACGTCAGCCATTGACCAAAAGCTGGTTTGCGGTTGCAAACCACTGAATATTTTTTCCTATGGGCAGAGTTCCTCTTGATCCTTCACCAAAAGCTGTCCATTCCCATTTCCAACAGCAGGCCTATGCCTTTGTTTTTCTAGGAATTGGATCTCCTTGGATCTCCGCCTTCAGCGCAAGAGAGACTTGTTGCTGGATCCCTGGATGCTGACTAGTGCTTCAGAATCTCAAGAACAGCTACTAAGTTCTACTTCTTGACGTGCGTCTTTGCCCCTTAGATACATCCAGATCTTCTTTTTCTGTCTGAACAGGTATGTTGCTTCATCTTCGTCTTTGCAATCTTCCATTTGTACGAATCAAATTGTGACGACCTAGAACCGGGGTAGTACGAAGGGACGGACTAAGATCGTCTCGGCAGTATACGAGCGAGGCTAAGGACATGTCTCCCGTTCCATATCGCTTAGGGAGGGAGTCTTGGGCTAGTTTATAAGGCTTGGGTGTCTCTAACTGTACATACGCGTTTTCTTGGGTAGTATGGGCTGCCCTGAGAAGAACAAAACCGTGAGGAACAGTGGAGACCTGAGTCCTTACAGAAAATAAAGCCCCTACCCAAGTGTGCATCCCTTATTTAACTAGATCACTTCTTGTAGGATATTAATAGCGGCGATGCCTAGAGAAAAGGATCCATTTCGGAGGCATGCGACGTTCCTGAATGAAAAGAACAGCAAGTGGAGGTGTAACTTCTGCAGACAGGAGAACGGTGGTGGGGCCACAAGGATCAAGGCTCACTTGGCTGGAATTGGAGGCTTTGGTATTAAAGGATGTGAGAGAGTCGATGTTAATGTAAGAGCAGACGCCAAAGTCGCACTGATGGCTAAAAGAGTGATGGACTCAAGCGACCGAGGTGTATCTGAGGAAAGGATACAAGGAAATGTTAGAGCCGCTCCGACCAGCACATCCAATCCACCAAATGTGGAGGGAGGAACCAATTTACAATTTCCACAAGGTATGTAATTCCAAATTGCCACAGAAAATGGGCAGTTTAGTAAAGTAAAAACTAATTGATCTGATCTTAGTTATGATTTTAAGTTTACTTTTGTTTTTTAATGACCAAACATCCATTTCACGGCATGCTAAAGCAACCAGCTTTCCTGCGTCCTGAACTTCAAAAATTTCCTGATGAACCTAGCTACGTGAATCTGGCTAATGCCGTCGTGTATCTCAATCAATCACCAGGTGTGCCTCCTTTGACACCACAAACTCGTGGATGGATGGAACATATGGTGCAGGAGGACAGGGCGGTCAACCTCGCAAACCTCCCATTGGATGGTGCAACAAGTTACTCTAGTGCATCTCCCCCGCCAAATTCATTCTTCCCTAGTTCACCAAATGACCTGTTGCCCTTTTTAACTGAGTCTCTAACATTAAATGCACAACAGAATCCAAGTGCGTCGTTGCCATCACAAAACCGCCAGCTCCTTGATGATACTTCTCTGAATGAATCACCGGGATCCGTTTTGCCTGGTCCCATTGCATCAGATACTCAACTCACTAACATGGCCACAACCAACACTCCCCTGCATTCTAATCAACCAGATCAAAGCTTCCACAGGCAGTGTGGACATGGCACTGGTTTATCTCCTCCACGGACTTCCGTGGACATGGAGCCACTTATTCCATCACTACCTTTCAATGAACCTCTGATTTTCGAGCTATTGAATTCCTCTCTGCACATTCCAGTGGACATCATAAACACAATAGGCCCATCAACATCAGAAGGTATAGAATCATCAATCTATATTAAATGGTCTCGTCAACGAATACCCGGTCACACTTGTTATGTATACTTAATAAGGAAATATTTTAATTCTTAATGCATTGATTATACATAATATAAGAGAGTCAATGCACTGGGAATTACAAACTTTCCTTAATTGGGTGTTGAACAAGGGTCGCGAGGGCACTTCTTAACAAAATCCATATTAAATTTATCATTCGCTTAGTCTCTCTATAATCCCCATGTTGCTTTCTTATGGGAAGTAAGAATGTTCTGATTAGAGTCTTATGCATGAAGTCGTGGCTTATAAATTAGGGATGCTGAAAGGCGCACCAGCAAGGGCATCATCAGTCCAATATAATCAATTACCTGATGTAGGTAATTCAAATTGCTTTCTGGATTGCAATCGGCCGTGCATATCCAATGAATCAGATATGAACGAGGGTAATTCTTATGTATCACCATGTTTCTTTATTATAGGCAGCATCTTGCTATTGTAAGACTCTAACAGGCGGAATTTATAAATTGCATAATTAGATATGAACAAGGGTGCGCCGATGACAAGTCATCCAAACATAGGCAACGACTTTGAAGAGAATAGAGTTTTGAAAAGGAAACTAAAGCAACTCTATAGCAAAGAAGCTGACATAAGAGATGAGTTAAAATTTGCTGCATCTCTATCCCTAAAGAAGCCAAGAAGGGAAGTTGCGAATTGGTTGGCGGATGTGGAGAAGTTTAGAAATGATTCCCATTGTACTAAAGCAGCAAGTGAGGATCGTCTGCCACCAAATCAACAGGTGGATATACTGATGCAAGAAGCAGAAGATCTTATGAGACAAGGTAAATTCCCAAAAGGACTACTGGAGGCGGGAGAGACCAAAGGCAGTAAATTGTTAGAAAAAAAGTTGGTGGGAGAGGCATTTGAGAGAAATACTACAAAGGTTTTGGAGTACTTGGTAGGGAATCAAATATCTCGATTAGGCATTTATGGAATGGGAGGTGCTGGTAAAACGACTATTATGGTGCATATACATAATAGACTCCTTGAAAAAGCAAATTATGGCAATGTGTTATGGATCACTGCATCCCAAGATTTTAATACACAAAAGTTGCAGGATGACATTTGGAAGGAACTAGGTTTGGGCACACTACAAGAGAAGGATGTGAGGAAACGAGCAGCAATGTTGTTCGATTGTTTAATGGAAAAAGGGAAGTCTACAATAATCCTCGATGACCTGTGGGAACATTTTGATCTTGAAGAGGTGGGAATACCTGCTAGAGCAAATGGATTTAAGTTGGTCTTGACCACTCGATCCTTTGATGTATGCTGCCAAATGCAATGTCAGGAGAAGATAAAAATTGAAGCTCTATCTCAAAAAGAAGCAGAGAGTTTATTTATGGAGGAGCTTGGATCCGAAGTGGCACTTAATTTGGAGACTGAAGCAGTTGTGAAGTCCATTGTTAAAGAGTGTGCAGGCTTGCCGCTTGGTGTCATCACGATGGCAAGAAGCATGCGAGGTGTGACCGATGTGTTTGAATGGAAGGATTCCTTGGTGAAATTGAAAGAATCAGATATGGGGCAAACAGATATGGAAGGGAAGGTCTTAATGAATCTAAAATTCAGCTATGACCGCCTTGGTAATCATGAAGTTCAACAATGTTTCTTATCTTGTGCACTTTATCCAGAAGATAATTTAATTGATAAGTTCGAGTTGATAGAATTCTTTATTGACCAAGGATTGATTGGTGGATTGAATACAAGAGAGAAACAATATGATAGAGGCCTCACCATACTGGATAAACTAGAAAATGTTTGCCTATTGGAAGATAATGGGAGCGAGATGAAGATGCACGATTTGATTAGAGACATGGCATTGCACATCATGAGTGCGAATTCGATTGTAAAAGCAGGAAAGGGGTTGACGAGAATACCACCTCAGGAATATTGGACGGATGCTTTGGAGAAAGTTTCTCTTATGAAGAATGGAATTAGAAATTTTCCTTTGAAAATGTCACCAAATTGTCCTAAACTATCAACTTTTTTATTGAATGGAAGCTTGTCTTATGATGTAGTCATCCCCAATTATTTCTTCAAACAATTATGGGGGCTGAAGATTCTAAACCTTAGTAGATGTAAACTAAGAGGACTTCCAAATTCCATCTCAGACTTGGTAAACTTGGAAGCACTATTGCTTAGAGAGTGTCGGGAATTGCGCCATATTCCTTATTTAGGGAAGCTCAAGTCTTTAAGAAAGTTGGACATTTGTGGCTGTATTTTCCTTCAAGCACTCGAGGGTCTAGAAATGTTGGTGAACTTGAGATACCTTGACTTATCTTATACACATATAAGGAGATTACCAAAAGGGACATTGGGGGGTTTGCTAAACTTACAGTATCTTAAAGTTCAGGCAGTAAATGTAGAAGACATTGCAAAATTGTGGGCATTGGAGACACTTGAATGCTACTTTGAAGATGTGGATGATTTCAACAAGTGGGTGAGGGTTATTAAGCAAAGTAATAACCCTCGCTTTTACAAGCTCAAAGTGGATCAAAAAGAATCGAAGTTTTATGTGGAAGTAAGTGATGATGCTAGATTCGGGAGTGAGAGGAGAGTCTACATTGATGAGGAGAGTCATGCTATTTTGTGTGTGGGAGGGGAAAGTAGTGGCATTTGTATTAAGATTCCCCAAGATGTGCAGACATTGACATGGAGAAAATGCCACAGTACAACAAATTTGTCTAGCATGGGTCCGCTTAAAAACCTTGAGGAGCTAGATATAAAAGAATGGACTAACTTAGAGGTACTTTGTGGAAGACAAGATGAAGTAATCAACGTCTATGACTCTCAAGCCCCAACCCCAATCCCTCTCCTCTTCCCAAGCCTTAGGATTTTGAAAATATCTCAATGTCCGAAACTAAAGTATCTATGTGGGCATGGGTCTAAATTCTATCTTCCGCATTTACGAGAGATTAAAGTATCCGACTGTGAGGAAATGGTGGGGATAATAGCATCAGTTACGTCTCCACCACCATGTTTGCCCCCAGCCTTCCCTAGTCTAGAAGAGATCTATGTTGTGCAGTGTGAAAAAATGAAGAGAGTGGTGGAATCTAAATGGCTGCCCCACTTCCCCATTCTGAGAAGAATCACAGTGCGCTCGTGCGAGAACATGGAGGAGATAATCGAAGGTCCTCCCCCATACATGCCAACTGAAGAGATTTCTATCGAATCTCTTGAGATAAGAGGTTGCGATAATATGAGAAAGCTGTTTTCGCATGAGTTGCTGATGCATCTTCGAAATATTCAAAATATCAAGATCAGTTTCTGCAAAGAAATGGTGGAGATAATAAGCGGAGCAGGACAAGGCGAAGAAGGAAGTGTAATGACTCCCGTAAACAGCCCTTCATCTTTCCAATCTTCAATTTCTCTCCCAAAGCTGAGGTGCTTGTGGCTATGTGATCTACCCCAGCTGAGTAGCATATGTGAAGTCCCAATAACTTGCAACTCCATTAAAGCTATACAGGTGTCCAAATGCCCAAAGTTGAACAGGATTCCTTTGCAACTGCAATTACGGGATATTGAGGACCTCGCATGGATTGAGGTGGAAGATGAGGAACTGTGGAAGACGCTGAAATGGGATCATTCCAATGCTCAAGCTGTTCTAAAACCTCATCTCCATTTCCGTGGCAGTACTGTGTTCTACAATGCCATAAGTCCCATTAATGCTGAAGAATGGTGACGCTGACGGGATGATCGAAACCCAGAGATGGGATCCGAGTACAGAGGCACGTGCGTCCGGGCTTGGAGCAGGAAGGCAAACGGGTCGCTTTGGATTGGAGTGAGTTGTTTTTGCCATTTTCATGGAACTGCAGTGGACGCTGGTGATCTGGTTGGGGAAAGGATCGCGCTGGAGGATTGTCAGGGACGCATATTGAAACGGACTCGAATTAGGGTTCAGGAACAGGCTTGCAAATAGGATTCAGGTTGCGAAATGGACCTGCATCTTTCTACTATGGAAAAGCTTTTCCAGAAATTGCGAGTTGATTTCTGAAATTTGAAAGAAACAGAAGGGGCAGAATGTGGAAATTTAATTTATTTTGGCCAAACTATCGAGCATTAATTTCGATTTTACTAAGGAGTATATGCAGATTTCGGTGC
Organism: Eucalyptus cloeziana; assembly: GCA_014182715.1. Classification (NCBI taxonomy): domain Eukaryota; kingdom Viridiplantae; phylum Streptophyta; class Magnoliopsida; order Myrtales; family Myrtaceae; genus Eucalyptus; species Eucalyptus cloeziana. The sequence continues at coordinate 20,624,460 of CM024640.1, forward strand.
AATGGCCTCTCTGGTTCAGATCCGAAAAGTGGTGTGCGGCGGCCAATTGATAATGGTCACTGCCCTCAGGCAATACGCAGGGCCTGGCAGTATAACATTGTAGGTTTTGTAGCGCTTTTACGGCTCATTCGCCAGAGATCCTTCAATTTCTGGGCTAAATACCAAGACAACAACCAAGCGGTGGAGGTTGTCCTGGTGGGACCACTGCGGCAATGGTCGCCGTCCCCTGGCACGATAGATTTAAACAATTTGTCGAATTGCTTTAGTTCGACAATTTCACACTCACAGTGTTCACTCCATAACTCAGCTTTCTTGAAGATAAATGACCGGCATCATGCTTTTAGACCACAGTAAGCATCAAGTAAGATCCAAACGTTCAGAGTCAGCGGCGACAAGTCAACAACTGAGGACCCTTGAAAGACTTCCATCCTTCCAAAGCCTTTTTTTGACTCGAGCTATTCCGTTTGTTTCTTCGCCAAAACACTTTCCTTCAGTTTGTAATAGCGGCCTCAGAGGTCCTCCTTTCGATGTCTTGCAGTTATGTCACTCAGATGTGCTGGCTTCATATTTTAGCTGCTAAAGATGCTACAAAACTTCACATGACATTGCCTTCTTGGAATTTGCATGTGTGTTGTCCAAGCTGAATCTTGTCGATATTTCATATTAGTCGAAAAACAACGGATCTGAAAATTTGAGAAGCCAAGGGACTAGCAAAGTCTGCTTCCTGTCTATTCTTATAACCAAAAGGACAAAATTTATTCTTGTGGATTGATCTTCCTGGAATAAAGCCTTTTGACAAAGGACTTGAATTTTTGGTTCTTGATGAGGACGTGGAGCGCGACGGGGAGTGGGTCTCGAGGGTGTGGGCGCTCGAGCTCCGGAGCTTGACCCAGTCGAAAAACTCGAGCGACAGGATGGGGTCCTTTCGAATCCTGAGCAGGACGTGCATCGTCCGGAGAGGAGTCAACCAGGCGCTCAGCGGCTCGAGCTTGTCCCAGTCGGAGTGCACGAGGTGGCTGTGCGCGACGTTGACGAAGTCGAGGTCACGCCCTCTGGGTTCCGGGATCGTCCGGTGGGGCACCGGAATCGGGTCCCGGCGGGGGCCGGGGTTCGTGGGAAGTGGCGTTTCGGGGGCCGAACTGAAGGGGGTCGAGAATCGACGAAGTGGGTATTTCGTCATCGGGTTCCAAGGAGCGAGGAATTCGACCATGGACAGACCAAGAAACAGGAACTTCGAGCTCTCGATCGAAATGGGGCTGAGCAGGATTTGCCGGTAGCTACGATTCCTTTTCTGTAAACCATTCACAAAATAGCCAGTGATTTTCGAAAGGCAGATTGAATCATCCATGTGGTTTAGTTCAGAGACAAGGACCTCCCTCGTTTTCAAGGACATTAACTCGTTTCTACATATATGATGTGGGTGTCCTTGTTTGGAGTCTCTTTTTGAATTAGGACTCGCCAAGATTTTTGCAGGCACGACATCTGAATGTGAAGTTCGACATGTTTAGTAGGCATCGCAGCAACTTCTTTCAAAACACTCTGGATCTGTTCATGCGGCCAAATTAACAAGATAAGCTTTTTGTAAGACTACCAGCACTTGTCCATACTGATAGCATTGGAGCAAGGAGCGGTTGTGCTGTTAGTGTGTATATAGCATCTGCAAAATCCCATCTGCATTATGCTGTATATGCATTTGAATTCCGCACAAGTGCAAACCCTTTTAAGGTAGTTCGCACTACAGATCAGCTGATTGGAACCGGACATGAAGTGTGGCAATTATGCATACACAAATTGACGTCTGGAAACATGAAACTACACTAACAAGTAGCCTCTAAGTTATCTGCGAAAGGGAGGTTCCATCAAAAGAAAACATGGAACAAAGCATTGGCCGAGTTTGAGAGGGTCATGAACTGATGATCCAACAACATCATTACCAAGCTCACCGACTTCCCCTGTGCACTGTGACTTCGGCCTCAATGATGCAGCATCATCAACTAGGCAGTCTCAAACTGTTTTTAGCGGCAAGAAGGAGGACTCGCCCTCGAGAAAGTTCAATTTGTTGAACCAATGTGAAGCCACTACATAGTGAAAAATTAGCTTGGTGTTGATTCCTGACCCAGGAAAATGAACCAATGAACAAAGAAGCATATCATGCGCTTGAGTTCGATTTTCCAATTACCTCTTTCCACTTTCCTCTAACACAAATCCGCAAAAGGAGAGGATTCAACTACTCGAATCGGTGGTTTACTTCTGTCTGCTGATGCACAGCACCATCTTGGCCTTTTCACCCAAAGGTGTAGCTTGCGTTAATTTTCGGCCTAGGATCTAGTTCATCTGGATCTGCTAAACAAGGAAAAAGCGAAAGGTTTTCGTTTCCATTTCTTGCGGACAGACCCCTAGATATAGCTCCCATATCCTGTATATAATCTCAATGAGGATACCGGAGCGAAAGCTAACAGTGCTTTAACCATAAAGACTAGACTAAACGCAGTGAAGAAATTGGAGCCTACCATTTCACATTGCTGACAATGAATGCTTACAGCGGCGCACCTCAACCGTGCATGGGAAGCAGATGCCTTCCATTCATGCGCATATGGAACACTCTCTCCATCAAGCATCAACCATTTGCCGGCGCCTGAGCTCTCAATAACAAATACCTCCACTCCAAATGCGCAGAAGTCATCCACAAGGTATCCATTCGATGGATCGGTGAAGATCTCTAGTGGCATAGATCTTGGAAGACGACATACTGTCTTGTTCAAACGAAACCTCCCAGTTCTCCCTTCAACGGTAGCAATTGACATGTTGCTCAATCAAAGGTACAGATCACGTTTTCTTTCTATTTATTTAGAGATATGTGACCTTCTTTTGTCAGGGATACGTCGCGAATTTGATCATATATTGAAACATGATCTCCTCCATTTCTGCTTTTATATCCATCAAGATAGAGAACCATTTTTCTGCACGATCCAAGAAAACTTGCAAACAATAAGGAGATAGCTTGGAAGATACAAACATCAATCAAAAAGGAGAAACCTTTGTATTATACAACGATTTAGTATTATCGACATCCTAGCAACATTGCTGATTCAAGCGGAGTTCCACATAGAGAAGAGAATCGGTGAAAGCTTGGCAAGCCACCCTCTAAACTCATGGTAGCTAGTGAATTTGTGAATGGCTAATACACAATCTTATCAATATTACCTCGTTTCCGAAAATGTCGATACCAAATAGGAAGTAAACGCGATATTAAGTTCTATGCTTTTACCACTTTTGCCCTCCCGCTTCGAGCTCACTTGTTCCGTACTTTTCCATAATGATATTTGCAGACGAAGAGAACGAAATGATTTGTAACAGATAATGCGCGACCGGTATAATTCTGAAATCCAGAGTGATCATCCCTGCATAATAAGAAAAGTGAAAAACAAAGAAGAAAAGCAACAGCCAGAGAGTAATCAATTTGAGTTGTTCAATATGCACGTGTGTATATATAGTCACCATCTTCTCATGTGATATTCTAATATCCACCGTCACATCAGCGGTCTGAAGAAAACTCTCAGGAAAAGAGGTTCAAGAAAAATACCATCGTCTTCGCCAGCCATTTCACACTTTGAACTTGAAGTTTTCTTCGAGTGGCTTCGACTTGCTGTGCACCTTGCTGCTTGGACGGTGATCTAAGGCCGTGGAAAAGAACCAAATAGAGAGCACCTTAAGGCAAACTACTGTTAGAGAGTACCTTAAAACGAGAGAGTTTTTCTCTATGTATTGCATAGCTTTATACAGTAAATGAAGAGTATTCTATGAGAAGTTCGCAATTTGAAGGCAGTCGACACCGATAGAGAAACTTCACCATCACTGCCACCTGATTTATATCCTCAACCCTAGGAAGAGAAAACATCGAAACCCGAAGACGTCATTGAATTCTGGGCGAGTGAATGGACTGTTTTGGGATGAGCAGGTGGTTTGGGTTGGAGACACTGAACCAGGAAGGATTTGCAAGCATGGAACAATTACTCAGTGAATGGTTTCCTTCTAAAAAGTACTCCAATCACTTCGTAGGCGACCAAATGCGCCCTAATAGGAAGACGTTGAGCACTTGTTGTGCAACTAACTGTATCGACTAATCTACATTTTACAAATCACTAAGAATTTTATAAAATAGATTTGATCTATTCTTTGAAGGAGGGAATACGAGAGAGGCTTAAAATGATTGAAATTTTGGAGGTGTTGCGTAACTTGCCAAACACTAGCCGCCCCTATTCAACTACTAAAGTATCCTTAAACATGCACATGTATATAAATTTGCCCTAAAGACAGTTGTTTCAACGAAATTCAACACTAGGACAAAATACTTTTCAGGAAAAGTCATTTTTCAATTTTTATTAAAGGAGATGAGTTCCACGGCGATTCCAGACAGGAAATATCATAAGTAGATAAGGAAATCGATAACTTCACTCCAAACATAAGTAAATATACACAAATGTTGCTAGAATTTAATCGATAGCAAAACTTTAGAACGTAAAGATGCAACATCAGAACTTAATTGATAATGAGGCACCCAAGAACTACAGTAAAATTACAAACCGAAATTTAATCGACAACACAAATTTGGAAATTTTAACTGATGTTCGGGAATTAAAAGATAAGATATTTGTTTGTTCGTGCACAGGAGACTTTCCATTAGTTGAGTGCGGGTGTTTATAGTGCTTATGACATAATTTGTATAGTTTCAATTATGTTTCCATATCCCCAAGAATCTTGATCCCATGCTCTCATGATACCCCGATTCTCATCTTCAGGTGGTTACTCCTTCAAAATCACACATTGATTTTTCGCCCTTGCTGAGTTAACTTTTATCTCTCCCACTCGATCTGCTAAACTCCATTGCTCTTTCCACGGGTGATTTCAAAATTAGAATATCATAGCCATTTCTTGGCATCTCCTAAACATCTTGTCTTCGTTCGATGTTCCAATCAAGAACTTACTGTTCTTTTTTCATTAAAGTCTTTGCCAGCTAAATCTGCTATGACAATTGCCAATCATACGCCTTCGTATATCAACAGTCGATTCATGATCAACAAAATATATCAATATCAATAACTCTTTTGGCGAGAAAAGTACCAAAAAGTCATAGGCACTGTGCATTACGTACCAAATCGCCTAAACTTTTCATTTGGACCAATTTAGTCCTAAACCTTTTGATATTGGTACCAATTCAGTCCATTCGGCCAATTTTGGCCGGCCGGCGTTGACGTGGACGCCGGCCGGTGGCCGAACGCTAACGTGGCAATTTTATGATTTTTCGAATTTTTATTATGTTTTTCTTTTTATTATTATTATTTTTTTTGCCTTTTCTTTTTCTTTTCCGGCGGTGGGCTGCCGAGCCTCCGGTGAGCCTCACGCCACCGGGCGAGGGCCGCAAAGCCCTCGCCCGCCGCCGCCGAGGGTCGCGGCCCTCGCCCGGCCTCCTAGGGCCACCGGCGAGGCCATGGCGGCCATCGCCGGGCGGAGGCGAGGGCCACGAAGCCCTCGCCGGTCGTCGTCGAGGGTCGCGGCCCTCGCTTGGCCTCGCCTAGGGCTGCTTGCGAGATCGAGCGAGGGCCGCGACCTCGCCGACAACCGGCGAGGGCTTCGCGCCCTCGCCTCCGCCCGGCGATGGCCGCCATGGCCTCGCCGGCGGCCCAAGGAGAGGTCAGGCGAGCCGCGACCCTCGCCGACCACCGTTGGAAAAGAAAAGGAAAAGGAAAAAAAGAAGAAAAAAGCAATAAAAATAATAATAAATTCGAAAAAAATAATCATAAAAATTTTCACATCAATCCGTCCGGCCACGGCCGACGTCCACATTAAGACGGCCGGCCAAAATTGGTCGGATGGGCGACTTTATGCCAATATCAAAAGGTTTATGATGACAAATTCGATTCGATAGTCGTCATCAATTTTATACATATCGATTGTTCAACTTGGAGAATTCAATGTACAGAGCCGTATATTCATAGCGTTGCATCTGTTTCTTCGTATGAATTGTTAGTCTTTGAACTTCTTTAAATAAAAAATGGGAGAGGATTGTAGAATTGCCGGTCCGAACACCACAAGCCACCCTTAAGGCGGTAAGCCCGGTGACCAACTCGGTGGTGTCCCATCTGCCGAGACCATCGCCATCGTGGGGGATCCAAAGGATCAATTGCACCGGCAACCGACCTACAAGCACAGACGACTACCGTCACCATCACTGCAACCGGAGATGCAACCAGCTTGCGGTGGCGCCTGTCAGCATCGCTAGGGCATTTGCCCTTTTTTTCTAGTCTTTTATTTTTATTCTATCCAGGTAAAAATTATATCATCCTGTCCGCACTGCCCAGCTAAATCATGGTGATTTTATCTGGACTTATTCGGGCTTAACCCTCTACAAGTATATCTCCAAACATCGTATAAGATAATTTTTATTAGATAGTCGGACATTTGGAGTGCCAAAACTTGGCACAGAGAGACACTTAAATGCCAAAAATTAGAATAGTGACACCTTAAATGCTAAAATCGGAGTAAAATTGATCACTTAAGTTCCAATCCGACCAAAATGCTGACGTGGCGATTTTCCAGCGAAATAAATGCAAAACTGCGTCGTTTTGCATCTTTGTCGACGTGGCTAGACAATGCAAAAAACGTCGTTTTGGTGCTAACTTAGTAAAAATTTAATATAAAATTAATTTAATTTAATTTAATTTAAAACTAAATTTATTTAAGACATTTAAAAGTAAAAATAGAATTTTTTTTTTTTTTAAAAGGGAAGGAGATGGCCGAGGGTTGAGCCCTCGCCGCTACCACCGGAAGGGCCGACAACCCCAACCAGCGGCGGCGAGGGCCCGCGAGCCCTCACCCGGATCTAGCGAGGGTTGGCGGCCCTTGCCTAGCTCCCGGCGGGGTCGGCCCGGCAACATCGGCCGACCCTCCTTCCTCCATCACCGGCCCTTCCCGCCGACGACGGCAAGGGCTTAGCCCTCAACCACCTCCCTTCATTTTTCTTTAAAAAAAAAAAATATTTGTATTTGTATTTGTATATTTAAATATTTTAAATAAATTTAATTTTGAATTTAATTTTTTACTAAGTCAGCATCAAAACGATATCTTTTTTGCATTATCTAGTCACGTCAGTGTGCAAAATGACCCCATTTTGCACTTACTTCACCGGAAAATTGTCACATCAACATTTTTTCCAGATTTTGGCCGGATTGGCACTTAAGTAATTCATTTTGCTCCGATTTTGGCACTTAAGTGTCCACTTTCCTAACTTTTTCACTGACTTTTGTGTCCCCTCCGTGCCAAGTTTTGACACTTGAGGAGTACTTCTTCCATTTTTATTGTATTTGATCTTATGTTTGAGCGACCAAACACGCCTTAGGAGGAAGACATGGTGCACTTGCTGTGCAACTAATTTTATTGACTAATCTACATTTCACAAATCACTAAGAACTTTATAAAATGGACTTAATCTTTTCTTTGGAAGAGAGATTATGTGAGAGGTTGAAATGATTGAAATTTTTGTGGTGTTACGTAAATTGCCAAACATTAGCCGCCCCTATTCAATTACTAAAGTATATTTAAACATGAACATATGTAAATAAATTTTGCTTGGAAGGATAGTTGTTTTGCTAGAATTCAACTTCAGAATGAAATACCTTTCCTCAAAAGTCGTTCTTCAATTTTTATTAGAAGAGATAGCTTCCGTGAGAATTACAAATAGAAAATATCATAGGTACACAAGGGAATCGATAATTTCGCTTTGAATGGAATTGAACATACGCAAATTACACTGGAATTTAATCGATGACAAAGCTGAAAACATAAAGATGCCATGCCGAAATTTAATCAACAACAAGACACCCAAAAACTACAATAAAAATACACGCTAAAATTTAGTTGATGACGGGAATTTGGAAATTACAACTGAGAAACATGATGGATTTAATCGAAAACATAGATTTGGAAATTATAACTACAGTTCAAGAATCAAAAAATAATATGTTTGTTTGTTTGTGAAGGGGGCCCTGCAATAGTTGAGCACTGATGTTTATAGTGCATGTGATGTAACCACTCAAGAGCAATTCTTCTGTAGTTTTAGCTATGTTACCGTATTTTCAGGAATCTCAATCCCACGTTTTCATGATGCCATGATTTTGATCTTCAAGTAGTTACTCATTTAAAATCGCGCATTGATCTTTTGCCCTTGCTAAGTTTGCTTTATCTCTTCTCCACAATCTACCGGCAAACGATTTCAAATTATAATATTATAACTATTTCTGGGCAACTCCCACATAGCCAATGTTCATTCGCTGTCCCAATTAGGAACTTATCGTTATTCCTTTAACAGTATCTTTGCCGACTAGTTTTGCTATGACAACTGCCAACTATATGCTAACTCCCCCCAAGCCCGAGGTCAAAGTCAAACTTCACAGCACTGGCTGGTTGGTCCTCGTGCAGGAACAAAGGGGGAAATCCAATTCACAAAGATTTTTCTTACTTTTTGTCAGCCCGTGCTCCTCTTTTTTCCCCTTTCCCTCGAGATTCTGCGGAGATGGCAAGGAGCATCCCTAGGTAGTGGAATGGCAGGAAGAAAACTTTAGCCCGGAGAATCTCTTGATCGTTTTTTTTCTTTTTTCAAGAAGAAACCCTAAGTTTTAAGTTTAATCCCAAATTTACTCCAAACCTTTTTTCTTCTAAAAAAATCATCAATTTTAATTTTAGTCTCAAATTCGCCCTGAACTTTTTTGTCTAAAAAATCATCAACTTTCACTATAATCGCAAATATGCTTCCATTAAACAATTGTCAAAAAATCACCATCAATCATTTAATGTAGTATTTCCACGACCGTAACAAATCCACATCAACAATGTAACATGGAAAATTCTCTCAATATAAACACTTGAGGAAATTCTTAATGACTAATGTTGATTTTGGACTGAGTGCTAAAGAGGGCAGATTTGGGTGACAATTAAATTTTGTGATTTTTTTAAAACAAAAGTTTGACATATTTAGGACTAAACCTTAAGTTTGAAGTAATTTTTTAGACAAAAAAAATCAGGGGGCAAATTTGGTCTAGACTTATATTATGATTTTTTTGACAAAAAAAGTTTGGGTAAATATGTGCCTGCACTGTAACTTTTTTTGGGGGGGGGGGGGGGGTTTAAATATATGGTGTAACTCATCTTCACTTTTTTTTTTTTTTTTTATAAATTCATGATTTGACTTTTATTTAATGCCTAACCTGTCAAACCTATAAAACATGTATTCATCATCACAACTTTTTCACGAATTTCTAAAGGTAATATAAAAAAATTATTCGTGACAAAAATTATAATATACAATCCTTTGGTTAAGATGAAAATAAATCAAGCGGATCCAATGGATCTGTTCATCCACAATTAAAATAGTTTATTTTTAACGTTTTTATTTTTCTTCCAAAATTGAAGAATAAAAAAAATTCTAAGTCCTAAAGTTCACAAAAAATTTATAATTGATTCCACATTATGTAGATATAAATATATATATATATTTTAACGATTTTAGACAATTCTCATAAAAAGGTCAAATTTGGAAAGTTGTAATACCCAGAATATTTACTACAAATAATGTTGATTATGTATTGAACAAGGATCATAGTTATTAGAATTGGTTTATTTTCAAATTATATGAGAAGATTCAAGCCAATTCGAGGTATAAGTAGGGGTGTGAAAAGGAACCGGGACCCTCTCAAACCACCCAGAATTGGACTGGAAAAACCTGGAACTGGTGGTTCCTAAGGGAACCGGTTCGGTTCCCGGTTCCAATTTATGGGAACCGGTGGGTACCAGTCTGATTCCCGATTCCATGGACAGATTCGCTCGCCCACCTACCCAGACCGGACGGTTATATTATAATATTATATTAATTTTTAATATTAAAAAAATTGAAATTAGCAAATATAAAATTTAGGCTCCAATCACCATCTTATCTCAATTTACTACTCTCCTGCTTTATCTCGTCTCTCTTAATTCAAAATCTCTCCGAGCTCCCTCTTCCTCTCCAATTCACCTCCAGCTCTACTCATCTCCCTTTAAGTCCTAGTCTGAACTCGGCGAAATAGTAAGTTGATTCTCTTTTCCCCTCTCGAACTTAAACTATCTCTCCACGTCGTCGCCATCCTCATCGCTACCTCCACATTCACTGTCACTATCGTCCTCTTTGTTGTTTGGCTCGTCCCGCTTCTACCTCCCCTCTTCCTCCTCCCCCCATCATCCTCATTTTCGGGGATAAGGGCGAACTCCAAATCTAAGAATGGCTCATCATCCCCATTGTCCTCCTCATTGTTAGTCTTGAGGAAGGAGCAGGAGACGGTGGAGGCAGTGGCAAAGATGGTGGTGGTGGTTGGGACGGAAGTGGCACGAGGGTCGTGACCGTCATGCTAGTACTTGAGAAGAATAAAGCTACCATGATCCGGAGAGCCAGAATAAGTAGATGTGGGGAGGGCGAAAAGGAGAAGGTGCGGAGGTTGGACCAGTTCTATGAATCCACTCAGGAACCGGACTAGATCGGCGGTCCTATGCCCGGGTGGATCCATGCAACTAGCGGGCGGTTCCCGGTTCCAATTTTTCGGAATCAATTCTTAACAGGCGGTTCCTGATTCTAGGTCGAGAACTGTCCACCTGGACCATGCACACTCCTAGGTATAAGCAATGGTACTTGCTCATTTTTTGAATTGCAAGTAAACCTATTAATTCATCAATGAATCTAGAGTATTTGGGTCAAAGATACTAACCATCATTCTAAAACAATTTTGGCCCAAACTTTCAATGTCATGTAAAAAAGCACCAACGTTTACTATAAAAACAATTTTGGCCTCAATTTCAAGCATTACATAAAAAGGTACCAATTATTGCCCGAAAATCAAATTTTGGCTGTCGTTAGGATTTGTCCAAACGTGCGCACCTGCCATTTGAGGTGGCAAACGAATGCTGACATAACAAATAGTGATTGTCAATGAACGTGACTTTCATAAATAATGAAGATGACGACTTCTCCAATTTATAATAAAAACGATAGTGTTTTCTAGCCAAACATTATGGCTTCAAATCAGATTGATAGAAGAGGTAATAGAATTAGGGCTTGGGGTTCCTCACAAAATTAGAGCACTTTCAATAATATATCTTAATTACTTCCCTCAATATGATTTTGTGAAGAAGCATGACATTGAGCCCCAATTCGAATATAGCTCTCTCTCTACGCTTAGAGACAATTTATTCATCTTGTTTAGTGAGAACACTGTAATTTCATGGGGAATTAAGTAAGATTGAAATTGATGTTTATGTTATATGTGGGAAACAATGTTGATTGTGTATGGAAGATGCATCTGCTTCCACGAAACTCACATTGTCACGTTAGTGTTTGTTTGCTATCCCAGATGCGACATAATCGTATTTTGTCATAAAAATTTAGTGGCCAAAATTGACCCTTGGGTAAATAGTTTGTTTATCTTTGCGACACTAGAAACTTTAAGGCAAAAACAATACACCAAACGAGAGTTGATTTTTTTTTTTTGGTGAAAGCCAAGCAAATTCATGACTAATAAGTGTTTGTTGATTTAGGAAATTCAATTTTTAGTATGCTTTATGGATATCAATTGACATAATATTTGTCATTTTAATTCCAACATTTTAATAGTCACAAGATAATCGAAAGTAACATTTATATCTATGACATAAAATTCTCACTCTAGCTAGTTTATTAAATCTTATAATTTAGTTTGATTATCAATTCACAAATTGAAGATCTCGATTTAACAATTATTATAAAGATAATAACACCAACGGCTCTTCTATATTTTTATAGAAAGCAAAATCATCCCTTTGCTTTTCTTTGAACCCAAATCATCCTTGTACTTTTAAAAAGTTCCTATGTTCATCCTTCAGCTAATCTCTTGTCTTTTATTATTATTATTATTATTATTATTATTATTATTATTATTATTATTATTATTATTATTATTATTATTATTATTATTATTATTATTATTATTATTATTATTATTATTATTATTATTATTATTATTATTGTTAAATGAAGCACCTAGCTCCGCCGACACTAATGATTCCAGACAGGAAATATTATGAGTAGACAAGAGAATCGATAAACTTCACTTCGAACAGAACTAAATATAGACAAATGTTGCTAGAATTTAATCGATAGCAAAACTTTAGAACGTAAAGATGCAATGTTAGAATTTAATTGATAATGAGGCACCCAAGAACTACAGTAAAAATACAAACCGAAATTTAATCGACAACGTAAATCTGGAAATTTTAACTGCTATTCAGGAATTAAAAGATAAGATATTTGTTTGTTTGTGCACGGGAGACTTTCCATTAGTTGAGTACGGGTGTTTATAGTGCTTATGACATAATTTGTACAGTTTCAGTTATGTTTCCATATCCCCAAGAATCTTGATCCCATGCTCTCATGATACCCCAATTCTCATCTTTAGGTGGTTACTCCTTTGAAATCACACATTGATTTTTCGCCCTTGCTGAGTTAACTTTATCTGTTCCACTCGATCTACTAAACTCCATTGCTCTTTCCACGGGTGATTTCAAATTGGAATATCATAGCCATTTCTTGGCATCTCCTAAACATCTTGTCTTCGTTCGATGTTCCAATCAAGAACTTACTGTTCTTTTTTCATTAAAGTCTTTGCCGGCTAAATCTGCTATGACAATTGCCAATAATACGCCTTCGTATATCAACAATCGATTCATGATCAACAAAATATATCAATATCAATAACTCTTTTGGCGGAAAAATACTAAAAAAGTCATAAACCTATTGCATTGGTACAAAATCAGTTCTAAACTTTTCAATTGGACCAATTTAGTTCTAAACCTTTTGATATTGGTACCAATTCAGTCCATCCGGCCAATTTTGGCCGGCCGGCGCAGACGTGGACGTCAGCTGGTGGCCGAACGCTAACGTGGCAATTTTTATGATTTTTATTTTTTATTATTTTTTTGCCTTTTTCTTTTTCTTTTCCGGCAGTGGCCGGCGAGCCTCCGATGAGCCTCACTAGCCACCGGGCGAGGGCCGCGAAGCCCTCACCTGTCGCTAGCGAGGGTCGCGGTCCTCGCCTAGCCTCTCCCAAGGCCGCCGGCGAGGCCATGGTGACCATCGCCAGGTAAAGGTGAGGGCCGCGACCCTCGCTGACGGCTAGCGAGGGCTTCCCGGCCCTCGCCTTTGCCCTGGCGATGGCCGCCATGGCCTCGCCGGTGGGCCAGGGAGAGGCCGAGCGAGAGCCGCGACCCTCGTCGGCCACTGTTGGAAAAGAAAAGGAAAAAGGAAAAAAAGAAAAAAATAATAAAAATAATAATAATAAATTCGAAAAAAAAAATAATCATAAATATTTTCACGTCAACGTCCGGTCACCGGCCAACGTCCACATCAGCACCGGCCGGCCAAAATTGACCGGATAGACTGAATTTGTTCTAATATCAAATGTCTTGATCAAAAGTTTAGAATTGATTTGAATGCATCAATCTGATAGGTTTATGAGCTTTTTTCGATCTTTTCCCTCTTTTGGCCGATAACCATTTGTCTTCTAGTCATGCGTCTATACATGTCGACATCGAGAAAAAAAAAATCAGATGTGTTTGATAATGGGCGAGAGGTGTTTCCATAGTATCCTTAAAAGATACATGCGCAGCGGCCGGTTGGTCCCCAGTGCAATGCAAGCTCCCCCGCAAGCCCGAGGTCGAAGTCAAGCTTCGAAGCACCGGCTGGTTGGTCGGTCTTCGTGCAGGAACCGAGGGGGGAATCCAATTCGCAGAGATTTTTCTTACTTTTTGTCAGCTCGTGCTCCTCTCTTTCCCCTTTCCCTCGAGATTCTGTGGAGATGGCAGGGAGCATCCCAAGGGAGTGGAGTGGTAGGGGGAAAACTTTAGCCCGGAGAATCCCTCGATCGTTTTTTTTTTTTTTAAGAAGAAATTTAATCCCGAATTTACTCCAAATATTTTTTTTCTTCTAAAAAAATCATAAACTTTAATTGTATTAGTCTCAAATTCGCTCTGCACTTTTTTGTCTAAAAAATTCATCAACTTTCACCATAGTCACAAATATACTTCCATTAAACAACCGTCAAAAAATCGTCATTAGTTGTTTGACGTGGTATTTCCACATCCGTAACTGATCCACATTAACAATGTAATATGAAAAATTCTCTTAGCAGAGTTATTTTTTGATGTGACACTTAAGGAAATTCTTAATGACTAATGTTGATTTTGGATGGGGTGCTAACGGGGAAATTTGGGCCCATAATTAAGTTTTGTGATATTTTCTGGAAAAAAAAAAAATTTGGGACATTTAGGACTAAACCTAAAGTTTGAAGTATTTTTTTAGACAAAAAACCGTGGGGCAAATTTGGTCTAGACTTAAATTTTGGTTTTTTAGATAAAAAAAAATCGGAATAAATATCGAACCTAAAGTTATAATTTTTTAGGAGATTAGACTGGTTTATATGATGTAACGTTTGTTTTTTTTTTTGGTCAAATATATGGTGTCACTTCATCTTCACTTCTTCTTTTTTTATCTTTTAAGAATTTCACGATTTGACTTTCATTTAATGCCTAACCTGTCAAACCTATCAAATCCTGTATCTATCGTATCAACTTTTTCATGAATTTCTAAAGGTAATATAAAAAAATTTATTCGTCACAGAAACTATAATAAACAATCCTAAATTTCTAAAGGTGATATAAAAAAAGTTATTCGTGACAAAAATTATAATAAACAATCCTTTGGTTAAGATGAAAATAAATCAAGCGGACCCAATGGATCTGTTCATCCACAATTAAAATAGTTTCTTTTTAACGTTTTTATTTTTCTTCCAAAATTGAAGAATAAAAAGATTCTAAGTCCTAAAGTTCACAGAAAATTTATAATTGATTCTCCGTTACGTAAATATACATATTTCAAAGATTTTAGTAATTTCTCATAAAAAGTTCAAATTTGTAATAGCTAGAATATTTACTACAAATAATGTCGATTATGTATTAGATGGGGATCCTAGTTATTAGAATCGTTTTATTTTCGAATTATATGAGAAGATTCGAGTCAATTTGAGGTATAAGCAATGGTGATCGCTCATTTTGGGTAAAAGATACTAACTGTCATTCTAAAACAATTTTTGGCTCAAACTTTCAATGTCACGTAAAATAGCACTAGCATTTACCATAATAACAATTTTGGCCTCAACTTTGAAGCATTACATAAAAAGGTACCGATTGTTATCCCAAAAACAAATTTAGAGTTTGTCAAAATGTGCGCACGTGCCATTTGAGGTGGCAAACGAATGTTGACATAACAAATAGTGATTGCCAATGAACGTGACTTTCATAAACAATTAAGACGACGACTTCTCCAATTTATAATAAAAACGATATCGTTTTATAGCCAAACATTATGACTTCAAATTAGATTGAGAGAACAGGTATAAGAATTAGGGCTTCGGTTTCTTCACAAAATTAGGGCATATTCAATAATATATCTTAATTTCTTCCCTTAATATGATTTTGTGAAGAGGCATAACCTTGAGTCCCAATTTGCATCTCTCTCTCTCTCTATGCTAAGAGAATTAATCTGTTCCTCTTGTTTAGTGAAAACAATGTAACTTCATGGGGATCAAAGTTAAGGTTGAAATTGATGTTTATATTATAAGTGGGAAACAATGTTGATTGTACATGGAAGACGCATTTGCTTTAACGAAGCTAACATTGTCATGTCAATGTGTGTTTGCTATCTCAGATGCGACATAATCATATTTTGTCATAAAACTTGAGTGGCCAAAAGTGGCCCTCGGGTAAAAAGTATGTTTATCTTTGTGAAGTAGAAAATTTAAGGCAAAAATAATACACCAAACAAGAGTTGATGCATTTTTTATTTTTATTTTTGTGAAAGCCAACCAGATTCACAATTAATAAGTGTTTGTTGATTTAGGAAATTCAATATTTAGTACCCTTTATGTATATCAATTGACATGACCTTTGTCATTCTAATTCCAACATTTTAATAGTCACAAGATAATCGAAAGTAACATTTATATCTATAACATAAAATTCTCGTTTAGCTAGTTTATTAAATCTTATAATTTAGTTTGATTCTCAATTCACAAATTGAAGATCTCGATTCCAAACATGGATCTCGATTTAACAATTATTATAAAGATAATGACACCAACGGCTCTTCTATATTTTCTTAGAAAGCAAAATCATCCCTTTACTTTTCTTTGAACCCAAATCGTCCTTGTACTTTTAAAAAGTTCCTATGTTCATCCTTCATCTAATCTCTCATATTTTATTATTATTATTATTATTATCATTATCATCGTTAAATGAAGCACCTAGCTCCACCGACACTAATGATGTGGCTTGCTGCCGTCGTACGAAGCCGTCTCAAGTTTGAGCATCCACGGGCACGACCTTGAAGCTCAATCGGTCACGGCAACTAGCTCGAAGCTCAAGCATGCATGCCGTGTCCCGGAGCCCAAACTTCGAAGATGAAAAGGAATTCCCCCAGGCAAAAGGAGTTCACGCGAGTAATTATTCAATGCCGTTGATGTTGGTGTCGGTAAAATCCACCGTGACAATGGGAGGCGGGTAAAAATGATGAGAATATTTAAAAAATTAAAGGTGGGAGGAGTGATTTTGGGTCAAAATTCAGAAGGTACGGTCCTGATTTTCCGAAAAGGAAGAAAAAAATAGGGACCGGAGGTGTGCAATTATTCCATTTATTATCGTGACTTAGGGGGACGCAGCTGGAGGTCCGGACGTCGGGGTCGCGTTGCCTGAAAAGAAGAGCTAAGTGGGCCCCGACGGTTCTGGAAAGCCTGCTCTCTTTTTTGACCTTTCCTCGTGCAATCTGCAAACCTGTCCCTTCTGATGTGAAAAGAGAGAGCGGGAAAAGAAAAAGGAAAATGATTGGTTGCATTGTTTATTAAAATGAATTGTCGTCGATAATAGAGTTTATACCGCGAGATGTCTATATTAATATAACTATGACAAATTTATTTTAAATTTTCGTAAATAAGTATATTTATGATAAATTTATCATCTATTAATTTTCATTAAATTTTATTTTATTTTTGATGAAGGCTGAACCATCGTACGGTCGGTGGCCGCGGCCCTAAAAACCACGGAAAGCAATAGCGCGGGAGCCCACCTCCCACGATACTCTACTTAAGTCGCGCAATAAGGGTGTGGAGTTTCAAAACCCTCCTCTCGGATGAGGGGGGCATGCATGAACCAAAGATTAAATTTTATTAATATTACAAAAATCATAAATTTGTACACCCGTTAACTGTTACATGTCGTCAAACTCGGGAATTTAACAGTAAAATTTAATGAAAATTAATTGAGGTTAATTTGTTGCAAATATATATGTTTGGGATTTTTTATAGTAAAAAAATAATTTAAAATAAATTTATCACAAACATATCAGTATAAGATGTTTCATAACATTAATCAATAAAAAAGAGGAATGAAATGTTAGAGGCGAGTTTGTTTCACGAAAAATAGTTAATTTTATTATTTACCAAAATGAATCATTGTCGATAATAAAAAATATTTTTTATTAACTAATTATTTCAAATGAAATATAACAAATTTTTTTAATTTTTTCTTCATATTATTAATTCTTTGTGAAACATACAAAACCTCGAATATCTTAAATCCACGCGTCTATCGTATGTTGTATCGAGATATTACAAATCATATAGCCATGCATGCATTGAATGACAATGTTTGAGCAAATTTCTCCCCAAAGACCTTTACCGGAGGGGTGAAGTTCCGAAGACACATGGACAAGTATGTTAGGTTCGATGCGAATCGAAGGATTCATTCAATTATTTTTCAATAAGTCATTTTCTAGGAAAATAACCATATTTTCTAATACCGGGCTGAACTTTGAAAATAAATTAGAAAACATTTTTAGTTGTTTGGTAAGAAAAATCTTTTTCTGCACGCACTCATTTTCAATAATTTTTTTTATTATTTTGATTGATTTTTTAATTTTTAATTTTTCCCTTTCATTTTCTTTTCTTCTTCTTCTTCTATTGCCTTTTTTTTTTCTTTCTTTCTTTTTCTTCTTTCTTGGCCTTGGCCAATTGCCAGTTACGATGGTGGCTGGTGATCAGCCATTGGTGAGCTCTAGCCTTGTCCTAGGCTGGTGAGACCCTAGTTTGCTGGCCTTGGGCGAGTTCGAGTGTCGCTTGATCAAGCAAGGTGGAGCCTTGTCGGCTTGGGGCAAGGTTGAAACTTGCTAGTAGCCGGTCGCTGTAGCTGGCGATTGGCCAAGGCCAAAGAAGAAGAAGAAGAAAAGAAAAGAAATTAAAATTTTGATTTTTAAAATAGAAAAAGAAAATATAAAAAGAAAAAGAAAAATATATTTAGTGAAAGAAGATGAGGTGAAAGAAGTTATGGAAAATGTTTTCCACTTTTTCTCCACTTTTGAAGGTGTTTTTTTTTTTTTTTTATTTAATAGCGGAAAACGTTTTTCTTAACTAGTTTATTTTCCATGAAACAAATCTTTGGAAAATTTGAAAAATACTTTTTCAAAAGTTATTTATCGTAGAACAAATAGAGCCAAAATTTCATGTCGAATATGAAAAAAAAAATCAAATCGCTTATAACCCGATTCCGCAGTTTTTTTTTTTTAGGTTGGTCCCTTTCTTTGAAATTGATGTGCCGAGCTCGGTAAGCTTTTGGTCCATTTTCATGCGCTCGAGCTTGCTTTCGCCGATACATCTGCCTACACCTTTTGGCCTCACACCATATTTAAATTTACTTATAAAATCCACGTGTAAATGACGAATGCATGTAACATTAGCCGGTATAATGATGCGCTACGTTATAATGTGACGATGATTATTACTGTAGATCCCCCGACGAGTTGGCAAAGGTATCTGGTCAATTTGGGAGAAAACAAAAAGAATTCATGGTCCAAAAGGTTTGATTGCTAGTGCGGAAGTGCCAGCATCTCCACGTCGTTCTTTCGATACCACATATTTCGACTAGCTATCGAATGCAGTAACAAAAATAATGATTTTTAAAATATTTTTCTTAGAATTGATCACTCGAATCACTTACGAAAATAAACAAACGAGGACTATATTCATCATCCACGCAAATGTACTGACATAAATTATTATCGACAATGAAAATATTTTTTGTTGACTAATTATTTTACGCGAGCCAACTTGATATTTTGGCATTACAACCACAAATAAGAGTGTTCGTATTTTTATTGATTTGTATTTTCTGATCGTTTTTAAGAAATATTTTCAAATCATTTATTTTTTGCAACACAAAACAGGGCAACATTATTCAATCCCTATGCCATACGCCTTATTTTTGTTCCTCAAAACGTGAATGCATGTATGCATAATAATATTTGAAAAGTATCACGTCCTTTTGACCATATCTCATATTTGTCTAAAAAGTCTAAAGTGGCTTTCATTACAAATGCTTATGATGTTTGAAAGCATTTTCAACAATATGACTTTCGTGGGGCCTCGTTCCACCATCCTAGAGAAATCATGAAATATTGTAGAATGACGATTATAAAGCTCCGGAAAGATCGTCACAAAACAATTAAAGTCCGAACCGGTCAGCATGTCTAGCTGGACCCATCTTTTCTCGAAAGGTTCAAATTGATAAATTATATGTCAATTATGATACATTAATTATTTCTCGCCACACAAATTATCTTCTAACATAACTCAAATGTGTAATTCAATATATGTTTAGAAAAGTCATAATATTATATTGACAAAAGCTAGCTTCAAAACATGTGCGTGCACGACTAACTTTTACCTATGCAGCCAATAATCAAATGCGAAAAATTAGTTCTTACATTCAACAAAACTTAATTTTTTTTTCCCGTAATCTGACATTTTTTTTTTTTCAAAATGTTAATTCCTACAAAGAAAGCAAAAGTAGCCAAACATAAGCAACGTCCAGGAATAAACCCAAAAGAAATGATAAATGCAAATACTGCATTGAAAAGGAAATTTTTGTGTCGTGTTTCTCTCAATTCTTTGATGTTTGGCTCCGTGGAATGTTATTTTAAGGAGAAATTTAAAAAACAGGCCTGAATTCCGTGACTTCTTTGGGAATTTCCTAAAGGGAGAAAAACCAAGAAGTTAGTAAAATTCTGAAGAGAGAAAATTTCGAAAGGGTTGGAAAACCATGCAAAAGAACCAAAAGAAAAAGAAAATTAATAATAAAACAACAGATGCTGCCAAAAGGGTGTCTGGGTGCTTGGACCGGCCGGAAATGGGCCACATTAAGATGCCAAAGTGCCATGTACGTTCAGATTTCGGGAATATGTAAGCCTAGTACATCTCATAATCTTATATTAGTTAATCCAATGTGAGATCCACGTGATTTAAGGGTTGAAATGCTTTAGGATTGCATGCACTCAATGTACTCAGAATGTCTTGTGGCTTATAGGCCGCGCTCAGCTCGATTTGGCCTAGCGCCTCTGAAGCCACATGCTCGACCACACCGACACCATACCTAGTCGAAATGTGGTCTTATGAGAGTCCACATTATTATAGCATTGCTTTGGTGCCCTAAGTGGGCATGACACTTCTTGAAGTAGCTAGTTATCAAATTAAGTGATTTTTTAGAAAATTATGTAAATATAATGAAAATACCAATATTTGACCAGTTAATTCAGTTTTTGTGTGCATGGAAAGCTTGCACTCGAACTTCTAGAAAGATATGGTAAATCATTAGAAAAGAGTTATGGCGGTGAATGTAGTAAATTTGGAGCGGGCAAAGAGTTGTGGCCAATAAAGTTGCGTTTTTTGCTTTATTTCAAATTCAATTGGTGTGATTCTCAAGGCACATTATAGAGCTTGGGATTTAATCTTTGTGAGAAAATCACCCGATCCGATAAAATTATAAGTTTTTTGATGCTCTCAGGATCAAATGGCTAAGGACCATTCGGATTCGACAAATTGGGTGTCGATCAGAAATTCTTGGTTATCACTACCAAAGAAAGGTCGTAATGAATAGAGTCGATGTATGATAGTAAAAATGCCTTTTACCCAATTTTAATCAAATAGTCAAATTTAAATAGGTAACTTGAAACATGCTTAAGAAGATCTTTCTTTGAATTAATATCATGAAAAATCTTAAATTGATACATTTGCGATAAATATATAATTTATTAGTTTCTATTAAATTAGGTTAATATTACGAAATACCATAAAACTAGACCCCAAATTAGTATATTCGTGTATCATCCAACTTAAAAAAAATTCAGCAATTTGATGGTAAAATTTAACAGAAATTAATAGAGGATAAATTTATCATAGATATATCAATTTATGATTAATATAAGATAAGTTTATTATAAATATATCAATATGTGATTTTCGTAATAGTAATCCTTTTTCTTTACAAGGAGCCAAGTGAAAGTAGAGACAAATTGAGGCTGAGGGGCCGAAATGAAAAGCCCCCCGAAAGGAAGGACACTCCTCTCCACTCCACTCAGGTACACTTCTCGACGAGGAGCAAGCGGCTCCCCTATTCAGTCCGTAACTCCCTCGTTCCGTGCGCCGTGCTCGCTTGTCCTGCTCAGTGCTCACAAGCCGCTCCGAACTCCTCTCCAACACTCCCACTCGCATTTCGCTCCGACGCGCCGTGTCGCTCTTCCTTAGCTTTCCCTCCCTTCCCTCGCTCCCCCACTCGCTCCCAGCGTCGGGTCAGCCTGTCAGGGTCTTGTCTCGCCATTCCCCACTGTCTCTCTGTCTCTTTCTGTTCCGCATTTTCCACCTTCTCAAGCTCCCCTCATTTCGCCGCACAGCAAAGGCTCAGCAGAAGGTCTCTACTTGCTGAGAACCCCGAGCCTAGCAAGAAGCTCGCTTCATAAGCATGGGCCTCCAGCTTCTTCTCCGACGCCGCTCCTGGTCCTCCCCTGCTTGCACCACCCTCGCCCTGTTTCTCCTCATCATCTCCAGAGGTAACCACTGCCGGCATTCTCTTCTGTTTTCCGTCGCATTCGCCTTCTCGAAGAGTTTGTTTTGTTCTGCTTCGACTCATGTGTTCTGGGTTTTTGGGATGTTGTTGTCGTTGTTGTTGCTGTTCAGGTGCGTCCGGTGCTACGTTCACCTTCGTGAACCGGTGCCAGTACACGGTGTGGCCGGGCATCCTGGCCAATGCCGGCAGCCCGAGCCTGGACAGCACCGGGTTCGAGCTCCCCTCCGACTCCTCCCGCGCCTTCCAGGCCCCGACCGGCTGGTCCGGCCGCTTCTGGGGCCGCACCGGCTGCAGCTTCGACGGCTCCCTCTCCGGGTCCTGCCTCACCGGCGACTGCGGCTCCGGCCAGCTCGAGTGCAACGGCCTCGGCGCCGCCCCTCCGGCCACCCTCGCCGAGTTCACCCTTGGCTCCGGCGGCCAGGACTTCTACGACGTCAGCCTCGTCGACGGGTAAAAAAACCTTGGAATATTTACTTCTTTCCCTTACTTTTAGAGTTATCCTCGCGTTGTTTTTTCGTATTGGTCCTATTAACGAGCTAAAGGTGAGATCTTTCCTCTTTCTTTTGTCTTCTTCCAGGTACAACTTGCCGATGCTGATAGAAGGGAGCGGCGGGTCGGGGGCGTGCGCCTCCACCGGCTGCTCGGCGGATCTGAACCGGCAGTGCCCGGCGGAGCTGCGGGTCGGGGAGGGCGACGCGTGCAAGAGCGCGTGCGAGGCGTTCGGGTCCCCGGAGTACTGCTGCAGCGGCGCGTACAACTCCCCCGTCACCTGCCGCCCCACAGTCTACTCGGAGATGTTCAAGTCCGCCTGCCCCCGGTCGTACAGCTACGCCTACGACGACTCCACCAGTACCTTCACCTGCACCGGGGCGGACTACACGGTCACCTTCTGTCCCTCCTCCACGAGGTCGGCCGACATCTTCTCTTATCCTCATTTTTCTCAACTGCTCTGTTTCGTTTCCATTTGTTGTTGGGTATTCCTGTTTTTTTCGCTATCTAATTTCATTTTTCTCCATTAATCAGCGCATTAGGAATTGTAGTAGATTTTCCCATTTAGTTTACTTAAATTTATAGAGCAATAGAGGAAAAATGAGCGGAAATTGTGTGAATGCTAATAATTGTAGCGATTGATGTTTAATCAATGCGCCAAAAAGACAGAGGTCTGGAGCCGTGTGCATTGTGGTGGTCCACTTGGGGAAAACGGGCAAGGACCAAGGCCAAAGATTCTCTTTTTTTCCATTTTTCTAAAAGAAATTACATGTTGTGCTCGTTGTATTTTCTGCAATCACTTGTTTATTCTGCCTTTAGACGTGAGTCCCGTGATTCACTCAGGTGCAGTAAAGCCTGTTCCCCCCACCACCAAAGAATCAGACTTGCCAATTTAAATCTAGTAATGATGTTTTATGTTTCATGATTCATGAGGCTCAAAAGAACTTTTTTTTTTACTTTTGTTTTGTTATTTTCTGATGTGCAGCCAGAAAACAGCTAAAGATTCTACGCCGATGACAGCAACAACCACCACCACTCCGACGCAACAGTCTGGGTCTCAGTATGGACCCGGGATGGGGACGGGGACTGGGACTGGTTATTCGGGTACTGGGACGATGTTGGGGCAGGGGCAAGCTGTTCTGGCCGACGGGTCGTGGATGGCCGGGTTGGCCATGGGAGATTCTCCAAGGACTGCCTCTCCATGTGCCCTGCATTCTTATGCAGCTATTTGCCTTTTCTTTCTCTTCTTCATGCTCTCCTCTTTTCACTTGTAGCTCTGTGTCTCTCCCTCTCCCTCCCTCCCTCTCCTCTCTCTCTCTCTCTCTGTGGTTTCGCTTTATTATGATTTTCCATCTTCTGGGGTTTGTAAGGTAAAGGTCATAGGAGTACCACATCCACATCCACATCCACAATGTAAAACCACCACCCCGCATGACATTTGCCTTGCAACCGTTTGGCGGTGCATGAAAAATGCTCTCTATGTCCGGCTATTTTGGGATGCGTTTCGTTAATGTATTGTGGTTCAGCCGTGCAAGAGAGCGAAATCGTTGTTGGCTTCTTATTTGTTTTAGGTTGGTTTGTGAAGAAAAAAGCTTTTCTTGTCTTGTGATTGAAGTATCTCTGTTTCCATGTGAATGCACACTACAGAATCGTGGGCCGATAGACGTTTGCATCAGAGGAATAGCTTTGATTGCAAGTCTTCAAGCTCTGCTTTTCGGCCTGTCTGCTGTATGAGACGGGATACTTTCCTTTAGCAATCGGGTATTTTCATTATCATTTTACAATTTTTTTGGCGTGATGTTGAAAAAGAAGTGAACGATTTTTGTCTTTTTCCGGCGCCAAGCCAAGAATACAGATCTCGTCCCGTGTCAAAGCATGGCATTATGAAAGTTTAAAGTGTTATTCCATGGTAGCAGTGATTTCCGATTCTTTTGGTCGAAAATGTCGTGAAAAGTGGTCTCTTGAGAGTCCATGATAGGACCCGCCAAGTTTAGACAAATGGGGAAAAAGCACTTTTCCACCGAAAATGAAACTGGCTTACAGTTATTTTATGTCAATATATTCAATGTATACAAGGAAAAAGAACTTAGTCAAATTGACAAATGATGAATGGGGTTAAAGAAAGTTTTGGCTGCTCCATGTTCATTCTCATTTGAAGGTTAAGGTGACAGGCTAGTGGCCTTTTCTTTTGCGTGGGTTTGTTTTCCGGAATGAACTCGCCTTTTTGGCTGTCACAATTGATTCAAGTCCAACGGTCGGACTCAGGACATTCGACTCCTTTAATATGGTGTCGTTCAAGGCAGATATCAAGTGGGTCGATCCTCATTATGCTGAGGTGAGGATTAGGTCAACAGACAACTCTGCTGGATTGAGATTTGCAAGGACATGGGAATGTTGCATAAGGTGGGGAATTTGGTTGAACGAAGCACTTTGTTGGTCCTCATCAGCATAAAGACAAAGCTTTTCGATAATCACTTGCTAGATTGAGATTTGTAGAGATCTTGTCCGTCCAAAACAGGGTAAAGGATCTGGCTTTAGAGAACAAATCACCAAAGATCGCGTCGTTTAATGTCATCGTACTGATCATCCTGCATCTTGCAAGAACACCCATCTACCATAGCTTCCAATGATGGAAAGTGATCTACCGGAGTCCCTCGATCTTCCTATGTTGCCAAGGTTGTCTTTTGAAAGTGAGAGTTCTGAACAATTTTGCTGATTGTCAAGTGATAACTCCATCATCAGAATTCAGACGGCGATGATAAGTCCGTTACCTAATTTTAGCCAAAAGGCATGGAGTGTCTAATGATAAAAGCCAAATGGAGTTAGTTTGGGATATATGTAAAATTTGGAGAATCACCATTGCTCTGCATATGGCGAGAAAGGGTCTAATTCAGAAGCAGAGGCATGACTAGTTCTCTTGTCACTGGGAATCCTATGCTTATACAATCATTAGAGATTTCAGGATGCAAATTGTGGAAAAATAAGAAAAAAAAAGAAAGAGAAAAATAAAGGTTTTTTATTCTAGTCAGTGCCTTGTAACCTCTGGAGTATCCATCCTTCAGATTCTCTAGAAGTCACAAAAGAATGGTCACATGCCTGGTTTCAACACCTTGAGATAGTGCAAATGTTGAATTTGCAGTTTGATCTCCATGCTTGACGCTTACTTCGTACTCGCCAAGGAAACCCTCGAAACTGTACGACCCGTGCTCGTTGGTCTTCCCGTTGACCTCCTTGGTCCTCCATTCCCCCAGGAGACTGTCCACCATGTCGCCGGCCGGAAGGTTTCGGAAGTCAGCGTCTGTCAAGCACATTTGGTAGCACCCGTTGGGATGGAGGGCGGTCCAGAGCATGATACCGTTCAAGGAAGGATGAGAAAAGCCTTCTCTTAAAACTTCTTCCAAATGAATGGCCTGTTGCAAGCCACAGAATCAGGTTATGCTCAAGCAATAAATCATCCTTCAATATGCTCAGATATGTGCATTAGACCCGTTATATTAAACTAGGATTAATGTTCGGTTAAATTTGAAGAAAGTTCGACAGCTGCTATGAGAATTCCGTTCGAAATCGTAAAAAGAAACATGGTCTTGCCACTGCCAATGTCTATGAACACTGAGCATCAAATCAGCACAGAAAGAATCACAGGCAACGAGTCTTTTCTATTGCACAGCCACAAATAGGGTTTTGACTATCAGTTTTTGCCATCCAAAACTACATTTGCCGACTGACTATGCTTCAGTACCTGTGCCTCCTTACTGAGGGTGCTGCTAATGTCGACCTCGGTTAGCCACATCGGAAGCCTGAGCGCGCCCAGTTTGTCTAGGATAGCTCTCATTAGGGGCAGGTTTGGCTTCGTGAAGTGACCCTCCAGGCCAATTCCGTCCATTGAAACGCCTCCACGCTTGAGCTCTCTCATCCTCGAGATGTAGCTGTCCACGGTGGAATTGGCATCGCTACAGGTCTCCACCACATTGAACTCGTTCATGAAGAGGGTGGCCAGCGGATCCGACTCATGTGCCGTTTGGAAGAAATGCAGCGTTGCGTTGGGCCCGAGCCGCTGCTCGTAGAAATCGAAGTGGAGCATCTCATTACTCACGTCCCAGTGTATGAATTCTTCCCTGTATCGGCTCATCAGGCTTTGGATCCTGGTGTTCACTGCGGACTCAAGTTGGGGCCCCCGAGATTTTGGACCCACTCAGGATTGTATCTTGGGTCCTCCCAGAAGATGTTGTGGCCTCTGGTGACAATCCGGTTTGCTCGGATGAACTCCAGCATCTCATCTGCGATAGTGTAGTTAATCTGTCCGGGGTTGGGCTCAGTTGCGTACCACTTGAGTTCATTCTCAAATACTGCTGCATTAAATCGCTCGACAAACCAGTTCTGTAGAAAGAAAATTTTGACAAACATGCCGTGACTGATTACAATAGCTTTCCATATGACGATTCTCATCAAACTTGCTCGCAATTCGCATCATAGAAGTTCAGTTGGTGTCTAGAAATGAAAGGAGCCTAACCTGATAAGCCTCATTCCCAAGAATGGTCTTCGCTATGGCAGATCCAAATGGGAAATCTTTGTAGACTTGCTTAACATTAATTTCCACTCCTTGTAACCTGTCTCCGTTATGATTTGATACATGGATCATCACGGCACGCTTCCTTACCTGAAACTCTCCAGAAGATCTCTCTTTAAAGAAACTAGTCACTGAAAAATGAATGAACCAAGTTCACAAGGAAAACACTATTCCATGGCATTTCTTCAGTGGTATAGCACCTCTATCTTATTTCGAGGGAGATCGTGTTGTAAGCAACGAGTTTTATAGCATTTTGCACTTCCGTTGATTGGCAAAATACAAGGAAAGAAGCTAAGAAACCAGAAACTCACACCAAAATTAGAAAACCTGCATTTTCTTAATGACAGAAATAATTGCTGCGAAGAGCAGAAGTACGGTGCTCACTTTGTTTATCATGTCTTGCTGATTTCTCCTCCATTGCTGATCAGTGAACGGTTGGAGCGATATGCTAGCGATTGCTATGGCGATATATCTGCCATCTGAGCTCTACAAATCAACCATGCCGAGGGAAAAAGAAATGAACAAACAAAAGTGATGCAGTAAGAACTGAATTGTGGTCATTTTGGAAAACACATCTTTGTAAATGGTCACCTGAAAGGACAGTGTAGCGGAGTTTGATGGCGAATCCAAAGTGAATCCGCCCTTGAGAAATGACCAGCAACCACTTTTCGCGGTGACAGTCCCTATGCAATTGTATGTTTCGTGGTCTGTCCTCAAACTGGCCGTGACAAGAGCAGAATCTGAATCCGAACTCTGTATTTTCACCCAACCTGCGAGAAATTATTCATTCATGTGGCCTGAAGCCGAGAAAAATTCTAATGATAGAACCAACCGGAAGGATAAAAAGTTCGTGCATACATGAATTGGAAAATGGTTGTCTAAGGCGTGTTCAAGTCAATGGAATCAATGAAAATTCATAGCGGCAGCCCTGTGTGTGCAGACTCTCACACTGTTCTCACACTTGATTAACTCTACTAAAGTGTTTTGCATGACTTAAGAGTCGCACTTACTCCATCCTTGCCATATACCAGTACAATACTTGTGTAACTTGAATTTTCACAAATAAATTATTGACTTCTACTTGGACACGCCAAAAAGAAAACATGATATGCGAATGCGATGAGTGTGATGATGACATGCTAATGTAGCATAGTCAAAAAATTGAATTTTAGTATCGACCCGTTTTTAGATGCGAATTTGAAGAGTAGAGGTTTAAATGTCGACACTAACAATCAAACAGTTTCTGCTGGTGCAGGCGCCAATGTACCACCGCCCATTTCTTTTGATGTACCATCGGCCCAATTAAGGACCAGGAAGAGAACTACGTCATCAAACCAACTCCTAACTAACCCTTAAATAATGCAAAAGAGAAAAATTTAATCAGATGGAAGAAGATAGAGAATTAGAAGCAAACTGGAGAAGGAGTATTTAGTTGAGGTGGTGAGATTGTGCAGCAGGAGAGCCGGAGAAGAAGAAGCAGATGGTGGAAGCTGATGAGGCTCGAGTATGCCTCCATTGTAAAGCGGCTTCTCTGGCTCCTTCATGCACTGCCCATTTAACAACCGATACAGATTACTCATAAAGTAGAATTCTTTTGGAATGCCATGTGCTAAACTTGCTTGAAATGTCTAATCCTTATGAGGTTGTCATGTATAATCTACCTTGGTGTAAGCAGTGTGATCATATTGGGGGTCATCTGCACCATAGGAGAGACCTTTCATGGTTAAATGACATTACAAGGATAAACCCAAAATAAAAAAAAAACCCACATCAGAGAGAAAGAGAGAGAGAACCGAGGGAAGCAGCAATCCAAGGAGAGCACAAGAGGAGGAAGAAAACCAAGAAACTGATGAAAGCAGAGGCGTCTTTCATCTTCTTTTTTTCTTTTCCTCTCTGGTGGAAAAGTGATTGAATAAGCAGCGAGGGAGAGAAGGAGAGAGAGACAGAGACAGGGACAGAGACTCCTTTTAAGCAGAGTGGCAGATGAACGAGACGGTTCGGCTGATCAGGGTCATGGCATTTCCACTGACGAAGAGAAAACGAAAAGCAAGCTGCCAAGACAGAGCATAGAGACAGGGGCACGCACAGAGAGCGTGTCGAGTGAATCTTGGTGACCGAGTTTTTGGGTGTGGGAATCACAAGGGAATAGTGTTGAAAGAGATATCGTCCCGTGCCTCTTCTTCACGTTCACAGGAAAGGTGAAGCGGAGTGAGGGAGATTCATGTGAACGAAAATTCTCATGTTCGGTTCCGTGACTGACAACTCGACCGTCCCTCCCGAACCCTGCAACACACTCGTTCGTTCTCCTTTGTTTTTTTGTGTTGCATTTCCGCCTTTCTAATGATGCTTCCCCGTCATCTATCCTAAAACTGGAGTACTACAGATGGTTTTGGAACGGAGGACCAGACCACTTGGTCCTTGGACCGATCTGGTCCGGTTCTTGAGCGGTCCAATGAAGATGATAATAAAATTAAAATGCAACCCCACACATATTCATGTCCAGACATTGAGAACCCAAACTACTTGTTTCTAGTGATAAATTCATGAATTTGACCACATCATGAATCCATTATGATACTAATTAGTTAGTATTGTCCTCTTTTTGAGAGTTCATAGATTATTCATAGTGGTTAAGTTTATGGGTGGCTTATCAAACACAGGAGATAAAGATAGACAATGAAGCAACTCCAAGTGGGACATGTGAAAAGGGAAGGGAAAGAAATTTGTGTGCCAAATAAAAAATAAAAAATCATCGGTTCAATTTGGTTCCCCTGAGAACCGGGGATCAGACCGAAAATCACCGGTTCCCGTTTTATGGAATCGGGAACTGGGCCAACCCCCTCAGGAATCACCTAGAATTAGCTGGTCCAGTATGATCTAGGAGTTTTCAATTCGATCGGTCCGTGTTGCTCACCTTCATAGAGAGTGAAGTCAATCCAGTACCAAATTCGAGCTCGACTCAACTCTCCTACTCAAGGTTCAAAACTCGACTCGAGTGTACAAAAAATTTATCTCAAGTCTCAACTTGACTCGATTCTAATAAATTTATAAAGGGAATTGAGCTCGATTAAAAAAAAAAATCTGAACATTGTGGATAGGATGGCGCTATTTCCACCATCTATAAGATTAAACCCACTCAATTTTCACAAAAAAGGCAAAATCGCCCTAATCAATCAATTGCAATTTAAAAATGGTGGCTTTTTTTTTTTTTTTTTTTTTTCTTTTTCTATGTTGAATCTAGTTACCATAATTAAGAATTTCACATGTTTTTGTTTATTATGGGCACTTTGGTTTCTTTTTTGAATGTTGGAATTTACTTCCATGGTGATTGGTTTAATGGAAAAGAAAAAATTACAAGAAACCAAATTCTACCTATGTTGTCAAGCGAATTTATGGATCAATTGTCAAATAGAACATAGAAAAATTTTAACATAGACAATTTTTTAACATAGTTGTTTATAAACTTACACTTTTGTTGGTCATATCACCATTTGGAACTTTTCTTATCAGTTGTTATTTATATACATACACATATAATGGGTTCATAGGATGAAACAAAAAAAGAAAAAAGACCCTCTTTAAAGATTTTCCAAAAATATAATCATAGTTACATTCTCCAACCTGAACTAAAATTTAATTAAATCAATTGCATAAAATAAGATTTTTTTAAATCATTATATTGGGTTGACAAAAATTAATATTATCCATAAAGTGCTCATGAAAAAACTATCAAGATACCTCATACACAACTTTTTTAAGTCAATGTTTTTGGGGGTATTCCTAAATACTGCTAAAATGTTTTTACATGCTCAGTACAAAGTTATCTCACCAATTAGTAAGGAAAAAAGACAAATCAATTGATTCAGTAAAATTAAGATACTTGATTTTTTTTCTTGAAATTTTTCTTTTCGATGAAAATTATTTCTATGTAAGTAAAATTTAAAAATAGAAAAAGGAAATATAGTGCCTTTAATATACATGGGATGCCTACAATAAAATAAAATAAAATAAAATACGAGAAATGCTTATTTATGACAATCGGAATAAAAAGAAGGTGGGGCCACCATTTTTAAATTGAAATTGAATGATTGAGAGTAATTTTGTCTTTGTAATGAAAATTGAGGTGGGTTTAGTTATATATGGGTGAAGATAGCACCGGGTTGTGGATACTATGTTGTTTTGAGGACTTTTAAGCTTATTTTCGTAACTACTAAATATTAATAAAAAACTAATAGAAAATCAATTAGGCTCAATTAGCCTCGCAAGCCTATTGCGCCGAGTATTAACATGCTCAAGCTTAACTCTAAATAAGACAAATCGATCTTGAGTAATCATTGAGTCAAGTCAAGCGCGAGTAGCTCTGTTTCACTCCTACTGTTGGAATATAATACGCAAAAACGACAGGATTTTGCAATTTACGTTAACGCGAAATTACCAGATAAATAAACGAGAAATAATAATGATATCAGAAATTTATGTGGTTCGGTCTGAATATCGGTATTTATATTCACGGAAAGAGTGAATAACAAATAATCCAATATAATCGAAGAATGAGAGTTTACAATCACTCACACGCTCGAGTGTTTCTCAATTCTCACACCTAGATTTAACTTCAAATCTAAATCCACGTTCGTCTTTGATCTATGTACGTAAATCTTCGGCTTGACGTGGCTTCAAGGAAACTTGCGGCTCTTCGGAAAACAGCGTGGACGTGTGGCTCCTTTCTTTTATTTCGTAGGGTTTCGGCAGTCCCTTTTATATGTGTTCGTGCCCAAGGTCAAAGGTTTGACCTGGGCCACCTCCTCTTTTAGAGCTTCACGTGCAGAGGCTTCATCCGTAGCTTTATATATTGTGTTGTGCCCTACGAGGAAACCTTCTTTCGGCTTCTGCAGGTTTCCTTTTTTTTTTCTTCCTTTTTCTTTTATCTCTTATTTCCTCTTTTGTCTTGTTTTGCACATCCAAAAGAGAAAGTCCAAGAAAGGAAATTGTTTCTTCTTTCTTCATCCAATTTCCAATCCTTACACATTTGGTTTAACAAATTGTCATCCTCAAGACATTAATTTAACACCTACTAGGGTAGGACTCTCTCTCTCTCTCTCTCATGTAAGTCTTTCATTTTCTTATATCTTGTAATGCGTGCAAACTGTCTAGTTCATGTTTATTTAAAAAGGCTCTACCTATAGGGTTACTGACATGGTCTTGATTTCCAAAATTATTTTGAGTGATGATTGTGGATGTGAATTAATTCCGTGCTCAAATGGAACTTAACTATTCGGTCAACCATTGAGATCAACATAATCCGGAAATGATCATCACTCAAAAGTTAGAATGATGTGAATATTAATTTTTCCGTTTTAAATGGAACTTAACTATTCGGTCAACCATTGGGATCAACATAACAGCGAGATTCTAGGATCCGGACATGATCACCACTCAAAATTATTTTGAGTGATGATCATGTCCGGATTTGTCTGATCCTATGTAGTGTCTATTGGCTTGACTGGTTTATAATTTACACATATGTTTGATTTGATTTTGTTCATGATGCTCACCATACATCTTGGGAGAGGCAACTCTTCCTATATATTACACAATCTATTCAATTTAAATAATGTTTGGAAAAGGTTTGGGTTTATTGGTGTGTGTTCCGAAACCCGAAAGTGACTAACCATATTTCCTTGTTCTTTTCACGGTCCACCCTATAATTTGCGTAATCACATTTGGCAAAAGCATGAAAACTCATTTTATAAATTCCATTGTTAGATTTCCATTGAACTATTGAAGTGGTTTGCACGATTTTTTTCCTTACATTTGTATGTCATTTATTAGGAAAGACTTTCGGATATTATTGATGTTATTTTGAAATTAATCAATGTCGTTTTGGATATGGGTTTGTCACTATACTTCATGCAAAATTACCTCTTCCAAGATCAAAGTCGAATAATTTGAGAATCGATATATTGTTATATATGCTAAGTAGTTTACCTTAATGTTGGCTAGTTGGAAGATCACCTACGTTTAGATACCCTCACCACTTGAAATATATCATGAAAAGTTTTGCAAAGTAATGTGCCACACGATTTATTTCTATTTTAGTGCACTAAATATATATAAGCCCGAGACAATCGATTGCTAAGCAAAAAACGAGATGAGGTCTCACCTTGATCAAGGGGTGATCTGATAGCTTGTCATGCCAATTTGTTAGATTGCATTTAAAGATGAGCGTGTTCAAAGATCGCACGGATGCTGTGGTAAACTTGAAAAGCAGGTGCAATCAAAATGCGTTATCTTTAGACCACCAATCTTTTTATTCGAGTCTCTAATCTCTACCCATCGAGCCGATCGCCAATAATGGCTATTGCTGAATATGCAACTTTAGTCATCCTAGCAAACCTTCCAATGTGGATCCCCCACATTGCATGACACGAATGACAAACAAACTCTTGTATGCAATTGTCCGGATCTTTACCACCGAAGTGGTTGGTCTAGCTAGTGTTAATGAGTTATATTTCTTTCATTAGGTCATGAGTTCATTACGTGAATAGACCTCCGAATGGTTTGCATTGCACTGCTTAGTTGCAACATAACTCGTGTAAAGAGACTTCTTGACCCCTAGCGTTTTAGCGAGATTGCAATGATGGGCTTGCTAACCTTGGACTTTCGATTCTCAAATGATATTGAATAGATATCATCAATCTGAATTCCATAAGAGTGTGGGATATTTGTCGTAACAAATAGAGGAAGTTGCTCGCACTTGTCTGTCGTCTCTTCTCACCCTTTTAATTATAGAAAAAAAAATATACTAGGATCTTTGTTTCACAATTCTAGTCTTCATTTAATGAGACTGAACTAACTTTGGTGACTATACATAAATATTGCACCCAATCTTACGTCATATAACCTTCATTGGATTAATGGCCTGCAACTTTGACGGGCTGACTTTCGTCCTTAAGCGCAGAAATTACACCTTCTCTAGTCTCCCTCTACGAAATAAAGTCTCTACCTAATCCTCTACCAAAAACAATTTCCTTTTGACGAATTGACTTCACCAGGTACGGAAATAATGCTCCACTTAAAGGCGGAAGCATTGGTGTCCGATATGCATGGCATATCTCGCTAAATTTCGGACGATGATGTTATTATGAATGTATTGATTGAGACCTCGTTTGATTCAGGATTTGTAAGGGGTTTGTTGAAATGTAGATGGCGTTTGATTCATTTTTTGGAGGATTATGGGGAGATGTAATTACATTTTCAAAGCTCCCCAAAGGCCTTTAGGGAGATCGCGGGATGACGATGGAAGAGAGAGGGATTGCGTGGTGATGACGATGGTGAGATTTCTTGATGCTTCTGCTTACCATTTTCTTGTGCAATACAAAATTTGAGAAACGACCCTCTTCATGGAGGCTTGTTAAAATTTATCAATAAGATTGGGAAACTTTGGGATACTTAAAGATGTTCCAGTGCCAAGATACGCCATGAATCATGCAAGTTGTGCATGAACGCCGCGAATTACAAAGCCACTGTTGCCTAAAGTTTTAGGACAAATGGTTGTGTAGTGGATTTTAGGGGCTGTATGTTTGAAGGAAAACTATTTTAAGGAAATTATTTTCCAACTTTCAGGTATTGAATGGTGGAAAACTAATCAATTACAAAAAGTGTTTTTCATGGACTGAGAACAACAAGCGTAGATTATGGGAAGATGATTAGCTTAAATTAGGGAAAATGACTTTCTCTTTTGATATTAAGGAAATCCCTTTTCTTAAACCATCACACATAAGAAAATTAATAATTTTCTTTGAAAATGATTTTCATGGAATATTTTCATTTATCATGAAATTTATAGTGAAACAAAATGCACTCTTAGGCTTGTGTGATTGAGTGAAAACATATTCCGTGAATTAATTTTCCGGATTTTCAAGCGTTTAGTTTGTTGAAAATAATCGGTCAATGAAAATCATTTACAGTCGAAGAATATATGTATGCTTAAAGCTAGCAAAATGAATTCTCTAACCTGATAATGGGAAAATATTTTTCTCAAAGATGATTTCTCAAAAAGTATTTTCCTTTATTATGGAGTTTTTATTTTTTTAAACAAACGCCCTTTTTGGATCGATCTTAACGTGGGCGGTGGACCTGGCTACTTACAATTGTTTGTTCGTAACCCCTTCTTAAATTAGGCAAAAGTCGAGGAACGCATGCGGGCTTTTCGTTGCTTATTTGGGGGTTTTCATTTCAAGGCTTTGTCTGGCACGCTCGCGTGACATTCATTTCAACAGCGGGGGACCATGGAATTTTTTTTTTTTTTTGGTCGAAGGGGACCATGGAATTTGAATATTGAGACTCATTCTAATTCCATGGTCCCCTTCGACCAAAAAAAAAAAAATTCCATGGTCCGGGCCAATTAAAAGTTTAAGTTTTCAATTTAGGGGCCAATTAGGTATTTGCTCCTTTTTGCTCTAGACAATCGGTATGGGGTTTTTAATTTATTTCTTGTAAGCGTGTTCTGATGTGGACACCATTAATTAAGATTGAAAGGTGAGATATAAAGATTTTAATTAGTTTAATATGGGGGGCTAGCTTGTGTGGGACAAATAAAGCTCAACTTGTAGTGAGAGAGCCCGTGGCTTAAAACTTTATAAATAGTATTCAAGTATTTCTTTTAATCCTGATGATGCAAAAATAATCTCACATAAGGAGCGTTTACAAAACGTTCAAGATGAATGGCAATTTTATTGAACCAGTGATATAGAAAGCAATAAAGAAGAAGTACTCACTTGAGCTTTAGATCGTCGCTGTTCCATATCAAGAACGATTGATTTTAAATTAGGTGCGTATATCTCTTTTAATCCATTAATTTGTTCTAGATTCTATTTATGGAGATCGTGAGGTGCCTTTTTCCTGGCTAACATGTAGTATCAAGTAGCCATAGCCTAGGTCTAACACATACATAAATGGCCCATTTTTGTGATTTTTTGTCCAATAAAAATTAATTTTGATCACATAAATAGAAAGACCTTGTCAAGATGAGCATTTTGAGTGGTGGTGCGCCTTCACGGGAGGCCGCATGCACTGCTGCATGTGGCGTAACTTTATGGTGGCCACGTGCTAGGGTTGATGTCAGTGACCTGTGATGTAGGTCGACTCGATTGACCTTAGGGGAGCTGATCCGACTCGTTGATCCAACCCGACCCAACTTGATCGGCCTTTGACTAGACTAATTGAATCATCAACCAATCGAATCGGTGGTCTCAACTCTACTGGATCACAATAAATTTATAAAGGAATTCAAGCTTGATTTTTTTTTTTTTTTAATTTGAACATTGTGAATAGAGCGGCGCTATTTCAACCATCTCTATGACTAAATACACCCAATTTTCACCAAAAAGGCGATCAATTACAATTTAAAGGGGCATTCTTTTTCTATTTCTATGTAGAATCTAGTTACCAGAATTAAGAATTTCACAAGTTTTGTTTTTGTTAATTGTGGGCACTTTTGGATTGTACTTCCGTAGAGAATATTTTTATGGAAAAGAAAAAATTACAAGAAACGTAATTCTATTTTAGGGTGTTGAGTAAAATATAGAAAACGTTTAACATAAATAATTTTTTAGGAAGAAATATATTAGAAGTGTTAAAAGTTGTGTACGGCATAAGGTTAGTCAATCTCGAGTAATTATCGAATCGAGTCAGAGCTACTCGATTAAGTTTAATCCCACTAAGGTAAGACAATATTCAGCCGAGTTAAATAAGTCTCTCTCTCTCTCTCTCACGTAGCTCTTTCATTTTCTTGTAACACACTGAACTTATATCTTGGGATGCACTCAAACCGTCCGGTCCATGTTCATTAAAAAAAGGCTTTAGCTATAGAGTCATTGACGTGATCCCGATTCCCCAGGTTATATTGAGCGGTGATCTTGCTTGTGAATATTAATTTTTTCCGTGCTCAAATCGGACGCTTAACTATTCGGTCAGCTACTGAGATCAACACAACAGGGAGATTCCAAGATAGAAGAAATCACGTCCCGGTTCATATCCTAAGTAGCAGTTATTGTCTTGACTGGTATATATATATTTTACTGATACTTTTTTCTGTTCATGATGCTCACCATAAATCTTCGGATGAGGTAGCTATTCCAACTCAGCAATTTATTTAATTCACGTAATGTTTGGAACAGGCTGGGGTTTTTTAGGTGTGTGCTCCAAAACCCGAAAGTGACTGACCATGTCACTAAAATTTCCTTATTCTTTCACGATCCACCGTGTAATTTGCGTAATCACATCTAGCAAAAGCACGAAGGCTCACTTGATAAATTCCATTATTAGATTTCTGTTGAACTATTGAAGTGGTCTGCATGCTTTTTTTTCCTTACATTTATATTTTATTGATTAGGAAAAATTTTCGGATACTATTGATGTTATTTCAAAATTAATCAATGTCATTTGGATACGGGTCTATCACTATACTTCATACAAAATTACCTATTTAAAGATCAAAGTCGAACAATCTTGACGATCGATATGTTGTTATATATGCTTAAAAGTTCACCTTAATGTTTTTTTTTTTTTTTGGTCGAACAGTTTACCTTAATGTTGGCTAGTGGGAAGATCAACTACGTTTTGGTAACCTCTCCGCACTAAATGTATCATGAAAACTTTTGGAAAACAAATGTGCTATACCCTGTTGACAAGGATATTTCTATTTCGGTGCACTAATAATAGATAGCACGAGACAATCGATTGCTATGCAAACAACGAGATGAGGCCTCACCCTGATCGATTGTGATCTAGTAGCTCATCATGCCAATTTGTTAGATCGGATGCAAAGTTGATTGTGTTTCAAGATCTCTCGAACGTCATGGTAAACTTGAAAGGCAGGTACAATCAAAATGTGTTGTCCTTAGATCACCTAACTTTTTTGTTTAAGTCTATAATCTCTGTCCATTGAGTCATTGCCAATAATGGTTGTTGCTAAGTATGCAACTTTGGTTATCCTAGCAAACCTTCCAAACCAAATTCCACCGAAGTGAGCGATATGAGCAAAAAGCAACCTCTCGTATACAATTAATTACTCGACATCTTTGCGATCAATGTGATTGGCTTAATTAATGGTAAATGGCTGACCTATCTTCCATCAAACCATGGGTTAAATTCACGTCGTGAGTGGAACTCTAAGTGCCTTGCACTGTATTTTCTAGTTATAGAATATTTTGTATGGAGAGACTTCCTGATACTAGCCAACCTCAGATCTAGGGTTTCTAAGTCGGGAAGTAGTTATGGCTTAATCTGAACAGGGATTTGAGACATTTATGATAAGGCGTAAGGAAGTCGCTAGCCCCCATCGCTCCTCCCTACCCTTTCAATTTTAAAAAAGAAAAAAAGAAAGTACGTGGGTCTTTGTTTCACACTTTTAGTCTTCATTTAATGAAATTGAATTATATTGACGACTATATATAAATTTGCCCCCCTTCTTTTCTCATAAATCGTTCCTGGATAAATGGCCTGCAACTCTTCGTCCTTGAGCACAGAAATTTCACCTACTCTGGAAATGAAGTCTCTACCTACTCCTCTACCTAAAGTTAATTTCCCTTTGACGTATTGTTATCACCGGGTACGAAAATAATGCTCCGTTGAAGCTAAAGAGTAGGTGTCCCACACGCACGGCATCATTTAATTAGATGTCTCACAAAATTTAGGACGATGGTCTCATTATGAACGTATTGATGGATGATGATTATGAGATCTCTTGAGTAATAATTACTAAAATAGTTCTAAACTCATTATATTTGTACTGATTCAGTCCAAATTCTTGCGATTGCCAATTATTCCTAAAACTTTTGCCAATTTGCCAATTAGTCCATTCGGCCAATTTTGACTGAAAATTATTGATGTGAATGCTGCTCATTCTACGTGGAACTATTGGCGTTGATGTAAATAATTTTTTAAAATTTTTGAATTTTTATTTTCTTCATCCTTTTATTTTTTCTTCCTCTTTTTTTTTTTTTTTTTTTAATTCATTGTCAAGGGACTCTGCCCACACAATACCTTTTATAGGCAATTAGAGGTCACATATAAACAAAGACCAAGATCATGGGTCCTGAAACAAACAGAGGCACCGAAAGTATTCGGTCGGGAATTATTTGCACGGTATAAACAGTGATAGTGAACAGTGATTTCCCTAGCCTACTGCTATAATAAAAGTGAATAGTAACTTGCTACAGTAAACTTGTATGGACAACGGTCTCGTTCAGCGGTCTCGTCCGTCACGAGCATTGTAGTTATAGTCTGAATCATCTGAGCTGTGCACTGTTGTTAAAAGCTGTTCATCATACTTTTGTTCCAGTGCCTCGAGGTCTTCTGATGAAAGGATCTGGTTGAGCGGAATTGGTGCAGATGCAGATGCTTCTTCTTGTGCTCAATCTGTGTTGTCGGCGTCTGCAGTATTGGCAGGATTGTTTGCTTCACAACTCTTGCATAGATTTGGCAAGGCTAGCTGCAAGTGAATGCGGCCTCCCTCACAACTAGGGAGGCCTTGCTTAAACCATCATAGTCAAAGGTGAGGCTGCCTTGCCCAAATTTGGGTGAGGCACCTAGTCTCACCTGCAGCCGTGATGACCACACCTTGAGCCGGGTGAGACCGCCTTCACCTACTGCTGGCAAGGCCATTG
Organism: Eucalyptus cloeziana; assembly: GCA_014182715.1. Taxonomy (NCBI): domain Eukaryota; kingdom Viridiplantae; phylum Streptophyta; class Magnoliopsida; order Myrtales; family Myrtaceae; genus Eucalyptus; species Eucalyptus cloeziana. Next base: position 20,664,240 of record CM024640.1, read on the forward strand.
TAGTTGTAGGTGAGGTCACCTTGCGTAGATTTGGGCAAGCCTAGCCTCATCAACCGTGGGTGAAGGTAGCCTCGCCTGTGGCCGCAATGGCCTTGCTAGTGGTTGGCAAGGGATTTGTAGTCGTCGCCTCGTGGCTTGCAAGCCTTGCGGAAGCTTGCTGGCCACAATGACAGAAAACCAAAGAAAAGAAAAGAAAAGAGTTCAAAAAATTTTAAAAAGTCCATGTCAGCTTTTGTCATGTTATATAGGACGTTCAATGTCCATCTTAATGATTTTTCGGTTAAAATTGATCAGATGAACTAAATTGACAAAATATTGAAAGATTTAGAATTAAATTGATAAAATTGAAAGGTTTATGATTGAATTGGTATATATACAATATGTTTATGACTTTTTTGGTAATTTTCTTGATCTATGAATGCTTTTGTTTGCCATTTTCTTTTGTAATACAAAAGAGACTGTAATGGTGCCAAGATATGAGATAAATCATACAAGTCGTGCGAAAATGCCCCGAGTAACAAAGCCAATGGCGCCTTAATTTTTAGGACAAATGGTTATGTAGCCAACTTTAGATTGATCTTTTGACCAAAAAAACTTCAAACTAGCCTGAAATCAACCTAACCCTAACCAAATTATTGACACTTACCTATAGTTATGTGCTCGTAACCTACAATTGATAAAGGCAAAAGGTCAAGGATCGCATGTGAACTTTCTGTTCCCTGCTCGGGGCTTTCCCTTTCAAGGCTTTGTCTCGCACGCGCGCATGACATTCCATTCGAGAACAAGGGACCGTGAATTTTGAAGATTGTGATTCATCATTCAACAACACATGCCACTGCTCTAGGGTAGTTGTTCTAGCTGAATTTCCACAGTGCTGGTCTTAAGGCTCTTATTTCATCTCGTGCATTGGCACAGGACGACTCACGCATGCCATGAGGTGTTTGCGAAACCATAATGGCGCATTTAAAAGTTTTGTTGAAGCAAAGTGCAGCTTCAATACCTTCATAATAAGGAAATCCGAGTTAGAGCCTTCAATTTGAGCCCATTAACATATCTTAGTATGATCTATTTTCACTTAAAAACTCGCAACTGTAGTGATCCAATACCCCCACGATCCATTAAATTTCTTTTTGTTGATTCCTCTTACCTATATATATTGGAAGGCTCATATATCAACCATCAGTTTTGATATCATTGTTGAAGGAAAACATGACAGAATTCCAGTACCTTTGTAATAGGACTTTGTAATAGGACTCGAGACCGATTATAAGTCATCAATTTATGGGCCAATAGGGGCCTGTTTGGTAATATTTTTTTTTTTCGGGGAATAGTTTCTTTGTAAAATAGTCTTTTTCTATTTTTATTACCTAGAATAATTTTTGAGTAAAATGACGTGTTTATTAACTACACAAAATTTCTATTTCAAAAATAGAAAAAGAACAGAAATGCGTTTTATACAACTCACAATTTTTTTTTTTATGCCGTAGAATTTCCTTTAATATTTAAATATTTTTTCCTCTTTTTCCTCTCCTTTTTCGCCATTGCTAGCGGTTGTCTATTGGTGATCGGTGGTGGCGGGCGGCCAACAACTGATGATTGACGGCGACGGTGGCTGGCAATCGGTAGTGGTGGCCGCGGGTGGTAGTAGTGGGGGCCAACGAGTGGTGAGGAAGAAGAAGAAAAGAAAAAAAAAGAAAAGCAAAAAATGACTTATTTTTAAAAATTGTTCCTAGAAACAAAATATTAAATTTTTGTACTTCTTATTTTTATTTCAAATCTATTTTCCTACTACTTTTTAATTTCAGGGAATAGAGAAATTAATTGACATTACTCAATATATCTCTATTCTTTTTCTATTTCTAGGAGCAAAATAATAGAAAAACAAAAGAATAGAACCGTTGCCATGCGCAGCTCAGTTGTTTGCTCCTTTGTACTCCACACATCAAATGTGGTATTTTTTATTTGTTTCACGCCTTGAAACGTGCACAACAAATCTTAGAACAATAAAGTCCCGATGCTGATATGATCTTGATGAGATTTGATTATAACATTACGATAAGCCCTCTCCTCACGAGTCACTAATGGACTCAATTAAGGTTCATAATTGTTGTCTTATCACATAAGTTCATATAATTAAAGTGTGTACTAGTCTCTACTTTGGAAATGACATGATTAGACCTAAGAAGCAAAGGGTTTGTCATCATCCCCGCACCGGTCTCACGTGACAAGCCAACACATCATTGGATGCGTATCACGTTTGTACGTCCACTTTTAATTACAAATTGCCACCAAACTCGGGAAAATGACATTTACAATACTGTGACTTTTATATGGTGGATATTTAAGTGTCTTAACTTTTGAATCAATTGCTCTAAAGTCATAACTTTTAAAAGACGTTCACTTGAGCTATGTAGCATCGACACGGATACGCGACACGTGACACGATATGATACGTCGACATGTCATTTCTAAAAAATAGAGAATTTTGACACGTTATATATTAAATATAATTTTTTTATATAAATGCAAAAATAAATAAATAATAATAAAAAAGAGCATAGAATTAATTTATACTAAAAAAATTAATCCAACATTTGTTAATATCATTCATTGTTTAATTTGACAGAAATTGAATGAGAAATTCAAAAATTGCAAACATGAAAGAGTGAACTTGAAGGAACATGTCCTATTTTCTTATACTTGTTGGTGATTAATGAGATTTCATATAATCCTAGACAGAGTTCTGAGTTCATGATATAGACTAGCTTGGAGCTCTTTTGCAAAATAAGGTTTGAGAAAAATGAAAATCCAAGATAATAACTCTCGAAGTATGACCAAAAGAAAAGGAATCACTAAATTCGCCATAGAAAATGTGTGTCAATAACATAGACCAAAAGAGATAACTCGCAAGCGATGCTTGCGAGAGGCAGAAAGAAATAAAAAAAAATTATAACTTTAAGTATGTGGGGGCAACGAAATGACATTGACGAGAAAATAGGCGTTCCATCGTTACTCACGGGAAGATCAGAACTTATAAGTGGGAAATTTGAGAATAAGAATTTTCTTCTTTCTCCTTAGTTTTGTTATTTTCATTATTTTTTCTTATATTTACATTTTGACTCATCAAGTATTGAAAATTTTTAAAATTGACCCTGTGCGTGTCGGAATTGCGTGTCGGAATTTTGGACTCGCGTGTCGGGATGAGTTGATCGCGTGTCGAAATGTGTTGGAGCATGTCGGATACGTGTCGGATGCGATACGAAGGCTTTTGAAAAGTGTCAGTGCTTTTTAGCACTTAAGTAATGTTGGCAACTTTCCCTGCCAGAAAATCTGTGGTATTGATTTGACATGAATTTATTCAACGTGGCTTGGCAAGGAAATGACGTCACTAAAAGCATGGAGACTTATGTTGTTTAGCCCTTTCCTTGTACTAAATCGACTAATTGGAGATAAATTAGGTTCCAATCGAAAACCCTACACCCCATTTTCATTTGCAGATAAATAAAATTGTAGGTCAACAAGAAGTTGCTTCTTAAATTTGCCATGAAGAGCTAAGGGGACACCCATAAGCTAGCTTTCCATGCTAAAAATTCTGCTCGCAGACATGTTGACTCTCCTCCTTATGTGCCTGTTGAAAGGTACTATTAGGAATGCGAATATAAGAAGAGAAAAATAGAGAAAAAAATAAGTGATAATTTTTATGTGGAAAATCCTTTCCAAAATTAGGAAGAGGAAAAATCACAATGTCGCCTAGGTAATCTCTTCGCTATTAATATAAGTATTATAAATTTCAACATTACAACTATAAAAGATATTGCCACTATATATAATAGGAGTCTAGGACATACATAATGATACATAATGATGATGGAAATTACATGTATGCCATTATCAGCGATAAAAGCTTATTCATGACAAGTGTCTGCCCCCAACAAACTGTTTCTGCACTTGAACATTATCTTCTTCTATCAAACTCCACAACACCAACGGGTACATGCCATGCTCAAGCGACTAGAGTATTTGAAGAGCTCATGTTGTATCAGGACGGAGGTCAGCATCTTCATCTCTGTAGTAATGGAAACTTGGGGTCTCAGGACAGCAGCTTCTATAAGTAAATTCACAGTTCTGATAATTTGGATCCAAGTGGAGTTTGGATTGAGGCACAAGATCTAAGCTTGAACTTTCCAAAAAGACGAGCTTGAAGGGGTTCATCATCAACAATCTTTTCTAGGAAATCGAGGCCAAGATCTTGTATTGCATTTACTTAAAAACGAAAAGAAAGCAAGGCTCATCGTCTTCCAGGCATAGGAAGCACCGCACACGAAATCCTGAGTGTGAGCCTCCCAAAATCAATGTCCAAGGAGATTGTATCCAACAATATTTTGTGATAAATGAGAGAGAGAGATTCCGAAGTTCGAAAGAAGTGCACCCCAAAGGACCTGTCACGAATCATACAATTAGACTGCAGAAGCAAAGCACCTGTCATCGTCTCCCGCAGTTGTCTCTCATGACAACCCAACACACCATATATTACGCTGTTAATATCAGAAAATGACCGACTCCTGATTGATATCGGCGGGTAACAAGGCCGATTGATGAAAGCAAAGTTTTGTCATTGTACAAGTCATCAGTGAATAAAACAATCGGCAGATTATGAGATCATCGACAGTGCACGGTGTTGATATAACATGATGGTAAAGTTAGAGCGGTAGTTTTTGACGAAATTCTTAACCAATTGACCATTTGAAGGAAATTGATTGATGAATTAGTCCACAACTTGAATGTAATTGACTCATAAAGTCATCGATGAGAAACAATTGCATATTTTTGCTCAGTATTGAAGTAGTGTCAATTATGAACGAAACAAATGTTGCCAATACATCAATCCAAGATGAAGAAGGTGGATTGACCTAAACGCATATTTATTGGGTGGTTATGCATATAATCTCGAAATTCGTAACTTTTAGCAGATAATTACTGTCAAATGATAGAGATCGTGTCTGGATTCTTGAAAGACATTACTGCTTGTCAGTAAGTGTAGATAGTACTAGGAAGTTTTTTTGTTTTTTTGGTCAGAAACACCGAACTTTATTCATATATAAGATCAGCCCCTGGGCCTATCAAGTTGGGCATCCTTGCAGAGCAAATCAAAGGAGCGAACGGGGAGGGTGGGACAGTCTTGCTACGTTGGGCTTCTGCAGTCCACTGGTTTGTGCTCTGCAAAGTGTTGACGAGGAGTAAGGGTGCACTTGATTCAGCATTTTAAAAATCTATTGGGAAAATGCAAGGCAGTTTAGCTTAAAGAACTTTGGGTAAATGCAAAGGCCATTTGGTAAACTGTGCTTTGAGAATCAATTTTAAAAGAAATGCCGTTTAGTATAAAATATATTTGAAATCCACAAATGTTTACAAATAGCTAGCGAAGTGTGATCCAATAGCTCATTTTGTAATATTGCCCAATCAATCAACAACTAAACAGCTATTCTTACATCTTTATTTTCATGCAAATTTATCCTTTCAACATTTTAAATTCCCGTACTGTGTTTGGTTGAATTTATGGGAACAGCCTTGGGAAAATAAAAAAGACTTTATGTTGAAGTGGTTTCTTTGAAATGCAAATAGTATTTGGCAAGTGCATTAGGAAGCAAATTTGGTTTAAATAATATTTGGAAAAACCCCAATTACAAATAGATTTAGCTATTTTTTTTAAAAATTTTTTAAATTGAACTCAAACCCTTTGTTAGATGTCAACGAATGAGGAGCCGATGAGATAAACCTAGCACTGGCAATTGTCGCTTGAGGTCACGCGACCCTCGCTTGGAGCTAGGCGACCACAAGTGGCCACGCTTGAGATTGCGTGACTCAAGGCATTCTTAGGCGAGGGTTGTCAATACTAGATTTGGCTCGCTAGTAGTTAGATTCGGCATACGTCGCACAAGGTAAACAATGGTGATGGCATTTTTGAAATTTTGAAAATTCAACTTGGGCAATATTGAAAGAAAAAATCTATTAGTATTCCAAAAATGTTAAAACCCAAGGTTCCTATGAATCTACCTTGGCCAAGGGATTTTAAAGGATTTTTGAAATGCAATGTATTTTCCCAATACTCCCAAAAAAATTGCCAAACACCGTGCCATTTAGTCAAATGACCTTTGGCAAAGTGACAACCTTAGTTTCTAGCTACTTTTAATTACTGGTAACTGCACTTCGATATTTTACTTTTACAGCCACACATTCACGTCCACAATCAACAAAGATCCCTTTCCATGACATTCATCGATTCGATTCCTTAATTGAGGTTTTCACTTTTTGGTCAAACACACATCTGCACATCCACTCGTTAATTACAAAATTGCCACCAAACACTAATTAGCTACCCACCCTCTTCCATTTTTCTGTATCATAGCTATGGCGGCAACCATCCACCTCTGCCTTTGCCAACCTGTCTTGCCTCTGCGCAAACTTCCGTCACACCACCTCCAACCGCCACCACACCTGCCGTCGCTCCCCTCCCTTCCTCCCTCGCAGTCTCACGCCCGCTAACAGCATAGTTGACGTGTCTCCCGGATAGCGCCTCGATTAAGAGATCTAAGGCATGACGACAGTTTAGGTTTTCTTCGGCCTGATATCCAGGCCAATTTGAATGCCTATCACCCTCGATCGGGATCAATTTGAGGTCCTCACAACGATCTCGAAGCCTTTTAGCTCGGAGGGAGGGAGAGATAGAGAGAGAAAGAGAGAGGGGGGGGGGGGCATTGGTTAAAAGAAGTTAAGGCAGTAGTAGCATGCGGTCGCGGCTTCCTACGCAAAGGTAGAGCGAAGACAAAGGGAGTGAAGAGAGAGAGAGAGAGGTTCCTTTTTATTGTCCATGGGAAGACAGAACATTCATACGCTATAACATCAAAAGAAAAGAGATGTGATGCAGCGCAAAATCTCAGGCCATTCTTGTTGGCCTCAGCTCGCTCGAACAGACCCAGCCACCGAGGGCCTAGGGAAAGGCAAGCTCAAGGAGAGAGAAACCCGTGGTAGGATGGCCACAACCCGAAGGACGATTCTCTCTTCATTTTCTATGTCGCAAGTGATATACGGCCCATGAAGCATTGCGCTTTGGATTGGTGGTAGGATCTTAAGTTATTCTTGTCCGATTAGGATGTTTTAGAGAGCTTTGACACCGTGGAAATGAGATGGACTTCATGAAGAATGACTTGGCCTTTTTCCCTAATCCTTTATACTAGACTTGGTGCCAACCTGTGTCCTTCCGACATGCATCAACTCGTCATTGACACATGTCGACCTGAGACATGGCAAATTGTCATTGGCTTGTGTCCTAATGACACGGGATAACATACCCACTCCCGAATTCCCTACACGTGGAATGCCATATGGCACCGTCCGTATGTCAACTCCCTCGGTCCTCTTTTCTCATGTCCAACCCATTCCTTGTGAAGTCATGCCGTGAGTTTGTCTTATACGAAAAAATCTTCTGAGATGGGCTAGGTACAAGAAAGGGCCTTGAATTGTCGTTGTCATCGAGTAGCTCTAGTTCTAGTGATAGCTATGGAAAAATGTGTTCCTGACATTGAGGCGTTTTGATGAATTCGAAATGGATAGTGCAGGCAGGAGGATCTACCAAACCAATTTGGCCATGCCTCTACTTAGAAATACAGTCCCTTTACTGCTAGGGCTGCACCAAAACCTGGCCCCGTAATAAGGTCACAAAGTGTCTACTCAAAATGCAAGACCTTGAGGATTACCTATTGAGAAGACCTCAAATGAGATCAGACTAGGATACAGATTTGTTAGAACAAGTTGCCTATGTTAGGGAAATCCCTTATGATGTTTTGAAGATGACAAAATAAATCAAAAGCTACTAACGTGTTTAATGATTGAGTAATAGACTATGCAGATGATATAACATGTAAATGATATTGTCAAAGTTTATTATGAAGATTTCCAGACTTCTATGTCAAAGTTTGAAGACTTCCAGATTGAAGTATCAAAGTCTACTCACATTGACAGTTTCCAGACTGAAGAATGAAGACTTATCCAGATGCAAGATTATCTTAATTTCTTCAAGGATTCGGTTCGTATGGATTATATATGGACTTCTGGTTGAAAATCATATCTACGAGATTGGATATCTTTATTAGAATCAATTTGGATTCTACATCAAGATTGATTTGATGGACTCAATTTAATTGATTGACAATTGGATCTTGAAGACAATAACTTTCTAAATGAAGAAACTTTACTTATGGAAACCAAGATTCTATTTGTATGGGCGATCGGAATCAATTTGGGATTCTACTTTTGTCACTCAACGGCTACCAAATCTTCTAGATACAGATTTGTTCAATGGGTAGATTGAAAAACGATCCTCTAAATGCTGTCCAACGACTAGTTTGGAAGTGGAGGAGTATTTAAGGAGATTAAGGACCGATGAGCATGTAAGAGATGGAGCGTAAAATTTATAATTTCAAAGTCTGAGCAACTTCGATCATACACTTGTCTCTTGTGAGCTTAAATGTTTGTGATTGTGAGAGAAATACCAAAAGAGTGACTTAGTGAGATAGTGTGATCTACTATTAAGTGTTTGCACTGATTGCATAGTGGAATCCAGCCAAAAGGCTGTCAGCGTGGAGAGTGGATGTAGGTTTGATTTAAGCCGAACCACTATAAACTTTGTGTTCATATTCTCTTCCCTGAACTTCTTTGTTGTTCTTAGTTCTATTTAACTACTAACGTTTGATCTAGCTCAAAGTCTGTTGTTCTTCAGACTCAGTTTTAAAAGTAAATATTTTTACTGTTTTTTGCGAAAAATTATGCTTACACCTATTCACCCCCTCTAGATGTTCATACTAGCACTTTCAGCCTAAAAAGTGATGGATCTTAATAGGTGACTTGGCAAAAAACGGATTGGCGATTATGATAGTCCTCTTCATCCATCAATAATGGATCCACCTTGGTCACCTTACTCTGCATCAGCAAATCGTGAGGCTGACCTAGACCTCAGACAAGTATGAATCAGATAGTCATGCCGAATAACTACTCTTGTACCTTGGCGTTAATATCGGATGCATTGGCTTCATGTGAGCCGAGCCAAGCCAGTTTTGTATGGACAATCAACCTTATGGAAATTTTCAGTCATTCAAAGGCTCCCGGATGTAATCACGTTCCGCATCGGACTCTATTCGAGCGACCGCATTAATTGGACTCGAGCTTGGTCGACCTTGTCCAACCTTCTCCATCTTTGGATGGAATCATGGAAACAGGAAATGTCTTGCAATTTTATTTCTGAAATTGGCAGTGAAATGAGATCTCACAGGGCGGAAATACTCTCTAGAAGCTTGGCCCTTTAAGGTCACACTCGGGGAAACATGAATGAGCTTTTCACTCAACATATGGCCCCCCCGCTACCAATTATGGTGACCAACCTATCCTTGCGAGGGCATGAAATACCAAACAGGTAGTGACATTAAAGCTTAATCTTTCTGAGGAAGGACCTCGACAGAACTAGGTTACGACCTCATCGAACGGGTTAGGGACGAAAAGGATATGCAAAGTCTGTTTTGTTGTGTGCGCGCGTGTATATATATATATATATATATATATATATATATATATATATATATATATATATATATATTGGTTCACTGTCTTCCAATATAGGGAAATGAAATAGTTGTGGGGTGGGTTTTCGGCCTCTCTTTCAAAACAAGTGATCAGACACGATAATAAATAGAATATGAAAATAAATCACTCATCTAAATTTAAGTAATTTGGTCGAAATGACTTACTCCACGTGAAGATCGATACATGATTTTATTTTCAATGCTCCATTAACTCACAATATTTAATTCCCTCGAAACAAATACTCAAATCTTGCAACAAACATGCAAAATCTCAATTAAGGATTTTATGGCTAAGACACTCAAAACTCTTGGATCAAGTCCACGAAAAAGTGCCTTTAATTGGGTGCAGAAAAAAACCCATGAAGAAGGCACTCTGCATATCAACGGCTTGAAGATAGATTTCGCCTCTTAAATTATGTTCATCTAAGCCACGAAAACCCAACGAAGCCGACTTCACCGAGACTCCTGCTCCAATAAGGACTAGGATTATCTCTTGCTTCGCATACTCGGGGTTGTACCCCAAGTCCAATTTGGACTTTTTACAATATGCATCAAGCTCCCATATATTTCGAATGGGGTCGAGTTTCATTCATGGCCTCAAACTAGAAATATAATTTTACAAATCTTCACTTTGACTTGATCTTTGAGTCAAGTTATAATTGCTTGGTAGACATGAACTTTTGCTACCTCAGCTCCTAGGTTCCTCAACAGCCATAGACATATTATAAATCCAAGTCGTACTTAAACATGGCCACATCTGTGTATCTCATTAAAGCGCCGACTCTATCTGTTGGAGAAAACTCATTTACTGTTTTGAAGATTGACAAAACCTTTCCAAAATCTAGTCTGAAGACTTTCAGACTGAAGTGTCAAAGTCTGAAGACAGCCAGACCTTAGTTTCAAGGTTTGCTCTCACCGACAGTTTTCAGACCGAAGAACGAAGACTTATCCAGATGCAGGATTATTCTCATGGATTCGATTCGTATGTTTTATGGATGACCTTATGGCTGGATACAACACCTACTTGTTACTTATCCTTATTGGAAACAATTCCAATATGAAGATCATTTGAAAGGAGAGTAAACTTAGAATGTTCTACTTATGGAAACCAAAGATCCTGATTGTATGGGCGAACAAGATTGACGGGTTTTCATCACAATCATCCCCTTGATTGATTCTGTTCAACGGGTAGATTGGAGAAATTCCTTTGGTAAGTGCCAACGGTTATGAAGGCATGAAGGAGTATTTAAGGCGGACTCTCAAGTTGTTCGAGTGTGTGCGTGAAAGAAGAATTTCAAAGTCTGAAGCTCTCTAATTACTTACTGTTTCATTCATTGAGCTCAAAGTTGTATACAAAAGAGAGAGATACTTAATGAGACTTTGTAAGAGACCAGTATAGACTTTTCACCGAGAAAGTCGAAGATCACAAGTTGTAAAATCTCTTTTGATTCATAATGGAATCTAGCCTTAGGGCTGTCAACGCGGGAGAGTGGACGTAGGCTTGATCTAAGCCGAACCACTATAAACTTTGTGTTCTTATTTTTTTCCTTGAACTCCTTACTTTATTCGTAGCTTTACTTGATTGCTCAAAACTGAAATACGATTATAGTCTGTTATCTTATATAGGCAATTTATTTCTACTAAGTCTTGTAAAATTTTTATTTACACCTATTTACCCCCCTCTAGGTGTTTGCACTAGCCCTTTTACTATCTACCCCTTCAAGCATTCCATAAGGATTTTCAAATCAAACCACTATAATAGATAAACAAAATCACTATTCCATCCATATCTTTCAGGGGACCAACTTGCACATTGTTTCAGCAGTTACCGCAAAATCACTTACCGTGTGCTATTATTGTCTATCTTAAGAGTTTCCAATTGCAACTCTACCTTGAGCTGGATACTATCCAGATTTGTATTGACACTACCATCATGACCACTCTTAACCAAAACACAAAAGGCTCATCAAACTTGTTTTCTTTGTTGACAATATGTGAATTTATAAGCAACACATCTGATAGCTCCACTTGCCTTATGCATGATGCAAAACCTAGAAATATGCACTTTTTTGCCCTTCCATTGAGCTTATCATCACTCATTCAAACATAACATGAGCAACTTAATATATTTTAAAACAAAATAGTTAGCAACAATTAGCTTACCACACTTATTCGAGAGTCCGACATCCGATCGTGGTTGATGAGGATTCATTTACCTATTAACTTGTCGTACTAAGCACATTTGATAGAAATCTCCTACTTATATTGGCACTACAAATCATTGTATCGATTGTCTTTGGTAACATTCGACTCAACTTTGCAACCTGTTGTAATTCATTGGCACTAGTATGATGTCTCACTATGCCCTTCTCCTTGCAGAATTTCTTTAATAGCTCTGAGCAGAAGTCCACGCAATTGTTAGTTTGCACACGTTTGATCTTTTTTATTGGTCTTTATTATGATCAAAGCTCTCAACTGCCTCATTTGGACAAAAGGCATCAAACTTATGCCTTAGCATAAACACCCTATGTTAGAGAAAACTCATTTACTATTTTGAAGATTGACAAAACCTTTCCAAAGTCTAGTTTGAAGACTTTTAGACTGAAGGGTCAAAAGTTTGAAGACAGCCAAACCTTAGCTTCAAGGTCTGTCCTCACTGACAGTTTCCAGACCGAAGAACGAAGACTTATCCAGATGCGGGATTATTCTCATGGATTCGATTTGTATGGTTTATGGATGATCTTGTGGCTGGATACAACACCTACTTATTACTTATTCTTATTGGAAACAATTCCAATCTGAAGATGATTTGAAAGGCGAGTAAACTTGTAAGGTTTTACTTATGGAAACTAAAAATCCTGATTGTATGGGCGAATAGGATTGACGGGCTTTTATCACAATCATCTAACAACTCGAAGATCCCCTTGATTGATTCTGTCCAACGGGTAGATTGGAAGAATTCATTTGGTAAGTGCCAACGGCTATGAAGGCATAAATGAGTATTTAAGGCGGACTCTCAAGCTGTTTGAGTGTGTGCGTGGAAGAAGAATTCCAAAGTCCGAAACTCTCCAGTTACTTACTGTTTCATTCACTGAGCTCAAGTTTTAGACAAAAGAGAGAAACTCTTGTGAGACTTAGTGAGAGACTAGTAGAGTCTTTCTATTGTGAAGTCTAGATCACACTGCTGTAAAATCTCTTTTGATTCATAGTGAAATCCAGCCAATAGGCTGTCAGCGTGGGAGAGTGGATGTAGGCTTGATCTAAGTCGAACCACTATAAACCTTGTGTTTTAATTTTCTTTCCTTGAACTCCTTACTTTATTCGTAACTTTATTTGATTGCTCAAAACTGAAACACGATTACAGTTTGTTATCTTACATAGGCAATTTATTTCTACTAAGTCTTGTTAAATTTTTATAGACACCTATTCACCCCCCTCTAGGTGTTTGCACTAGCCCTTTCACCCTAGTCCTCCTCAAGTAAACTGTTAGCATACATCTGACACTCATCCTAGAAGGCCTTGATAGCCTATAAACAATAAAGTGAAACAACTCTTTAATTTTCATGGTTTTTCTATTAGATGTTTTGAACTACACTTTCCACCATTGGCCGTAGTTACAACATGTCAACACTTACATACATTCAAATCATTAGCCACACAATCTCACAACAAGTTCCTATCACTCAAACCTTTAGATTTCTCTCGCCAGTGTGCCTCAAATAAATATACCACAACTTAATCAAATATATGCATTCAACATCTCAGTAGCGAAATCCGTCATTGTCTTCGCTTAATGTTCATACAAGTCACTGTGCTTGATTCTTATTATAACAAATACATCTCGAATGACCTTCAAAACTCCTCCTTTTGAAGTGTGAATGTCGATTATTTACAAATCTTGTTCTATAAGAAAATATTTTATTATATAGAATTGTGGATGATGCGTCTGGTGGAAGTTTTCAAACATTCGGTCACAAAGTATGGCAAATATATAGACCATCATACGGCTCATTTTTCAAATAATTTCCGTTAGGACCAAGTGTGAAATCTGACAAAGGCTATCTAGTTCTTGACATATGAATCTTTCCGTTTACGTGTACGGCTCCGTACATATGCCCGCCACGCTTGAAAGTATATGTGCACATAGGTTGAGAGAGATTTAGATTCAGAAAAAAATTGGTGAGGACATTAAATGATGTTAGGAAGGTAGGGAGATCCTTGAATATAGTGAAGAGGATGAGATGAGAGGAAGCTAATGTCAGGAAGGCCTTAGTAAACGCATCCATCCAAAGTTTTTGTGAAAGGGACATCGTGTAGTTGTCCAAACACAATGACCTTTTGGGAACCATCACTATCCCAGACAAAAGCCCCACCTAACTCCCTTGAGCATCAGTCATGCATGTTATTTATGGCCACGCAATTATCTTATCTTCCATTTCTTTCCTTTTTCTTTAGGTGTTGTTGACCGATACCTACGGGACACTTGATAAATATATTTAACTAAAAGGAGTTATATCCGATACACTAATGGTGTAGAAAAAATCATCACACAAACAGAACTTCAATACTAGCGCAAGAACACTTCCCAATTTAGCACAAGAATTCATCCCATCCGTAAATGAAAACTTCCATTTATTATTGTTTTTATAAAAAAATGATTTTACACTGGTAGTATACCTTACATAAAATCTTAACTCAGACAAATTTGATTTTTAGAGCGCTAATTATGCATAACACGAGAAGAGTAAGTGCTTTAACAACTGCAAAAAATTTCCTTAAATGATAGCTTTTAACAAAATTTTTTTATCTTTTTATTTTTTTATATGTACCTACTCTTCACAAAGTTCCGCTAAAAAGTAATACGAACGGTTTTGAATGACCGTTATGTATATATTTAGTTTTTTAAAGAAAGAAGTCTTTGCGTCCAGAGATAACCTTACAACCATTCATTTGGTGAATCTAAATAGACAAATGTTTGCAAAATGACAAATCCATTTGGACCTCATCTATTAATTTCCATCCTCCCATTTTTGTCATTTTCTTTCGTCACACTTATCTTCCCTCCTTTAGCATTATTGAGCCAGCAAATCTTACCGAACTCTCTTTAGCCTTTTTTCCTGCCACCCTCGCTTTTGCTATCTTGCGCACCGTGCGTAAATTGCGCGTTACCTGTTGAGTAGGGAAGATGAAGAAATGTCACTTTTAACTGACCACTGCTCATGAGAGACAGCGGCCGCTTATTCGGTTCCTAGTCTATTAAAGTCCACGGATATCTACATTATTCGGATCAAAATTGTTGGTTTCTAGAAGGATTACCAACAATATATGACCAATGAATCTGGGATGGTTTGGGTATAAAAACCGTGATTTTTTAAAGCTCCTAAATAAATGGCATTTTCTTTCCATCGTGAAGCAAAATACATCGACTCCTAAACCTTTAATTTCAATAAGAAAGAGCTTTCACAATGATACATCCTCTTTGAATATCTAAAAACTTCCCCTGGAATTAGCACAATTGATTGGAAAGTTGGGAATCTCCATATCAAAATTAGAGGTGTTGAAACCCATAGTTGATTTGGTTATCAATACACATGTGCTTGGAACGAGGGTGAGAAATATGCAAGATTTTGGTAAAAATAAACTATAGTCACGTGCATGCATTACTCTCGACATGTAGAGCTCGTTTCCTACCTCCATGGTAGCTTTGAACCCATAACCCTTTATCTCTACCCTCGCCTTCCTCCTCGTTTTCTTGTCATCGTCAGCCTTCCCTTCGCGATTACCCTCTGTTCTTTTTTAACACCTTCCTACCCATCTTCGACTTCTCCACCTGATAATTCTCTTTTGATCGAAATGGTTTAATACCCACTTCATCGTTTTGCTGCATGCGACCCATCCCCCATCAACTAACTTTACTCGATTTCATCTGCCTCAATTATCCCAATTCCTATTTTCCTCAACTCACCCATCCCCCTTCGATGATCCTCTGCTGCATGCCGGTGCTTTTCTTCCGATTGATTCTCTATTTGGGACTACTTACTGAATTCTGAGTTCATGGCTGAAACTGATGATGACGGTGTCGCTCGACTCGTTGCCCTATGTTCTCGAATGGGCTGCCTTTGGCCGGAACAGCGAATTGATGTCTGGACCGACGCCCCACTTGCAGCGACAGTTGAAGATTGTAAGTTGTCCTTGATTGGTAAAGTGCTATCTAATCCATCCATCAATTTACAAGCCTTTCCAAGTACTCTACGGCGTGTATGGCGAACAGACCAAGTCGAGCTCTCTGTTAGGGAAGAAGGGTTGTATGTTGCGAAATTCAAGTTTGCTGCGGATAGACAACGTGTTCTAGATGGGGGCCCCTGGCTGTTTTCCGGCCATTTGGTTATATTTAAGGCCTAGATCCCTGATACACCCTTGCAATGTTATAGCTTTCTGACCTGTCCATTCTGGGTGCACGTCCTGGGTATTCCACTTGAATGGTGTTCTGAAATATGATTACAAGAGCTGTTAGAAACATAGGTAGAGTCCTAGAAGTTCGTATCAATAGCAAAGAGGGTAATCCTATCCGAACTACAAAAGCTCGGGTTGATCTTGATGTTAGGGAACCTCTAAAGACAGGACAATTGATTCAACTAAATGGCAAGACTTTATGGTTAGATTTTCGGTATGAACGTTTATCACATTTCTGTTATTCTTGTGGCAAGCTCGGCCACTATGCCACATATTGCAAGGACTATACTTTTACTGAAGAGAAAATGGAGGGCAAAGAAAAGATGAGCTATGGTCAATGGCTATGAGTGGAAGTTCGGGAACATAGTCCCTATTGGAAGGCTTTCTATGAGCCACAAACCATACCTAAAGATGTCGATGAGGTCATTCCTGAAACCCCCCCACCATCCTTTCCGCTGATTGTGGCTCCATCACATCTTGATCAAGACAACAGGGGAATTCTTCCCGTGCCCAATGTGCCTTCTCTTAACAAAGATGCTGCATCAACACAGTCACCTGTCATAATAGCGCAACAAATGAGGACCGACTTAGCTCACAGATCAGAATCACCAACATGCACAATAGCGAACTTTACTTCAGCTAAGCAAAAGCTCCTCAAGATATACTCCCATGTCCTTCCACTTCCAAAAAGACAAAGCAGACTCGTCTCAACACCATAGCAGGAACAAGCAAAAAAATGAAAAGGTATTCTCCCTACACTCCATGACTACATTTAGATGACACGCAACTACTGGATACTCCTATTATGGAAGTCAGGGAGATGGACAAAGTGGGCTATGGTGGCTTGCCCAAAAAGCCACCGAGTGAAAAATGAAACTCTTGAGTTGGAACCGCGGGGGCCGGGCAACCCCCGACGCTTAGATCACTCAAGGCCCTAGTGGCTAAGGAGAGGCCCGACATTCTTTTTTTGATGGAGACAAAAAATCAAGAGGTTGTAGTACAAAGGGTACGCAAGCGTCTCAACTATCCTCATTCGGTTGTGCAAAACCCAGTTGGTATAGCTGGGGGGATAGCTCTTTTTTGGAACAATCAATTTACTATTATGCTGAACCGATTTGTACAGGAGTTTATTGATGTCATTTGCACTGATCTTATGAGTGGAAATTAGATGAGACTCACCTGCATACATGCCCCGGCTACTCTCCAGCAACGCCGGCTCTTTTGGGCTGACTTAAGGTTTATATGTGCTATCAACACCCTTCCATGGATCTGTATCAGGGATTTCAATGAGGTACTCTATCCCTGGGAAAAAGAAGGTAAGCGTTATGCTGACTTTACTAGGATGCAAGCCTTTAGGGAGGTTTTACATTATTGTTCTCTCATGGAAATGGAAAGTAAGGGTTGTTCTTTTACCTGGACGAATCAGAGGTTGGGTGATGAACTTGTCAGGGAACATTTGGATAGGGCGCTCTGTAATCTGGAATGGCGACTTAACTTCCCAGAGGCTGAGGTGTTCGCTTTGCCTGCATTAGGGTCCGACCATAGTCCATTACTCTTAAATATAGTACCAATCCAGTGTTGTTGCCACCGGCCTTTTATCTTCGAATCTTTTTGGCTTCAAGACCTTGACTGCCGTGATATCGTGGCTTGATCATGGAATTCCGAACAGCGACACAACACTGCTCTGCCTTCCCGCCTTAAGGTGGTTACCTCCACCCTGGCTCGGTGGAGTGGATCTAAATTTTCAAGTGGTCATCGGCAGCTTGCCATTTTGCACCAACAACTCCAAGATCACATTAATTAGCCTCTTTCTACATATGATGCATCGCTAGTTACTCATCTGCAAGGACAAATTCAAAAGTTATGGCAGCAAGAAGAACAATTTTGGGCGATGCGCTCCAGAATCAACTGGCTTAGATTGGGGGGGGATAAAAATATTACTTTCTTTCACGCAACAACTATACAACAACAGCAGCGCAACAAAATTAGTATGTTGCAGAATGATAATCAAGTTTGGGTGCGTGACCCTCGACTTTTGCAAACGATGGCGATGGATTACTTTTCATAGCTATATCAGACGGTAGGACATCGCAACTACTGGCCTATCCTGTAACAATGTCCTAGGGTCGTTACCACAGACATGAATGCAGCCTTAATAGCTCCTGTCTCAAAAAAGGAAGTTCAAGAGGCCACATTCGAATTGGGACTTACTAAAGCCCCAGGTCCAGATGGTTTCAATGGACTCTTTTATCAGCATCATTAGGACATTATTCAAGATGATCTATTCTTATCAGTGCAGCAGTTTTTTCATTCTGGAGTCTTCTCACCGGATCTTAATCAGACTATCATCGCCCTCATACCTAAGGTACCGTACCCTGAACGTTTAGACCAATACCGTCCCATTAGTCTTTGTAACTATGCATATAAAATCATTTCTAAAGTGATTGCCAATCGCCTTAAGCCCTATATGCTTGAAATTATCTCCCAAGAGCAAAGTGCCTTTGTCAGTGGACGTCAAATTCAGGACAATATCTTAATCGTCCAAGAGGTGCTTCATCAACTGAAAATTCGAAATTGTAGACGCCAGTTCCGAGCTGTTCTCAAAATGGATATGCAGAAGGCATACGATAGGGTTGAGTGGGACTTTCTCAAAGACTATCTAATCACTCTTGGTTTTCATCCTACATGGGTCAAATGGGTTATGCAATGTATAACAATAGTGTCGTTTGCTGTTAAATTCAACGGTGAACTATTGCCCTATTTTCAACCTACCCGAGGCATCAGACAGGGGGACCCTCTATCCCCCTACATTTTTATCCTTCTGGCAAATCTATTGTCCCATCTTATCCATCAAGCCATCACCATGGGTCATCTCAAGGGAATCAAACTGAACAGGTGGTGCCCCACTCTCTCATATGTTTTTTGCTGATGATGCTATATTCCTTTTAGATGGCAAATTGATTGAATGTTAGAATCTAGCAAACATTATTAATCAATACTGCTATGCTACTGGCCAAGCTGTCAATCGAAATAAATCTGGCATAGTTTTCAGCAAATCCTACCCTCCTAGTCTACAAGAAAATTTAGCTGGAGTACTTCGAATTCCGGTGATTCAGAAGATTGGAAAGTATCTAGGGGTACCATTGGAGTGGGGTAGATCCAAGCGGGACATGTTTGCTTGGATATTGGGTAGGGTGAACGCCAAACTAGAAGGATGGAAAGAAAGTTTGCTTTCTAAGGGTGGCAAGGAAATATTACTTAAAACTGTCGTACAAGCGATACCTCAGTATGCCATGTCTATTTTTCGAATTCCTGTATCTATTTGCCGATCCATTGAATAGAAAATAGCACGGTTTTGGTGGCAAAAGGACAGTACTAAAGCAGGCATTCATTGGAAAAACTGGGCAGTTCTCAAGCAAAGCAAAGCTAATGGGGGCCTTGGGTTTCGTGATCTTTAAGATTTTAACAGGGCCATGCTTGGGAAACAAGTGTGGTGGTTGGTTCAAAATCCAATGGCGCTATGCAGCACACTTTTCAAAGGGCTCTATTTTCACTCTTTGGATTTCTTACATGCTGATAAAGGTTTTAGGCCTTCCTGGGGATGGCGTAGTATTCTTGATGGGAGGGAGTCTATTTTGCCTTGTCTTCACTGGTCGGTAGGCAATGGGCAGTCTAGTAAAGTCCATGAAGACCGATGGCTTCCTAGAGGAGTTATTGGAGGCCTGGCCAACCAGAACGCCCCCCAACCGGAACGCCCCCTTCCTTGTCACTGACCTAATGGATTCGGATAGTAATTGCTGGAATTTTCCTCTTCTGACCCAACATTTTGATGCATCTATAGTCCAAGAAATACTCAGCATTCAGGTTCGGGCTTAATATACTTTTGATAAACTTATTTGGACAGGGACTGTCAATGGCATATATTCTATGAAAACTGGATACCACAACCTCAGGATAATGGTTGCTACCACCCCACCGAACCTACCTTCTTCGTTTTATAGCCCACCCAAGTCACTATGGAAAGCGATTTGGACAGTAAAGCTTCCCCCTAAAATTCGACCTTTCCTTTGGTTGGTTTGCCATAACGCTTTACCCACAAAAGCTAACTTATTTCAACGACGAATCACTACCGACCCATACTGCCCACTATGTTCCACCAATACCCCAGAAACTGCTGAACACCTCTTCCTTCTATGTCCATGGATTCAACATTTATGGTCTCACTCCCAAATTAACATCCACATCAATCAACACTCAATCACAAGGATAGATGCATGGTTAGTTGCTCAGCTAGAACAACGGCGTACCTGTCCTGATTTGGAATTGCTTACAGCTCTGTTGTGGCACATTTGGAAGGCGCGCAACCGATTTGTTTTTCGGCGATAGTATCCTAATCATCTTCAGATCATCGACATGGCTTCTGCCCAGGTTTGTGCCTACCAGCTTGTCCGATTCGTTGTTGCACCGATCGCCTTGATCTGATCCGCATTCTCATCTGAGATGGAGGCCATCAGAACCTGGCGTCATCAAAATGAATATTGATGGCGCCTATTCTCCTGATAGTGTCAAAGGGACGATGGCGAGCATACATCGAGATCATTTTGGCTCTCTGGTATTTGGGTTTACTTGTGATTTCCCGGCGACATCAGCCTTGCAGACCGAGATCCACGTGCTTATCCTGACATTGGATCATCTGTTACGAGAGGGGATGCATCACGCTTTGTTGCTCATCGAATCGGACTGTTTAGTTTTGGTGACAGCTCTCCACCAACCGCTCGAGACTCCATGGGAGGTGCGCTCGCTCATTGCAGAGGCGGCAGCGAAGCTTTCTCTTTGCCTTAACCTGTCTGTGTGTCACTGCAGTCGAGAGGCCAATTTTGTGGCCGATTGGGCTGCCAAGGCCCACTGTCATGGCACTTTAAATTCAAATTGGGCTTCGTCCCCACCTGGCTTCCTTCTTGATCTTTTGTATGCTGAAGCCCACGCAGCAAGCTGTACTGGTTTTTCACGTTAATATATAATATTCCCTTTTCTAACAAAAAAAAAAAAAAAAAAAAAACTATAGTCACGTGCACAAGATGTCATCTTATGTATGTTGGACCATCGACGGACGTAGGAATAGACGCACAACAATCAATGGTAATACAAAGAAATATCACGTGTCTAGTTGTTAAAATACATTGACAGACGGGGCTCCATGTAACATCCTCAACTTCGAGCCTTACATGGTAAATGAGAAGTCCGAACTCAGTTTCACTGGTTATGCCCGGTTGTGTCCACTTCTTCCGATCATGTCTTAGGCACGAACCTTGGGCTTTTCATTCGGCTAATAATTGAAGATAAAAATGGATTGATTGATGTTTGAGTGCATGGATATACGATGGACTTTTACTGCCGATGTTGGAGTTTGCCGGGTCGTTGCCTGGGATAAAGCCTCGGATGCTGTCCCAATATTGAGATCATTGGACGATGTCGGCTTGGGTGAGGTTGATGCTTGGGGGTCACCTTGGATGCCATTCTGATAATGAGATTGGGACGATGTCGGTTGCCAAGGGGGGGACCAATGCCCGGTTGATACCGGAAGAGTCGATGGATTTCAACTAACTAAACGGTTGAAATAAATTGGAAGTCCACGTGTGATCCATGACTAATGCATGTATGATGCTGGAATTGATGCTTGCATTGATACCGGAATTGAGGCTTGCAAAAGCTTAGTTTGTTTGATATGTATTGTTGAGTTCTTACATCAATTTGAGCATATGTTTGCATCGGGTTACTTAGTGCTTGAACGAGTTTTATGTGATGCATGCATCCCTCTTAATGACTAGAATGATCGTAAGCCATGGATCTTTGGAGAGCCTTTTTTATGCACTAACTCCTTATCTTTGATGCTTGAAAGCACATAACTGATTGAGAGCCTTTCATATGCATAAGCAAGGCAAGGCACTAACCTTGCTATTGATTTGTCATTGACAAGTGAGCGGTGACCTTGTATCCGAGGATCGATGGCGAGACGTCCTCCTATGGGAGAATTAGGGATTTCTACTTACTAAGTCGTCGACTCACTTTTGTTATTTTCACCATTTCAAGTGTGGGATGGGTGAACCAACCCTATTGCCCGTCCGTCCCAGTCTTCCGATTGATATGGTTACTACCATGATGGATATAGTAGACTTGGAAGAGAACGTCACATTCTAGAAGTATATTACCACCGTATGGATCCAAGAAGGGGTAGACACCTTGGTTCCCCATGTGTAGGAGGTTTAGTGCCTCATTTTTGATGGGGACGTTTTAGGTCCCATTCGAGGCCTCATCCTTCTAGTGAATCCTATGGGAGCATCGTAGAAGAAGGGCCTAGGATGGGGGCCATCTTTGGAGGAGCTCGATAGAAGAGTTAGGCTACCCCAGCCTTTTAATTGTCGATGTGTGGTAATAATGAAGATAAGTAGCCCAAGACTAAGATGGGTATGTAATCATAATAACTTTTGATGTGTGTGTGTGTGTGTGTGTGTGTGTGAATATATGTTGTTTTTGTTTGCTTGGCTTATATACATGTTGCCTGACTTCCATGTTTGTTCGTTTACGGAGATTGTTTTTTTTTTTAAGTTGTTTTTGCATATGCTTAATCAAAGATAAAATATTTTTGGGACGATCGACGTGTGTGGGACATCATGTTGACCCGTCGGGTCACGTTCTCGTACTAGAGGTGGGGC
The DNA here is from genome assembly GCA_014182715.1 of Eucalyptus cloeziana. NCBI lineage: Eukaryota > Viridiplantae > Streptophyta > Magnoliopsida > Myrtales > Myrtaceae > Eucalyptus > Eucalyptus cloeziana. Next base: position 20,687,038 of record CM024640.1, read on the forward strand.
GGGAGTGTGACACCATGTAAAAGCACCGGTGGCAATTTTTCATTAGAAATGTTTTAAATATTATTCAAACTGCCAAGATGGTTGACATCAAAGACGCACGGTATAGAAACCTAATCATGGAACGGTCATCGATAACTGCCCAACTATCAACACACGATGAAGACCGTTATGTGAAGTTTGGGTGAGATGGGTCTGTGAAAATAAAGGAACATAGGCAAAACCAATGGGAGTTACTTGAGAAGATGCAATTGTTGGACATGCTCGAAGGGTGCACATCACTCCTTCATTATAAATACCACCTTTTTTTTTATTTTTTATTTTTAATTATGGATCTACTACCAAAAATTAGCTATCCAATGAGAGCTTTGCAAACAAATCAACGAAATGTTATCTTTTTATCTTTATATTTTTGTATTGCACTATAAATTCCCTTAGTTATAACTTTCAAATTCCCATTGTTAGTTAGATTTCGGCGTGTTTCTTTATCTTGATATCTTTTCATTTATTAAATTCCAACATTGTATCTTACCATTCTCAATTTGTGCCGTCAATTAAATTTCGACGTAGTTCAATACTGATCTTGTAACTTTTGAGCCTTGTCATCGATTAAATTCCAACTTAGTCTAAGATTGTACAATTTTGTTCAAATTCCAACTTAGTCTAAGATTGTACAATTTTGTTCAGATTAAAGAAGTTTGGATTTTTATTGCTTGAGATATCCTCTATCCAGAGTTGGCGTAGAACTCGTCCCCTTTATTAAAATGGAAGAACGACTTTTGGTAAAAGATATTTTATCGCGAGAGTAATTCCAGCTAAACATCTTTTTAGCATGCTAGTGGGATCGCCTTGTTGCTGTTTTGAGAGGATACTATGCCGCGTACAAGGAATAGGTCCAATCTTGACAATGCTGTTGACGATTCTCCACCACCATTGATTGGTGAAGATATGGGATGTGCCGAATCATCATCGACACCTCTTGCTCTAGATCATGCCTAGACTAGAGACGAGGATATTCCGAGACAACTTACCGAGGAGTAGAGGAGACAAATGGAGCCGAGTCCTATGATGCTGTCTACCATAAGAACGATGTTGGCAAAGAACTGAGACAAAATTATTGATCATGCCACCAAATGCATAGTCGGTGTGATTAAATTTCTGATTATCAACACCTTTTATAAATGCGCATAAGGACAACATGGGGCACCAAATAGCTCAGCCCAACCATAAACTGATCATGTCACTGTATCTTCTAGGTACAATCCCTTGCTTGCTAATGCTCAAGTTACTCTTGGTACTATTGGGCAGGATATTCCTCCCACTCCATCGTTTAGGATCTTGCAGAGGAGTAAAGCTATTACAATGGCTCAGACACGTGGGCCAGTGCTGACCAATGGGAAAAATAGTTTAACTCTCTTGCAAAGAAATGATATTGCCGCGACAACCTAGACCTGTGGAATAACTCTAGCCAACAAGGGAAGTGTGCCTGGTCTAATCCAAGTGAACATCGAGAATGATAATAATGGAACAGTGAAGAAAGGGTCTTCAACAAATTATTCCACTCCCACCCGTTGAAAATGTGCAACCTTTTGGTGTTATCTTGCAACCTAATCCTATACTCATGCCTAATATTATTATCAATAACCAAGGGATACCTCATATATCACCACAACCGCATCTGCTGATGTGTGCAAGGGCGAGTGATTCCGAGATGTAGGGATTTTCATGGTTAAGTGTATGGGGACGGTTGTCCAAGGATGAAAAATAAGAAAATTAAAGGATAGAATATGATCGACACCAAGGTTTAAAGGACGTGCCACCATCCATGGAAGAAGATCGGGATGAACGAAGTTTGCCACCAAGGCCTAAAGGACAAGCCACCCGCCAAGGCTAAAGGACTTTGAGATAGAAGAAGCTCACAACCAGGGCCCAAAGGAAAACCACCGATCGAGAATAAAGTGCTTCTTGGCTCACCTCCAAGGAGTAATCCACTCTTTAAGGATAAAGAGACCGAAATATGAGTTATCCACTCTTCGAAGAGATTCACTCACACAGAGAAAATCTCAAATATTTTTATTAATCAAATCGAGTCTGGATACAATTGAGAGGCTTCCTCTATTTATAGGAGGAATACAACTTAGGAAATAGAAAAGTAATAAATAGATATGGGAAATAGACTAAAATTAAAGACCTAGAAATTTGGAACTTTGACTCTTGAAACTTACATAACAATAAAGACTCCTAGGAAAATAGAGATGCATTTAATGACTTAGGAACTTGCATTCTTGATTCTTCAGCCTTGCAAATTTCGTGCTCCCACCTTGACCAAAAGATAAATACCCTAAGACTTCATCAGATAACTAAGGAAGTTGTTAAGAATGGCCTCCTATTGATATGTTGTTGATAAACTTCGAGATCAACAACTAACAAAGCATACAGAGAAATCAACGACTAATATATCATATCGAGAATTTGGTAACTCATTAATCATTGATATCAGTAAGTTTGGTAACTCATTAATCATCGGTATTGATAATTTCGGTAAGAATGGTTTAGTATTGCTTTAGTTGAAAATTTTAGTCTCGACCCATTGAAGCATGTTATGCCAATTTCTATCTTGGCTTGAATGAGCAATGATGGTGTTGAGTGGGCTGATGGAGCTAAGTCAATTGCTCTCGCATCATCCTTCCCAGGTTGTTTGAGATTTGTCCTCAAATCTGAGAAATCTTCATCCTCCAAGTAAGGAGAAATATTTCCCACGTTAAAAGTAGTTGAAAATGCAAACTCTCTAGGAAGATCAATTTTATATGCATTGTCACTGATTCGCTCGATAATTTTAAATGGGCCATTGGCTCTAGGCATGAGCTTACTCTTTTGACGAGATGGGAATCTCTCATTCCTCAAGTGTACCCATACAAGATCACCCGCTTGAAATTGAGCCTTCTTCTAATGTTGATTTGCTTTCTTCTTGTAGGACTTGTTGGCATTTTTAATCTTGGATCAAATCTACTCATGGAGCTTCTTCATCGACTCAGCCTTTTTTTTCCCAATCAAAGCTTACTTGTGAGTTGGATGGAATTGGAATCAAATCGATCGTTGTGAGTGGGCTAATTCTATACACAATTTCAAAAAGTGATCGACTAGTGGTGTAACGGGGTGGTCGATTGTAAGCAAATTTAGCATGCGCAAGCTTCAAATTCCAATTTTTTTAAAGATTTACTCACCATACTTCGAAGAAGAGTGGTAAGGGTTTGATTCGTTACCTCCGTTTGGCTATCGGTTTGGGGATGACAATTGGTTTTGAATAAGAGTAGCGTACTAAGCATTCTCCATATTTTCTTCTAGAAGTAGCTCAAGAACTTAGAATCTCGATCCGACACGATGGTCTTAGTTACTCCATGAAGGCAAATAATCTCTTTATATATATATATAAAAAGGAACATGAGATGCATCATCCATCCATTTCATGACATGGCACAAAATGAGCCATTTTAGAGAACCGATCGACGGACCACCGTGATGGCATCTTTTCCCCTTTGAGTTCTCGGAAGAGCCAAAATAAAATCCGTACTCACATCTTTCAAAGGCTGCATTGGAATTGGAAGTGGAGTATACAATCTTTGATGGAAATGGCTTTTTGCTCGTTAACAAGTTGCCCACCTCGATATGATAGCATGCATATCTCCATTCATCTTTGGCTCATAGTGCTCTTGAAGAACCTCAAGAGTTTTGTTAACACCGAAATGACCAGTCAATCCACCATCATGTATGTGACATCCTAAAATTTTTAGTTCTGTTTTCAATCTAATAAATCGGGCCTTTCATCGATGCGCCTAAAGTGCTGTTCTCAGAGCTGATCACTCTTGAGATAACTAAATTATCGGGGAAGTTATTAAGGAATTTTAACGCATTAGACTTGAGAATTCGACCAGGAATTGACTACTCGACCGTGCTCATCTATAGAGATCATTACGACACGGCAAAGATCGATTAGAAATCGGAGATAGGTCGGTTCGATTGAAATATGTGGCTAAATGTGGATGATTCCACCAATTTGCAAAATTCTCGTCGACTGGTACTAGACTGATTTTTCTATCGTTTTGGTACCTTGTGTTTGTATTTGAAACCTCAAGATTTTCACGACCACCGAGAGTCGCCAATGTGTTGAAGAGGTTCGTTGTGGCTTGAAGAAAATTGACCACAGGTCATTTGCACTAAAATTTTTGAAAGCTACCTGGTAGCTTAGGTTACGCTAAAATCGCGCTAGATTGAAATTAACCGCGAATTTGAATCCGATTTCAGAAATTAAAAGTTCTGTTATGTCACGAGTCATTTTAGGAACGTTGACTCATCCTCCAAAGATTTTTCTACAAACTGAGATTTTTGGCGAAAAGTCGATATAGGGCTGTTTTTGACTGGAAAATTCAAGGAATCGTTTTTTATTTCGTTTTTGGGGTGCAAGTAGGTTCAATGGTGAGGAAAAATGCCAATTTGATCAAGGGTGTGATGGTGGAATTTATAGAGTCAGAATTGCATTGATTTAAGGAGGAATTGAAGTTCAATTTGAAAAATAGACCTTCAAATTTTGTAGCCCCCCATGCCCCACACCTTTGGACCACCTCCAAGACTTCTAGAGAAAGATTGGCCGTTGCAAGTGGCTGTGGAAGCCAGCCCATCCATGGTGGGGCCTTCCAAGGAGACAAGAAGATAGAGAGAAGGCCTGCCCCCTCCACAGCAGTCGATTTTTCCCCCATCTCCTTCATTCCGTCGAGCCTCCATTTCCAACAACTAGAAGACTTCAAAAATTCCAGCAAATCGACCAGCAGCCTCCCTTTGCACGTCGAGGAGCCCCGCCAAGCCGCCTGGAGCCTTGCGTCACCGTCGCTGCCAAGCCGAAGTCACGCCTAAGCCACACTTGTTGCCGTCTTGATTTTGCCCGTCTGGGTGTTTGAGCGCCGTTGTCCCCATCCCTGCTCGTTGCCTCACGCCTGTACGTGTGTCGTCTAACCACCGTTCACTGTCGTCAAGCTCCGGAGTCACCCACCTGGCCATTGTTGCCTCCGCCGGTCCCGTCTTGCCCGAACTAGCCGCCCAGCTCACTTCTTTAGCCCTCGACTAGAATCAAATAGCCTGAGTTTGCAGCCCACTGTTTGGCCCGCTTTGGTGCCCTTTCGAACCTCGAAAGGTGCACACTGGCTTTGGAGTTTATCGATCCTCTCCACGTCCCCGTCGTCGTGGTCCCGTTGGATCGCTAATCAAGTGAGTTTACTCACTAATCCCTATTTAGGAAAGTTAATTATGCTTAAGGGTTGATTAGTTTAAGTTAAGTATGGATTAAGTGGATAGTTAGAATATATTAGTAATTTAATCATTCGATATTGCATGTTAGGTGGTTAGAGTAGTGTAATTAGAGCCTAGATAAGCTCTAGTATTTATCTAGAGTGGTTCGTAAATTTTTGGGCTCGTCTCGACTTTTAATTAGGCTTTTACGGCCTAAGTGTGCATTATTGGTATTTAATAATTAATTTTAGTAATTATTTAATTAATTATTATTTTTCAAAAATTAGACCAGGATAGCTAGTGATCAAAATTTTATGTTGATCACGATGGTATGATTTGTTTAATTAATCGAGTGCTATTTTGTGCACATTGAGTGTAATTTGTGATTTTGGGTATTTATCCGAAAATTTATTAATTTCAGTATTTAATTAGAAAATTACCGAGCGATAGTTTACAGCACCAAAAATGTGTTTGTGGACTACTGAAAATAGTGAGATTTTATAAAATAAAGATATTATATTTTTGGCTCAGACCGACCGTGTACCCACACACGATTATTTTTATCGGGTATTTTTAACACGTAGAAAATAAGCCGAGACATTATTTTAATTGATGAATTCAAGTGGAAAGCACAATGTCCTTGGCCGTGGGTGAATAATCGTGTGATGGTTTATAGTTGTAGTAAGATGACTATTGAAAGATGAGGTGACGTATGTTGTGCGTGACGATATGCAATAGGTCAAGAAAACCGCGTGCCCATTGGGTCGTGATTAACCGCTGAAGTATGGCTGTGCCCATTGGGCCGTGAATTACCGCCGAACTTGGAATAGGCCGTGCCCATTGGGCTGGGATTTACCGTTGAACATTTAGTAGGCCGTGCCTGTGGGGCCGTGATTAATAGTTGGAATGAGTGATCGATTGAGATATAGTAAGATGCGTTCCAATTGTTGAGTGATGATTGCACATATATGAAATATGAATACTGAATTGTAGGAAGGAACTGAGGCAAAGGTAAGTCCTCTGACTTGTGCTTGTGCTTAAGCAGCCCTTAGGGCGTATTTTCTTCTTAGTCGGGTCTTAGGGGGTGAACTTGTTGAGATGTCGTCTCACCCCGTTGTGGGATAACAATTTCAGGTCCTTAGATGGCAACTCCTCTCGAGTGTTTTGGACAGCTGAAGAAAGTCACAGAGTGGGTATCTTACATCTCGCTTCATGGGAGCCTAAGAGGATGGGTCTATGAGCTCATAAGGTCTGTGGTCTAGGTTGATGAGGCTTTACCCCACAAGATACCCCATCAATACAGATCATGGTATCAATGTGCGTGGGATGGACAGAGAGAGGGTCCCATACCGAAATTTGAGATACCTGTGTATGTGCTGGAGGTTGCTTTTGAAAAAGACATGGCAGATCTTCTGGGTGGTTCAGTGGTGGACATGTATCTGTCGGATCTAGGATCCCCCGTGTATTCAGCTGAAGGCTCCAATGAGGATGAGGAAGAAGATATGTAGTTCTATGAAACCACCCTGTTTTACAGACCTTGTTTTTATAGCCTGGTATTGTATATGACATGGCTTGATATATGTATATATAAGCGTGTTGTGGTTTGAAAAATTTATGGCCCTGTTTTTCTATCCGATCTTGTTGTCATTTGGGGATTTGTTATTCGCTTTCTCGTGTGTATTAAAATGAATGGGTCATCGATGTGTCATGGGATGTCGCTAGTTAATTGACCATGAAGGGATGGGCACGCGCTCGGAGGATCGGGGCGTGACAATGTACCTCTCGAATCAATAACTCTCGAAAAGAACTCTTTGGCACACATAATCGATTTCCTTTGAAAAGAAACCCATCTTGCAAAGAGTAAGTACCTTGAACTCCTCACTTACATTTATCAATGATCGATGAGAAATCTGGATCTTTAAAATAATGTTTTTCATCGATTGGAAGCCAAGGATCCTGGAATCCATAAAGACTAGCATGAAATATATTCTCGATGAAGCATCTGCTACATGGCCAAGTTTATATTTTAAGACAAAAGAAAAGGATTGAAGAAATTTTACCCATTTTGAATGTCTCGAATTGAGCTTGCGTTGGCCACTAATAAACTCGAGAGCCTCGTGATCAGAATGAAGAACAAACTGTTTTGGCCACAAATAATGACTGTAATGATCAAGAGCTCTAACAATGGCATAGAACTCCTTATCGTAAGTTGAATAGTTCTTCTTCAAATTTGTCAACTTCTCGTTGAAATATGCCTAAGCCTTTTGGCCTTGCACAACAACAGTGCCAATGCCAACTCCGCTTACATTTCACTCGACTTCAAATACTTTATCAAAATCAGGAAGGGCAAGAATGTGGGACTCACAAAGTTTCTATTTGATCACCTCAAAGGCATTTTGAGCAGCTTTTATCCACCCGAAAGAACCTTCTTCATGCATTTGGTGATAAGAGGCATGATGAACTTGAAATCCTTAACGAATTGCCAATAAAAAGAGATAAGACCATGAAAGCTCCTTACATCAGAAATAGAGTTGGAACCGGCCAAGTCTTCATATCTTCCACCTTAGATTGATAGACGGAGATCCCATCTTTTGAAACCACATATACAAAGAATATGAACCATCTTTCTTGGGCACAAGTAGAGCTGGAACGAAATATGGGTTCATACTTTCTTGAACATATCCTTTGTTGATAAGTTCATCGACTTGTCGTTGCAACTCCGTTGTCTCTTCCAGATTGCATCAATAAGCTAGTTTGTTTGGTGGAGGAGCACCGGGTAGCAAATCTATATGGTGCTTCATACCTCTTATGGGAGGTAATCTAGGTGGCAATTCCTCCGGGAACACATATGTAAATTCTTTCAATAAGGAATGCATCTTTGGATATATGGGTCGCTTTATCCTGCTCTTTTTCTCTACCATAAGCAAAGAAAACACATTTTCCTATTTACTAATGGATCTCTCAACCCGTGTTTCACTAAAGAATAGATTTTTCTTACTTGTGTTTCTCTCCCTAGGTTGATGTTGATGTATCAAAGAAGGATTTAAGGGCACAAGAGTGATGCATTTTTGTTCCTTGTCAAATGAGTATGTCTTCTTAAGCCCTCATGCACAACATTTCTATCATATTGCCATGGTCTTCCCAATAACAAGTGACATGCATCCATGGGAATCACATCACACAGAACTCGATCTCGATAATTTTTCCCAATTGAAAATAATATAAGAGCTCATTTCGTTACCTTGAGATCATTTCCTTGATTGAGCCATTTGAGCTTGTACAGTTGAGGATGTTTGGACTTGGAAACTCTGGCTTGTTGACCAAGGTTGTCAAAGCAACGTTGGTGTAGCTCCCATCATTAATAATTACTGAACAAACCTTCTTGTTAATAGTGCAACGGGTGTGCAAAATGTTCTCCCTTTACTCTTTCTCATCTAGAGAAACTTTAGCATGTAATGCTCTTCGGATGATCAACAAATCGCCATCATCAGCTTTCTCCACGATCTCTTCTTCCATTTTAGATTTGGAACCATGTTGGTTTGATCGTTCTCAGCCTCTTGAAGTACAAAATTGATCTCCAAAACTTCTTGAATAATCATAACTCTACAATTAGGAAAATTAGCTAGTAATGCCGATAACCATGGCACTTAAAGCATTTCCTCGCGTCACCATCAAGTTTCCTTTGGGATTCTTTAGAAGGCTGGGCAAACTTCTCCTTGCCTTAGTCTTTGGTTGACACACTCTCCGCCTTGCTAGAAGAAGCACCCTTAAAGTAGGATGTCCCTTTTGATGAGGTTTTGGAAGAAAACCTCTTACTTTTCAATTGTTTCTCAACTTTCATGGCCAACTTCAAAGGACCAATAAGGTTGAAGTTCAACCAAATCAACAATTTCCTTATTCATTCACCAAGAAATTGAGTGATGGTTTGTTCCGAAACTTTAGGAACTTCACACCTCTTCTTGAGTTGTTCAAACTCCTTGATGTATTCTTCAATACCCATCCCTTGTTGTCTTAGGGAATTGAGCTTGAGGAATAAGTTTTGTTTGTTGTTGTTTGGCAAGAACCTCTTCTTCATCAACTTCTTGAGTTTTTCCCAAGACTTGATTTGACATTTTTCTTCTCTCGCTCGCCGATCCTTTAGATTCCCCCACCATAGAGAAGCATATTTTGTCAATTTTAGGATAACAACCTTACATCTCTTCTTGTCCGAGTAGGACTTGAAGTCAAAGACACGTTCAGTTGTGTGTAGCTAATCAACAAAGTCGTTAGGATTGAGGCTTCCTTCAAATTCAAGAACCTTCACTTTGATTTCTTGATCATTCTCCTTATGCCTCACTCTTCTTCTTCGGATTCAATATTCAGAATCACTAGAGTTACCTCTAGTGGAATCGAAATCACCATTAGAACTTCGAGGAGAATTTGAATCGTCACGTCGATGTTGATCATTAAGATGCCTTACTGGTTGTCCTTGTCTTGCCAAATACTCTAGAAGATTAAGGAACTCGCTCCATTTGTTGCTGGAAATTCTGTATTCCATGATCTCTCCTTTTGTTGTGTGCTTGCTCCAAAGGTAGACCTCTTGGAATTGAATCATTCATGTTAAATTTGAATTGGATAGCAGAAAGGAATCACTCAAAACGAGTTCAACCTTGAGCTTTGATGCTAACTTGATGCGTGTGTGAGCAAGTGATTTTGAGATGTAGGGACTTTTGTGGTAAGTGTAGGGGGATGGTTGTCCAAGGATGAAAATGCAAAATTTAAAGGATAGAATATGATCGACATTGAGGTTTAAAGGACGCGCCACTAACCAAGGAAGAAGATTGGGATAGATGAAGTTCACCACCAAGGCTTAAAGGACAAGTCACCTGCTAAGGCTAAAGGATTTCGAGATAGAAGAAGCTCACCACCAAGGCGTAAAGGAAAACCATCGGTCAAGAAAAAAGTGCTTCTTAGTTTACCACCAAGGAGTAATCCACTATATGAGGATAAAGAGACCGAAATAGGAGTTATCCACTCTCTAAAGAAATTCACTTACATAGAGAAAATCTCAAATATTTTCATTCATCAAATCTAGTCTGGATATAATTGAGAGGCTTCCTCTATTTATAGGAGGAATAAAACTTAGGAAATAAAAAAGTAATAAATAGATATGAGAACTAGCCTAACATTAAAGACCTAGGAACTTAGAACTTTGACTCTTAAAACTTACATAACAATAAAGACTCCTAGGAAAATAGAGATGCATTTAATGACTTGAGAACTTGCATTCTTAATTCTCCAGCCTTGCAAAATTTGTGCTCTCATCTTGACCAGAAGATAAATAGCCCAAGGCTTCATCAAATAACCCAGGAATTTATTTAGAATTACAGCTGGTTTAAGCGCTTTAATCACTCAATTTGGCTATAATTTTTAAACAATTGGCGAGTTTATGTATTTTAATTTAAGATGTTGACCACTCTTTGCAGTTCGTCACCCAATTTTGCAAGAAAGTCCCTTAAAGTTGGTCGTTTTCTTGCTTGAGAATACATGGTTTGATTGAATGTAGTCTTTTTGGCTTGATTTGATCAATTTGACCTAGTCCAAGTTCAATTTCAAGCTTAATTAGGGGCTAAAATGATAAAATTGATAATTCGAGGGTTTGGGGGTGAAATATGAGTTACCCAATGTTTCTATATGTGTTCTTTTGACCTTTCCAATGATGACTCACTGACTTAAATGTCAATTGAGATTTTTGAGATTATAATGGGAATAGTTCTACTTTTCATCCTTATAATTTCACGCTTTTCTAATCAAATCTCTATTTTTTTCATTTATCTAATTAAGTTCTTCTAGTTTCATAAATTTTGCGATCAAGTCCTTCCGACATCAAATTTAGTTTTTTTCAAACTGACATAGCCATTGGACGATGCTGAATTGCAATGTTGACAAAGTTTTTCCAACATGGACCTCCATGCGATTGTCCACATTGGTTAGATCTTATAGGATTGCTTTTATCTAAAAGCACACCATATGCATCCCTTTAATGATCACTTGCTTAATTCAGAAAATTGAATCTGGAACTTTTAGATGTAATGATGGTTGGCAATGGCATGATAGAATATGGTTATTAGATGTATTTGATAAAAGCTCAAGGTATGATTTACAACGAATCTATCCATGCACATGTAGACGTTCGTATGTATATACAAGTATGTGGAAAGAGACATTTGGATTTCAGAAAATTTGGTGGGGACATTAAATGACGTTGGGAAGGTAGGGAGATTCTTGAATATAGTGAAGAGGATGAGTTGATCGGAGCATAATGTAGGTAAGGCCTTTGTAAATGAGTTCTACCAAAATGTTAGGGAAAGGGACGTCATGTAGCTGTCGAGACACAATGACCCTTTGGGATCCATCACCATCCCAAACAGAAACCCCTGACCTAACTCCCTTGAGCACGCAAGCATTTTATCTATGGCCACACGGATATCTCATCCTCCATTTCTTTCCTTTCCCTTCTTTCAAGTGCAGTTAACAAATGTCTACAAGTCACTTGATAAATATATTTAACCGATAGGATTATATTTTAATGCACCGAGTGTGCAAAAGAATCATCATACAAAAGATTTAGGTGCCGACATGTATCTTTTTTTTTTTTCTGGTAGATGGATTCATCCCATTAATGCACCAAAACTTTGATTTTAGATTGCTAGTGTAACATATACTTTACATTGACGGTGGTTCAAATTTCCAAATATTAATTGTTCATAATATGAGAAAAGTCAGTACTCTGGAAGTTCCAAATTTTCTTTAAACAATTGCTTTTAACAAGCTTAATTACTTTATAATTTTTGTCTTGCACCTAGTCTTTGCGAAGTGTCACTAATACGGTCCATTCTGAATGACGATATGCCTAAACATATAAATTTTCTTCCAAAGATAACCTTACAAACATTCATTCTATTAATCTAGATAGACAAATGTGTATATAAATGTAATGCAAAATGACAAATTTATTTGGACGTCATCTCTGAATTCCCCATCCTCCCATTTTTGTCATTTCTTTTGTCGTGCTTATCCTCCCTCCCTCAGCATTACTGAGCAAACAGATATCACCAAACTCTATTGAGCTTTTCCCTACCATCCACCCTTTTGCTATCTTGCGCACCGTGTGCAGTTCGCGCATTACCTGTAGGGAAGATAAAAGAGGAATTGTCACTTTTCCCTGACCACTGGTCCTGACAGACCCTGGCCGCACCTCTGTTCGATTCCTGGTCCATTACGGTTCACGGATATCTACATTATTCGAATCCAAAATTGTTGGTTGCTGGAAGGATTACCAACAACAGATATAACCAATCAATCTTGATTTGTTTTAATTAAGATAATGACTTCTTTAACATGTAGCTCCTAAATTAAGGTCGACTTTTTTCCCATTATGAAGCGATACATATTGATTTCTAAACTTTTGGTTTCACAAAAAGAGATATCGCAATTATATGTTCTCATTGTATATATGAAAACTTCCTCTAGAATTGGCACAATTAGTTAAATGGTTGGAGATTTCTAGATTAGAAGTGTAGTTTATATGTTTGAATCTCATTAATTATGTGCAAACTATTTCGACATTCGAATGTACATATTAGATATTTGGAATGAAATAGTTATCTTTTCCCCCAACGAGTTTGAACGTGTCTCATCAAACTTTTGAAAGTCTGTTGGTCAAACCTTTTCAATCCAACAGTGTTGCGTCCATGACTTTCGAATAATGAAATAGGAATTCATCCACTTTTTGTTAGGGAATTAGGAATGAAAAGAAAAACAGGGAAGGAAATCTATGGTTTTGTTCATGAATGAACTCTGTCCTTGAAGTTTTAAATTCCTCCATTGTAAATTTTGCAATCACAAGAAGTTAAGACAGCAATTTTTCAACTCCTTCCAATGATCTTTCTAAAGGAAAAGATGAAGCGATAGGGATTCAAAGTTTTAATTGCGAACAAAATTTACTTCAACAAGACAAAGTAGCAACTCTGAATGATGGGAATATGAACCGACGTGTCTATTTATTTTCGTATCATTCGGTGATAAACTGAAAAGCGTGATTTTGTCAAATTTGGTTAATGAACTGTCGATCGCCAAAAGTCACAAATCAATATTTAAACACGTCTCTTCAGATTTATATACATTAAATAAATAAAAATGAACTTAAACAATTATACGACTAAGGTATTTTGTATAACACATTTTGCTTGATGTGCAACCAAGCATCATACCGTCATATAATAACAATGGTTAATATCATGAAAAAATATAAATTAATACATATGTGAAAAATTTACTTAAAATTATTATTATTATTATTATTATTATTATTATTATTATTATTATTATTATTATTATTATTATTATTATTATTATTATTATTATTATTATTATTATTATTATTATTATTATTTTGCCATAAAAGACTCCAAATGGATACACCTATGACAAATTTACTTCAAACTATTCTTTTTATCATTAAGAACCCAAAATCGTTACATTTGTAACAAATTTACCTTATATTAGTTTTATTTAAATTAGATTAATATCACCGAAAACTATAAATTGGTACACTTGTGACAAACGAATGGTAAAACCTCAATCTAGTACATTTGTCAACTGACATGTGTCATCAATTTAGCAACACATAAACTAACGGATGGTAAATCTGTTACAGGTTTACCAATTTGGAGCAAAATTGGAAAAACAATGATTGTTTCTTCTTGTATGACATATCGTTGTATAATTGTGCATGAGAAAAATCATAATTTACTAATATATCATAAACATCTTACGCCTTTAATGTTTATAACTATCTTACGCTTTTCACCTCAAGCATGACAAATTGATTAATGAGTATAATAGAATCTCAAATTTTATGTGGTTGTCGCCACTTAAATTTCGGGTGCACCACTTATGGTTTAGGCTAATGGACTACTAAGTTTTAAATTTAGCTCGAGCTCTTCCAAGCCCATACCAATTCGCGACTTAGGTTTCTTTTTTAAACATGCAAATGAATTTTATGTTGCCACTAATCAATTTATGGTAGGTCGATTAGACACCTAAGTAAAAAAATAGGAGAATTATTTTACTTCTACGAACCAGAGAATTTGGGTACGGAGACTTGATTACACTAGATTTCTCTAATACTCTTTTGGTATCATTCTTTTTATTTTCAAACATGTTTTCGCAGGCAGCTAAGATTTATTTTAACTTAAATTACTGTCATGCAAATATGGTGACCACGTGGATGCTCATCCACTATTAAACATTCAAATAAATAAATAAATTGCATCACACAAAGCAAGCAATTATTTTTTGACTTTTCTTGAAATTAGAATTTTTTATAAAACATGCATTTTAACTAAATGACCTAATTTTACTGATAAACAAATTATAATTAAATGATCCTATTATGCAAACTAGTTAACATGCACCTAGTATTTTTGTATTTTTTTTTGTTGAAATTCGGAATTAATAAAAACCCTAACTAAACTATCTAAAAAAAAGAATAATTTTCTAATTTATTTTAGGGATTAATTTGACTTAAACCTTATCCTATCTTAGAAAACTATTTTTTTAGAAAAATAAGATAATTAAAATGTGCAAACATTATCTAAAACCCTATATATATAAAGGTTATTTAGGCCCAACCCTAACCTATTTCAAAAAATTATCTAAAAATGCAATCCTAAAAAAATTATAATTCTAAAAAAAATTCTAATTTACTAAACCTACATGCTCTGATGTAAGATGTTGATTTTTTTTAGTATTTTTTTAGTGTTTTTCCAAGACAAGTAATTATTAAATAAACATTGGATCTAAACAATCAAGATATTCAACAAATAAAGGACTAAAGTAATCAAATAAATAACTTGTTGCCTCATAGGTTAAATTAACGATTACTCTAACCCTGAGCATCACGACGTATAAAAAGATTCAAAATGATTAAAAATCTGATCCAAAGTCTTACGGACCAAATTAATAATTATAATGATTTAACAATTAAAATACTACCAAAAAGCCCAAAAATTAATATAATTTAAAAAATGATCTGACATCTTATCAAATTAGTAATTACAATAATTTTGGGCAAAACCCTTGAGGTTAATGCCTATGAGATTTTATGAATATTAACATCCAATATTGCAATTTAAATAACTAAACTTAAAAATGCTATCAAATAAAATAAAAAAATAACATAAAAAAAAAAGAAGAAGAAGAATAAACTAAACTACCTGAAGGAGGGGACTTGCAGCAGCATTGGTGGGCGCCAGACGAACGGTGGCCGACGTCGGGACTCCGACGGGGGGACCGGCGGAGGTGTGACGTCCGGCGTGGCATTGGGCGGAGCAGGGATGGTGGCACGGCGTCGCGGAGATCTGACGTGATCTGGGTTGCTGGTTGCGCAGAGGTGCGGACGCGGCTTCGGCTGAGGGAGAGGCTCCGGGGCGGTGGCGAGCGACGGGCTGAACTCGGCGACGGGTGGGGACGCGAGCTGTGGTAGCGGCGCGGCAGCGATGCTGCTGATGCTCGGGAGGAGACGATGCAGAGCTGGGCGATCAGCGGCGACGAGCGGACTGCTGCTGCTGCTTGCGGGATGCAATAGCGGCGAGTGCAATGGCGCGACGATGGGCGCGCGCGAGCGAGGGTTGATGACACGGCGTCGGGTGTTAGGTTGTGGGCAAAGCTCGGACGTAGGCATCGGCAGCGGTGCGGCGGCGGTGTTGCGGATGCCCGAGTAGAGGACTGATCACGGCGAAGCAGGCGTCGGATGCTGGTACAGGCGTGGCAGCAGGGCTTCGGTGTGGCGATGGGCAGTGGCACGGCGGTGGGCTGCTGTGGCGTCGGCGCTCGTGGGTCGGGCGAAAACGAAGATGAGGCGTTGCTGGTGCGGTGTCCGCGGTGCGTTGCTGGTGCTCGGCTGCCGGCGTTGGGTGGTGCTGGAGCAACGGCTGCCGGCGCGAAGATGAGAGGCAGAGGCACGGTGGAGGTCCGGCTGCGAGCGCCGGCGACGCGGCTGGTGTAGGAGCTCGCGGACGGTGGCCGGCAAAGAGGGGTGAAGACGCCCACGCGAGGAAGATGAACTGTTTGCTGCTTTTTCCCTTTTTCTTTTTTTTTCTCTCTCTCCTATCTATTCACACGTCTCTCTCACTGTACTCTCCCTTCCCTCACGTCTTCTCTCCGCCCCTTTTTCAACTTTCTTTTGTTTTGACCTAAAGAGAAACTGAAGGAAAATAGGCTCAACGAAAGAAAGAAACAAAATTTTTTCCTCTCGATTTCTTCTTTGAATTTTTTCGAATCCCCTCCCCCTTGGTCACGAAAATTGTGGCTCCTTTTATAGTGATTTTCAGACAACCGTTTTTATAGCAACTTTCTAGTTTCCATCTTCTGTTACATTAAATCAAGCTGCAAATTTGAACGTGATTTCGCAATCAACTCGATTTTGCTTGATTCCTTCCATTTTATTGAAATCATTATCCTTTATTCACCTGATTTTTAATTGCTTCTGCATTTATCAAAATCTAAATATTCATCAGAATTTCAAATTTCCATGCATAATCAATCAAATTGATTTTCCCCATTTTTTCCTTTTATTTGTTCTGAAGCAATTTTTATTATTTTTTTTCTTAGAATTGCCAAAATTAGGTGTTAACAGCGGTTGATAAAATAGTGTACATTTTCGTAATAACATCGTAATGTTAAACAATCGCATACTATCACTTTGGTCTAGAGTACACAATACATGGTATATTTGTGCGAATTTTTTTTTCTAAATTTATAGGATAAGATATAAAGTATAAGGATTTACAAAACGTCGTGTAATAATAGAATATTGCATACTACAACTTTTGCCAGGAGTCGGATGAAGCATCGTACTTTCGTAAAATGTTTAATATGATATGGTACACAATTTACAAATTATCATTTAACATTTAGAGTTAATGTATGAAGGATTTGGCTTTAACGTCCAACTTTGAATAATATTGAAAATGACATACAATAATTGGCCTTAAGTACGATTGGACGTCCTATAACTTGGTAAAACGTCATATAATATCAAGAAAAAGCATATGATGATGGGCCTAAAAGTTGATGCGATGTTCTATATTTTTGAAAATGCCTTCTTATATTAGGAAAATTTATACCAAGATTTTGACCTTAACTACGACTAGAAGTTATACGCCTCGGTGAAAGTCCTATTATTTAAAATAAAACATAAGATGAGTGGTCATAAATGCTATACAAGACATCTTATAATGTTACATAAGATGTGGCACAAAGGGAAATCAATTTCCTTCAGTTATCTTCAAATGAATAGTTCATGTCGCATAAAGGGATATCAATGTGGAGATTCATGTTGTAGGTATGACTGAGTGAAGTGATTGCATGACCCAATTGGTGATAGGGATGAGTATGGTTCGGGGCGGTTTGAGTTGGGCCAGTCCAACACCTAAGCCAGGGACCAACCCACATAGTGTTGATCCTCAATTTTTGGGACTGAGGACCAACCCTACTGAGCCTAGGACCGAGGTCCAGTCTAGTTCTAAAGTCAACTTGAGACTAACCAATAATTTTTTTTTTCATTTTTTGTATTCCCTAAAAAGACAAATATACCATTTGAAATTACATATCCACTAACAATGCGGCATTGATCAACCAAACTATAAACGCCGGTACATATCTAATATAATTTATGATAACGTAACAATAGAAATTTCACAATCGTTAAAAGTAACAAAACATAAAAACAATCAAGGGTGGTCATGGAGATAAAGTGTTTCCATCACTAGAACATGCTATAATTCCCTCACTTTTGATTTGTCTCTGAATCATTTTTCTGCTTGGAAAATGAGACGAGATGGCAATTTTAAAGAAGTGAATTCTGCCTATAGTACAGGTGAAACTTACTAGTGGAATATAATTAAAGCATAAGAAGTTCAAAATACTTAATATAAACCATGAACAAACAATTTCACATCTTGTTAATTAGGGGTGAGTATGGTCTGGGTTAGACTGGTCCCACATGAGGTGAGGGGTGAGCTACGAGGCAAGGGGCAAGGGGCGAGTGGGCAAGCGGCAAGTTGTGAGGCCAGCGGCAAGCCGGGAGCGGGGCGAGTGTCGAGCATTGCTCACGAAGAGGGTTTCTAAATTTCTAATTAGAGCTTTGTTCTTTCTGATTTACTTGGCAAAGACATAAAAAAGAAAGAAGAGGATAAAACATAATGCTTGAGGAGGACGACTCGTTAACATCGTTAATTTAAGTTAGGGTTATAGACTGTAGAATAGGTAAAAAGAATATTATATATAACATATTAAATATTGTTGATACCCAAAAATACCCTTATAGGTAGGTATAAGGCACGAGGGATGGAAAGTCTTGAAATAATCAATGCAACCATATATGGGTCATAATTTACATCGGCCTAATTCATGCATATCCATACGAGAAAAGATAATTAAGGATTTTGAGGAATTTTGGGCTGAGTTTCGACAGATCGAGACATGTAATATCATGTGGCGTTCGAAGTCAAAGATTAATGATGAAGATGCAACCTCGGTGGTGAAAATAGGCAGGAATAGGTTAAAAGGCGCCAAACTCGAAAAGGGAGTAGTTAATATTTTCTGGGCAAGCCATGACACAGTTGTTGAACAAATATGGATAAGACGATTTAGCCTAAAATGTGGAGCGACTCTTGAGGAGAAAGTAACTGACCATTGACGCTTACCAAGTTAGCTTATAAATACCACAAGCCATCCAATAGAGAACCCCTCGAACAACACACAAAATTACTTTATATTGCCTTTATCTTTACCTAATCTTAGCTTAGCTGTAACTTAAGATTTTGTCGTAAATTCAATTCTGACAAGTATCTATATCTCAGGAAGTGCTGTCGATTAGATTCCAGTGCTAACCCATTGTCTAGTATTGTTGATTAGATTTTGATGTTGTGTCCTCATCCTCGTCTAGAGATGGTGTTCATTAGATGTTACTTCAGTCCAACGTTGTTGATTAGATTCTATCGTTATGTCCACATACACATCTAAAAGCAGTGTGTACTAGGTGTTGTTATCACTATCTAGCATCATTAATTAAATTTCGACGTTGTGTCCTCATATCTGTCTTAAATCGTGGTCTACTAGGTGTTTATCACTATCCAACACCATTAATTAGATTCCGACGTTGTGTCCTTGAACTTAGTAGAAAGCCATGCCTTGTTATGCATCTCACTTGCACCTAGCATTGTTGAAGTGCCTTTGATATTGTACAGACTACTTTAATTTTAATGGGCTTTCATTATTATGTAAGTGAGTCTAAATGATATCATTAATTACGTTTTGACATTGATTATCGCTAATATTGAACATGTGACAGGCCAACAACTTCTTTAATTTTGAAATTATAAAAGTGTATAGTCTCGTTTACATTTGACTCTCTTTGTCCAAAAGTAACACAGAACCTTAATCCCCTTCAATAAAAATCAAAATATAACACTTGGTGAAAGATTTTTCGTTATATGATAAAAAACCGACAAAATATCTTTTTGGCATGCTCCTTGGGACTTGGTGTTGGTTGAAGAGTGCTATGCCACGCATAAGAAGTTGTAACAACATGGACAGAGTTACAGACGAACCTTTGCCAACAATGGATGATATGCAATGTGTAAAATCATCGTCTGCGCAGCCTACTATGAACCAGACACAAGGTGAAAATGCAAATCAACAGGTTGGAGAATCACAAAGATCAATGGAAATCACCCTTGTCATACTTTTGTCGATGAGGCGAACCATCGAAGAGACTCAAAATGATTTTGTTGACTACATGGTCAAAAGAATGACTAATGTGGTGAAGCCATTGTTAATCAAAACGTACCATTAATATGCACAAGGGTAACATTGGGTCCCAGTTGGTACAACCTAGTCTCAAAGTGGGAATGTCCCCATGACTACAAGGTATGCTTCTTTGTCATTATCTCCTATGGTGAATTTCGGTATTATGGGGCAAAGTATACTACCTTCGACACCTATAAGGATCCTGCAAAAAAGAGAAGTGGTTTCGACAAACTAAACTGATGGATCAAATCCCTAAGGACCTTCTGATCCTAATGGCATAATGGGGCGACAATCTCGTCAAGATACAGTGTTCCCTAATCCTCAGCATGCTGTGAGTGTTCCTAGTGTTGTATCTACAGTTTAACCCAATGTGATGCTCATAACTACAACTATTGACGATCACAGAATAGTATTAGCTTCGCCTAGAGATTAGCACGTTGATGATCACTGAATAGTATTAGCTTCACCTAGAGATTAGCACGTTAAGTGTATCTTCATCTTCGATATGTGGTGAGGAATTGGGAGTATCTAAACAATACAAGGAGAACATTAACATTAGAACAACATAACTAAAGGAGATCAAATGAACATACTCTTAATAGCTCTAGGTTGACGCCTGATTAACTTTTCACCAAAATCTTCTTCATCTTCTTCTTTTTCCTCTAGAGCTTCTTGTTTTGGCTTTGGCTCTTCTCCTAGACTTTCTTGCTCTAGATCATCATGTTGTGATTGAACTGATAAATGAGTATCAGTCCTTTTTGGAGCCCCAATTCTAAGTCCTTTTTGGAGCCCCAATTCTAAGTGCTATTGATACAACTGGATAATCAAGTTCAAGGGGATATTCCAATAATGTTATACTTTTCTTGGTTGCTTCAACCAATTGGGGACAACATTATTTGACACGATCAATAACAATCTTGATGGCTTCCTCATATGGACTCTCGAATGTGAAGGAAATCCACCAACTAGTGTATTCCACTATAACTCTTGGAGAAGGTTGAAAAGCTTCGAAGTCGAAAAAAAATTGGTCCTACATTACTAGAGTTTTCCGAGAGCAATAGAAGAAGGGTTCACTTTTCAGGAAGTTATACTTCTTTCTATTCATTAAGGGGTTTTCCATGGAATAGGCAATTGGCATTGGAATATCCTGATAGAGAAAAAAAAATTGTCTAGCACAATACTATGGACAATAAGCTTCAAACTCATGGTAGAATATTCCCTTTTTTTAGAGTCGTATTAAAAGATCAACAGGAAGAAGTATGCCTAACCAAAATGTAGTGAAGTCGTCTAGGTAATTAGTATCCTCATAGAAAAGGTAATAGAACTCAGGAGTATCATAAGGAAAGAGTTTGACATAGGCTTGGTCAAATTTTAACCTGAAGGAAATAAATAAATGATGAAGTGTCATTAGAAACTTTCCTAGGAGACTGGATGAGTAGTCGGTAGTCTAGACTTTGGAGCTATTTTGATTTCAATGATGAGCTAAATGGAAGCATACGAGGAATCTTTCTGAACAAGAAAGCGAAATAAAGAGCCATCTATGCTTGCAGAATCCAGAATGGACCAAATAGAACTTTGGTTTATTTCAGTGTCATTGAAAGGGTAGCATGAGTAAGATTTCCATACATAATAGCCAAAATGAGCAGGCCTGAAGCTACTTTTTTTTTTTCCTTTTGCAAGATTAGTAGCAAGTTTAAAGAAATCTTTGGAGGCTTTAAGGGTTGGATTAAAGAATACATATTTTAACAGCCAATAAAATAGGAAAGTAGTTTGCTCTTTGAAAAGAATTGGACTTGAGGTTTATGATACTCACTAAGAAAAGTACCCTAAGCAAGGACATTATTGGGAATATGGAAGTTTTCCAAGGCTTTGATGTCGTCTATCGAATACCATTTGGAACAAATCTAGAGATGGTGAATATGTCCAAAAGGGTTACAGACATGGGTCCCCAAGGAAAAAAGAAACAATGGATAGATGGAGACCAAAAGCAAATAGCAGAACCTAGTAAATCTCTATTTAGATCATGAGCCAGCATGCTAACTTCTAGTGCCATCTGGATACCCCCATTCGTCCATGACAAACGAGTAGGTGGATTGTCATGTGATTGCAGATACCAACTATGGAAATCCTCCTCGAATAAAGGAAGGCTTTGAAATTTAGTAAGGGCAAACATCTAGATATCCTTGATGGAGAAATACTATATTGAAAGCTTATCATTCCTCCTAGTAGGAAAGCAAGGCTTGAGGGGCGGTGGAGTGTGATTGTGATCTAGGAGGGTAGGCCCCAATGCCTCCTTATTCTCTTCTACAATACTCAACAGTCGAAATCGACAATAGCTGGCTTCTTCAACATGGAAAAGGCGGTCGAAGTTTGAGATGTAGGATTTAGGTGCGAAATTAGGAGCTTTTGAAGCCATGGAAAACTTAAGAACAGAGAATGAAGGGTTTAGGATTTAAGGAAGAAGACAAAGTGCAAAAGAGACAGTAGAGTCTATTCTTCTATAACAGAGGAAGACGATTCAAAAAACTAAAGATATTTGCCAAAAGCTGAAGCGACGTGTCAAGATACAACAGGAGCCGTTGGTTCGTATACATTGTGGATATGTCAGAGAATAGAAATGTACAATGATCATTTGCGGCAAATTACACAGAGAACGGGGTATTTCCTTTGAAAGAAAGAAAATTTCAATTTACTTCTTTTAAAAATGGACATATGTTGATACCCAAAAATATCTCTATGGGCACGTGTAAGGCATAGGGGACAGAAAATCTTGGAACAATCATCATAACCATCCATGGGCCATAATTTACATTGGCCTAACCCATGAATATTGGTACGAAAAATATAATTAAGGATTTTGAGGAATTTTGGGCCGAGTCTCGATAGACTAAGACATGTAATATCATGATGAAACAATGGAGTGCCACATGTCAAAGTTAAAGATCAATGATGAAGGTGCAACGTTGGTGGTGAAAATAGGTGGGAATAGGTTAAAAGATGCCAAACTCAAAAGAGGAGCGGTAAATACTTGCTTGACAAGCCATGTATAGTTGTCGAATAAGTATGGATAATGCAGTTCAGCCTAAAATGTGAAACAACTCTTGAGGAGGAAGTAACCTACCATTGATGGTTACCAAGTTAACCTATAAATACCACAAGCCATCTAATAGAGAACCCCTTTCCAAATAACACATAAAACTACTTTATAATGCCTTTATCTTTAACTAGTCTTAGCTTACTTAAGATTCCCATCATAGATTCAATTTCGATGAGTGTTTATATCACAGGAAGTGCTATCAATTAGATTCCAGTGCTAATCCATTGTCTAGCGCCATTGATTAGGTTCGGGCGTTGTGTCCTCATTCTCATCTAGAGACGATGTTCATTAGATATTGCTTCGGTCCAGTATTGTTGATCATATTCCACCGTTGTGTGCACATACGCATCTAAGAGCAGTGTGTACTCGGTGTTGTTACCACTGTTCAATATCATTGATTAGACTCCAACATTGTGTTCTCATATTTGTCTCAAACCGTGGTCCACTAGGTGATTATCATTGCCTAATGTTGTTGGATTAGATTCCAACGTTGTATCCTTGAACTTAGTAGAAAGTAGTGCCTTGTTAGGCGTCTTACTTGTACCTAACATTGTTGAAGTACCTTTGATATTATATTAGACTACTTTAATTTTAATGGGCTTTCATTATTATATAAAGTGGGTATAAATGATGTCATTAATTAAAAAAAAATTGACATTGAGATTATAAAAGTATTTAATCTTGTTCGCATTTGACCCTCTTTGTCTAAAGTTAATACAGAATTTGAGTCCCCTTCAATAAAAATCAAAATATAATACTCGATGATAGATATTTTGTTGCAGAATCCAAAATCGACAAAACAAATATATAATATATCTAATATATATTATATATAATATAAAATATTTACAAAATTAGTTCGAGTTGGACCAACCCTAAACTTTCAAAACTGAGGATTAATTTGTACAGTGCATAGTCTAGGGGTTCCAGGACCAAGAATTGACTCAATTTCTTTGGGAATTAGATTAAGACTGACAAGGTTGGGCTGATCTAAGATGGGCCTAGGGGTCAACCTTGAATCCATGCTCACCTCTAATTGATGAAGTGTCTTGCGGTACAATACGGTCCCATTAGAAAATCATGGGGCCCAATCCCGGAAGATCGATCGATCAATACGGCCCCACCGCCGCAATTACGCCCACGAGGGCCACGTTGGACTTGGGGTCCACACGAAAAGAAAAGGGAGGGAATCCGAGCCGGGGTAACTGTCTATCGTGGGGTCCACTCAGCTCATCTTTCTTCTGTTTCATGAAACTCTTCGCTCTCCCTCCCTCTCTCCCCACTCTCTCTTTCAATCCAAACTGTTGCCGACTAATATAATTAGATGAACTTAACTTGTACTTTCACTAGTTAAATGTTTTTGTTTGTGGTAACTCCCTTTTTAGTTACCTTTATCTTTTGGCCAACACAAGATAGGCATTCTCATCTTATCTCTAAATTGATATAATGAAATTTATCAAATTGAATTTATGTAATATCATCTAGTACTTCGTAGAGCAAAATCTTGGCTTTTCATTGCTTTCCAGTTTTGGTATTAGTATTCTAAAAGGAAACGAATTTCTCCATTGCCACCTCACTCTAAGTTCACCGACATTTCAATTTGACAAATCACATCACAATAAATACACATCCCACAAAGCCTTCATCTTGGTATCATAGGTACTATAATCACATCCGCGTGTATTTTATCTCTATATATAATGTGATAATCAAACGTTAGTGATATAGTTAACGGTTGGGGAAATTTGTGGCAAGAATCGCAATACGTGCCCTTTATGCGTAGTCATTCCAAAGAAGTGGTTCTTGAACAATATGATTTTACTTAATGAATTTCATTGTTTAGATATTTTCCCTTAAATAATTGTAGTAGAACCCAATTAACTTATATATGTGAAACCGTTCGATTATCATGTAATAACTAATTTAGGGTAAAAATTTATAATAGGAAATATAGTTTACAAGATCAAGACAAAGGTGATTTTATTAGAAAGAGAGGATCCAAAAAAGAGTGAAGTAGATGGGGTCACGAGGTGGGAATCAATCTCCTGGTTATCTTGATGTCATGCAATAATTACTCTACTGATATTGAGACAAGTAATAATCTACGTTTAAACCAAACCTAATTCCGACCAAAAATTGTAAAGAAAAGAGAGACTAGGGATGATTAACCCTAGATAAGCTTTCAAAAGTGTCTCTACCTAACCCCACATTACAAAGGAGGACAGAGTGCCCTTTTTCCACGTGGCAAAGGGTCCTTTTATTTTGTGTAAAAGGAGGGTCTTTTTGTTATATTTGGATATTGTCAGAAAAAGGAAAAATGAAAGTATGGCCACCAACCATTTGTCCTTTTGCTCTTTTGTTACCTCTTCCTTTGATTGCTTTTATAATGTTGTGGGGGATTCTTGCGTTTCTTCTTTTGGCCAGAGGTTGTTTTTAACAACATAGACAGGTGCCTCTCCCTTGTCATTTGCTTTTTCTACACTAAATTTTCCCTTCAATAAGAGGTTGGTAATACATCCTTATTGATATTATGGGGATTATCACATCAACTTTTTGTAAGGCGGGGGTTCAATGTATCATTCTAGAAGAACAAGTGAAAAAGCTTAGCAATTAGATGAGTCAATATAGTCGGACTTTTGTAGAATTAGTCACAATTACTAAAGTGTAGTTTGCTATTAAAATGTTGGACGTAGGCCCCTTGACCTAGATTTGATACCTAACTTTTGAGGGCTTTTTATGTTACAAAATTCACATCTAGAAGATGTTTAAGCCATTCACTTTTGGTTCAAAAGGCAAAGAGCGAGCATAACTGATAATTTTAGATATTTCACCAACATATTTGGATATTTTAGATGAACTTGAATCCATTTTAACTAAATTTCATGGGTTATACATTTACATAGATTCTTCAATTTTAAATCCCAAAATGGTGAACTCATTCAAGTCAAGCTTGTTTGTGTTATTTCATATTTTCTAACGTGAAAAGTTAACATGACTTTTTCGTAGTTTGATAACCTTAAAAGAGGATTGAATGAACAAAGACAATATAACTTTTACACGTGGTAAAGGTTGACCCGTGCACTCACGCATGAAAGCTTTCACACCTGCTTGAATTCCTAACTACAGTCAGAAAAAAAATGGTGAATTAGATTTAGTGAAGCATATCTTTGCAATATTTTCTATTTTAAATTAAACGTTATCATGACATATATTCTTTCCATTGTTAGGATGCCTCTCGTTCAATTGGGACCCTTTTTGTTCTTAATTAACGGTATTTTTATATAGAGATGGAGCTCTCAAGATAAGGGGAAAAGATCCGCCCCCACACCTAGGATGCAACTCTCATGGATATGGAGGTCTAGGATCCTTTCTACTTTACCTACTTTTAACTACTTACTAACCTTTGTTCTTCAATTCAAATGTTGTTCCAGAATGTGACCATCCTAATTTATAGTGTCTTCGGTTAAAGGGGATCTCTACATGTAATAGAGAAGATATCTACCACAAAAAATGAAGACAACTGTTTTGATACAATTTCATGATCCAAACATGTAATTTTTCTTAAGAAATTA
This sequence comes from Eucalyptus cloeziana, assembly GCA_014182715.1. NCBI lineage: Eukaryota > Viridiplantae > Streptophyta > Magnoliopsida > Myrtales > Myrtaceae > Eucalyptus > Eucalyptus cloeziana. Next base: position 20,713,840 of record CM024640.1, read on the forward strand.
GTAATTGGAAGATTACATGAAGCCCCAAAAAAACAATTTTTAGTGGTAAGTGCAAAATCAGTCTTTGATGGGAATGGTCATTGAAGTCATTAATCTTTTAATTTGATCAATTAAATCTTTAATCTTTGACAAATATGCAATCAAGTCCAAAACTCACTTGGCTTTTTATGAGTAGGGATGGCAATAAGTGGGGGTGAGCATGGTTTCAAAGTAGAACTTTGAGGTTCCAGGTTCCAAAAATTTGGGAACTAGATTAGTGGGAATCTGTGCAATTTCAGGTTCCAAGATATGTATGATAGGTTTTATTTTTCAAAAATTTAGGAACCTTTTTCAATAGATAGGTTTCAGATTCTAGGTTGATGGAACCTGGAAACTAAAACCTAGAATTTAGAACCTGTGTTTTTCTTGGTCTATTTTTCGCGTGATTCTATGATATTTCATGGTATTATGATGGGTATATTATTTGAAACCACTCATATGAGCTTCCATTTTATGACCGATATTTTTAATTTGTAATGTTTCATATTTTTGTATATTTAAATATAAGTTATGATCAATGAATTATAATAACAAGTAATGGTCATTAAAGACGATAATTCACTGCAATCATTCAATTAATAATATAGGTGGAGAAATTTACAATAATTCCTGTTGAGATATATATCATGCTAATCCCCTTAGCAATATTAGGATATTTACTTGATAGTGCTATCAAAAGGGATATATGCATAATCTAAAATCAAGCAAAAATCCTAACATCACCAAAATCCCCTGAAATGCAAGCTAAGTTAAAACAAATCAATTTGAGTTTGAAAAATAATCTGAACAATGTCACAAAATATTTGGTTGTCTTGAGATAAGTGAGTTGGAAAGATGAGCTCAATGGATTTGAGGTGGGCCGGCGCATGTGATGGCTTCAAGCTTCCTTTGACAATAAGATTTTAGTACGTTGCTATCGCGACCAAATTTTCGGGTGAACCACCTAGGGTTTGGCTAATGGATTGCTAAGCTTAGACTTAATTCGGGCTCTCCTAAGCTCATACCAATTCACGACTTAGGTTCAAGTTCTTAACATGCAAATGATTTTTCAATTAGGAGTCGCCACTAATCTATTTTTGGTGGGTTGATTAGAAACCCAAGTAAAGTAACGGGAGATTTACTTTACTTCTACAAACCAGAGATTTGTGAGTTTGGGGACTTGATTACGCTAGATTTCTCTAACACCCTTTCGATACCTTTCTCTTTTATTTTGAAAAATGTTTTGTAGGCAGTTTGAATTAATTTTAATTCACTTCTTTAACATGTGAGGTGATCATGCAGGTATGCAAACCACCAATTTAACATCCAAATAAAGCAATAAATAAATTGCAAGACTTATCTCATAGCAACGAAAGTATCTGCATAGATCAAAATTCACATCGATAACCCTAGATATGATTTCTAATTAACACGCAATTACTCAATCTTTTTTCATGATTTTCTCTTGTTTAATAAAAAAAAATGTTTTATGCAATGCATGCTACTAATCTAACATGAAATGATATGACATGGCAGTATAGCCTAAATTATATGAATGAGTAAAGTAATTTTTTGTGTCTTCTTAATGAACATGCAATAATTAAATGTGCAAATCTAAATTAACCAAAATGACCTAATCTTAATGATGGGCAATTTCTAATTAAATGAACCTATCAATAATTACTGAATGACGTGCATTTCATGAACCTAATTTTATATGATGTGCACATGATTTTTTTTTTTCTTAATAAGCATGAAATCTATCCTAATATGCAATGACGTGCAAAAAATTAGGGGTGAGTGGTTCCAGGTTCCTTATAGGTTCCGCCTGGAACCTGGAACCTACCCTCGGGTACAGGTTCTTAATTTTTTGGAACCTGGAACCTACCCATTGAAACTTGGAACCTGGAACCTACCATATTACAGGTTCCAGGGTCGGTTCCAGGTTCTTACAGGTTCCTTTTTTTTTTCTTTTCATCTTTAGTTAAGCAAAACTTTCACAATACTTATCTCGAGAAATAGCTACACCAACTTATCACGACACTTTCACTTCCAAGACGCACTTCTCCATAACATGACCCATAATGCCATCACTCCGAAATTAAATATAAGCATCCATTGAACTATACAAGAAGTGTGCCAAGCTGAGATTTTATCGGTTCTATGAAAGCCACGTATGGCATCCGAATGCTAAGACCGATTGGTGCTAATGCCCCTCCTTGGAACACTAATTTTTTTGCCGGTATTTTTTTTTTTTGTGTATACACAACCAATATATCGACCAAATCCCAAGTAGAATAACCCACCCTTCGCTAAATAAACCCTAATTATTGCAAGAGAAAGGAGTTATGTCGGTCACCACATCATAAACATAGCGGCAGTTCATACAAAATAATGAAAAAGGAGCAAAAAGAAGCTGGAAAAGCAATACACAGAAACGACCAACGGAAAAATGAGGAAGGAGAAGGAGGAGGATATGCATCCATTTGGCAGTGTGCTCGCCGATGAGAGGAAATTTGGAGGAGGGCTGGGCAACTTCGCTATTGAAGCTTCTGCCGACAGCGGTGGAGGCCAATCTTGACGATTTGATCACCGCTTGACACAAATGCGACGCCATTGATCGATTCGATACCCTTTCTTGAGACTGACGCTGGATGATTCTTGCGCCTCGGAAGAACGAAGGCGACACCCTAGAGAGAGAGAGAGAGAGAGAGAGAGAGAGAGAGAGAGAGAGAGAGAGAGAGAGGGGAGCGAATGACTAAAGGAGAAAAAGGCAAGCGGCATTGGGGCGGTTGGGCAAGCGAGCAGCCTCCACCGTGGGGACAAGCAACGGCTAATGGTGGTGTCGACGGCAAGCGGCTGAGCGGCGAGGCGAGCAAGGGGTGACAGCATCCAGCGGCGGTGTCGAGGGAGGTGGCTCTTAGCGGCAAGCGGCAAGCGGACGGCGCGACAACTCATCGGGCTCAACGGCGAGACGGCTCGTCGTACGAGCGGTGGGCGGTGGTGGTTCGGTGGCCAAGAGGTGGTGGTGAGTAGGGTGTGGGGCGGCGGCGTGGTGGTGGGTGAAGCAGCAGCCAACAAGAGGAAGGAAGAAGAAGAAGAAGGAGGAGGAGGAGGAGGAGGGGGGGGTTTCGGCCGAGAGAGGGGGAGAGAAAGAGAGAGAGAGAAGAAAAGAAAAAAAGTGGGTGGGGGTGGGGGAACAGGAAGTGACGTGAGGAGAGGAAAAAGGACAGAAAAGACAGAAAGAGAGAGAAAGAGGGGAGGGGGAAATCACGTGGGATATGGTGCCAGCAAGAGAAACGTAGTTTTTTTTTTTAAAAAATTTAACCGATTCCGCCGGTTCCACCGGTTCCGGTTCCTATGGGAACCGGAATTGGAATCGGGAACGCCGGTTCCTAGAAAATGGGAACCGGGAACCGGAACCGGTCTTCTTAGAACCGGGAATCGAATCGGAACCTCCGGTTCGGTTCTCCGGTTCCCTTCTACCCTAACCACGCTCACCCCTACAAAAAATGCCCTAATTCTAATTTTTTCTTTTTCTTTTATGAAATTCAAAATTAAAATTGCCAAGTAATTAAACATGCAATTCAAAATTTTGAAAAAAAAAAACACTAACATCCTAAATGAATGCATTTTTTCATTATATATTTTTTAATAGAAAAATCGAAATAAAATCCCTATTATATATATGCAAAATAACAATAAATATTCTAAAACAAACCTGATCCTAATTCAAATAATTTTGGATTTTTTTTGAAAATAAAATTGATTCAACCAACATGACAACAAATCAAACAAGATAAGATTGATATCCAAAAATTGACGAACCATATCTCGCGCACGAGATCGGGTTGGTCAATTTTAAAATTAAATTGTGAATCGAATCTCGAGTGTGTGATCGGATTGGCGATTTTCCAAGTGATTGCGAGTCGGATTTCGGGCGCGAAAATCGAACCGACAATCCCTAATTTGAGGGGCTAATTCATGTCGGAATCTCAATCATATATTTAAGGAACAATTCCACTAAAAAGAAACAAGCTATAAAGAAAATAAATAAATACAATAAATAAATAAATAAGACTATCTTTCTTTTTTTGTTTTGAGAAGAAAATGATTTTCTCTTTGGATGAAGGCTTCCTCCTTGCACGAATTTTTCCCTCAATTCTTTCAAATTTTTTTTCATCCCCACTATCTTTGTACACGCACAACACCTTTTATAGGGGAAAAATTTAAATATTTGTGGCATATTTTGTTGCTAATTTCGTGTGTGCATAATACCTCTAAATATTTTGTTTTTTTTTTGTTGGTCCTACTCTATTTTTACTCTAACTCTCACTCTTAGACTTTTGCCTTGCCTCCTTACAGGGCGTGAGAGTCGAAACCCACTATTGAGACTAAATCGTCCCCACCCCAACCCCCCTGAGAAGGTGGGGATTCGAACCCCGCATCTCCCCATTCTAAACTAAAAGGGTGGCCACTGGGCAAACCCCAAGTAGTTCTAAATATATTGTTGAAATATATGCACCTCGCGTAATATTCTTTTTTTTTTTTTTTTTGTATTTTTCAAATATTCCATTCGAAAATTTCCTTTTTGCCCAAAATATGTCCCCCCAAAGTATATATTACCTGAATATGTGAAAATCCCACCTGAATCAATACTCGCCGTTGGTCTAATAAAAAAAAAAAAGATAATTGTTTCTAAACTATATGTCGTGCAATTTTTTTTTTTGGTACAAATTAACCCATTTCTTTATGCAAAAATTTAGGTGTCAACAGTTGCTCATTTAATGATGGCGAGTCTGGTGGTGATGTTGACTTCTTGAAACGATAAGGGAAAAGTTGAGAAACGCCCGGCAATAACATGCGTCCTTTACGATTGACTTTGTTGTCGGTATAGTAACTTAACAAACACAACCAATGTGAATGGTGTTCTACAGCGAGCAAAATAAGTCAAGCTTTACTGAGTGAAAGTTACTATGCGAAGACGTGTCTTCATGACGTCGGAAAATACCTCCCTGAAAAAGAAAAGCTCGATACACGTCGTCAACGTCGTAACACGTGGCACTTGGTTCGATGTGAATGCTAAGTGCACTGGTTTTCTAAGGTTCCTCAGAAAACGAGGCTTTGATATAAAGTTAAGAATAATAAAAAGGAACAGAAAAGTTTGGAATTTTTAGTATATTATGATATGTTGATAAATAGTACATGAGTCTATTTATAAGCTTTTTTGGATAATTATTTAAGGTAATAAGTAATATAATACGAAATATAATATATGCACTATCAAATAAGAAATATACATTATCCTTTGAGATATGCAGGATAAGTAAATATCATAATATCATTAACACATGGAATGAATTGATAAATATTAGGTTGGTTAAATTATGGTATTACGGATAGTTGTTTGTTCCTTCACGCTTTTAATATTAGTTTTTGGTGCTTTAGTGTTTCGTGCATGAGATAGGCCACCAACCACTCCATCCCCTCTGGTGTCTCTTTCTCTCCCACTTCTTGTCCAATTACCTCAAAAACAAAAGGAGAATAATTTACATTTATTTTTGAAGCCCAGAAAAGACCATGCGACCCAATTATCAAAACAAAAAGAAGAAAAAGAAACATTGTAAAGAATTTCGGATAGGAGGTTTGATTAGTCATCGCTTGTAATATTGCGTCACATGTTGAACCAAACACTCTCAAAGGTGGTTCAGTCAAAAAGGACATTAACTTAGATGAAAATTTTCCAACTAATAATGATTATCCTCTGTTCTATGGAATCCTTACCTAAAACTAGAGGTGTTAAATGGGTTGTGCAACCCATTTATAGACCCATTTATGGTTAAATGGGTCATTAATGGGTCAAGCTTTATTTACTAAAGCACCCATAATAGGTTTTCATGGGTCAAGACTAAGATATATGGGTCTTAAATGGGTAAGAGAGTTCACCCATTTAAGACCCATTTATCAACCCATTAAAAATGAACCCATTTATTTTCACTCAAAACCTCACAATCTCTCTCTTCTCTCTTTAACTTTACAATTTTTTTTTATGAAAACCAAAATTATAATTATTATTTTAATTTTAATTTTCTTTTCCTTCTTCTTCCTCCGGTCGCCGATACGGCGATGGCCGACGACCGGTCAGGTGAGCCTCGAGCCTTGCCAGATCTAGTGAGGGGCGAGCTCGAGCTCGCCCGACGCCAAAGCCTCGAGCTCGCCAAAATTGGCGAGGCGGAATTTGTGTTGTATAAAATTATAAGAAATAATTTTTTTGAAAAATTATTGATTAGATTTGTATTGCTTGGAAGTTTTTTAGTAATATAATCTTTAAAAAAAAAAAACATAAGAATAAGTTTTCTTAAATTTTGTTAAATATGAAAATATTTTATTAATATGGATCGGGTCGGGTATGGGTCGGGTATGGGTTGGGTCGGTATGGGTCGAAAAATTTATATTAGACATAAATGGGTCATAAATGGGTTAATGGGTCAATTTGGGTTGACGCATTAATGACCCGACCCACCCGTTTAACAGCTCTACCTAAAACCCTTTTTGTCCCTCTGATACTCCGAATGTATCGTTATTTAGCAATGATGGTCTCTAAAGTGGATAATAAGCCTTTTGGTTTTATGTCTCATTTGGTGAAATAGGCAACAGATTCAAGGGTACAAGTGCTTCTTGTTTACTATGTCTTGTCAAAGACATATCAGTGTCGTATTTTATTTTTGGAAATATTTCTAAAGGAAAAAAACAGAAAAAGTACAACCGATATGGTCAACAAGTACAAAATTAGAGTTAGGTAATGCTTCCTGATTTGTGTTGGGAAAAAAATAATAATATAAATACCGTATAACAATTTTGATATTTTTCTAAAAACTCTTGACAAGGAAATAATTGAAAACAATTTATAGTGTTTTTAAGAAAAAGTACCGAGAAGTTAAAAATATGAGACGAAAAACAATGAATTTATAATAGTCTTTTAGAACATATGCAACCATTGTGAACATATACTTTTTCAAAAGACATATTAAAATTTTGGAAAAAAAAATAAAAATAATTGTTTTTTAATTCTGAATTTATGACTTTCGAAATTAATGTTTGAACACATACGATCTTTCAAAGGTTATAGGACGCTTAATAATTGTTAGGCAAAAATTATAAATTCAAATAATAAAAAATAAAAATACAAAAATAAATAACCATCGTTGATAAGTGACGAAGTGCGCCTAATAATTGTGCATCTGTAAGTGATTATTGTAGGATCTAGCCCACTTAGCCCACTTAACCCACCATCTTCAAATGTAATGTTAGAAAATTTCTACAGTTATATATTGGCCCCCACACTCATACATTTCCTATATGGGATAGGGCACTTCATTGTTTATTTCACAAACAAACTACCAACAGTTTGTGGAAGAACAATGAACTACTATACTAGAGCTTACTTGTTCCAAGAAGATCGTTTAGTTTGATGATGATCTCATCATCTTCTTCAAATAAATTTACCCACTCGAGTCTGGCTGCAAGTAATTGATCCATCAGAGGCGGCAGCACTTGCCACAACATGTAAGAATAATTGTGGATCATATGATATTATTAACGGTTTAATAATTATTTAAATGCTGAAAACGTGTTGGATATGAAGAGTTGTAATTTTTATGAAGATAGCATATATAAAGTTGCAACTATCATGAAAGAATATAAGAAGTCTCAATTTTTATGAAGATAAAATATTCTATGTGCTTCAATGGAAGGCATTTATTGAGCGCATAAGGAGTTTGGTCCTCCGTCCCTCCATGTAGAAAATGAATAGTTGTATTCTATCATCCATCATAAAATATGTGAGTGTTGGACATTTGGAGTGTGAAAACTTGGTATGAAGGGAGATTTAAGTACCAAAAGTTAGGAAAGTAATATTTAAGTGCCAAAATCGGAGCAAAATAAATCACTTAAGTGCCAATGGTGAGAAAAACTAGCCAAAATGCTTATGTGGGGATTTTCCGGCGAGGTAAGTACAACACGATATCGTTTTGCACGTTGACGTGGCTAGACAAGTGCAAAACAACGTCGTTTTCCCACTGATGTGGGTAAATAATTAATATAAAAATTAATTAAATTAAATATTCTGAAATTTATTTTAAAAAACAAAAAAAAATATATATATAGAGAGAGAGAGAGAGAGAGAGAGAGAGAGAGAGAGAGAGAGAGAGAAGGATAGAGATTACAGGTGGTGAGGGTCGGCAACAGTGGGGGGAGGGCTGGCCGGGGTCACTGGCCCTTGGCCAGGGTCCAGTGACCTTAACCGATCGAAGGTGAGGACCCATGAGCCCTCACCCAGATCTGGGGTGAGGGTCATGGCCTTCCCCCTGATTCGACCTTTCTCGGTAACGGTGGGGAGGCGGTGGCGGCGATGAGAGCCGCCTACAACTCTCTTCCCTTTTTTTTAAAAAAATAATTTAATTTAAATAATTTTTATATTAAAATTCAAATTTGTGCCAAAATGTCGTCGTTTTTGTGTTTCTTTGCTGAGTCAGCTCTTCGGCAAGCCACGTAGGCAAGCAAAATTAATAAAAAATTGTCATGTAAGATTTCCAGCGGGGTTTACCATAGGTGACATTCAAGTGTCCCATTGTTTTTAAAAAGTGACACTTAGTGTCACTTTCTAATTTTTGACACTTAAGTGTCCCCTCGTGCCAAGTTTTGGCACTTGGGGTATGCTTTTGCCTAAATTATGTGAAGAAAAAGTTGGTTAAGGGAGACAAATTAGATTTCATCATTTTTCCTATTTTTGCAACTTTCAAAAGCTCGAGGTTATTGCTTTCTCAAGGTTATTACTTTCTCAAAGTTATTATTATGGATAAAGATATACATTAATCTCTCTTCTTCTGAATAAATCATAAAGATATAAAATTCTTTTATTATGAATTTCCACGTTATCAATTACATTATTGCTAACAGATGGTATTAGAGCATCGTTTAGGATCTCATGATTTTTGGAATTACTAGAATATATATGGTTTCATTAATGCTCTCCAAGTAATGCTTGCTAAAAATATACCTACATCATATTGAATAATTCAAAGTATTTGCTTAATGAAATCGCACTTAAATTGTTTGGGTTTAGTGCTCTTGGCATATATATATTGTTTCATGTTTTCTAGCATGTTAACTTTTTTTGTTAAATGGATTCACATATTTATATATGAATTGACATAGATTCTTAAGGTATCAGGATGTATAATTTGATTCTCATACCTTTATGACAATTTTATCACAAAAGTGATTAAATCTTAACGTTTAAAGATAATCAAATTATGAAACAATTATTGTGTATTCCAATTTATAAAAAATAAATCATGAATGGTTTGTTAGTCACTAAAGTGGCCGAACCTCAAGGTCTCTTGAACTTTTTAAATTGTATAATATTTTATTTAATTGCCCACGATCAATTGATGGTATGATTGAAATTGATATGTTACATATCCTTATTGGCATCATGGGTATGTTGAGGTTCATTTATTACAAGAACTTAGGGATTCACCCAAAGGTTAATCAATTTTATATAATTTATAAACGTAATAGTTGGTATTTCATATCTCTTGTTAGATTTGTTTGTATATCCAAAGATAGCAGATAAATTTTAATGAGATCTATTTATAATTATCAAATAAAAGTTGTTAGCATCATTATGGTTTAAAGTATATCGTAGGATCACTCAAAGGAGAATTATGATGTGCGTGTATTGTTTTATATAAATATGATTATGTGATATTCTTAAAGCACTATTGTATGGGTGTGGTCGTGCATAGTTGCAGTGTTTGTACCCGTTTCTCTTCATTCGCATGCTTCACTTATTTATTTATTTAATGGAATAAATTTCTCTAATTGGCATGAACAAGTTCAGTTTCACTCAGGTATCGTGGATCTTGATTTGGCACTTCAAATTGAAGAATCGACAACTATTATTGATGAGAGCAGCAATAATGAAAAGTCTTTCCATAAAACTTGGGAAAGATCGAATAGATTATCACAAACAACGTCAAGCCTACTCTTCACAAAACTGATAGTGCTATTTATGACATTTGAGGAAGAACTATCTTAAACTATTGATAAGTCACTTGTTAGTACATTGATAAACACTTTGACCGACATGAAATATGATCATTCGCATACTATGCATGAGCATATACTTGAGCATATACTTGGTACCACCACTCATGATTCAACTATGATGCAACAATTCCATATGATCTAAATCATAAAGCCAAATGAGAACTATGTGTTCAAGGGGAATATAAACAAAGAAAGGGATTGCCATTTATCAGTTAATCTTAGATACTAAACGTTATTTGGATTTATTTCGAACCCTTTTAGTTCTTATATTTTCCCGCAATTTAGTTTAGTTGTCAATACTTAATGTGGTGGGGTTTTCTTTTGAGTTTGATTCTAGATCTTTCAATTTATTTAAGATTATAATCTTGTTAGGATTGAAATTTTATGTGATGGCCTCTACAAGTTTAAGTTTAATAAATCTTGTATCATAATTTTGGCACTAAACATAATTTAGTTTATGAGAATTCTATTTACTTGTGGTATAAATGTTTGGATCACATATCCAAAGAAAGAATGAAAAAATTAGTGAAGAATAAAATTCTTTTGATTTTGGCTTTTACTAATCATAGATTGTGTATTGATTAGATTAAAGGAAAACAAACAAAACCCACTAATAAATGTGCCACAAGAAGTACAAAGCTTTTTGAAATTATACACATTGATATTTGTGGTCCTTTTAATGTTGCATCTTTTTTTATAGAGATTGTAATTTTATCAAATTTATCGATGATTTTCCATGTTATGGTTACAATAAATCTCAATCAATAAATACACTTGAGGTATATTATAAAGAAATTGAGAGGCAATAAGATAATAAGATCAAAAAGATGTTGTCAATATTATGGAAAGTATAATGAATCAGGACAATGCCCATTTCGATTTTCTAGATTATTTGAAAGATATGGTACCTGTGTTCAATACATGATGCTAGGTACACCATAATAAAGTGGTGTAACAAAAATGCGTAATCATACTTTAATTAAAATGGTTAGAAATATGATGAATTTATCTTTATCTTTATCTTTGTAGATGTACGAATTAAATACTTTTATACATTTATTAAAAAGGTTCCTAGTAAGGTAGTTTCAAAGACTCTCTTGAAATTGTGGGCAGGAAAGAAACCTAGTTTACTACATCACACCAGCATGTTTGGGGTTGTCTAGCAGAAGAAATAATTTACAATCTACATGAAAAGAAATAAGACTTTTGAATGACCAATGATTACTTCATTGATTATGTAGAGATATCTAAAGGGTATAAATTTTATTGTTCTAATCATAGTTTAAGAATTGTTGAATATGAGAACGTTAAGTTCATTGAAAATGGTGACATCGGTCGGAGTGAAAAAGAATGCGATGTTTGCATTCAAGAAGTAAAGGTGGAAGTTTCCATACCCTAAACTTTTAAAGTTGTTATTCTTGATATAATAATTCAATACAGCAATAATCAAGAATAATAAATAAATAATCAAACATTCTATAATAAAGATATCAATGTTAAACCTATTGTAGTTGAATGACAAGAAATAACATTAAGAAGATCTCAAAGAGAAAGGAGCTTAGTTAGTTCTAATGACTTTGTGGTTTATCTATGAGTCATAAATTGACTTAGGAATTAGTAATGATCTAGGTTCATTTTTACAAGTCATGTAATGTGATAATTCAACTAAATAGTTTAATGCTATGGAAGAAGAGTTAAAACTTATGAATCAGAATCAAGTTTGGACTATTCTGCAACAATCAAAAGCTTGAGTTTATTGCTTTCTCAAGGATATTGTTATGGACAAAAGTATGCCTTAATCGCTCTTGTCTGAATAAAGCATGAAGAATTACAATTCATTTATTATCAATTTCCACATTATCAATTACATTATTGCTAATAGAAAGGACACCATCAGCCTTTTGGAGCGACCGTGAGCAACCCTCGCCCTTTTTCCCATGATATTTTCTTAGCATTGCGGTTAGATGTTGTCTCGGGGCATCTAGGCACAAGTTTTGTTTCTATCATACTGTCCAGTACGTATGCTGTCCAATGCTTAAAAAAAGGCAAGAAGAAATGAAAAGACATTGGGGTTGATGCCATCCTAACTATAAATCTTGTTTCGTGAGAAAATTAGATTATTGTATAGAATCATGGATGATGCATCTGGTTGACAGTTTTTAAAGATTCGGTCACAAAGTATGGCCAATACTTAGACCATCATATGGCCCATTTTTTGAATAATGTCCCTTGGGACCAAGTATACAATCTGATAATGACTATCTATTTCTTGACATATGAATGTATCAATATACATGTACATGGTTCCTCCCTGGTATACTATTCACGGATGCTCTCTAGAGGGGCGATTTTTGCATTGTTCCTGCTCTCTGGTGCGCAGCTGATTCCCGAAGTTTTGATCGGTGGTTGAGGCTGATTTTTGGAGGGAATGACCGTCTAGCAGCCCCCTTCAAGCCTTCAAGAGCGATCGCCTTGGTATGTTCTCTTTGTGTTGCAATGCTCCTGCTGGTTTAGGGTTTGTGTGGTCGTCTATGGGTTTTTGCTTCGTGAATTCTTTGTTGTGATGGCTAGCAATTTGGTGTTGGCCCATAACATTGGGGATGGTCCTAGTGGTTGAAGCCTGTCCCCCCCCCCCCTTCCTCGCCCAAGCCCATCTGCCTTCTGTTGGTGGTGAAAAGGTAGACTTGAGATGAGCTGTTCCGTCTCCGTCTTTCACGAAGGAAGACTTGCGGATGTCCCGTCCCTTGCAACCTCCTACTGGGCCTTGAGGTAGAAGCCGAGCTAGGTCGGGCTCCATACGCCCTCAACCAAGAGATCAGCAAAGAAGGGATTTGAAAGCCCCTCTTGCCCATTCTTGGGTTAGTGTCGCGAGTGTTCTAGTGAAGGGCTATGAATTGGAATTCATTCCTCATTCCTTTGTGAATAATAAACTTGCTGTTGAATTATTTGCGGATATTCTAGAAGCTGCTGATCCTAAGTGGCAAGAATGCCTTGTGGGCTATTTTATTGGGAGGATGCTACTTTTCAAACTAATCCGAAACAGCCCTCAAGAATGCTTGGGGTCTGAAACTGGTGGAAGTGATGGCGAATGGCCAGGGATTCTATTTCTTCCATGTTCCTGATGGCAATTTTCGCAAGAAAGTCTTGAAAGGAGGGCCTCTCATGGTTGCAAGAGTTCCCTTAATCTTGCAACAATGGAAACCCACGCTGGAACTCAAGAAAGATAGTCATTCGGGTATTCTGGTGTGGATTAGGCTGATGAATCTTCCCCTTGCTTTCTGGTCTTTGTAGGGGATCAGCGCCGTTGCTAGTGCGGTAGGAAAACCACTTTATGTCGACTTGCGTACTGAGCAAATGAAGATGCTCACTTTTGCTAGAGTTTGTGTTGAAATCTTAGCTTAGCAACCAAGGTGTGAGGCTGTTGAAGTTGTCTATCATGGTGAATCCTACTCAGTGGTGGTGGAGAATGAGTGGAGGCTAATTGCGTGCCCAAGCTGTGGCACCTTCGGCCATAAGTGTGCAGCGCCCCCCGGCCATTCAACTGCTGAAGTTACTGCCCAGCAGGTTCCTGTTGGCGAATCCCCTGCTCCTTGGCCCCAGCTAATGGTGCGGCTGAAGCTCCTGGAGTTGTGGATGCCAAAGGGAGTAAGCTTGTGGGTGGGAGGGATTTTCATCCCTTGCACGATAGTATGTCTAATGCTGGTTGCTTTGATGCTAGACGAAAGCAGGTCCAATCAATGGACAAGATTGTTGCTCCTGAAGTCGGTCATTCCCCTGCTCCGACCAACGCAGAGCCTCCTCTAGGGACTGAGCCAGGGTGGAAGCAAGTAAGGGGAAAGAAGAAAAAGCCTCCCGTAGTGAAGGTTACTGCTCTGTCTAGTTTGGTACCTTCAAGCGAAGGTGGACAGTCCCTAAAACTGAAGTATATTGTCTCTGGGAAGGTTATACCTTTTACTTCTTATCGTAAGGCCTAGACAAGTTCGAGGAACCTTCCAAAGTTAGATGATGCTTGTTCCATCCCGGTTGTAGGGCCGACCCTACCGGTACTTCTATAGCCCCAGCCAGCTCGGGTGATGATTTTGGTGGCTCAGTGAGCATCTTTAGCAGCTCTGATGATGAAGACCTGCTCTCTTCTTGTCTCTCTTTTCCGAGAGCCCCTCTTGTTCTTGTGAAGCTTGAAACCATGCAAGACAAGTTGCTGACTGTCTGCTCGGATCCGCTCCCTTCTGCTCTACCTGCTCCAGCATCCAGTTGGCGTAGGTATAGAAGGAAGAGGTAACCCTCCCTCCTTGCTCTTTTTTGTAAATGTATATAACTTTTTGGAACATTAGGGGTATTATTGACCCCATCAGGCGGGCTAAAGTCAGGAGTTTGATCTCTTCAAATAATCTTTGTCTTGTTGGTCTTCTTGAGACTAAAGTCCTGGAGTCTCTCTTCCAATCCATCTCTTCGAGTCTGTTGACGAGGTGGAATTGGTTAGCAAATTATAAATTCTTCCCACGGGGTAGAATTTGGGTTGGTTGGAACCCTGAGTTGGTTAGTTTTGAAGCCTCATCTATTAATGCTCAAGTTGTCCATGGGAGTCTGAAATTTCTTTTGTCCGGTTTGGTTTGTTGCATTTCTGTGATTTATGGCGAACATACCTTTATAGGCCAACAGCCTCTTTAGGCAGATCTCGTCTAAAAGAATAACCTCTTGCAGGATTTGGCCTAGCTTGTGGCTGGCGATTTCAATGCCATCAAAAACCCGTTGGACCGGATTAGTAGTTCAAATACTTGGATCCCCTACTTTGATGAGTTCAGCCAATGCTTAGCTCGGACGGAGCTAGAAGATCTCAGGTACGTTGGTCTTCGCTTCACCTGGTCCACTTTCTCTGGAGCTAGTCGTAAGCTAACGAAGATAGATCAGGTTCTGGTGAACACTAAATGGAGGTTGGATTTCTCCTTCTCGAAAGCTTCTTTCCTTACCCAGGGTATCTTTGATCACACCCCCATGGTTGTTAGAGTGCTACAACCGGTTCACAGGAGGAAACCTTTCAAGTTTTTTGACTTTTGGACTAAGCACCCAGCTTTCCATTCTATCGTCAAGCAAGTTTGGGAGAGCCCGAGAGAAGGTGTTCCCATGTATAGACTAGTTTGCAAGCTAAAGTCCCTTAAAAGCCGTCTTAAGCTGCTCAATAGAGAGTCGTTCTCTAATATTTCTGAGAGGACTGCATAAGTGAGGAATGCTCTTCGGCTTACCCTGATTAGCCTCCAGCAGGACCCGACCAGTGTTGCTCTTGTAGAATTGGAGAAGTCTCAGCATCAAACCTTTGTGGACCTGCAAAGTTGGGAAGAGTCTTTTTACAAGAAAAAAAAATCTAGAGTCAAGTGGCTTCAGGAAGGGGACCGGAATACCAAGTTTTTCCACTATTCGGTCAACATAAGATAGCTAAGGAACAAGATCCTGTCTATTATGGATTCCTCTGGCTTTCTGGTCACGGAACCAGAATTGGTGCAGCAGGTCTTTGTCTCCTATTTTAGAGACCTTCTGTCGCCGCAAGCCGTCCCATTGAGGCCTTCCTTGCAAGAGCTGCAGGAGGTCATTCGGTATCCACTCACTGGTGAGCAAGTTAGTGCCCTCTCTTGTCCGGTTAATGATTATGAGATCCGCAATACCCTTTTTTCCTTACCTCGAGGTAAGGCACCTAGGCCGGATGGTTTTACTGTTAAGTTCTTCAAGAGTAATTGGGAGATAGTAAAGCCGTTGGTTCTAGCGGCTGTGAAGGATTTCTTCACCTACGACTGCCTCTTACGGGAGGTAAATAACAGTATTCTAGCTTTGGTGTCTAAAGTTCCTAATGCATGTGCAGTTTCTGATTTTAGGCCTATTGCTTGCTGCAATATCATTTACAAAGTTATCACCAAGATTCTGGCTAACCGAGTAGTTGTTGTTCTTCATGACTTAATAAGCCCCTCTTATAATGCTTTTGTCAAGGGTAGGAGAATCAGGGATAACATTCTTTTGGCACAGAAGCTTTTTGCTGGTTTCCACCTTGACCCCTATTTGCCAAAGTGTGTAATTAAGGTGGATTTCCAGAAAGCATATGATACTGTTGATTGGGATTTCCTCGAGCTAACTCTTACAGCTTTTGGTTTCCCTAAGTGGATGATTCGGCTCATCATAGTTTGTGTCCGTACTCTGAAGTATTTCATTTCAATTAATAGGAGTTACATGGTTTTTTTTTTCCCTGGTGGCTAGGGCCTTCGGCAGGGGGACCCTATGTCCCCTATCTATTTACATTAATGATAGAGGTTTTTTTTGGGGTTCTCAGCTCTCGCGCTAGGCTCTCAGAATTCAAATATTTTTGGAGGTGTAAAGCTTTAAACTTGTCCCACATTTTCTTTGCTGATGATGTCTTCCTTTTCTGTAAAGCAGATTTAGTATCAGTTTCTCTTTTAAAAGGAGGCCTTGATACATTTTCTTCCTAGAGTGGGTTGAAGCCAAATATAAACAAAAGTGAGGTTTTCCTTGCCAGGGGGGTCCTCTTCCTTAAGGAATCTTATTCTTCTGACCCTTGGCTTCCAAGAAGGAAAACTGCCGGTGCGGTATCTAGGGGTGCCCATTATCTCCTCGAGGCTTGAGAAGGTGGATTGCGTTGTCCTTATTGACCGTATCACATCCAGGGTCCAATCTTGGGCCTAGCGGTTTCTCTCCTTTATAGGACGACTCCAGTTGATCAGGTTTGTCCTTCACTCTATCCAAGCTTTTTGAGCTAGTGTGATTATCATTCCTTGTTCCATGTTGGACCGCATAGAACAAACCTTGAGACAATTTCTCTAGAAAGGCCCTGGTCTTGGTGTTGGTGGGGCTAAGTCTCCTGGGAAGATGTGTGTCTCCTGAAGGATGAGGGAAGGCTGGGTATTCGCAAGTTACGTGATTACAATAAAGCTATCATGCTCAAGTATATTTGGATTCTATTTACGGACAAAGAATCATTGTGGTGCAAATGGATTCACTCAAGCTTCTTAAAAGGAAAATTTTTTTGGGTGGCTAGCAAACCAACCTTTTGTTCGTGGGCTTGGAAGAAGATCTTGCAGCTAAGGAGGGAGTTTTTTATTCTTTCTTTGGAGAGTTGGTCATGACCTATCAGTGTCCTTATGGTTTGACCATTGGCACCCGAGAGGCTCGTTGAACTTATTTTTTTTTTGGTCTCTTTTATCTATAGCTTGGGCCTCTCTAGGCAAGCGACGGTGGCGGACCTTTTCTCCCCTTCTGGTCATACCATCAAGACCTTCTTGAAGACGTGGGATTTTCCCCTTCCTACACTATCTCAGACCCTTGATCGGTTTCGCTAGCTTGGGAACTCTTCCGGTGTCTTCTCGGTTGCCTCAGCTTGGGAAGCTGTCGGGAGGAAGAAGGACCGTGTCCCTTGGGCCTCGCTTATTTGGAACAATTTGATCGCGCCTAGATTTCAATTCAACCTCTAGCTGATTACTAGAAACCATCTTCCTACCCAGGTTCTCCTCCTCTCCTATGGTAGAATTGATAGTGGGTTGTGTGCCTTTTGTAACTCTAGGCCCGACTCCATCAACCACCTTTTCTTTGGGTGTTGCATCTCGACTAGTCTTGCTTTTTTTGGGGCTGCTAGATGCAATCTTCCGTGGAGAAATAGGTCTTAGTCGTAGAACCTCCAATGGGCTTTGAAGTTCCTTTCAGGTAAGGATTTCCTTCACTACATTGCCCGGTTCTCCTTTGGCGCCCTATGCCATTTGCTTTGGAAGAAGATGAATAGTATTATTTTTAGGGGAGAAGTGTTGGTGATTTCGGCTTTGAAAAACCATCTTATCAAAGTGGTTAGGGACAAGGCTTTGACCTTCAAAAATGTGATGGATAACCCAAGAAATAGGAGGCTCCAACGTATGTGGGGATTCGACCCCTCCATTTTCTCTTCTACGACCTTGGTCTTTCCTAATTAGTGGTGAACGCATTGGTTACCTTGGTTGCTGTTCTTTTTGCGTTGTTTCACTGGTTCTTTTCTAGACTTGGAGCTATGTCGAAGGATTCGCCTTACTACCTTATTGGTGTTTTACTATTGGAAGCTTCTGGTTATGATGGTTGGTGACTTCGGTGGGCTAGTCTGTGCTACTGTTGGATCCGTCCGCTCAACAGATGGCTGACTTTTGTTGTTGCCTGCTGCGGTTCTCCTTGGTGGCTCCTCCCTTTTGGCGATTGGCTGGTTGATGATCTAGTGATGGCGGATGTGGTCATGTGATGGCTTACTCTTGTGTCTCTTTCGGCCTTGTTGCTGCCCTAGCTCCCATTCTTTCTGCTAGTTGTTAGTGCCTGTTGTTTATGCTATTTTGGCTTCTGTTTGTTTTGTTACTGCTTTGTTTGCGATTTTTCTTTCGACTCCCTTCCACTCGTTCTAACTTGTTGTCATTATGAGTGTAAGTTTTTGGCGTCATATCCTCTTGTATAGTTTGGTTAAAGCTCAATATATTTTTTACCGTTACATGTACACGTTCTTTACCCAAAAAAAAAATATACATGTCCACGTTTGTATGTATATACACGTATGTGGAAAGAGATATTTGGATTTTAGAAAAATATGATGAGGACATTAAATGATGTTGGGAAGGTGGGGAGATTCTTGAATATAGTAAGAGGATGAGATGAGTGGAGGATAATGTAGGGAAGGCCTTAGTAAATGAGGTCTACCAAAGTTTTATGGAAATGACATCATGCAATTGTCGAGACACAATGACTTCTTCAGATCCATCACCATCCCAAACAAAACCCGCCACCTAACTCTCTTGAGAATGCATGCATGTTATTTACGGCCACACATATATCTTATCCTTCATTTCTTTCCTTTTCCTTCTTTCGAGTGTAGTTAACAAATGCCTATGAGTCACTTGAACCGAAATGATTATAATTTGGTGCACCGAGTGCGTAAAAAAATCATCATACAAAACGATTCAGGTGCCAACACAAATCCAGTTTTTTCTTTTTAAGTAAGTGAATTTATTCCACTAATGCACGAAAACTTCCATTTCATGATTGCTATTGTAACATATATGTTACATCAGCAATGGTTCAATTTTCCAAATATCAATTTGTTATAACATGAGAAGAGTTGTACTCTTGAAGTTCCAAAATTTCTGTAAATGATCACTTTCAACAAAGTTTATTACTTTATAATTTTTTTATATGTACCTAATTTTGGAGAAGTTTCTCTAATATGGACCGATCTGAGTGATCATATGCCTAAATATATAAATTTTCTAATGCTTCCAAAGATAACCTTACAAATTCTCATTCTGTTAATCTAGAAAGACCAATGTTTATAAAAATCGTGTGCAAAATGACAAATCCGTTTGGACCTCATCTCTGAATTCCCCATCCTCCCATTTTTGTCATTTTCTTTTGTCAGGCTTATCCTCCCTCCCTCAGGCATTATTGAGCCAACAAATCTCACCAAACTCTCTTTAGCTTTTTCCTACCGTCCGCTGTTTTGCTATCTTGCGCACCGAGCGCAGTTTGCGCATTGCCCGTCGAGTAGGGAAGATAAGGAAGAAATGTCACTTTTCCCTGACAACTACTCATGACTGACATCGACCGCACTTATGCTCGATTACAGTTCACGGATGTCTACATTATTGGAATCCAAAATCGATGGTTTCTAGAAGGATTACCAACATTATATAACCAATCGTTCTTGACTCTTTTCTTGCCTAAAAAAAATGTTGATTTGTTTTAATTAAGATAATGACTTCTTTAACACGTAACTCTTAAATAGATATTGACTTTTTTCCCATTGTGATAGGAATTATATTGATTTCTAAACTTTTGATGTCAATGATAAGAAATATCATAATGATACGTCCATAATGTGTATTTGAAAACTTGATTCAAAATCGGCAAAATTAGTTGAGAAGTTGAAGATTTCCAGATGAGAGCTGGAATTCACATATTTTAATTTTATAAATCATGTGCGAACTGTTTCGAAATTTGAGTAGATATCTTTATATATTCAGAAAGAAGTAATTATTTTTTCTCCAACAAGTTTCAATGTGTCTCATAAAACTTTGGAAAGCCCATTGGTCAAACCTCTTACATCCATCAGTGTTACCTCTATGACTGTTGCATTGAAATAGGAATTCATCCACATTTTGTTAGAGAATTGGGAATGAAAAGAAAAACATGGAAGGAAACCTATGGTTTTGTTTATGAATAAACACTGTCCTTGAAGTTTTAAGTTCCTCTATTGTAAATTTTGCAATCACAGTAAGTCAACGACAGTAAATTTTCAACTTCTTATAATGATTTTCCAAAGAAAAAGATGAAGCGAAAGGGAATCAATATTTTAATTGTGAGAAGAAATTTGTTTCTAGACGTTAAATTCAACAAGACAAAAGCAGCAATTCTGATCGGGGAAAATATGAACAAACATGTCCATTTATTCTCATATCCCTATGTCATAAGCTAAAAAGTGTGACTCTGTTGAATTAAATTAATTAATTGCTGATTCCGAAAAGTCACAAATCAATATTTAAACATGTCTCTTCAGATCTAAAAGCATTAAATAAATTAAAATGAACGTTGAAAATTTCAATCTCTTTTGTTTCTTTTTCTTTAAATTTCCTTCAATTATTTTCGATCGAACGATTCGTGTGGCCCAAAGAGAAATCAATGTGGAGATATATGTGGTAGGTATGACTGACAGAAGTGATTGATAATTATATATTATATATATATGATTATATATATAGACACACACATGTATGTATATTCAATGGCTACATTTTTTCCCTTGCATGAACCAATGGGTTCAAGTGTCTTGCGGTACAAAACAACACGGCGCCATTAAAAGATCCCCCGGGACCGATCGATACGGGGCCCGCCGCCGCAATGCGGCCACGAGGGCCACGTCGGACTTGGGGTCCACACAAAAAGAGAGGGAATCGGAGCCAGAGGTAACTATCAACGGTGGGGTCCACTCTCCTCGCCTTTCCACTCTTTTTCTCTCTCTTTCAATTCAGATCGCAACGTTTTAGCAGGTTACTGGCTGATTCCACCGAAAACAAACAAACGATGACGACAATAATAATCATCGGGCTGCGTTTTGATGCCAAAGTAACATGTTATTGTTTGTGTTACATTGACATAAATTAGATGGGCTTAATTTGTACTTTCAATCATTTTTAATTATCATTCTTTATTAACTGCCAACGCATCGGTCACATTCATCATTTTATTTCTAAATCGATATTATTCAATTTATCAAATTGAATTCATTTGATATTATCTAGTACTTCTTAGAGCAAAGTCTTGACTATCAGCCGATTTCAACTTTGAGTGTTAGTTTTTTAAGAGGAAAGAATTTCTCAATCTGGAATTAGCCTAAACTTATTACATATTTTATAAATTTGCTGGCCTCTCAATTTTGACAAACTATATCATGAGGCATACTCTCATGCACACATAGGATTGCATAATTGACTTCTGTACTTACGTGTGATCTTTCGATAAGAGTGGTTTATTTTAATAAATGCACACCCCACAAAGCCTTCATCTTAATATTGTAGACAAATTTCAACTATCATTAGAACCATATATTGTATTTTATCTTTATATATAATGCGGTAATTGAACTTCATTGATATAATTAATTGTTAGGAAAAATTTCCATTTAAAAAATATATATTTTCTTTCTTTCGTACATTGTGCATCAGGTTTGTGGTAAGAATCACAATACGCACCCTTTATGCACAATCATTCCAAAGAACCGGTTCTTGAACAAGATGATTTTTGCTTAATGAGCTTCATTGTTTAAATATTATCTCCTTGATTGTAGTAGAACCCAGTTAACTTGTATATATGAAACTGATCAATTATTATGGAATAACTAAAGAACAGTAACTAATGTAGGGTACAAATTTGTAATAGGACATCATCATATAGCTTACGGATAAGGACAAAGATGATTTTATTAGGAAGCGAGGATTCACAAGAGTGAAGTAGATGGGACCCGCACGTCACGGTCACATGGTGGGAATCAATCTCCCAGTTATCTTGATGTCATGCGATAATTACTCTATTGATAGTGAGACAAGCAATAATCTACGATATAACCAAACCTAATCCCGACTAAAATTTGTAAAGAAGAGATAGATTGGGGATGGTTAACCCTAGATAAGCTTCCAAAAATGTCTCTACCTAACCCCCACATTAAGAAAGAGGACAGAGAAGGGTGGAAATGTTAAAAAGCGACTCCCTTTTTCCACGTAGCAAAGGGTCTTTTTTTTATTATATTTGGATATTGTCAAAAAAAGGAAAAATGAAAGTATAGCCACCAACCATTTGTCCTTTTGCTCTTTTGTTATCTCTTCCTTTGATCGCTTTTATAATGTTGGGGAGGATTCTTGTGTTTCTTCTTTTAGCCGGAGTTTGTTTTTAACAACATAGATAGGTGCCTCTCCCTTGTCATTTGCTTTCTGTACCCTAAATTTTCCCTTTTATAAGAGGTTGGTAATACATCCTTATGGGGACAATCACATCAAATTTTTGTAAGGTGGTGTTTCCAGGTATCAATCTAGAAATACAAGTGAGAATGCCTAGCAATTAGATGAGTCAATATAGTCGGACTTTAGTGGCATTAATCACAATTAATTTAGGTAGTTTCCCATTAAAATGGTGGACTTAGGCCCCTTGACCTAGATTTGGTACCTAAATTTTGAGGGCCTTTTTATGTTACGAAATTCACATTTACAAGGTGTTTAAGCCATTCACTTAAGGTTCATAAGGCAAAGAGCAAGCATCATTGGTAAAATTTCATCAACATGCTTAGATATTTTATATGAATTTTGAATTCGTTTCAAATTAATTTATTAGGTCATAAATTTAAATGATTCTTGAATTGTAAGTCCCAAAGTGGTGAGCTTATTCAAGTCAAGATTGCCTATATTCTTTCATATTTTTTTTTTCAAAATGTAAAGTTTATATGACTTTTTGTTAGTTTGATAACCTTGAAAGGGGATTAAATAAACAATGACCATATAACTTTTCCATGTGGTAAATGTTGACCCGCGCATCCACAGATAAAAGCTTTTTCAAATTGTCGTACACCTGCTCAAATTCCGCACTCTAATGATGTAAACTATACTTCCCGTTAGAAAACTAAATTTAGTGATGAGCGCCTATTTTTAGCAATCGTATCTATTTTTTTTAAACGCCACCATGACATATACTCTTTCCATAATTAGGGAATCTTTCGTGCAAATGATTTGTTTTATTAGCGGTGTTTTTAGTACAAATGGAGCTTTCAAGATAGGCGGAAGAGATCTGACCTAATTTAACTACGTAGGATGCTCCTCACATTGATATGGAGGTCTAGTAACCTTCCCACTTTACCAACTTTTGACTTGGTGACTAACCTATGGACTTCAATTTGAGTGTTATTAAAGGACGTGACCATCCTAATGTTTGGTTTAAGGGGTTATCTACATGTAATAGAAAAGAGATCTACCCTAAAAAAATGAAAATGATCTTTTTGATGCATAGCATGATCCAAGCATGTAACTTTTCTTTCGAAGAAATTGATAATTGGAAGATTACATGATGCCAAAAAACTCACACAACATTTCTACATTAGAAGTCACGAATAAGTGCAAAATAAATCCTTGACGTTTTGGAAGAGCGGTCAACTAGATGCTTAACATTCATTTTGGTCAATTAAACCCTTAAAATTTGATGAACATGTAATCAAGTCCCAAACTCGCTGTCTTATGCATAAGGATGGGAATGGGGTAGGGCGAGGCCGGGATTGCCTTTCCCAGCCCCTTGCCCCGTCGCATGACATTATCAGTGTCCTCATCTCCATCCTGTGTCCCGCACGAGGCTAGGAGGAGAACCTAATCCTCACCATTACAATAGGCATTGGGCCCTTTATCCCCATCCTGTTTGCCCTGTCTAGCTTAGAGAATGCATTATCACTTGACATTACAAAAAAAATTACAATAATATTGTAGAGATATTTATCATGCTCATAATAATCTTGTTAAGCACATTTATTCACCTATAAACACATTTACAAAAGGAAACATGTGTTCAATCTACCAACACATTCACATTTTGCTCTGTACGAGTTCTGCACAAAAAGAATGATATGTAGTCTTTGTAGTTCGAGTAGTACTACAACTACCCATTATTTGGGAGATTGTGAGTTCAAAGAAGTGAAAAAATTCGGAAAGGGAAGGCAAGTGGAAAAGATGAAATTTTTTTGGTAACTAAGTAATAAAATAGACAACTTTTTATACTTGTTTTGCCATGCCTACTCACATGAAAATCTTATATTTCCATCAAGATACCACTTTTCTAGTAATGTGTGGATGCGAAACTGAGAGCCGTATAAGATTTCCGACATCGAAAACCTACTAATAGTGAGCCTAGAATTTGATTGTGCCTTTTTTAATATTGTAAGGATTCAATTGACCAATAGCCAAAATGTTAAGACATGATTGTGTACTCATCTCAATTAAAATTCTGTAGAAGCTACAATTTGCAAACTCAAGATTAGAGTAAGGGGCCCGAAAAAAAAAAAAAAGTGAATGGAAAACCAATCAAGGTAGGGTTTGTTGGGGTTGGCTCATGGGATGAACTGGTAAATATTAGGTTGGTCGAATTATGGTGCTAGGGATAGCTGTTAGTTCGTTTGCGCTTTTAATATTACTTTTCGTTTGTGCTTTTATTGCAATTGTGCAGGAGATGGGCTACCAACCACTCCATCCACCCTATCATCTCCTCCTCTCACATCTTATCCAATTCCTTCAAATGGAAAATGAAAAGGATTTTCCTTTTTTTTTTTGGGAGCCCAGAAAAGACAATGCTTGTAAGGTTTTTGTCGCACGGTGAATCCCTCTCTTAACGCCGGGGCGGGGGCGGGGCCGGGGGTGGTGGTTTGGGTTTTGGGGTTGTGGTGGCGTTCAGTCAAGAAGGATTTGACCTTAAATCGGATGAAAATTACCAAGTAATAATGATTATCCACTGTTCTATGGAATCTTTATCTAAAACTAAAACTAAAACCCTTTTTGTCCCTTTGTTTATACTTATGAAAAAGAATGATGGTCTCGAAAGTTGGTAATAAATCTTTTAACTAGGTGTTGTTGGGTGAACTGGGCAACGGTTCAGGGGCACAAGTACTTGATTTTTTTTACTTTTTTTTTTTGGGTCGAACAAGTACTTGTTGTTCAATGTCTTTTAAGACATATCATTGTCATGTTTTTTTTTTTTTTTGGGAAATTTATCCTTTTCATCAAAATAAAAAAAAAAAATAATCATGCTGGTCTCCGCAGATATCTGGTAGACGTTGGTAGCTAGCAACAACCACCATATTAATTTTGTGTCTCCCTTTTTTGGTCTTTGAAGAAGTCTTAAATCATATTTTGAAAAGGTCTTGATTTTTTCATATGGGAAAAGTTCGACATGATATCACGGAAGTAAAGTCAAGAGAAGTCTATTATACTGAAGATGTTATATCCTTCATTCATCTCTTTAACTGGTAATATTTCTATTTAACCTATGAAGTCGCTATTAACCAGGACCCCAAATAAGAATTTAGAGAAAAGGGTAAAAGAGAGAGAGAGAGAGAGAGAGAGAGAGAGAGAGAGAGACAACAAAATTAACAAAGAGATTTCAACTAATAACAATCTCTTCATCATTTCTTCGCTGCACAATTATCCATCTTCTTCACCAAAATTCAGCTCCTATAATCCAAAACACTTGCCTTCAAGCCCAAGAAGTCATACCCAACACTAGTTTCACTCTCGATCACTCCAACACTGCAACTGCAATTTTTGCTATTTTTCAACCCCAAATTACACTCCAGACACAAATCACTTTTCCTACCAGTGAATCTCAAGATTGGCTCAGGCTGATGCAGTTGATGAGAAGGAGGGCTGATTCCGAGCTCAAGATTCAAGTCAGGACACCTTTCTCGAGCCGACGATGCCACGTCTGCCGACTCTTCTAAGTTGCACATGAAGTTGAGCTCTGCGTTGTTCTTCATCTCTTTGATCTCCTTAGAATTAGCAGCAAAAGAAATGGTGGGCTCGTCATGGTGATCTTGTGCGGGCTCATTGATCAGCCTGTGAGTGGCCGGATCGATGCCTCTGTTCAAAAGCTTCCTCCTTATGTGCGTGTTCCAGTAGTTCTTGATCTCGTTGTCCGTTCTCCCCGGCAAACGCCCAGCAATGAGCGACCATCTGTACAACAACCCAGGTGGACAATAAGTACAAATAAGGTAGATGAAGTTGATTCACAAGGAGACGATGAAGCAGGTGCATAATCTTAGGAGGAGGGTTTGGTTCGATTCAAAGAGAAACAAAAGAAAAAGAAAAAAAAGAGGCTGTCTAATCTCTACGTGCTCATCCCATATTTAAGTTAGGTATAAGCTATGGGGGGATGTAGAAAATAATCGAAAACTGCAGTGGAGCTTACTTGTTACCAAGAAGGCTGTGCAGTTTGATGATGATCTCATCCTCTTCTTCGGTGAAGTTGCCCCGCTTGAGGTCCGGCCGCAGGTAATTGATCCACCGGAGGCGGCAGCTCTTGCCACAGCGGAGGAGGCCGGCGGCCTTGGGGAGCGACCGCCAGCAACCCTCGCCGTGCGCTCTTATGTAGGCAATGAGCTTGTCGTCCTCCTCCTTCGTCCATGCGCCCTTGTTTGTGTGAGCCTTCTCGCAGCAAGGAGACCTTCCCATGTGGTCGATGTTGTTGTCGTTGATGATGATGATGGTTATGATGATGATTTTGAAGAGAGAGTGTGAACAAGAATTTCCCTAAGTTGGACTAGAAAAAGTCTGTAGCTAGTTCAGCTGTTTGAACTGTTGTTCTATTAGTAGTAGAGACCCAGAATGGTGGGGAGAGAAAATAAAATAGAGATAACAACAGGTTTCTTTCTTTTTCCCCTAATTTGCCTTTTTGGTATTTTCACATTGTACCAAAGAGAGAGAAGCTGGCCCCATTTGTGAGGGATCAACTTGATATTTTATAATCTCGACTCTCTCATGAGAGAGAGAGAGAGAGAGAGAGAGAGAGCTTCTAGATGAGAGTTGGTGAGACAGGTAGAAGGAGTGGCCGGTGACTTTCTCTCTTTCTCTCTCCGTGACGATAATGGGATCACACAATCACATTGAATGAGCTGAGAAAGAGACTATTAAAAAGTATTAACTGGAGGGTAACCTTTCAGGTAGGTGTAAAGCAAAGGGGTTTAAAGTGAGGGACCCGGGGTGTAATAATTGCGAGATCTCTCCCTCCTCACTTGCCTAAATTTTGAACAACTTCATAAATAATTCAGTTAGCTCTCAAGATCTCCCCCTAACTCACTGGACAAAGTGTACCAGACTCCACGACCCAACTCGAATAATTATATCGTGTTGGTGGAACTAACACTCTTGGTGGGTTTCTTCAAAGTTATACCATGTATTGTCCCTTTATGAGGCCAACTTAGCCCCAGTCCACCATGTTCATTAAACAAACAGGGTACAAACGTGGGATTTATGGGGTCTCCTCCTCATCAGGTATTCGCCCAACCTTAACCAGCTACATTGTTGGCGGTACATTCCTTAAAAGACCATTGAAGGATGAGTACGATTGACGTGCAAAATCGATCTACTAAGTTATTTGGGTAATTGTATTATGATGTCATAATGAGTGATCTTTATTCAAATGTTGAATAGTAGTCGATCATTTCGTTTTACAGATCAATTTTTTATATTAATTTTAAAATTTGCGATATTATTTTTTAATATGACGGCTCTTGTATATTACGTTTGTTGCTCTTGCACATTTCATATTAGTTCCCAGGTATGTGTTTCCCAACATCATCAACCAAGTGATGGATGGAACATGATTTTCTTCTCCCACCTTTAAATCTAAAACTTTTTGCACATACAAATTTCACCAAAACTTTTCCCCTAGATTGCATATCGACCATATAAGCCAATGACAGCTGCATTTGCTCAATCGATCAAATCATTCCTTGTCTTGTACTAAAAGACATGTGAACATTTGTTTTGTGACCGTGCAAGACTATATAATATGATTAATGGAGCGGTTAACAAGGAAAATGATATTTTAGAACATGAATATGGTATTTTAGTTCGTTGGTTGAGGTGGCTTTTGGGAAAAAAAAAACATGTCGTTTGGCTGCACTTTCGTGCATATATGTGCTTTGGATCTACTTTGGATCTTAATTCTCACCATGCATATGTATGTGTGAGAGAGAGAGAGAGAGAGAGAGAGAGAGAGAGAGAGAGAGAGAGAGAGAGAGAGTTTCTAGAAGATGGAAACGAGGGGTTGATGACAGGTAGTAAAAATATATGGTTGTGATTGTAGCTCACCTTCCACTTTTCTGGTTTTTCCTTTTCCCCAACTCCTTTTGGTTCAAGTTTAGGCCCGAAGACCTCAAAAAAAAAAAAAAAAAAAAAAAAAAAGGCACAACCGCAAACAAATTTATATATGTGTACAAACAATTTTAAAAGGAAAACCATCTTTAAAAGTAAGGTAAAAAATAGAATGGTTTAAAAGTATAAACCAATCGTACGACAACCGATTCAATCTTAAACTTTTTAATTATATTAATGTAGTTCTAAATCTTTTAACAATTTGCCGTTTTAGTCCTAAACCTTTGGCCAAAATGACTACATTAACAAAATGTCAAAAGATTTAGGACTGAATTGTCAAATTATTTTTGACTTAAAAAAAAATTGGCAAATCATCAAAATCTTGAGAACTAAATTGGCACAACAACTACTGACAAAAAAAAATTGGCACAACTAAAAGATTTATGATTTAATTGGCAAATTATTAATGGTTTATGACTAAACTTGGTACAATAAAAAGGTTTTAGATTAAATTGGCCTCCGTACAATGAATTTAAGACTTTTTGGACAATTTTCCGTATAAAAAACTAAGGCTTTATATAATATAAGTAAGGTAAAAAAGCAGGGCCTCATATAATGTTTTGTTTTTTGGCTAAATTTGATAAGAGAAAAGATATGAGTTAGAGATAGGGAATTGAGAAATTAGATCATACCTCGTTGTTAGTGTTACAATTGTTCAATCGGAATAAAAGTTTGTTATCTTGCAAGCATCTCTCCATAACATAAACCATTCACATGTATCATTTGAATATCCAAATCCTGAATCAATAGGTGACAAGAGATCAGAAGTATATGAATAGCATAGAAACCACATAGACAAGCGAGTCAGATATCTTTAGATCTTCTGTCACGCGCAAATCGGACTAAGAACGACATGTTGAATTTGAGGAACGAGGAAGTTTTAACAGACGTTGTGTGGGTCAAGTGGATGGTAAGAGTTAAGGATGATGGGGAGGGGTTGTTTTCAAGGGGACGCAGAGAGAGAGAGAGAGAGAGAGAGAGAGAGAGAGAGAGAGATATTGCTCATCTGTTGTGTAATAGTGAGCCTGAATTTTCACCTATATTGCTCATCTGTTTTGTAATAATGAGCCTGAATTTTCACCTACCTTTTCACTCTTTTTCGAGTGTCCATTTCTCGCCTCACTGTTTTTTTATGTTAATTCCTCCTTTTCCTTTGGAAAAAGGACTCATCAAAAACTTTTCCATGTATCCATATCTCCTCGTTTCCATTTCACCAGTCCTCTAAACGAGGATATCCAAGCGAAATTCACGTGTAGACAACGGAGAAAAACTGAAAAGGTTTTGTAGGTTTTCTTCTGGTCAGCTGATCTGTGGGCTCGGGATGAGATGAAGGTACGGAAAGAGAGATTAAAACCTTTCGCCATGTATATCTAGAGAAGCGGTATCCTCAATAAAACCTTTTGAGATATTCACATTCCGCGAGTGATTAATTTACCAGGTGATTCTTGAATTAACTCAGCAAGGATGAACTCACCAGATTGTTGGATTCGAGGATCATCGTATGAGGATCACGGGGTCTTGTCTGCTAGAAACAAACTGCTTGTATGCAAACTGCGTTGGCGCGCTTTAACACTTTTCAGAACCTTCGCAATACAGTTTAGCTTCATGGGCCTGTGTCCAAGAGTGAAAGATTCTAAGGCATTTGGTTCATAATGAATCGAGGTAGGTAGTAGTATACCTATCTCTGACTAACATTTAATTGGTAGTTTCAAATATATTAGGTTGATATTTGCTCTTATTTTTCAAATGTCTCTAGCGTTACCATTCCTATAAGTCTCCATAGAAGCCGAAAGTAATGCTTTTAATGGTTCACGTATAGGGCTTTGGGTGTTATGGTATGCATGTGCCAATTAGGTGTGGGACAAGACCATGGAACTGTCCCAAAAACTGTCCCATGGACCCATACCTACTTCTTTCACTGTTCTGTCCATGTGGGACTCCAGTCGGTTTCAATTATGAGAGAGAAAGAGATTGATGTTCAAAAAGTGACGACTTTTTAGTTGCATCTTCTTCCATAAATTGGTTAGGATAGAAGGAGACATTATCGGGTGCATGCGATCTCATTATATCTTAGTCTTTAGATTATGGAGCCTTACATAGAACTTACAAAATAAGAAGCATTCCAATACATTAGACTCATATGCACTCCATTGACATAAAAACTGATGAACTTTTGGTTATTATCCACAAGTGACGAACTGAGTCAATAAACATTTCGTCAGAACAATCAACAACTTTACAATAAAATCATTAACACAAACTTTTGTACGTTTCCTCAGTTTCCATTTATTAAATCCAGGTATTTGTATTTATCTTTCCTTTAAATTTAATTGTTCTTGATTGTTGTTACAAATTTACTTTTCTGTCCAAATTGCCACTAAACTCGATCTAATAAAAACCAAAGGTTAACCTTTGGTGTAAGGTATTTGCCAATTGGATCAGTTCCTGATGAAACACACTCGGGACATCAAAAAACTTTTCAACCTATATACCCATTCAGAGTCTTAGCCTATGAATCTGAAAAGATACATCCGAAGACTGCTTTTTTTTTTTTTAGCTCCCTCTTTCTCCTCCTCGGCGTTAGGGTTTTGTCACTTCCCATCAATCCGCCACCCAACCCTCCTTTAGCGACGTCCTTGAGGGAGACTCTATCCCTCCCCCTCTCCCTACCTTTCTCCCTGTCTCTTTATCTCCTCTTCTTCAAGCTTTCTTTGTTGATTTTGCGGAGTTGCCATCGACATCCTCCACCGAAGTGGAGAGTTTTGTCCTCTGAAATCAGAAATTTGAAGCGGCACCTCCGAAGAAATTGCTCTTCCAAATCCGCTTGCTCGCTCCAATTCTAGTGCTTGCTCCTTATAGTTGTGCCCCCCGCAAGTCTTTGAGACTTCTTTGTTAGCTTTCAGCAGCTGGCTTATCTGAAAGTGATTCTAATGGGCGAGAATACATACATGAACAGGTTTAGGTTTTTTTTTTTTTGGTCTAAAATAGAAATTGCATTCAAGTGAAAGGAGCAATACAACCCGCTGCTATAGCGTTCGAGTACAAAAGATCCAACAAAATAGGAGGGGGAGAAACAACCCAATTAGGAAGTAAAGAGCCATTTCTATGGGCCTTAGCATCCCAATCAGCAGCAGAATTCGCTTCATGCCTACAATACCTAACGCAAAGATGAGAGAAGCAGGGGAGCAGTGTGGTGGCTTCAGCGATCAAAGCTCGGACCTCCCATGGCATCGCTTGAGGATTGTTCATGGCTTCAACCATCACAAGGCAGTCCGATTCAATCTGGAGTGGATCTCGAGTGTTGCTGTGCTGTAGCAGATGGTGAAGGGTTATATTAAGCGCCTGGATCTCAACCTACAAGGCCGAGGAAGCTACAACACCTCTAGTAAAGCCATCAATCATTTTCCTAGTGTGGTCACAGCATATATATGCCATTGTTCCTTCAATGCTTGCTATCTGAAAAGCCCCATCTATATTTATCTTTAGGACGCCTGGATCACGGGGCCGCCATAAGTTGCCGGGATCAGAATGATTTCAGCCGAATCTCGCCGAGATGCAATTGGAGTTTTGTGCTATTCGAACTTGAGCAAGGGCTACATCCACTACAAAGGTCGGATAAGGGTTTTGACAGCGGAAGGTGAAATTGTTGCGCACCTTCCAGATCTGCCACAAGACTGAGGCAACAGTCTCCAAATCAGGTGACAGCTTCTTTTGTGCAATTCGTTCTGCAAGCCACGAGTCTATATGTTGTATTTTTGTTGGTGAAATGCAAATACGAATATGAGGGTGTGACCAGATTCTGGAAGTCCATGGACATAGTAGAAAAAGATGTTCCATCGTCTTCGGTGTTTGATTTTGGCATAGATTACATACTGGCTCTGAGCTAATGCGTCTATGAAAAGATTTTCTTTGGTAGGCAGTGCATTCTGGCATATAGATCAAAGGAAGATCCGAATTTTGGGTGCAAGTTTAAGTTTCCAAATTCTTCTCCATAGGAGTGGTGGGGTTTGAAAGGAAGACGATGCTCTATTGTCGTTAGTGCTAGGCGCTGCACTTTTGATAGCATGGTAACCGCTTTTGACTATATATTGGCCTTGTGTTGTGTCTGTCCAAATAAGTCGATCTGCTACATAAGTGGATCTAACTGGAATGTTAAGGATGTCTTGTGTAATCTCAGCATCGAAGTAACGGTGTAGTAAGGTAACATTCCAGTTATTGTAGTCTGGTTCAAGCAAGTAAGCCACCATCATAGGTTCATCTCTAGCAACAGGTCTGCCAAGTATCCCTTTGGGTAGCCATCGATCTTCATGAATTCTGATCTTTTTCCCATCGCCAACTGACCATTAAAGCTTGGGTAGTATTGAATCCCGCCCTAGCAGTAAGCTTAGCCATCCCCAAGAAGGTCGAGCACCTTTTTCCGCATATCTGAAATCTTGTGAGTGAAAATAAAGACCCTTAAAGAGTTTGCTCCATAGGGAGAAAAGTTGTTGGAGTAAACGCCAAGCCTGTTTGCCAAGCATTGCTTTATTAAAAGCAATGAGATCTCGAAAGCCGAGACCTCCCTTGTCCTTCCTACTCTTTAGTACTTTCCATTGTTTCCAATGAATACCTAACCTACGACAATCGTTCTGTCACCAGAATCGAGCAATCTTCTTTTCAATGGTGTTGCATAGTGATACAAGAATTTTAAAGATGGACATGGCATATTGTGGAATCACCTGTACAACTGTCTTGATCAGGATTTCCTTACCACCCTTCAATATAAGATTTTCTTTCCATCCTTCCAGCTTCGCATTCACTCTCCCCAAAATCTAGGCGAACATGTCTCTTTTGGAACATCTCCAATCAGACGGGATACCAAGGTATTTACCCGTCCTATTTAGTACAGGGATTCTAAATTCCTTCGCCAGGTTTTCCTGTAGACTACTAGGACAAACTTTACTGAAGAAAATGCCCGATTTATTCCTATTAACAGCATGTCCCGTAGCTAAACAGTATTGATTTAATATGTTGGCGAGATTTTGACATTCTTGGATTTTGCCATCTAAGAAAAATATGGCGTCATCTGCAAAAAAAACAAATGAGAAAGAGTAAGACACCACCTATTCAGCTTGATGCCCTTGATATTTCCCATATCAAGAGCTTGATGGATGAGAGTTGACAAGACATTCGCCAGCAGAATGAACAGATAAGGAGATAGGGGATCTCCTTATATGAGAACGCGCGTTGGATGGAAATAATTTAATTGTTCTCCATTGTGTAGTATGGAAACCTAACCTGAGAAGATAATTTTGAAGGAAATCCCACTCCACCCAATCATACGCCTTTTGCATATCCATCTTTAAGACCGCTTGAAAATTTCTCTTCCGTTTTCTAATCTTTAGCTGATAAAGCACCTCTTGTACGATTAAGATGTTGTCCTGGATTTGGCAACCACTCACAAAGGCACTTTGTTCCATAGAAATCAGATCAAGTAGCTAGGGCTTCAAACAATTGGCGAGTACCTTGGAGATAATTTTATATGCATAATTACATAGACTAATGGGGCGGTATTGGTCCAGGCTCTTTGGGTTTGGTACTTTGGGGATTAGAGAAATAATGGTCCGATTAAGAACTGTGGGCATCATCCCTGATTGAAAGAAATTCTGCACCAAGAGGAAAATCTCATCTTGTAATATATCCCAGTGGGTTTGATAAAAAAGTCCATTCAAACCATCTAGGCTCGGGGCTTTAGTCGTTCCCAACTAGAAAGTAGCTGTATGGACCTCCTCTCGAGTGATCAGAGCTGTTAAGATAGTGTTCATTTCAGTTGTAACAACACGCGGGCATTGATCAAGAATGGGTCCATAGTCAAGATGTCCCACTAACCTATAAAGGCTCGAAAAGAAATCCATCGTCATCTCCTTCAGAATTCTATCGTCTCTCACCCATCTTTGATTGTTATGCCGCAGCATTCTTATTCTATTTTGTTGTCTTCGTTGAATGGTAGTTGCATGGAAAAATTTTGTGTTTTTGTCGCCCCACCTCAGCCAGTTTATCCTAGATCGCATCGCCCAAAATTGTT
Organism: Eucalyptus cloeziana; assembly: GCA_014182715.1. Lineage (NCBI taxonomy): Eukaryota > Viridiplantae > Streptophyta > Magnoliopsida > Myrtales > Myrtaceae > Eucalyptus > Eucalyptus cloeziana. Next base: position 20,748,481 of record CM024640.1, read on the forward strand.
CCTCTTGCTGCCAAACTTTTTGGAGCTCTGCCTACAATTTAGTTATGGTTTGTTTATCATGGTGGCCATGAGTTTGATTTATAGGCTGCTGTAATTGCTGTTGCAAATATGATATTTGATTATGGGCCTTGGAGAACTTGACTCGACTCCAATTAGCAAGAGTCGAACTGACAACCTTCAATTTGTGTGGCAGATCATAACCGATTACCTTTGCTAAGGTCCATGTCTGAGCAATGATCTCTCGGCACTCTGGATCTTGTAACCAGAAAGCTTCAAACATAAAGGTTTTGTGTCTTCTACCAGGTTTAGTTTCAATGGTTAATAGTAAAAGGCTGTGATTAGAACCCACTACAGGTAAAGCAAAAACCTCAGCATCAAGGAAAGTGAGTTGCCAATCCATATTGCAAAACACCCTATCCAGCCTTTCTTTCACAATGTCATCACCCTCGCGATTATTCATCCAGGTAAATGTGTAGCCCTTACTATCCATATCCATCAGTGAGCAGTCATGTAAAACTTCTCTAAAGGAAAGCATGCGATGAGAATCAGCTAACCATTTGCCCACCTTTTCAATGGGTTTAAGTTGGAAACATGTCCATTTGTCTGATTGGTACTAACCTATTTTTATTTGTAATGACCTGTATTCAACCTAACTCATTAAAACCCTTACCAATAGCCTCAACTCCTTCATTGGAATCAATTGGCATGTGTTTGTGTTAAGTTTAGTAAGACTCAATTATAATTTTTTTTGGTAAATGAAATTGGCATTTGCTTCATATTTTTGAAATAGAAAATTATATCTGAAAATATATCTTAACATTGTAAGAAAGATATATATTTTCCACACGATGGTCTCTTCTTCAAATAAAAATTGGTTTGCCACTGTGTTGTCTTCTTCATATATGTCAAGTGCACAATTTAAAATATTTTTAAGAAAGAACCTTAAAAGTTATTTTAAACCAATTTCTTAAGGTATATTAGGAAATCAGGGCATTAACGATGACAAAGGATATCAGGAAATCTGCATCAGTACCTCTCAAAATTAAGTCCGCCATGATTTTTTCTTCTTCCTTTGTTTTCGGTTCAAAATAGTCACTAAGGCCTCTTCCTTTCTTTTCAGACTTTCAATTTTTATTTTCACTCTTTTTACAGAAATGGGTTACAAAATTGATCTAGCTCGTACCGACTCTAGCCCAAATTCAGATGGGCTTTATTTTCTTTACCCATTCAGACCTGAAACTAAAATTCTGAAAAAACTCATATATTACCCGATCCATTGAAAATGAATTAAATGGTCAATTTACAACCTAAATTGCCACCTTTAACCACCGATATGTATGGACGGCAAGAAGTCAGGGTATCCTGTAATTCACTATAAAATTGGGTACATCGAACTGATTCCATCGATGATAAAGGATAATTGAGAAAAAGGCTTATTCACCTTGTTTGAGAGGAAACAGATGACCATATAAAATTGCATAGGACCCTTGGAATTCAGTCGGAATTTGCAATGTATTTTATGTCCTTGTACTTTTGTTTTCATCGGCCTAAGTTGTCGATTCCATGTGAAGCATTAAAGTTTTAAGGCATCATAAAATTAAAGAAAGAGATATGTTTGCCGAGATCAACATGGACGCATAAGCACAAATGCTGGATCAAAAACACCATGAAGCGTATTGGTTTTCAATGGATCCATGAGAAGTCGAATAATCAATGTGTAAGCGCAACGGAGAAACTGAATTCTTAAGAATGAAAGGAAAACAAAAGAGAGAAAGGTAGGAGAAGAAGAAATGGAAAACTAAAATTGATGAGAAGCAAAATTAAGGTGACACAAATGCGTTCTAGGCAGCTATGAGAGAGGTTCTCAAACTTCTGGCCTGGACATCAAAAGTTGAGTACGCAAAACAGGAAAAGGCAACTGGCGCAGCATCCAATTTCAAGAACACATTGCCCAATTCAGATAGCCACTAGAGCCGACGCTTTGAACCGATTGTGAAGCTGATCTTGACTCATTTTCCTCGCTGATCTTCTCTCGTGCTTCTGAAGTGCTTCTGAAGGCTAGCTGCATCTTGCCTGGATGGCTAACGTCTTCATGATGTCAGGACACCCGTTGTCGTTCTTGTCGAAGAGCGTTCTGTCAATGGGAACTTGGCAACTGGTTTTTCCCAAGCAATACTATTTAAAGAAAACCAAAGCACCCTGTCAGATCTATGAAAATTTATGCGTCTCCACGTAAAACTTAAGTTTTTCCCTCATTGATCCACATTTTGCAGTCTTAAACACGCCAAGGCTTTCAGCTAAATATGCTACTGATGATTGTGTTTCTGGCTAACTACTGTTACAAATGATGTTGATTTCTTCCAACAGAATGGTTTACTGTTTACTATTGGCATCATCAGCTAACTGAGTAAGCCAGTTAGATCAATAAATCTATCGGCAGTTATAATTCAAATGGTTTGATGTTTTACCAAACCTTGATTCTAACGAACCAAACAATGCTTTCCCACGCTAATGTGAGGAAACTTCAACTTCGATGAGAAAGTCCATAGCGTTGTTCTTAACATTCAAAAAATCGTGGAAGCGAGTTATACCTGTTCAACCACCTTCTTGGAAATGGAAGAAGTGCATTTTCCAAGTGAAAAGCTTCCGCAGATACCATCTGGATTGCCAAAGCTTGCAAACTCGATAGCAACAATCTTCTTGTGGTTTGAGCACTTTAAGTTAGCTGTCGGCTTCACATTATCCACAACGGGTCTGATGTGGCTGTTCTTTCTTGCCCATGACTTCACGTGGGGTGGATGGTTCTCAGAAATGAAGCTACAGATAGTATCTCTGTCCACAGTGAGGATCTCAATTGACTGAGGATTGCCTCCTTCTTCATCCAACACAACCACGAGATTGTCACTTGGTTTAATGAAGGACCTTGGAATATGGTACCTGGTAACAAGCAAATTTAGGAAGCTCGTACATCTCTTTGTATGGGAGCTAGCTAAGGAGGTGGTGCACCAGCAAATGCTTACTCTGATTGAGATGGTTGCAAAAGAGGAGTAAGGTAAGAATTCCAGAAGCGGCCAATGCTTTTGCCGTTGACCCAAATCATTCCCTTGCCCAAGTTAGGAAGTCGTATAGCAACGGGACCGTCTCCTTCGGGAGCATGGAAGTATGCCTTTATTCAAGATGATGCGGTTATGTACATTATTCTTGACTGATCAAATTGATTGATAATTTTGAACAAGTTCTTGAGAACTTCAATTGATTAAAACTACTGTGTTCGATATCCTGGTGATGTCTCTGAAATAAATTCTCTATACCTTGTACCAAGTAAGAGCAGGGCCGACTCCGTTTGCCTTTTTCCATTGTACCCGGTGCGATCCTGCTTGTGTGTATGCATGGACCTTTTCCCCGTCCAAGCCAACCTTCAAATTTTCCAATTTAACCACAATGATCATTTATGTCTTGATACCTTTTTCCTCCTTATCTCATCCAAAAGACAATTCTTTCATCGTAAGATAGGTTTGGAAGTTTCTTCAGTACCTGATGCCCCCAGCCATTCTGTGTTAAATCAAGAGTGCCAGTGTTCAAACCAAGGATTGTCACCAAACGAGGCCCAGCAAATCTATGCTCCATGTACGCTCCACTATCCTGTGTCAACCAAAGAAGATATATTGATGCCAATTCTCAGATGCTTTAAACTGTGATGCTAGAAAAAATGCTAGGTTCTCACAGGTAATCCAATCGTCATGCCCAGCAAAGATATGTAATTGGTCCCTGGCTTCAAGTTTACAGCTTTCTGAAAGACAAAGCTCTTCTCAACGTGGCTTCCGTGGGCCGTTCCTAAGAACCATTGCAGTGTTTCACAATAAGTCAATCAAGATCAAGGCAAACCTAGCCACTAAGAATTTAACTACTATCTTTCTGATTACTTACCTATGTATTCGCCATTTACAAACGCATGCATAGCATGGCCAAGACTTGCTATCCTTAGAACTGGAAGGATATCTGTACGCATTGGTAGATCCCTTGGGCCTATCTTAATGCTGAGGTCACAATTACAAGAATGTGTCATTTTTTGAAAGTGTAATAGAGTTGGAGATGCATAGAAGTAGAGGAGTATCTTTCTCAGACATCTAAAATATGATCTTCAAAAGACTAAGATGCTTAAGAACAGCATACCTTGTCATGAACCAGGCGTAGTCTGTGGTGTCTTTTGTCAACTCGTACTGCTCAGCTGGTATCTTAGAATCAACTGGTACTTTAGCAGTGTCTGGGATGGCTTCTTGGGACATCTCCCACTTAAGGTTGTCTGTAACCTTTGATCTGCGGAAGTTCCTTGCATTATGCTGTGATACAATCTGTTTTTTGTGACAGAAATTTCCATTAAGCATTTTAGGATTGCAAATGCAATCTAGAAGGTTAGAATGAACTAACTGGAGAGCTTTATTCAAGTATAGTGATACACTGATAACTAGTCATGTAAAGAAATAGACAACATCACCGTTTGTGTATTGTAAACCAGAGTCTTGCAATCAGGGAGGATGCTAATGGAATGAGGAGGCAAATAGAAACTTTCACCCCTGAACTCAGCAACTTGTGCTATTCTGGTGTGGTTATTAGTCAAGAAAGCAGCGCAAACTTTGGTCCCTGGGATCTCAAAAGTTAGGGCCTGCATAGTATAATTGTCCAAGTTAGTAGGCATGTTCTTCCTTCTTCATCTTCTAAAACTCGAGTTTCATAAGTACCTCAGTGTCTGCTCCAAGATGTTGAACGCTTGGGTTACCCCACAACAATGGCTTCCTACATAAACTCAAAGCCTTGTGCAAGTCCCTGAGATGGCCCCATTTGGGTTCCCTCTGCAAACCTAAATAAAATTAAAGGTTATTACGAAAGAAGCTTAGTCTTTGACCATAGCGAATTTTTTTTTGTTTTTTTTTGGTGGGTATTCCTACCATATTCATCAAGTGGAGCTTCGTCATAGTAGCGGGTGGATGTGAAAACAGCACTAGTTCTGCCGAAATTCGTTCCACCATGATACTGCAAATATAGTTTATGAGTAAATCACTGGGGGCAAGAATGCTATCAAAGAAAAACAATAAACTTCTGATAATATGTTGTAAGGAAGTTTAAACAACATCATACCATGTAATAGTTGGCTAAACTCCCGTTCTTAGCAAAGAAACGTGCAACGGAGAAAGCAATATCTTCCACTGATCTTTGGGATGGTGGATCTCCAAATACTCGATACCTGCAATCATTCAACATAGTTGAGAAAGGTAGGAACGTTAGCACCGCTTAAAGTAAAATCTTGGAAACATCGGTGCTTACTGAGCAGTCCAGTTCTCTGTCCAGAGAATTGGCTTGTTCGGGCTGTTTGGGCCAGTGAAAGTATCACCGCAGTGCCTCCCGTTGCATGTATTTATCTGATAACACGTCCACTTTAAGAACAACATAGAAGTGAAGCATACAATAATGTTTTCTTCTACAACAAGGAGCCAACCCGTTCCCGTGAAAATATGGCCTCATACATTTTACCCAACTGACGGAATTTCTAGGTTTGATTCATTCTTGAAAGACTTTTTGTTTTAACAAAAGGAATACATCATCTACATACCACAGGACCGGGAGCATCCTCTTGCTTGCACATGATCCATGGAACTCCAATATTAAGGCCAAGAGCCATGTTTCCTGCCCACTGGACATACCGGGTGCCAAACTCTTTATAAGCGAGTTGAATATGATCGTACTCGTTCTCAATCTGCATCACCAAACATGAATATCGGACAATTATGGAAACAAGAAAGAACGGAAAATTCATATAGATGCTCCAGGCAGGACAGTTCATGATGCTGTTGGAAATATACCTGAGCCAAAATAATGGGACCTCCTTGGGAAGCAAACAATTTCTCTTCCTTCATCATGTCTATGATTTTCCTTACATATTTTTCCATGTGGTACTGATAAATGAAAGAGTAGATCACATGAGTCAACCAGTAGATGTCACAACAAGGTCTATTCAGGTGTGGAGCAATGCATTGCATTACCTTGAATGGTTCATTGTCCGCACGGAATGTGATGTTCTTAACCTCCCTCAACCAATATGGAAGTCCTCTGATTAAGATTGAAAGATTGGTGAGATTTGTCCGAGAGAGGGGGAGAGAGAGAGAGAGAGAGAGAGAGAGAGTAAGCAGAACTGTACCCGTGATTCCATTCGGCCTGTATGAATGGGCCGACTCTAAGGGTGACGTACATGTCATGCTCCCCGATCATCTTGATGAATTTCACCAGATCATAATTTCCCTCGAAATTGAACTGCAGAAAGAAATATGGATACGGTTGGTTAAAATTTGACTGGCGACATGATTTCATGGAATCAAGTTTGTGTAACTTCCGGTCCAAATCACCTGGCCTTGAACAGGCTCGTGAGCATTCCAGAACACGTATGTCTGGATCACATTCAAGCCTCCATGCTTTGCCTTGCTAATAAGGTCCGGCCACATCTGAATCCCGATTGAACAAGAAAGAAAAAGAAAATCCATTAAACTCCACAAGGGATATACTTCAAACGAACAGCCGAGTTCAATGTGAGGAGCGGTTACCTCAGGGGTGCTCCGAGGGTAATGGATCGAACCCGAGAAGAGCAACTCTCTCTTGCCATTAATGATCAGTGACCTCCCGTCATAAGTCGCTCCCTGCACCTTATTCCCGCTCTTCTCGGCAGCTGCCAACAATACCGATGTTGACAGAAGCACCGCCGCGAGCAATTGGCCCAGCGTCGCCGACATCATTCTGACAAGAGCCCCGTGAACCGATTTTTCCTCTCGGCTGGAAGTACGTAGAAGCACGGAGGAGAAGATCAGCGATTCGGAGCGTATCTGGAACCTCTTCCTTGCGAGGACGAGGTGCCAACGGCTGCTTTTCAGCAAACACCTGAGGACGATACCATAAGAGGATGGACTGAGGCAGAGTGTTGGCGGTTGAGAGGAAAGATCGGAAGTTACATTGGTCGTTGTTGGTCGTTGTAAAAATCCTCTCTCTCTCTCTCTCTCTCGCTGGTTTTTAACTCATCTTCTTTGGACTTGGTTTTGGACATCTCTCTCTCTCTCTCTCTCTCTCTCTCTCTCTCTCTCTTCTCTGTCCGTTCAATGGAAGATTAGAAAGTCTAAATAAGCAAGACAATGGAAATTCGAATATGGCAGGTGTGAAAATGTTTGACGAAGATCCTCCTGCCATGCTCTGGATGGTCCAGCCAATGACAGTGCGCCACGTCGTCCACAACATTGTTCCGGCGCGCGGCGTGGTGTTGGGGTGGGGTGAGCCTAGTCGATAGGCTTGGCTTCTCTGTCGCAATGTTCGCTTCTTTGTCGTTTTAGTTGGCAAGGTTCATTGAGGTTCATGTCGTAGGTCGATCCCCGTTGTCCGTTATTGTATCCTAAATGATTGCGATCGAGATATAAGGTAATGACCAATGACGAACAATTTATATACGTTCAGACAAGACATGAATTTGGTTTTGTGATTGTCGAATGAATTCATCTCTTGCAATCTACACGTTAGAGAATTCATGATGAATTACTCAATTGGACCCCTATAGCTGCATGGATCAGGTATTAAGTTCAAAATTCTTAGATTGTTTAAATGAGATCGACAGGCTTAGCATCTTGCCTTTTTATTTTTCTCTTTTTTCGTCAAGTAATATACAAGATCAATTTTTGTATATCAGAATTACTTCACCTCCTAGTTGGATCTAACTTGCGGATTATCCACATTAAGACCCGAGGATCTCTAACGATTTTGCCAACCAATTTGAAAAGAGCTTCAATTCTTTTCTGTTGGCCATTACGATGCCACGACGCGATATCTGATATAGGCCGCCAGGCAATATCGTCATATCTTTGACCGCACTCTGCGTCAAAGGGTTCCGACATTTATATCCTTAAACAGTGGCAAATTTTATTTCCAAAGTATATAACTGGCAATGCAGTTAATAATCTACTCTTGAATTTGATATATCTAAGGCACGGGTGTGAATATTTAGTTATTTAGAGACCTTGAAACACCTTGTAAGCTCCATGAATATGTTAAATCTAACCCTTTGTTCTATATAAGTGGCCTTGATCTTTAACAATTTTCATGCAGGGGGGATTCCGAAAGGGTGACCTCTTGTTCCTCAATGGGAAATGAGGTTTCAATTAATTGCGCCAATCATGAGGTTAAAAAGATCATTATTTTGGGAAGAAGGATACTATAAGTGCCAAAAGTTATGTACGACGCTCACTTTAATGTCAAAAGTTTTTTTTTGAATTACTTAAATACCACTTTTTTTTTAAATAATCACTTAAATGCCAACTCCGATCTAGATCGCGAGAAATCTAACGTGACCATATTTTATTAAATTCTCAATCGTACATGGCTCGTCAACATGCCCAGTCAACATATAACCCTTAGACAATGTTGCGTAGCAAGTTAAAAAGTGATCACTTCAATGGCAATTATTGTTAAAAAAAAAATGATCACTTCAATGCCAAAAAAATGCTTGACCAAAAAAAAATGCCAAAAAAATGCCACTTCAAATAAAAATTTTAATTATAAAATCCACATAATTTCTTGCTGAAGACACCAAAGTGATTGTTTTTCTCCGATTTAGCACTAAAGTGAGTTAGCGAAAACTTTTGGCATTAAAATAAGCATCATGCACAACTTTTGGCACTTTTAGTATTATTCTCTTGTTATTTTGTTAGTAACCAATGAATAAGTAACTAGCCGGACAATTTTATTGTCCATTGTTCTTATCAGCACAATTTGAGGCTTATTGTCCGATGTTCAAGTTGTAATAATCATAGACTTAAGGTCCGTTTGCTTGAAAGGAAAAAAAAAATCGGGATTTTTTTTTTTTTACTTTTGGTTTTTGGAATATGGAAGACTAATCAATCTACAGAACACATTTTCTATGGATTAAAAACAACAAGTTTATATTGGGGAAAAAGACTTTCGCTTTCTAGCAAGAAGGAAATCACTTTCTCTAAATTGCCAAATAAAGGAAAACTAATCATTTTCTTTGAAAGTGATTTTCATGGAAAATATTTTCATTTATTATTAAGTTTTACGTGAAATATATGCATCCATAATGTCTATTTTTCATTGCATGGAAGTTTGGAGTATATCCTATTTGACATTTGTCTTTTTCTGGGAAAATTATTCAAAAAGTTCTAAATTTAATGTATTTTTGTCAATTTAGTCACAAATCTTTTAATTATGCCAATTAAGTCCTAAACATTTCTATGTTTATCAATTGAGTCTATCTGGACTAATTTTGGCTAGAAATTGTTGACATGAAAGCTGACCGTTCTATATGACACAACCTATGCTGAACATTGACATTTTTGAATAATATGTTTTAGATTTTTTAATCCATAATTTTCTATAAAATTAGACCTAAATGATTAGCTAAAATTTAGGTGTCAATACTAATCAATGGAAAACCTATCTTTCAATTTAGGAAGATAATTTTCTCTTGGAAAATTGGAAAATATTTTTCAAAATATAATTAGGTATCGGTGCTTAGATCCGAAACTCTAAGTTTGGACATAGCAAGCCTAATGCTAGTTCCAGGGTCCTCGTCGTTCAAGATAAGGTCTTCGACGCTTGAGCCTAAATCCATCAAGGTTGGGCTGAGCCCCCAACACCTATGCCCCAATCCATCGAGACCAAACCCAAAGCCCTAGTACCCATGCCAATGCCTCCGCACTCGAGCTTAGGTTCATAAAGATAGTGGCCAAGTCCCCAAGGCTCGAGATTTGACTCCCAGCAGTTAGGCTCAAGTCCACAAAAGTTGTGCTTAGGTCCACGATGCTCAAGCTTAGGTCCTTAATGAAACATTCGTTTTTTTATAAAATTATTTTTAAATTGAATTTGAAATTGTTTTTCTTTTTTTCTTTTTGACTTTTTTTCTTCTTCTTTAGCGAGTTGCCAACCACAGCAATGGCCAGCAATCTGTTGGATAAATTCTCTTCAAGTATTTTGAAGATGACAAAACATTTTCCTCGCCTAGTCCGAAGACTTACGACTTACCGACAAAGTCCAAGATCAAAGTCCGAAGCTAGCAAGACTCATGTTACAAAGTCTACTCTCATGGACGTCTCCCGATCGACTTTTATTCCGATATTATATGGATTTATTCTAATGGCTAGAGAATATATTTCTACTGGATTCAGACTAGAAGATCTTACTTTCGTATTTAAATCAGTATAGATTCTCTAAAGATTTCGCAACTTATATTTGGAAAGATCTACTTATGGAAACCAAGATCCCGATTGTATGAGCGAGCGGGATTGATGGGCTATCAACACTTACCTAAAAGAGCTCGAGATCTCTCTAATTGATTCTGTCCAACGGGTTGATTGGAAGAACTTTTTGGAAGGTGCCAACGGTATAGAAGGCATGAAGAAGTATATAAGAGAGATGCTCCAGTTGTTAAAGGGTGTCGGATAGAAGAATTCCAAAGTATGAATCTCCTTTTCTATTTTGCGATCATATTCATTGAAGTGTTATATGTAATCAAAAGAGAGATCATATTGTGTGAGATCTTGAGGAAGTGTAGTGTATACACTGTGGACTCAAGAGTGTGAAACTGTAATCACTCTTTTTGATTCTTAGTGAAATCCAGCTAGAAGGGCTGTCCGTGCGGGAGAGTGGACGAAGGCTTAATCTAAGCCGAACCACTATAAATCTGGAGTCTTGATTCTCTATCCCTAATCCTTTTATCTTTTATTACTTTCATTTGCTGCGATTGTTGGTTTTAATTCATTCGGATTAAATTGCTTTAATCACCTATTCACCCCCTCTAGGTGCTAATTCTAGTCCTAACAATTGGTATCAGAGCCTTGTGTACTCGTTCATAAGAAGTGTCTTTACTTCTGAGTAAAAGATCTATGGCTAGTATGTTATCTACAGGGTTGGTTGAAGGTCAAAGCAATACCAGACCTCCATACTTTGATGGAAAAGATTACAGCATATGGAAGAATAAGATGAAGGCATTCCTGAGATCAAAAGATTCTCTGGAATGGAAAGTGGTTGATAAAGGAATCATTCCTCGCCGCTGCATCGATTCGAGAGAGGAAAAGAAACTGCTGATCCCACTCCTTTGACTCAAGAAGAAATCACCAAGAGACAGACTCTTGATGCCAAAGCTATTTACTCTTTATATTGTGCTTTATCTCCTACTGAGTATAACAGAATATCTTCTTGTGATACAAGAAAAGAAGTCCGGGATAGGCTCCACATTACCTATGAAAGAACCGATCGTGTGAAAGAAACGAGGATCAATATACTTTTGGGACAATATGAAGTCTTTAAGATGAGATCGGGAGAATTAATAACCGACATGTTTAGTCGCTTTCACTGAAATTGTGAATGGTCTTGAATATCGTGGACATCCAATCTCGGGACATATTTAGGTCAACAAACTCCTACGAGGACTCTCTAAAGACTCGGAATTACATAAAAACTTCAATAAGAGAGACGCAGAGAATTGCTCCACTCTCTCGTAGACGAACCGGTTGGGACTCTTCAATCTTATGAAGTAGAACAAACCAACGAAGAGGAAGACTCAAAAGGTAAGAAATCTATTGCCTTAAAATCTAATGACTATTCCGATGCTACGTAATCAAGAAGATCTAGATGATGAAGAACTGGCACTCATGATAAAGAGATTCAGAAAGTTGAACGTAAAAGGAAGGAAGTTCAATTGGAAGAAACAAAGCTCTCAAAGGTTTCAAAACAAGTCAACATAGGAAGATGATTCTAACAAAGAAGTGACCTGTTTCGAATGTAAGAAAAATGGACACATTAGACCCAACTGTCCTCTGTTAAAGAAGAGAAAATGAAAGATTGAGAAAAATAGGAAGGCACTCAAAGCGAGACTTGGAGTGATACCGAATGTGAAGAAAGTGATGATGATTATGCCAATATCTGTTTAATGGCAAAATCGATTCGACTTTCGACCTTGATTCGCATACGTACTCGGACATTGAACTCGAGGTTGGTAACCTGAAAATTCCTGTTAAGGTTTCTAAATATATTGATGAACTTTGTCTTAGTCTGAAAACCTCTCTTAAGAGGATCTCCGAATTAAAAAGGGAAAATTCTACATTGAAGCAACAGGATAAACTTATGAAAGAAAAGTTTGAAAAGCTGGAAAAAGATTTTGTTGTTGTGAAAGAAAACTCGACATTATTTTAAATAAAAAATCTTTTGAAAAATGATATTACTAACATATCAAAAAGATTTTCAAATGGTTCTGAAAAGTTGGATAAGATTCTTTTCGATACAAAGACCATACTTTGATAAGTTAGGTCTTGGTATGACTTCTGAAACTATTCCACTAATTCATTTCCCGAAGGTAAAAGAAAGAATTAAACAGAGACCAGCTAGAATTGTTTATAAGAATCATTTTCAGAAAATTTTTGTAAAACCTGTTGGCAGAAATGCTTTGAGATGTTCCAAGTGTAAAAGTTTAGAACATTTTGAGAAAGAATATCTTTTGGTTTGGAGACCTGTTAAAAAGAGTTGGGCTAAGACTGTTTATTGTTCTAACACCTCTAGACCCAAGATGGTATGGGTACCAAAAAGAGCTTGAATTCGTGTTAATTGCAGGTTACTATCAAAAAGAAGATTAAATGGTATCTTGATAGTGGCTGCTCAAGACATATGACAGAGACTCAAGTTGTTTCATAAAACTTGTCCGTATAGATGGAGGAAAAGTTTCCTTTGGTGGTAACAACAAATGAAGAATTACTAGTCAAGGAACAAGAAAGATTGGAAGTTTGTCAATCAAAAATGTTTCCTTAGTTGAAGGATTAAAATACAACTTGCTTAGCATAAGTCGGTTGTGTGATACTCGGTTTCAAGATCAACTTCCGTGAAGAAATGTGCTCGAATCGCAGAGACTCTACTCAATCATTTACTGGACGAAGACATGGAAATATCTATCTTCCGGATGTGAATCAATAAAGATCACAATGCTTAATATCAGTTCAAGATGAAGCTAATCTATGGCACAAAAGCTAGGCCATACCAATATGAAGCAAATCAACAAGATCTCTACCAAGAAACTTGTTCGAGGATTGCCTACTCTCAATTACTCAAAGTCTCGATCTATGTACATCGTGCGTACTGGGTAAACAGGTTAGAAACTCTTACAAATCGATAAATAAAGTTTCCACTAATCATGTATTGCAGCTTCTGCATATGGATTTGTTTGGACCTACCAGAACGCAAAGCATTGGCGGAAAAATGTTCTGTTTAGTAATTGTGGATGATTACTCACGATTTACTTGGGTTTACTTTCTTTCAAGTAAGTCAAAGACTTTCTCTATCTTTTCAAAGTTTGCTAATAAAGTGCAGAATGAGAAAGGTCATACTATCTCAAGTATTCGTACAGACCATGGAGGTGAGTTTGAAAATTAAGACTTTACTAAACTTTGTGATGAATTTCGTTTTCAACACAAATTCTCCTCTACATATACACTAGAATAGAATGGGGTTGTGGAAAGGAAGAATAGATCTTTACAAGAAATGGCAAGAACACTTTTAATTAGAAATTAAATTTCTTCAAGGTTTTGGGCTGAAGTTGTCTCAACTGCTTGCTATATTATAAACCAAGTGTTTTTAAGACCAATTCTTGAGAAAACCCCTTATGAAATTTTTAAAGGAAAGAAACCAATAGTTTCTTATTTTCAAGTATTTGGTTGCAAATGTTTTATTCTAAAGAATGCAAATAATCGCGTTGATAAGTTTGAAGAAAAATCAGATGAAGGATTCTTTCTTGGTTACTCAACTACAAGCAAAGCCTTTAGAGTATTCAACAAGAAGACTCGACCGTGGAAGAATCAATGAATGTCAAATTTCAAGACTCTCCACAAATTCAACAAATTCAGACAAGATTCAGAATTTGTTCCGCACACTGCTAGATCTACCTCTCGTTGAAGCAAAGCACTAATTCCTAATCGCACAACAAGCTACCGATGAAGAATCTACTCAAGAAGAAGATCAACAATCTATCGACCGACTAACAACTGGAAGCACAAGTCTAGTCATCCGGAAGAACTCATTATTGGGAACATTAATGAGGGAATTCGAACAAGGTCCAAAAGGCGAGAAGAATCTAGTGCTGTTGCTTTTATTTCTGAAATAGAACCCAAAAATATTGAAGAAGCTTTAGCTGATGAAAGCTGGATTGAAGCAATGCAAGAAGAACTCAGACAATTCAGTATTAACGACGTATGGGAATTGACTCCCAAACCAAAAGGTAAATCAGTTGTTGGAGCTAAATGGGTCTTCAGGAACAAAGTTGATGAAAAAGGCAAAGTAACAAGAAACAAAGCAAGACTCGTGGCTAAAGGCTACACGCAAGAAGAAGGGATAGACTATGATGAGACTTATGCTCCAAAGAGCAAGGTTAGAAGCAATCGATTATTACTTGCTTTTGCTTGCTATAAGAGTTTCAAGTTATTTCAAATGGATGTCAAAAGCGCATTCCCGAATGGATTTATTCAAGAAGAAGTCTACGTGGAACAACCTCCTGGGATTTGAAGACTCAAAGAAACCGGACTTAGTGTTCGATCAAGAAAGCTTTATATGGATTGAAACAAGCTCCTCGAGCTTGGTATGAAAGGCTAAGTAATTTCTTAATTCATAATGGCTTTTCTAAAGGAAAAGTAGACACTACTTTGTTTATCAAAAGGGAAGGTAAAAATTTTCTACTTGTTCAGATTTATGTTGATGACATTATATTTGGATCATCTAATAAGACTTTGTGCAAGAAATTTTCTAAGACTATGCATGATGAATTCGAGATGAGCATGATAGGTGAACTATCCTTTTTCCTTGGTCTACAAGTGAAACAACCGAAGGAAGGAATATTCATTCATCAAGAGAAATATGCAAAAGAACTTGTTAAAAAGTTCGGTCCGGAAAATTGCAAAAAGACTGACATACCAATGTCAAGTTCCTTGAAGATAGACAAAGATGAAGCAGGAAGAAAATCGACCAAAAGTTATACGAAGTATCATTGGTTCACTTCTTTATCTTACCGCATCCGACCTGATATATTATTTAGTGTTTGTATATGCGCTAGGTTTCAATCTGATCCTAGGGAATCTCATCTAAATGCTGCTAAACGCATTATTAAATATGTTGCTACTACTGCTAAGATCGGTCTTTGGTATCCCAAAGAAGGAGACTTTACACTTCTTGGCTATTCGAGACGCGATCTTGCAGGTTGTAGAGTTGAAAGAAAAGCACTTCAGGTACTTGTTAATTGCTTGGAAACATGGCGATCTTGGTTTTCAAGAAAACAAAGTACTCGTGGCTCTTTCAACAAACTGAAGTGCAATACGTAGCCTTTGGAAGTTGCTGTTCTCAAATACTATGGATAAAACAACAACTACAAGACTTTGGTATTGAAGATTCCCGCACGAGATCAAATGTGACAATACCAAATAATCAATCTTACAAAGATTCCTATTCTACATTCAAGAACAAAACATATTGAGATTCGACATCATTTTATAAGAGATCATGTTCGAACAAATAAGTCTTGATACAATTCATAGACTCAAAGAATCAACGCGTACATCTTCA
This sequence comes from Eucalyptus cloeziana, assembly GCA_014182715.1. Lineage (NCBI taxonomy): Eukaryota > Viridiplantae > Streptophyta > Magnoliopsida > Myrtales > Myrtaceae > Eucalyptus > Eucalyptus cloeziana. The sequence goes on from CM024640.1 coordinate 20,764,117, forward strand.
CAAAGCCATTAGAGAAAAGCTTGTTTGAGTTTATTCGCTCAAGACTCAACATTTTATCTCTTGAAGAATGTTGAAATTCGGACTAAAATCTAAAGTCCGATGAGTATCGTACTTAAAGGTTGAAGACCGAAAATACCAAATCGACAAAACTCGTAAGTTCATTTACTTAAACCTGTCATTTCGAAAATGTAAGATTGTCTGTCTATCTCTAATTAAGCTTATTAAGGCAGTTTTTTTTTTTTTAAAAAAAAAGGGTGGTTATCGATTTATTAAGGCAATTATTTTCAAAAGGAAATTTTTAAGATTTCCAAAATTTGCGACGCTTGATTTCCCCGTATCTATTATCTTTTATACACTCCTTCTCCTTCGTTTTTTCCTCTACCCGTAAACCCTAGATCAAAAGCTTTTCACTTCTCTCGTATTTTTCTCTCCAAAACTTCTTCATCTCAAAGTTTTTAACTTTCTTGCGACACAAGTGAGAAAGCTTCTCCAAAGAAAGCGACAATGTCTTACCAAAGGAAATCATCAAGAAATGCAAACAGGGGACCACAGGGATCTAGTGAGGGGCCTACGCACTTCGACCTCACGAAAGAAAGTGACTTTCCAACGCAACGTACTCCTCAACGATCTCAACAAAGTACTCCCTCAAATAGACCTCTTGATTGTCACTCTCAAGATGCAGAAGAAGTGCTTGAAGGCATTAAACTTGTAAGATTACTTAAGCCTGCTTTTGTATATAGGCTATATTCTGCATTGAAGGAAGGAGGTTTTGCAATGACCTTCATTAATGAATTTCGAAAGAAAAATGTTATGCGAATGAGACACACTTTCTCACAATAATGGAAAGATCGTGCGTTGTTCCGGGCTGAACGACAAAGAAAAGCTTTTGCAAACTTTCCCAAAGGACCCTAGGTTTAGTAGTGTAAATCAACCAGTGGGCAAGGATAACGATGAGAAAATGTTTATACATTTTAAACCTTGGATGGGTGTGGCTGCAAACCTTCGAGGAAAGAAGGATGAATTGTTTCATTCAGATGGACACAGAAAGATGTATGAGAAATTGTTGAAGCGTGGGGTGATGAATCCACGAATAGTGGACTTTGATTTTATGGACTTATTGAATATCAATCTGAGAGAGAAGTTTGAGAAACTTCAACTTCATAAGTTCTCAGACTGATTGTGATGTGGCTTACTCTGAATTGACAGCATATTTCTATTCAAATCTCAGTTTCCTGGATGCGAATAGCATCTCTTTCAGTGTGAGAGATAAAGAATACGTTGTTGATACAAACACTCTGGCAGATGTAATTGGTGTGGAAATAGATGCCTTCCAATCAATTGGTGTGTCTGTAAGTCATGCGACTCTAGAACTCGCAAGAGACCGAATTGCAAGGTCGTCTTTTCTACTCCAGATGAATGCAACAAACACTTTGCTTCACAAGATAGTGATCAACCTGTCTCTTGGACCTAAATCAACATCAAAGACAGGATGTATCCATCTCATAGGCCAAACTGATGTATGCAATCAAGGTAGGTCTTAATTTCTCTCTGCCACACACTATCATGTTTCACATGTATAGGTCCATGGCAAAGGATAAGGGAAATCTCCCCTATGCTGCTCTCATAACTCGACTTTTCAGACATCTGAACATTCAGCCTCCTCACATTCTCTCCGTGAAGACTATTGATAAAATGGTCATCGGATTGATGATGATAACAAAATGCGTCTCGAAAGAACTCAAAGAAGAAGTCGGAGCGCTTCAAGGAGAAGACTCCTATTAAGATCGAATGTACTCTTCCGCAACAAAAAGAAAAGGGAAGGAACCGGTGTCTAGTTCCATCAAGAAGAGAAGGGCAATCATCTTGGAAGATGATGATGAGGATGATTTACCCATCTCTGCTCTTGTATCTCAATTTTCTACACCTGTTCCAGAACAACATTTTGCAGAAACAGCAGAAGAAGAAGAAGAAGAAGAGAGAGGAGAGAGAGAAGAAAAGGAAGAAGAGAAAGAAGAAGAAAAAGAAGAAGAGACAGAAAAAGAGATAAAAGAAGAAGAAGAAGAAGAAGAAGAAGAGAAAGAGGAAGAAAAGAAAGAAGAACAAGGAGATGAACCAAAGAAAAACAGCTTTCCCGGCAGAAAAAGAGGATCAACGATACTTTGTCACCGAGGAAATTCCTCGAAAGAAGAGTATCATTCTCCTCCGTAAGACATGGAAACAGGGGAGATTCCCAAGAACATACTCCTCTTCTACCGACTTTTACGTAAGAAGATACACAAACAGGTGTTAGTCGATCACCTCCTGATGCCGAAGATGTTTATGCTGCTCAGTTCCCTGAGGAAGAGACATCATCTCCAAACACTGATCTTCCTGCTGATATTCATATTGGCTTGACTCCACCATCAAACCGAGTTGACGCAAGCACACAGACTGACAATTCAGAAGATTTTGGAAGGTTGCTTGACATCATCTTGGAACTCAAAGGCCAAATCTATGCTATGGGGTATGAATTTCAGACTCTGCAGAATGAAAATCATGCAATGTTCATCACCATGCATGATCAGCTCAAAGATGTTCAAATCGGGTCGGGTTACCGCGAAAGGCACCGCTCTTACCCAACTACAAGAAGATTTGAGGAAGCTAGAAGAAACTGTCAAGTCTATGGAGGACTTTCAACTTGTTCGCATTCCTCGTGCTCCTTAATTTTTTATGCCGACAAAAAGGGGGAGAAGACTTTGCGATTTTCAAGCACATTTCAATTTCGACTCTATCCTCAAAACAAACCAAATCTTAATTTTTTAAACATTTTTTTGAGTTGTTATTTTGACTTTATCTTAAGTTTTTGAATGTGTGCAGTTTTTGAATATATGCTCATTATTGCATTACTTTAAGCTATTAAATTAGATAAAGATAGTACTTGTCTGCTCATGACTAATGAGGTTTCGTGAATGCAGACTGTGTACAGGGTAAGTCTGTGTACAGGATAACTTCTACTATTTTTATTCTAATCTTTATGAGATATCAATGCTTGCTTAAAAGTTGTATTGCAGGGCAATAATATTCAAATCTGCAGAAAAGTTTTGTCACCATCAAAAAGGAGGAGATTGTTGGATAAATTCTCTTCAAGTATTTTGAAGATGACAAAACATTTTCTTCAAATAGTCTCGAAGACTTACGTACTTTACCGACAAAGTCTCGAAGATCAAAGTCTGAAGCTAGCAAGACTCATGTTACAAAGTCTACTCTCATGGACAAATCCCCATCGACTTTTATTCCGATGTTATATGGATTTATTCTAATGGCTAGAGAATATATTTCTACTGGATTCAGCACTAGAAGATCTTACTTTCGTATTTAAATCTGTATAGATTCTCTAAAGATTTCGCAACTTATATTTGGAAGGATCTACTTATGGAAACCAAGATCCTGATTGTATGAGCGAGCAGGATTGATGGGCTATCAACACTTACCTAAAAGAGCTCGAGATCTCTCTAATTGATTATGTCCAACGAGTTGATTGGAAAAACTTCTTTGGAAGGTGCCAACGGTATAGAAGGCATGAAGAAGTATATAAGAGAGATGCTCCAGTTGTTAAAGGGTGTCGGATAGAAGAATTCCAAAGTCTGAATCTCCTTTTCTATTTTGCGATCATATTCGTTGAAGTGTTATATGTAATCAAAAGAGAGATCATATTGTGTGAGATCTTGAGGAAGTGTAGTGTATACACCGTGGACTCAAGAGTGTGAAACTGTAATCACTCTTTTGATTCTTAGTGAAATTCAGCCGGAAGGGGCTGTCCGTGCGGGAGAGTGGACGTAGGCTTAATCTAAGCCGAACCACTATAAATCTGGAGTCTTGATTCTCTATCCCTAATCCTTTTATCTTTTATTACTTTCATTTGCTGCGATTGTTGGTTTTAATTCATTCGGATTAAATTGCTTTAATCACCTATTCACCCCCCTCTAGGTGCTAATTCTAGTCCTAACACAATCAACCGCAGGTGAGGGACGAGCTCGTCCAAGGCCAATGAGGCTCAAGCTCGCCAATCGGGCGAGGCATCGAGTCTCATTGACCTCTAGTGAGCTCAAAGCTCACTGGCCTTGGGTGAGCTCAACCTTGTTGGATTTGGAGAGGTGGAGCCTCGCCCGAGGCTGGCTTGGCTCGGCTTGGCTCCCCAAAATATGATGAGCTCGAGACTTGTCGGCCTCGGACGAACTTGTCCTCACCTGTGGTCGGTTGTTGAAAAAATTAAAAAAAAAGAAGAACATTTTGGTAATTCTCTCTAGGAAAATAAAATAAGATATTTTATAGTAAATGACAGAAAATATTTTCTTGTTCATTTTTAGATTTTAGCCTAACACCGGAAATTTTTATCATTTTCCGAATAAAATGATTCTCTAAAAATATTTTCAGAAATATTATATTTTTTACGAAATAAATGGAGTCTTAATTTTTTTTTAAAAAATTGCATTTCCACTACCTTTGTGCTCCCAATATGATGACCACTTACGTCTGCTTGAAGCATCTAAATTGGTGAAAGCTTGGGGAAGCTAATCCGTTGAAATTCAAGCAAGGTCTCATCGACCATTCGAAATGCTTTTCATCGTGTACTGGCAAGGATTGTTGCGAGAAAGACTGGCCATGCCTTTGAATTGTTGAGAAAACTCTTACCAAGATTTTAAAATTGACAAAACTTTCCATTTCCAATGCCTATCTTAAGTATAAATTATTTACAAGTTGTTTATGAGAAATCATCGAAGACTTTTGTCAAAGTTTATTCCATCCCAGAAGCATTTCCCACTCTGACTAGTCCAAAACTAGACTCAGTGACGTTGCAACACAAATCCATAATGAATTTTATTTGGAAAATCTTCAACGACTATCTTCAAGTTAAGGATTTTACTTACCTTATTCAAAAACATTAATTGAGTCAATCAAATATTGACAAAATCAATCCCGAAGATAAGTTCCATATGAGGAAGCATTTGTATGGGCGACCAAAATCAAGTGGAATTTCTCTTCCTATCTTCAACAGTCATAAGATCTCCTTGAAAGATTCTATCTAACGATTTAATTGGAAGAATTTCCTTTAAAGAATGTCAACGGCTAGTATTGCATGGAGGAGTATTTAATGGAGGTTATTCGATCAAGTTGAATAGGAGTGTGAATTTAGAATTCCAAAGTCTGAAACTTCTCTCAACTACTTGTCTTTGTTTGTGAGCATTACAAATTGTGATCAAGAGAGAAAAATACAAAAAGAGTGTCTTAGTGGATTATAGAGTTCTAACACTGAATGTTTGCATTCATAAGTTGCAATCTTTTGTTGATCTTATAGTGAAATCTAGCTAGTAGGCCGTTAGTGTGGAAGAGTGGACGTTGACTTAATTTAAACCGAATCACTATAAAATTCACGTGCAATTTTTTCTTCCCTTAACTCTTTCATTTAAAGTCCGCTGCACGCCTTCAAGTTATTACAGAGGTATGGGGTTTTGCAATTCTAATCATCTTTCAAACTTTGCTTCAATTTATTGTTTTCCGCGTTTATTTGTCAAGAATTCTTTTAAACGTCTATTCATCTCCCTCTACGTGTTAGTTCTAGCTACATCACAAATTCCATCTTTGTAACCCATGTATCGAGATTAAATTGAACTGATGATCTTGCAAACATCGGAGTTCTACCTGATTTGGAACTCTTTTTTTGGCTTTTCTTGTGGTGGTATTCTTTTTGCCCCTGACACTCCACTAAACAATTCAATGTAAAGGAATGCAAATTATTTGAAATTCTTTAAAACCTGAATCAAAGAGTGGTGAATGATGGCGAGATGATGGATCCACATAGAGAACATTTGCTTGGGGACGTGCAGACGAGTTCTTTGCTAGAGGTTCACTAGAAAACCTGTGAACTTGCCAGGAAGATGTCAAGAAACTAAAGGCACCGCAAAGGAGTTCAGCAAGGTGGTGAGGCGCGGTGATGGAGTAGCTAGGACCAGTGATTGGCTCGTGGATCATGGCTAGACAGCAGCTCGTGGTGAGGGGCAAATCTCGGTGGGGCAGCGACAACACTCCGGGTGCTGTCTCGATATGGGCTCAGCAGCTGCGTGGTCGTGGGATCTAGGTGCTTCGCGGAGGAAAGCAGCAGCAGCGGAGAAGATCTCACGGCTGGTGGCCTGGTCGGCCCACGTTGGAGGGGCTCAGCCGCACAGGGTACTCTCGATTCAAGGGCTCCCTCTCGGTCCTTCCTCCTCTTTTGCATTTTCTCTCTACGAGTGTTTGGTAACTATTATGTTTCTAACTACAATTTATGCCAGAAATGATTCATTTGAATTCTGTTCCTAGGATTTCTAAATTGTCCATCTTGAATTATGAGGCATAAGCATGTTTATTAGAGTTTAACCTAGGTTTAATTGGCCGAGCTTTGACTTTCGGCTTTTCCAGACTTACGGACTCAATTAATCTAAGGTCACTATCTAGTTAGGCTTGTGACGGGCTAAATCATGCTTGATTTTAGCCCGTCTTTATTCAAATTTTCAACCAGCCCTTTGTGCTCCCCACCGGCTGAATTTTGCCCCCCGTGGGCTTAAATTTGACGAACCTTGATCCATTTAGAGCTTATTCTAATGAAACTTACGGCCTTTAAACATTAAGGGCCAAATCCAACTCAATTAAAGCACAAATTATCTTAAGTAAGGGCAATAATTTTTTGGCCCTTTTCCCCATAGGCTTGGCTGAATTTGCTTGATGTGGGGGCCAAGTATGCTCAATTGATTTGATTTCGTTAACTACCATTGGTTTGATGCTAATACAATTAATAAATTAAGCTATATGATGAATGCTTATAAAATTATATGCTATGTAATTATAATATGTTTGTTTAGGGGTTAAATATTAATCCCTGAATTTCTATATAATTAAATTTAAATGATTAGCCAAAATATAAGTGTCAACACTAATTAGCATAAAACCTATACTTATATTTTTAGGAAAATGATTTTCTCTTTGAAAAATCGAAAAACGCTTTTCATAATATAACTAAGTATCAATGCTTGGACCCAAAACTTTACACTTGACCATGGGAACCCTAATGCTAGTTCTTAGGTCCCAACATTCAGATTAGGTCCTAGATCCATGGAGGCTGGGCCAGGCCCTAAGGCCCATGCCTAGGTCCATTGAGGCCAAACACAAAGCCCTGGTGCCTATGCCCAATGCCCCGACACTCCAACCTAGGTCCATAAAAACAATACTCAATCCTTGACGCTCGAGCTTTGATCCCCAACACTTCGGCTTAGGTCCACAAAGGCAATGTGTGGATCCTCAACGCTTTGGCTGGAGTTCTTAATGAAACATTTGTTTTTATAAAAATATATTTTCTAAAAAAATTAATTTTTTTTTTATTATTTCTTCTTCAACAAGTCGTCGAACACAACGATAGCCTACAACTAGCCACAAGTGAGGGACGAGCTCATCCAAAGCTAGTGATGCTCAAGCTCGCCGATCTAGCGAGGTATCGAGCCTTGCCAACCTCTCAAGCTCAAAGCTCATTGGCCTTAAGTGAGCTCAAACTCACTGGATCTGTCGAGTTGGAGCCTCACCCAAGGCTAGCTAAGCTCGGCCTGTCGGAATCTGGTGAGTTTGAGCCTCGCTGGCCTCGAGCAAACTTGTCCCTCACTTGTGGTCAGTTGCCAACTGTTACCATGGCCAGTGACCAGCCGAGGAAATAGAAGAAAAAAATAGAAAATAAAAAATATCCAAAAAATTTGTATATCTTGGCAATTCTCCCCAGAAAAATCAAATAAAATATTTTATATAAAACGGTAGAAAATATTTTTCCAATTCATTTTTAGGTTTTAGCCAAATATCGAAAAATATTGTCATTTTCTTGAAAAATGATTTTTTGGCAAATATTATTATTTTTTTTTAGAAATGTTGCCTTTTTTTAGAATCAAATAGAGCATTAAAATTCGAGGGGAAAAAAAAACCCATTTGCATTTCCTTTGCCTTTGTGCTCCCGATATGATGGCCACTTACGTATACTTGAAGCATCTGAATTGGTCCAAGCTCGGGGAAGCTGATCCGATGAAATTCCAGCAAGGTCTCATCGACCATTCGAAACGCTTGTCATCATGTACCGACGAGGATTGTTGCGAGAGGAAAGGAGAGGATTGCGGCAGAAAGACTGGCCATTCCTTCGAACTCCATCTTCGAAAGCCATGTATCGAGATTGAATTGAACTGATGATCTTATAAAGTTCTATCTGATTTGGAATTCTTTGATGTCATCGGCAATGAATTCCCTGGTAAAGTGCCTCTGTTTCGAAAACATTCTCGATTATTAAGATCGATCAAACTTGGGAAGAATCGTTTTATTAACATGGGAGCCAATTACTTCACACGCTTCACAAAATAATTATTGGTTGCATTTGACGTCTTGGCCATTTGACGGGTCTTGCAAGGCACCACTTGGAATTTTTTCGTCGCTTTAGGCGGCTAGGGTTTTTGATGTGTTTATTGAGGACCCTTTATGGTCCCGGTTGAATTAAATTCTAATCGAGTAGATTTAAAATTGATTAAGGTTCAATTAGTGGACCAATAGAATACGGTCGCATGTGATGGGTTGACCGTTCGACAGGTCTTGCAAGGCGTGGACTTAGAAATTTCTTGGTCGCTTTAGCTTGCCTTAAGGGTAGTGGTCTTTTTTGGCTAATATGAAAGGAAGTTCTCGGGTTCATTTCAACAACAATGGCGTCCTACTTCTACATGAGCCGCGTGCCTGCACCCTTTGTCGTTCAAGCCTCGGAATTCAGTCATCCCAGAGCGTCAACAAATGTAAGCTGCACTCACGCCAAGACTGAAGCTCTTATGAAGGAAGCTCAGGAAAGATCTCACCGATCCTTTGAGACGTTTGTGGTCGTGGATCGACAAGGGGTTGTTGCGATATGGAAGGAGTCGAATGCAGCAAAAAAACTGACCATGTCTCAAAGCTCGATCTTCATTATAATCGTGATGGCTTAGAGAACTGCAGAATGGAAGGTAAGATACATCTTGCTCTAAACAAACAAAAGCATTTTGTGCATCTAGGTCTCACCTTCTACAATTTTTCATCAGTATTTCAACTTCTCATTGATGGACTACGAGAATATATGAGCTGATACGAAAGAATGATTGAGTTACATCAACATGCTATCTTCTTGGAGTTTTTGTAATCGAGTGGATGTGGTTTGGGAGATGTTTCAGCCTCTTTACGCGTCAATTCCACTTCTCTTAAATTACTTAGAGCCCGTTTGGCTCGACTTTCCCAGGGGCTTTGGCCCTCAAAGGCCCTTGGGGAAAATTTTTTGTGTTTGGCAAATGTTTTTGAATCATTTGCTAAATGTGAGCATTCTCAATGTTGAAAGCTGAATGCTGGAGAGGAGGTACTTTGGGCATTGGGCATTTTGGAAATGCAATTGCGTCACTGTTCATCATCTCTCCCCTTTGTCTTCTTCTCTTCCTCGCCCATCTTCTTCCCTGGTCATCTTCTTCTTCCCGCCCATCAGGCTTCTCTGGTAGCCGCAACCGCCGCCTGAGGGTCTTGCGTCCCCGGTGACCACCGCCTGGGGGTGGTGCGACGTGCGACCTAGGCAACCATCTCTTGGGGGTGGCGCGACGCCCCTGAGGTCGTGCGGACCTCAAGCGGTGTCGCCTAGCGCTCGTGGACCTTTACCTCAAAAGCCCATTACAAATATTAGTTTTGCCTAATGGTATTTATGCTAAAGGTTCCTTTCAATGCTATTTGAGACTACAATTTATCAAACGGTGCAACATTTTGAAACCCCTTTACCTCAGCCGTATTTGCATTCTCCCACCCGCATTCCCCCAAAACCGAACTAAAAGGGTTAATTTAAGTCAAAACCCCACCCTGTCTGTCCATTCCTCGTGGCTTCAAACTTGAGACCAAACTTGAACATCTCGATTTCAAATCGAACATGCATTTTTTTTTGTTGTAAATAAACAAACACAATAATATAAAAGAACGTAAAAAAATAAATAAATAATAATAATAATAATAATAATAATATTCAACCAGTCCGAGTCGGGCCGACCGGACCAGCCCATCCACCATCCAGCATCAGGTCCAATTCATTTGAGCCCATCAAGTATCAGGTCGAAATCGTTCCGGGGCCCATCTAGACTTTCAAACGCAACGTCTCCAAATTTCGGACATGACGCTTTCCCACGTCGGGGCGCGCTCCCGTCGATCAGGTCGCGCGAAGTTCATCCGTGGCGCCCATAAAAAGAAGGAAATCGTCTCTGGCTACGGGGCACGCGCACCCCGGGAGAGCGCTCTCTCTTTCTCTCTCTCTCTCCGCCGGCCTCCCCTTCTCGCTCCGGAGCCGACCTCGGCGTCCTCTCCGGGCGCTGGCGAGAAGCCAGCGCCGCTCTCCGGGAACTCGGATGCTCGGTCGGTTCCAATAGCCGATCGCCGATCGCGTCGAATTCATCTCGTCAAGGTCGAAACCTCATCGCCGAATCGTCGACCAGGGGCCTTTTGATCGAGTCCTCTGCGAGTTCCGCGACGAGGACTCTCGAGCGGTTAACTGGGTGCGAGCTCAATTCGAAGATTCCTGACGTGGGGATCGTGGACGCGCCGGAGGTTAATCGACAGGCGCCACAATCGGATCTCGGTGCTCCAGGTAATTTTCGAATCCAGAATTGAATATCCCGATGGTTCGTCGTTTGGGAATCCTCAATTGGGCAGTGCCTTATGGTGGTAAGAATGTTTTCGAATGAACAAAAGTATGATTTCGCGTCCTGTTTGGGCTGAATTCTATGTGCACAGCAAATGTTTGTTGTTTTTCCCGAACCAAACATGTTGCATGTCCAATATAACTGGAATACTGGTTGGGGAAGGTCCTTTGAGATCCGGAGAAGGAAGAAAGGAACGAACTTGACGCGGTGCTTGCTTGCGGGAGGATTGCGGAGTTTTTCGTTACTGTGTTTATGCCCTCCTTGAGTTTTCGTGATTTGTTCTGAGTTTGATGATCTGATCTTTAATAGACAGTGCATGGAACTTGCTGCGTGTTCCTGTTTTTGTTCCTCGGATAGCAAGGAATCGAGTCGATTAGTTGCAATGTTAGCTTGGTTGCCTTTTAAATTTATTTTATTTTATTTTTTTGCTTTTTTGGTGGGGATTGTTCATTATTAGATTTTGAGGAGATTCTTGAGTGTGGTGCCAGATTTGCATGCCTTCTGATGCCTTGGGGGGGTTTCAGATTCTAAAATCTGGAGGGTACCTTTGATTCCCCACATGTTATTTCGGTCGTGCCTGGCATTGTTTTGCTCTCAAGTTGTCAGGGGAACTTTTTTCTTTTTGGCATTGAGTTAATCATTCAAGCATGTGGACATGCACTGGGCTTCTAGTGCTTTCACATACAAATATATCAAGCTATGCTCAGATTCATTCCTTTTATGACGTTTCTTAAACAGGCCGTAATACTGATCATCTCGTTGGAAGTTGTTTTAGTGAGTCATAGAAATCTTTGTTGGATCATGATTTGTTTCTTATACTTTCAGTTGTAAACTTTGGATGATTTCTAGCTTTCCTATTAGTATTTCTCAATTGATTATTTTCAGAGGGAAAATGTGACCAATTTATGAATTTTAACACCTTCGAGAATTTTAGATTGGTGATATGAACTGTGTTGGTTTTCTTAGCATGAAAACTTGTGTAGTGGCAGTTACCATACTGCCACGGAGGGAGGGTAGGCTGAACCCTTCTTGAGGAAGATTAACTGTCCTCGAGGTGGCACGGCCTATTAAAAGGATAGACCGCCGATCACATATACATGTTTCAGGTTGAATATAATTTGAATACTGTTTGATCTGCTTTTGTCCAGTGATACTGAATTGAGGAATTGTGCTGAAGAAGCCTGGGCTGATTATTTGGTTTGGCTAGGCTATGTTTGTTTCGTTGTCACTGTGCAGTTTCATTCTGCGATAGTGCAGTATAGGAAATTGGGTAACTCCTGAAGCTCACTCTGAGCAGTTAACGTTGTAGATTTTAGGCCATTCGCTGCATTTGCTTTTTCCTGAAGGGTTTTTCACAAGGTTGTCTTTGGCTTCCTCTGTAATTTACTGTCTAAGGTCAGCTGTAATGCTTGTGTTTTTACTTGGCTTTGGAAAGTAAATTTTTGGACTTAGTCTATTATTGAAAGGCCACTGATTGGACCACCACGTCAGCAGTTTCTAGACTAAATTGGCTGAATAGAATGTATTAGAAAATTGTCAAAAGGTTTAGGATTACAATGGTTAAATGAAAAAGTTTAGGATTGAATTAGCATCCGTACAATAGATTTATAATTTGTATGGGTAATTTCCTCAATTCCGAACTTTTGTCATGTACTCTCAAGTGATTACATGGTGTCCACTCTGAAAGGGATAACCTGTCAAGCAAATTCAGGGGACTTACGTCTTGCTTTTTAGGGTAGACTTGTGCAAATTCTCTTGATGTTGGAAGTCCATTGCAACGTATTCTAGAAGATGAGTGTCACCTTGAGGAGTAATTGAAAAGAGGGGAAAATAAAAAGGAAAGGAAAGAAGGTAGGTGACAGATAGAAGGGGAAATGGTTGGGTAGTTGTGTGATGGCGGTCGCCATTTTGCCACCTCAGGCGAGGTCGACAGTGGTAGTACCAATCATCGACTGTTCAGGCACTCCCACTCAAGAGCACGATTGAGAGGACGGGGTGGACTGAACCCTTCTTGGGGAAGATTAACCGTCCTTGAGGTGGCAAGACCCATATAAAGGGTAGACCGCTGACCGTATTTCAATTGTCAATACGATATATAAGGATCGCTAATACAAATAGTACTCTAAACTGAGCTTATTTAGGTATCTAAGAATTAAGAAAGAGGTCGAGGGCTTGCGGGTAGTAACAGTGATAATGGCCATCATTGCTTGCACAAAGTTCTTTTGCAGGGTCCTTCCAGACAAACATGTCTTGTTCAACCATAAGATCCCCAGCCTTGAAAACAATTAAAAGAAGAAAAGGGAAGGTGATAAAGACCGAGCGATATCATTCAAGTTGCTCATATAAGTTGGGGGCGATTGCCCTTTATCATGCTCCTCTTTATTGTTTCAGCTACACGAGCGTATCAATGTTTATTCTTCTGCATAAAAAAGAAAACTTCAACTTGATACAGGAGGCTACTCAAAAAATGCTGATCAGAAGGAACCTATCTGTGCAAATTCTTCCATATCTCCTCCTCCTCGCCTGCGTCTTCTTGGAGGTCATCTTTGTGGCCCGCTGTGATGATGTTGGAACAGCTGCACACTATAGCCCTCCTTATTATCGTAAGTCTCAACCCAAAATGAAAAGTATTTATTGATCGGCAGACTTAGAAGCTATATGATGTTTTTCTTACCCTTGTTTCAGCGACGGAATGTTATAGTGGGGACCCATCGCAGTTCCCTTCAAGCGGCCTGTTTGCAGCGGTTGGCGACCAGTTATGGGACAATGGGATAGCATGCGGGAGGCAGTACCTGCTGGAATGCATCAACGGGATGCAGTGCATCCCCGGCCGCACTATCCAGATCACGGTTGTTGACTACGCCCTCACATCCACATCCGCAGCAGCCGCATACAAGCAATCTGTCACCGGCGCCCCATTTGTTCTATCTGAAACCGCTTTCAGAGCCATTGCCCATTTGTTTGCGGATGAAATCACCATCCGGTATCGACAGTAAGTAACTCCATTTTCTTCTGTTCCTACATCGGGCTTTCCTTAGAAGTCTTTCCTTAATTTATTTCCATCCATCGCCAACTCTACTTCACTCATTCCGTTCCGATCGGAGGAAGGACTGACGGATGTGACCGAGCGATGCCTTTGTTCATAATCGGTCGAGATTTTCAATATTATCGCGTTGATTCAAATTGTAAAGTTTATAAAATCATCTTCTGTGTATGAAAATGCAGGGTCTGATCGAAGATTCCCAGGATAATCTGGTGATGGCTCGATGAAGGCTCGAGAAAGAGAGAAGAAAGGCACGCAATGTACGATAATGAGGATCGATTGTTCTTCTCCTTTCTACTCCCCCCTTCTTAATTTTGGTTGTCTTGTTTTCAACCTATGACTGCACGCCATTTCATCCGAACGATACAACGTACTTTGGATAGTGCCATTGGCAATCTGACAAGGATTCTCTCTCTCTCGCTCTCTCTCTCTCTCTCTGTTCCTTTTTGGGGGCAGTCCAGTCGATATGTTTGACTTCTGTGATGCAAGGTCCGATTCTTTTTACAAGTATTTCTTTTTATTTATTTATTTATGGTTTTATTATTTGATTATGGTTCCCCAAAGGTCAATCCGTACCTTATCTTGTGCAAAGTGATTTTCGTCGAGATAGAAGGTGGCCAGTGTTTTTAATGATTTTATTGACCCATCAAGGAATTTTTCTTGGAATATGCTCCCACTTCAATTTATTTCTGATTAAATGTCTTTAAAGTAGGTGTGGGTCCGATTGGTGGACCATCAAATATGATATGATTTTCTTCTCTTTACTCTATACCTCTGTCCTGATACCTTAGAGTTGTTAGCATCTCTTCAAAAATCGGAGTATCTTGATCTCTCAATTTAGTAACCTTTATAGCTCATGGTACTTGGATCCTACTAATTGTGGTGATGGCCTTGTGTAAAAATAGAGAATCTCAAGCGGCTTTGATAATTTCTAAGGTTAATATTACGAAGAACATCCAAACTGGTATATATGTGGTATATATACCCTTTGTTAATTTTCTTTAAATTTTACTGTTAAATTACTTAATTGGATAATATGTAGTAGTTGACGAATATACTAATTTGGGATTTTATCATTTGTATGTCATATGTCTATCGATTTTGCGGTTTTTTGTAATATTAATATAATTTAACAGGACATATGTTTGTCATAAATATACTAGTTCGTAGTTTTTTATAGCAAAAAAAATAATTTATAATAAATTTATCATATATGCAACAGTTTGGGGTTTTTGATAATAACTATCATTAACATTAGGTCTTTGTCCCACGCCTTTACCCCTTCATTCCTCTCTACATTTTTTCTACTGGGATATTTTCCCCTTAATTGTAATGATTTGCGATACAATTGTGGAAACATTGCGACATAATTCAAAGATAATGGAGATCATTACAAAACTTTTGAAATCTCAAGGGTCAAATGATGTCCAATATGAAAATTATGGGGGGTAAAATCTAATTTTGTTAACTATGCCAAGCACAACTGCCCTCCAGAATGGACCCTGCACGGGATCAAAATTCTAGCAAGAATCTCCATCAGAAAAGACATCTAAAATTAGGGAAAATGATTTCCCTTTTCTAAAATAAAAAAGGAAATTATCTTCCCTCCTTTTTCTTTTACCTAGACCACACATACACGTTCCTCTCCACGCACTCCTTTTAATTATTATTTCTTTTCTTTTTTATCTTAAAATTCAAATTTTAATTATTTTTTTAAACTTTTTTTCCTTCTTCTTTGGCGATTGCTGGCCACGGCGATTATCATTTTGATTTTGACGAGGGTGGTTGGAGATTAAACTCTTCTTAAATGTCACTCGTGTGCATCATCATTCGTTCTCCTTGATGGAAACTAAAATATCATGGAAACGATGCAACATAATTCAAAGATTATCGTGGAAACATTACAACATAATTCAGAGATCATGGAGATCATTACAAACTTTTGAAATCTCCAGGGCCAAATGATGTCACTATGAAAAGTATGGTTAGTAAAATCTAATTTTGTTAACTATGCCAAGCACCGCTGCCCTCCATAATGGACCCTGCACGGGATCAAAATTCTAGCAAGAGTCTTCCATCAGGAAAGACATCTAAAATTAGGGGAAATGAGGGAAGATTTCGTGAGACTCTGCTTGGCAAACGGGTCGATTATTCGGGTCGTTCTGTCATTGTCGTAGGACCCTCACTTCCATTACATCGATGTGGATTGCCTCGGGAAATAGCAATAGAGCTTTTTCAGACATTTGTAATTCGTGGGCTAATTAGACAACATCTTGCTTCGAACATAGGAGTTGCTAAGAGTAAAATTCGGGAAAAGGAGCCCATTGTATGGGAAATACTGCAAGAAGTTATGCAGGGGCATCCCGTATTGCTGAATAGAGCGCCTACTCTGCATAGATTAGGCATACAGGCATTTCAACCCATTTTAGTGGAAGGACGTGCTATTTGTTTACATCCATTAGTTCGTAAGGGATTCAATGCAGACTTTGATGGGGATCAAATGGCTGTTCATGTACCTTTATCTTTGGAGGCTCAAGCGGAGGCTCGTTTACTTATGTTTTTGGATTACTAATTGGTGGAATACTAGGCAATCCGAAACTTTTTTGACTGATATTCAAGAAAAGAGTATTCTAGAAAATTCATAGAATTGGAAGAACTCTTACTCTTGGACGAAATGATAAAAGAATACCCGGAAACACATCTACAAACACTTCGTATAGGAATCCACAAAGAAACGATCCAATTGATCAAGATGCACAATGAGGATCATATCCATATGATTTTGCACTTATCGACAATTCCAGAAGATGTTGACCGTAAATGAGAAGATTGATTACGGAGAAAAAGAAAGAAGTATCTCCTTTTAATTGTTGACTATCAAAAAAATCTGAAAATGTTACAAAATTTATATTAACCGCATTGAGGATAAGTTCAAGACACATAAGGGCCCTAACCATATTTTGACTCGTGATCAATCCATAGATACCAATAGAAAATAAATAGGCACTCAAAACAAGTACATGTTCGAGTATCATTGACCAGCTCCTTATTAATTTGTTAACTATATTACGTATGATCTCATCTTATAATACTTCAGGTGCTAATGAAACTATTTTAGTGAAATTTATCTGTCTCAATTCTCGGGCAATCGCACCAACTCGAGTTCCTTTTGGATTTCCTTCTTGATCAATCACAACTGCAGCATTATCATCATATTGTATTATCATACCGTTGTCACGTTTAAGTTCTTTACAAGTACGTACAATTACAGCTCTGATCACCTCTAGGCTTTCGCTTTCGCATCTCTCTAAAATTGCAGTCATGGTAAAATCTTGGTTTATTTAATTATTAGGGACTCCCAAGCACACGAATTCTCTATAAATAGAATAGAAATAGATAATTGAGGGCTTGTTATTCAACAGTATAACATGACTTATTTACCCTGTCAACCAATATCCATATTCATAGATATCTATTCATTTACCCAGACCACACGCCCACAAGTTCCTCTCCATGTACTCCATTTAATTATTATTTCTTGTCTTTTTTATTTTAAAGTTCAAATTTTTAATTATTTTTTCCCTTCTAGAAGAAGCACACAAATGACGGGGATTTCAGGGCTCTGACCTTGACGAGGGCGATTGGAGATTCCTCTTCTTAAATTCCTTCCACTCGTGCGCATCATCATTTATTCTCCTTCATGGAAATAAAAAGCTTTCGCTTGAAACTGAAATCTCCTCCAAAAATGGCGATCGGAAACAGCCAATCTGCAAAAGCCCTTTCATATCTCCTCCTCCTCGCCTGCATCCTCCCGGCGGCCGTCTCCGTGGCCCGCGTCGACGTCGGCACGGCCGCGTACTATGGCCCTCCATACCAACGTAAGTCCCAACCCGAAAAAGACAGGAACAAAAAGAGAAAAGTTTCTCCATCTTTTTAGAAAGAAAAGAACCTTGTTTGATTGGCTGACGTGAAAGCTTTGTAATTTTCTTCTCGCCATTATTTTAGCGACGGAGTGCTACGGCGGCGGAGACCCATCGCAGTTCCCTTCGGGCAACCTGTTCGCGGCGGCGGGTGACCAGATATGGGACAACGGCGCGGCCTGCGGGAGGCCATACCAGGTCCGGTGCGTCAACGCGTCGCAGTTCCATGCCTGCGTCCCCGGCCGCACCATCCAGGTCACGATCGTCGACTACGCCCTCTCGACCACGTCCGCCGCCGCCGCGTACAAGCAGTCCGTCACTGGCGCCGCCTTGGTCCTGTCTCGGACCGCTTTTGGAGCCATCGCCAATCCGTCCAGGGATTCAATCAGGGTCGAGTTTCAAGAGTAAGGAACTCCACTTTCTTCTGTTTCTGTTTTGTCGAGAGATCGTGACTTGATCGAATTCTTGGGAGGCACGGCTCGAGATCTGGACCAGTGCCCGCTGCCGGCCTATATGGAGCCGGTGGCGTCGCGGCAAATGCCACAGTCGATGGTGGTGGCAGAAGGGAAAGAGACGAGCGGGAGAAGAAAGATGGGTTGCTAGGGTTTTGTGGGGCGATTAGGTGTGGCGAGGTGAACAAGATAAGTGGGACTCGTGACGGTAATCCACGTTCCGTTGACCGTTTCAATAGTAATGCAGTCTCTAAAATCATCTTTTGCGTATGGAACTCGCAGGGTCTGATCGAAGGATGAAGGCTCCGGACGAAGAAGCGGAAGGAACGCAAGGGATAATGACGATTTGAGTTGATTCGCACATCCTCTATGTAAATTGATGATTGATCGTGTATGTAGATTTATGATTGATTGTTTTGTAGAAACCTCTTCTTCTTATTCCTATTTCCCCCTTTATTTTCGCCTTTTTTGCTTTCAATTTTCCTATAATTGCACCTCATTTCATGTGTATCAATTACAGAGAGGAAGTGAATCTTATAGGAGGCTTCTATTTGGTGCAAAAGAAAGTAGTTAGGACCTGAACTGCATTTGCCTAGACCAACTTTAAATATCCTCCTTTAAGATTAATTAAATGGGCCAGAGTAGGAGATTCAACGCCTCTCCATTGGAGGCCAAGAAGTGGGCACCAGCTTGCAGTGTCCCCTATTGGACTTTGGATTACTTCTCGAACAAGTCTTTGACTTTCTGGTAAAAATGGAAAACAACTAAAGTCCAACTTGTTGAAGTCGGCTGAAAAGGAGAAGTCCAAATTGGTCTTTACAAGTGAGTGAACGCAAGAGAAGCAATGACGAGCCACCATTTGAACCGTAAATCTTAGCCTATAAATAAGGGAATTAACAAAGCAAGAGAGTCAAGCCAAAGAGCCACAGGCCAGAGAGTGCCTCAATCCACCATAGCAAAGGTGAGCTTCAGGAAAAGCCACAGGTAGCCAGAGAGGATGAGAGCAAAGGGATGAGCTTCAGGAAAGCCTCCAGCAATTGAGTATTTTAGAATAAAGGAAGTCACCAGATGCGAAGGTGAGTTTCAAAGAGTGAGGCAATGCAGCCTAAGTAGATATAGAGAATTACTTCCTCACAAGAATCGCCATTTATGCCATCTTCTTGTACGCCTTAAGGAGAATCTGAACATTATAGTTACAATGCTATGAACAGTATTAGTACAGTGTCGTGAACAGTGCTTTGTTCCGGTTACTCAAGCCAAATCTTCTGCATTCACCAATACCTTCACAAGTTGTTTCTATGAAATGTTTCTTTAGTGTTATTATCCAAACTGTCTGAACTATTTAAGCTGTCTCCATCATAAGCAGATTAGTTGAGAGTGTCTCTATATAAGCAAGTGGAATGTGGTAAAGAGAAAGTAGAGTACAATAATTGTGTGAGATAATATTTCAGTGTTCTACTTGACTGTAGTTTGCTATAAAAAATGTATATCAAGTTGTTTATTACAACTCATCAAGTGATATTAGAGTTTTATCTCTGAATACCCTTAATTGATGTTAGAGATTTACTTGACCTTTACAGTTGGTATCAAGTAAGGTTGCGCACTTTAGGAAAAGTAATTTGTACAATGGCAAGAGGATGGACTCACGCGGGTGTGAAGGTTGAGTGGAAGATCGAGGGCGACATTGGTCGTAGCTGACTTGCTTTCGGGCATCTCTCTCTTCTCCGGCCCACGTTATCCAGCACCTAGTGGTGGTAGCCTAGTCAATAGGTCACCTTCTTTTTGCATGCATTTCATGAAGTTTTATTATTTGTTTATGGTCCCTCAAAGGTCGATTCCAGCCGTACCTTATCGCATTCATAATTAGCTCAATCAAGGGAAAAGGTCGCCAGTGTTTTCAATGATTTTACCGACTTCACAAGGAATCTCTTTCAGAATATGCTCCCACTTGAAGTCAAATTCTAATTGAATACCTTTAAAGTAGGTCTAATTCCAACTAGTGGACCCTTATAATATGATTTTCTCTTTACCCAACTCCTTTGTCGTGGAAAAGGAGATTGAAAAGATGCTAATGTCTTCACTTTTTAACCCAATTGGCGTTCTCCTTCTACACTAGCTTCGTGCCTTCACTCTTGTCACTCGTATGCACTCTTTGGCATTCAATCAATGCAATTTGATCATTCCAAAGCCTTAACGCATGTAAGCTATATTGGCCCCGAAAGGAAAGCTCTTTTGAAGTTCAAGCAGGATCTCACCAATCCTTCAAGATGTCTATGGTCATGAATTGACAAGGGTTATTGTGAATGGGAAGAAGTCAAGTGCAACTAGAAGAATCACCATGTCTCACAGCTGAGCATAGCCAGGCAAGTAAGATACATCTCGCTCTAAACAAATAGAAGCATTTGAAGTATCTAGACCTTAGCTTCATTAAATTTTCAACCCAAACAATCTCAAAGTTCTTAGCTAGTCTTCAAAAATTGAAGTATCTCCACCTCTCATTTGGAGGCTTCTATGGACATTTTTCCAATCAACTTAGTAACTTTTTCTAGTTTATGGTACTTGGATCCTAGTAATTGGTGGTGGTGGCCCTCCTTGAAAATAGAGAACCTCAGGCAGCTTTGACATTTTCGAACTTGAAGTACTTGGATCTGTCTTATGTTTGCCTTCTCCACCCCAAAAAATAGTGAGTCCTATCAACATGCTTTCCTCCATGGAGTTTTAATATTGAGGGGATGCAATTTGGAAGATGGTTCAGCCTTTCCGCATGTCCATTTCACTTCTCTTAAATTCCTTTATCTAAGTCAAAACTCTGTGAATTCACCTATTCCTCCTTAGTTTTGAAGCTTGAGTAAACTTGACCATTTTGATTTAAGTTATCTTCAAGGCATATTCCCCATTGTCATCCTTAGAAATACTTAGTAGCTTAGATTCTTGATGTTTTGGAAATAGGCTAGAAGGTGAACTTTTAAAAACACAAGCATTTTCTACAACCTACAGGTACAAACCGCGTCCTCACAAATTTAGTGGGAGGATTTCAAAAAACCAAAGATGGTGCTTTAATTCATGGGCAAAGTTACATGGAGGCTATTGATGTTTCCAACAATAATTTTTGTGGTCACTTACCCAATCAATTTGGGAATTTCAAAGGTCTCGAAATTCCTTGATCTATTAAGAAACTTGATTTCAAGTCCTATTCCCACTATTGTGAGCCAGCTATAATCTTTGAGAAAATTGTCTCTTCTAACAAATTGAGTGAAAATATTCCAAAAAGTATTGAGCAACTATCTAATCTAGAGGTGATGGACATTCATTATAATCAACTAGATGGAATTGTCAATGAATTTCTGATTGCCAATTTCACCAGATTGATCGTGCTGTACTTTTATTTAAATGAGCTTGTTATGGTAGCAGTTATTGGGTTCCTCCTTTCCTAGTTCAAGTGATCTAATGTCCAATTGCAAAATGGATTAGGATTCCGAAGATGGCTTCTTTTCGGAAGCTTCTCTATCGCTAGTCCACATTTTTTTTTTTTTTTTTTTTTTTTTTATGTAAAAGGAAGTAGTTATGGACGTAACATGCGTGCCTAAAGCAATTTCAAATATCCTCCTATAAGGTGAACGAATTGGTCAGAAGTTTCCGATTAAACACATTTTTTACAATGTGCAGTGACATAAAATTTTTGTGACCTAATCTGAATGCTAATAATATATATTAAAATAAATGTAATGAGATTTTTTTTTTTTCGGTCCTACTCTATTCCTATTCTAACGCTCACTCTCAGATTTGTGCCCTACCTCCTTGCAAGGCGTGGGAGTCGAAACCGACTCCTGAAATTACAGCGTCCCCACCCCAACCCCTCTGAGAATGACCCCTCTGAGAATGTGGGATTTGAACCCCCCACATTCCCCTTCCAAGTTGGAAGGGTGGCCACTGGAGCAAACCCTAGTAGTTAATGTAATGAGATTAAGGATGCGTTTGTTTGGGAAAATATTTTCCGGAAATTAATTTTCTGGACTCTCACCCGTTTGGCTCACGGAAAATTACTAGTCAACTAAAAACACTTTCCCTTCTATGAAATCATTCATACATAAATTAGAAAAGTAAATTCCCAAATTTAAAGAGGTGAAAACACATTTCGTAAATTGCTCATCTCAAATATTTCAATTTTTTTTTTTTCATTTCCTTCTTTTTCCTCGACAAGTCGCTAGCCACAACAAAGGCTGGTGACTAGCCACAAGTGAGCTCAAGCCTCGTTATTTTTGGAGAGCTCTAGCCTCACCCAAGGCTAATGAGCCTAGAGGCTTGAGCCTCACCAACCTATGGCCGTAGCCAATAATTAGTTCTCGTTTAGGCTTGGCAACCGGTGGAGGGGAAGAAAAGATAAAATTATATAAAATTTGAATTTTTTTATTTTGCCATAATATAAAGTGATGAGATTGAAATTGCTTTCCAAATGATATCCAAATACTAAAAAAGATGTTTTCGGTCATATATTACTAAACAAAGGAAAACTATCTATTATCCTAAAGATGATTTTTCCGGAAAGTGTTTTTCTTTATCATGAAGTTTTTCCCAAAACAAATATATGCTATAATCAAAATTATTCCTAAAATGCAACTACTACCTAAAGAAGCATATCAAAAATTTTCTTTTTCATTTATCTATTTTTTTTATTACAGGAAATGATCTAAATTGAATTTTAGAAGATAATGATAATTACTAGGTGTGACTCTAAATGATGAACAAATATGAAACTAAATGAGATTTACCTAAATTTATTTGTAAAAATCAATTACCACCTTAATGCGAATGCCCATGTTTTGTTTTCTATTTAATTTTTTTATGTTGTGTGTGTGCTAGCGCGCGTGCATATGTGTGTTTTGATAACAAGGAATGACAAAAATTATAGTTAATGGTTTCGTACGAACAAAAACACTTAATGGTTATTCTAAAAGCCATCAAACGTATAGTAAGCTATGATTTAAAGAAAAATGAAACTAACTGAGGTTAATTTAAACTATTTCTAGAACGAACACCAACCATTCGATGAAATGTCACAACCAAATTATGTTCCCAGCCTCGATTTTTTTTAACGCAAATCAATATCATGTATGGACACCGGAATGTTGACCCATCATAAACCAATAGAAATCAACCCATAATTTGTCCAAGCACTCTTCTCAAGAGCTGCAAACTCGCAGCAATTCGCAGCTCATGACGCTATATAGTATGTGCACAAATCGTAACCCCAAACGACACGCAACACATACAGTCAAAGAGCACACCCTCACAAACATAAAACGGCAGTGGTGCAATTCTGAAATCTGGGCAGGGGAGTCAAGAAATGCAAACTTCTACTTCTGATGATCCAAAGCAACTCTTCAAAACCAATGACGCAAACGGGGTCTCGAATTTTCATCCCGAGCACATGCGGGCATTGTATACAAACAGCAAGGCAATTACATAACCTGAAGAAACAAAGACCGACTCAACTTTGATCATGGTAGCTCCCGAATCAGTTCTTGTAATGCCGCAAGTTGCAGCTCGACTCACTGTATCTTTGCAGCTTCACGACCTCTCTCCCCCGTCCCGGGCCTCTCAGATGCTTACTCAACCACACGGACGAGACACCAGAACGCGCACGCACAATGCATGATTATTCTAACAGTTGGGCTGATATAGGAAAAAGAAAATGAAAAGCCCAAGTGCAAGTCCCACTTAAGCCCAAATGTAAGCCTCCTCCTTCATTTTTTTTTGCAAAAACGTTCGGCGGAAGAGAAGAGAAAGAGAGAGTTTGCCGAGATAGAGAAGGAAGAGGGGTTCTGCGTGCGTGCTCCAAGAATTTCAATGAGTCGAATTAAATTCGTTTAGTGGAGTCCTGTAAGAACTCGAACCCCTTTCCTCATCTGATCAGAGGAATTTCCGGAGTCAAGTCATGAATTTGGATTTATTTGAATTTTGAATTGTTGGGTGTCGACAACTGAATTTTCACCAATAAGGCCAAGTAAAAACTTGAGAATCGGAGCTCTTAATCGTGATAGAAAAAGTCTTTTTAGTGTCTTCAAGTACAATTTCATTTCATTATATATAGACATCACTTTCTTAATAACTCAAATATTAATTTTCAGGTTGACTTTGTAGTCAAATTGGAAAGTCAACTCTCGGGCAATATTTCACAAAATTTGTGAATTTTTTTTTTAAAAAAAAATCATCAATTCTATCTTTGGAAACATAATTGGACTTTTAATTTTGATATTTTTACAAAAACAATCAAGATTTAAGTTTGTGGTTAAATTGAGAATTTTGTTACCCTCGATCAAAAAATTCCAAAATCCATCGATTTGATTCCTTTTTATAGACATTTGGTCTAGGGATAAGACCAATTTAAGACTTCAAGTCCAATTTCAAGATTTTGAGCCCAATTGGATCGGCCAACATATGAGTGCAAATTTAGGGATATGATTAGCCTTTCACAACAAAATTAATTTGCATATTATAAATTCGCTTATACCAAATTAATTTGATTTTAACATGAATTTTGGCACAATTAGGATAGTTTGGGGAAATTAAGCAAAACCGACGAATGGTGACCGATAAGATCAAGTCGCGTCAACCCAGTTTAGCCCAATGGGTCGGACCAAAGGTAATAGCCAAGCCCATGGAACAATCTAGAGAAAATTAAGACAATTGGTAGATCTTGAGTCTACCTGGCTTGACCGGCCCCAGTCCGACCTGTTGGGCCGACACCTAATTAGAGCTATTTGGCCCAATTGGATGAAATTTCAGGCCCATTCAGCCCACAAGCATAGCCGGCCCCCTTTCCCTTTATTTATCAGACTGTCATTTCCCATTAGTACAAAAAATACCATACTATGTCATCAATCCTTATGAAGTTCTCCTTACCAAAAAAAAAAAAAAAAAAAAAATCCTTATGAAGTTCTATTCTTGGCCATCCATTGCCCATTCAAAGTAGAAGAAAAAACTAGAAAGTGAATTGTCCACCCAAAAACCCGCAACTTGAATGTGAAGACAAGTGAAGAGGGACCGTAGGTGGCTCGAGCTTTAGACCCACTAAAAACTCACATTTTATTGGACTTTATTACTCAAATCAATATCAATCCATTTAGTAAGATTTAGCTAACATATATATGACCCAACCCATCATCATATATGGATTAATAAATACGTTTTCAATCCATTTTTACACCTCTAATTACATGAGTTTTGCTTTCGAAATTATGCTAGTGTTATCTCTGTTTTTTGTTTTCTTTTCAATTATGCAAGTTTTGTAGTCGCTATGGCCATAGCTAATGGGTTCATTTCTCATACTAAGCCACCTTGGGAGCTATTGTTATTCATTCTCTTGAATGGTAATGACTCTTACGTCTTACCATCTGTACTAAGGACAACAAAATCAGATTTGATTTGAGAAGCCTTTTCATGAAGAAATAAGGATTTCTGCAAACCTTCCCAGCGTTTGGCTCTTCATGAGTTTGTTTCTGGGTTAAATTTGAGATATTCTCACTGATTGCCTTGCGAGGAGAAGGAGCCAAAAGCTGCTTTTCCGCAAACACATGGAGGGCATTAATTTAGAAGGATGGACTCGGCGAGTGCGAGGGTTGAGCAGTGAGAGGAAAGATGGGAGGCTACAGCATTGGTCGTCTTGGATCTTCGTACGGATGTTTTTTTCTCCGTTTCTTTTTTGGGTTAATACAAATAAAAAAAAAATTTGATATATTTATTATAAATTTATCCCAAATTAGTTTTTCGACTATCAAAAACCCCATATTAATATATTTTTGACAAATTTATCTTTCGTTAGTTTCCGTTTAATTATATTAATACCACGAAAAATAACAAACCGAAACACTTACGACAAATAGAGAATAAAACCTCAAATTGATATATTGTCAATTATCACGTGTCATTCAATTCGATATTTTAACGATAACATTTAATGAAAACTAATATAGAATAAATTTGTTATAGGCGTATTAGTTTGTGATTGGAGTAAATTTATCATATGTATTAGTTGGTGTTTTTCGTAATCTTAACCTGTTTTATTTACTTCTTTACTTGTTTTTGTGCAACTCTTTATCTTCTCCGTTCCTCTATTGAAATCAAGAGAAAATATTGGATGCTCAAGCCAATGCCAATGCTCCATGTCATCTAGACCCTGTGGGGAAGTCCGACAAAAATTGAGTTGTCCTGAATCTCTACATCAGCCTTGCTTCACTCCTCTTTGCTTATAAATCATGCCTCTACAGAAAAAAGAAGAAGAAGATGGGATTGTCTTTTCACACCATCATCTTGACATTTCATTAATTGGATGCCATGTGACTAAGTAGAACTATATTGGCCCATTCATCAATCTCCTCTCACTCTACTCGAGAAAATATTAGGTACATCTTATTTCCTAGTGTGGCAAATAAAAAGGGCCTCTAGAATGCAACACGTGTCACGGTGGGCCCAAATTGTTAGGCTAACTCTTCTCTCTCTCCTCTCTGGGCGCTTTCTCTTCTGCCTCCTGCACGTTCTCTCTCCTCTCCGTTCTCTCTCCCCATTTTTCTCTCTCTTCTCTCTTCCCAGCGCACTTTCTCTTTGTTGGCGTCGATGAACAACCGACCACCTTAACCTCCATGGTGAGCACCTCCTCCAGTGTGTCCGGAAGGTGCATGAGTGCTCAATTTGCCACAAAAACTTCCCCACCAGCCAAGCTCTCGGCGGGCATAAGCGGTGCCACAACAAGGCCCTCATTCCTGCCTCCTTGGCCGCGGCCGTCGCCTCGGCTGCCAATGGGGTGAGCATCTTGGCGGGCGTGGGGCCCATTCACACGTAGAGCAAGGGGCAAGTTTGATTTGAACATCCCGGCACTCTCGGAGTTCTCCCTCGGTTCACAGTCTCCGACAGCATGGACGACGAGGTGGAGAACCTACACCCTTCCAAGAAGCCCCGATTCCTAGCGCCAGTGAAGAAAAAAACGGCCTAAAATGGGTCAAATCGAAAATCCACAGAAACTCACACCAAAAAAAAAAAAAAAAATGGCAACTGGATTCAAAATGGGAAATTGATCGAGTTTTAGATATGAATAGAGATGATTGTTTTTGTTCGTCTCTTTTTATTTGTTGGGTGATGCTGGAGTTCCCTTGGGAGAGAGGGAGGTGTACAGGGAAGAGAGGAGAGAGAACGTGTAGGAGGCAAGAGAGAGAGGAGACATAAGAAGAGAGAGGGCGTGCAGAGAGGAGAGAGAGAGAGAGTTGGCCTAACAATTTGGCCCACACTCGACACATGCCGTGCTCTCAAAGCTCTTCTTATTTGTCATGTTGGCAAATAAGACTTACCTAATATTTTCTCCTCTTTTCTGCACTTTGCATCACTCTTCTTCTCCTTCCTTTCACTCTCTTGTTTTTCCTTCCAAGACACCCACAACAGGTCCTACAACTTATTCACCTTCAAGGTCATCAACAGGTCCCATGTATTTCACGACCCCACTGACCGTGACTACCTCGAGAACGAGCCGAAGATCATGTCTCTCCTCTCCACCCACCTTCAACTCCCCGAACTCCCTCTCTCCTTGAACTTTGCGACCACCATACCCTCTTTGAACTCATCGCCCATCACCCCCCTCTTTGAGGCCGAGGCCTGCCATACCCTCTTTCTGACAAGGTCCTACTCGAGTTGCATGCCAACCTGCAGCTTGCTGACTATGGGCGGCAATCTGACTTGGCGGCGAGGGTAGAGCAACGGCGGAGGGCGTGGTGGGGACGTCATAGTACATCGCACTGGAGGTGCTGCTGGGGAGGGAATTGCCATCCAATGAGAAAGAAATCAACATGCCCATAAAAATCTCCTTTTTATTTCCAAAAGGGATAAGTGCTACAGAAATCCTAAAACTTGTCACGAAAATGCAATTGAATCCTAAAACTTGCAAAAAAACGTAATCAAGTCCTAAAACTTGTCAAATTGTTTCAATCGAGTCTTAAAGTTAACGCCATCGACTTTTTTAACAGAAAATGCTCACGTGGCGCGAATGTGGAATTTCAAATAATTTTTCATTTTCCACGTGGCTTTTTTTTAATTATTTTTTATTCAAATTTTAAAGAAATTAGATTTAAAAACTAAAAAAAGAAAAGCTAAAATTTATTTTTAAAAATTGTTCAAAAAAAAAAAAAAAGGCAACTCCTCCCTTGCTGCCGCCGTCGCCCATCGTCGGAGGGGCTGGCGAGGCCTCGCCCTAGCCGAGGGCCGCCACCGTGCCACCATCGGGCGGCAGCTGCAATTTTTTTTTTTTTTTTTTGAATTTTTTTGTTTGTTAAATAAATTTTAACTTTTCTTTTCTATTTTTAAATCTAATTTAAAATAAAAAAATTTAAAAACCACATGGAAAATAAAAATTAATTTTAAATGCCACGTTAGTAATTTCCGTTAAAAAGTCAACGACGTTAATTTTAGGACTCGATCGAAACATTTGACAAGTTTTTGGACTTGATTTTACTTTTTGCAAGTTTTAAGACTCAATTGTATTTTCATGACAAGTTTTAGGACTTTTGTAACACTTATCCCTTTTCCAAAAACACCTGAAATCATAAAGAAATACCAGATTTTTCTCACCAATTCAGAACTGGAACAAGCAAAACCCCAATAGGAAGAAACTCAAGAAGACCCCTCTCCTAACTCCACAAGGGAAAAAAAGAATCAAATCCAATTCACAGTAGGGCAAGGCCAGCGTGAGGTCAGGGTGGTTGGTGGTGGGGGCTTTGTGGGCATGGCTATTGACATTGGCAATGACTGCCTGAACTGAAGAAACGAAAAAGAAGAGAGAGAAAGGAAGAAGGAAAAGAGATACAAGTTGCGGAAGAGAGAAGCAAGAGAGTGACAATTGAGGTTAATCTGAGTACACGGCGATCAATGAATGGAGTGGAGCGTACCTGACGTGGAGATCCAAGCTCACCTATTATTTTGTCGGGAGAGTCTAGTCAATAGATTTGAACGCAAGTTTCGCGTCTTTCTTTAAAATAGTTCGTCAATTTATATTTTTTGTTTATGGTTAGCAAAGTTTTATTATTTATTTGTGGTCCCTCAAAGGTAGATATAATGATGAACACCGTATATATTTGTGCGCATTCGATGGGAAAATTACCAAAATAGTTCTAAACCTATTACAATTTTTCCAATTAAGTCATAAAATCTTTTTTTTTTGTCAATTCAGTCCTAAATTTTTTGTAATTGTACAAACATAGCTTATTCGATCAATTTTAGCTGTTGGTGTTAATGTGAATAATTTTTTAATAATATTCTTTCCGAACTTTTATTATTTTTATTTTTTCTCTCCTTCTTCCTCCTTCCTCCTTCCTCTTATCAAAGGCAAGTGCCGACAAGGCTTGCCCCTGCCGGCCACTGGCGAGGGCAAGCCTTGCCTAGTAATAGCAATGTCACAACCTGTCCATGGTTGGCGAGGCTTAACTAGGTCAGAGGCCGCACGAGGTTGAGAGTTATGGCGAGGTCAGGCATCGCTCATAGCCAGTGAGGTTCGACCCTCGCCAGATCCGGCAAGGACGAGCCTTGCCAACCATTGGTAACCCTCACCAAAGACTATGCGAGGTCGTGGCCTCTAGCAAGGTTGAGTCTCACTCGTGGTTGGCAAAAGGCTTGGCCCTAACCAGTCCTACAGGCAGCCTAGGCGAGGTCGCCTAGCCAAGGCTAGGCTTCATCGAGGCTGATGAGGTCCCTCGCGGGCCTCGCCTCTGGTCGATCGCCGCTTGTGACTAGTTGAAGGAAGGACGAAGTGAACAAAAAAAGAAAGAGAGAAAAAATAAAAAATTCAAAAAAAATAAAATACTATTAAAGTATTGTTCACATCAACGTTTGCCGGCATCCATGTTAGTGTCCGCTTGAATGATTGAATTGACATAATTGTAAAAAGTTTAGGACTAAATTGGCCAAAAAAAAAAAATTATGACTGAATTGAAGAAATTGAAATAGGTTTAGGACTTTCTTGGTAATTTTCCCCGTAATTGACGGATCTTGCAAGGCAAGACTTGGAATTTTTTGAGTCCTTTGGGTAGCTAGTGATTTTAATAAATAGCAAAGTGATAGTGAGCCATTAGAGAGAGAACCTATGAAGTCCATGAAGACGAAGACTT
The DNA here is from genome assembly GCA_014182715.1 of Eucalyptus cloeziana. NCBI lineage: Eukaryota > Viridiplantae > Streptophyta > Magnoliopsida > Myrtales > Myrtaceae > Eucalyptus > Eucalyptus cloeziana. The sequence goes on from CM024640.1 coordinate 20,794,399, forward strand.
TCACCTACTAAAAACATCAAACAAAGACCAAGACTGCAAAACAAATGCACGATAAAGGTTAGAAAAATCAATACAGAATACTTTTTGTCCACAAATGCTTCTTTCATTATATTTGGACAATATGACCGGAAGCTTCGCTGGATATCTTTGTAGTGGGACCGCTATAATATAACTTTCTCTTTACGCGACAACTTTGTTGTGGAAAAGGACTTAGAAAAGATGTTAATGTCTTCGCTTTTATCGCCAACATAAACAGAAGTTCTCAGACTAATTTTGAACAACAATGGCGTTCAGCTTTTACATTAGGCTTGTGCCTTCACTCTTGAATGCACTCTTTGTCATTCAAGTCATGGAATTCAGTCATTGCAAACTCTTAACGAATATAAGTTGCATTGGCACTGAGAGGGAAGCTCTTCTTGAATTCAAGCGGGATCTCATTGATCCTTCAAGACGTATGCAGTCGTGGATCAACGAAGATTGTTGTGAGTGGGAAGGAGTTGAATGCAGCGAGAAGAATGGCCATGTCTTGAAGCTCAATCTTCGTAATCCCTGTGATGGCTTAGAGTGTAGCTTGGGAGGTAAGATACATCCTGCTCTAAAGGAACTGAAGCATTTGAAGTATATAGACCTTAGCTACAATAATTTTTCAACCCAAAGAATCCCAAAATTCTTAGCTTCTCTTCAAAAACTGGAGTATCTCAACCTCTCATCTGTAGGCTTCCATGGACATATTTCCAATCAACTTAATAACCTTTCTAGCTTACAGTACTTGGATCTTAGTAATTCGTGGTGGTGGCCCTCTATTAAAATAGAGAATCTTCGATGGCTTTCGACATTTCCTGACTTGAAATACTTGGATCTATCTTATGTCCCCCTTCTCAACTCCAACCAATGGTTAAGTCCTATCAACATGCTTTCCTCCTTGGAGTTTTTAATATTGAGGGGATGTAATTTGGAAGAATTTTCCACCTCTCTACATGTCAATTTCTCTTCTCTTAGATTTCTTGATTTGAGTCACAACTCCATGAAGTCATCTATTCCTTCTTGGTTTCAAAACTTGAGCAAACTCGAACATCTTGATTTACATTTTAATAATCTCCAAGGCATATTCCCCACTATCATACTTGAAAATAGTCGGTGGCTTAGCTTCCTCGATGTCTCTGGAAATAGGCTCGAGGGTGAACTTTTGAAAAACATGAGCATTTTTTGCAACCTACAAGTACTAAGCTTGCGTTCTAACAAATTTAATGGGACGATTTCGGACATCAAAGATGGTGCTTTGACTTGTGGGCAAAGGTACATGAAGACTATTGATGTTTCCGGCAACAATTTCAGTGGTCACCTTCCCAATAAAATTGGGAACTTCAAAAATCTTGAATTCCTTGATCTTTCATGGAACTCGATTTTAGGTCCTATTCCCGCTAGTGTGGGCCAGCTATCATCTTTGAGAAAACTGTACCTCTCTTCTAACAAATTGAGCGGGAATGTTCCAGAAAGTATTGGGCGACTATCCAATCTAAAGGTGATTGACATTCATAATAATCAATTGGATGGAATTGTCAACGAACTTCACTTTGTCAATCTCACCAGCTTGATTGCGTTGTACGTTTATTCGAACAAGCTTGTTATAAATGTTAGTGCATCTTGGATTCCTCCTTTCCAAATTCAAGTGATATTCATGTCCAATTGCAAAGTGGGACAAAGATTCCCAAGTTGGCTTCGAACACAGAGGAACATTTCGGTTTTGTACATGTCAAATGTTAGCATCTCAGATGAAGTTCCCTATTGGCTACCTAACATTTTAACCAACATTGAACGGTTGGATCTCTCGAGCAACATGTTGAGAGGCGACATATCCCGAATTCTTGGAAAAAAGATGCCACTACTAAGGCTGGTGTCACTTTTTGGAAATAACCTTAGTGGTAGCATTCCAAATTCATTATGCATGTCAGTTGAATTGTCTTTTCTTGATCTCTCTAAGAACCAGCTGTCCGGGAGACTTCCGTTGTGTTGGAGGAAGTCACAAGTGAGTTTGGAGTGGATTTCATTGGGAGGCAACAAGTTAAATGGTCAGATTCCGGACTCTCTATGCCATTTGAAGCGATTAGGAGTTCTAGGCTTACATGCTAATGGCTTGAACGGAGTGCTTCCAAAATGTTTACTAAAGCTAGATTTGGTATACCTCGATCTAGGTGACAATCAATTCACAGGTGGAGTACCTCCATTTGGATTGCACTCTCAATCATTTAGGGCAATCAATCTTGAGAGAAATTACTTGACCAGGGACATTCCTTTGCAGTTATGCCATCTTGCTAATCTCCAGTATTTAAGCCTAGCACATAACAACATTTCTGGAGGCATTCCTCTTTGTTTCAACAACTTCTCGCAAATGTGGGCCAACTCCACTTTTACTCCGCATGGAAGATTCCCGTTGGGGTTTCCTGTTATGGTTAACATAAAAGGTACAAGCCTAGAATTCACCACCACCCTCCGTTATTTATTTTCCATTGACCTTTCAAGCAATGCATTAGATGGACAAATACCGAAAGGGTTGACTAAGCTTGCTCGACTTCAGAATTTAAACCTCTCTCAAAATAAGTTGATTGGAGAAATCCCTTCAGATATTGGCAACTTGAGAGACTTAGAATCACTAGATCTATCCAAGAACAAGCTATTTGGTGAAATTCCTCCTAGCATATCCAATTTAGACTCTCTAAGTTATTTGGATCTTTCCTTCAACAATTTATTTGGTCCTATTCCGTCAAACAATCATCTAAGCACTCTGGACGACCAATCTGTTTATCGTGGCAACAATGGACTTTGCGGAGCTTCTCTTTTGAAAAATTGTCCGGGAGATGAGCATAATGATATGGACAAACAAGATAGTCATAGTACGAGCAAAGATGAGTCTAATAAAGGAGACTCTGTTGTTTCCTGGTTTTACACAAGGTTGGTAGTGGGTTTTGCAATGGCAATCTTGGGATTCTGTGGCATGTTTTTCAAGCAATCTTGGAGGTTCTCCTATTTTCGGGCGGCGGATAAGATTGTGGAAAAATTGTCAATTGCCAGGGTAATGATCGTGGTTTGGTTCAAGAGAACTTTTCATTTCCCACTGCGAAATTAAAAGTTACATAGTAAGCAAAATCTCTCTCTCTCTCTCTCCATATTTTCCTTTTCTCCTACTCATTTATTCGGTTGATTGACTATGCTAATTGTTTCTAGCATTTGTCCTCACATTTGTGAGTCGCAGGTGATTTCTTGCGTGAAAGTACGAATTAACTTATCCAATTTCAGAGACATGCGCCACTACATCTGCTGTGAAATTAGTAGTTCCTTTCTTCACGATGGAAGATTAAGAAAGATTGCCATTGAAGGTTCAAGTAAAGTGCGCATTATTTTGCAAAATTTATTTCTTCCTTTCTGTTTGGTTTTGTAAAAGCAGGCGGTGAAACAAAAAAAAACCTCTTGCTCTCTTGCTCTCTTGATCTCGCCCTATAACATAAGACAAGTATGTTTAATTCAAAATGAGACAACTATGTGAGCCGAAATTAGACGAGTCTATTGTTCTATTGGGTAAAAATTAGAACATTGTTTTGTGCTCGTAAAATGTGAAAAGCGTTGATAACTATCAAAACTCGTCAGCAAGAATAGTTTAACTATCAACTTGTTCAGTTGATAACACGGTCGCAAGTTACCAACACTTTTACAAAAATTCCAACAATTACTAGATTATCTTAAATTACTGTCTATTTCAATAATTTACCATCATTTGTTTACATAATTAAATTACTAATTTTTTATGGAAAATTACCAGCTCTTATTTGATTCTATTGATCAAAATTTATTACATTGTTTAAAAGTTACTGATTGCTCCAATAATTTACTAAGATTTATTTGTAAAAATTACCTATTCGCTACAATTACAAACTCTTATGGAAAACTATTAGTTTTGATTTGGGTAATTTACCAAATTTTTGCATAATAAGTTACCAACTAATTTTAGTTTTACTAACTATTATTTGACCGAGTTACCAACATTTGTCTGATTGTTTCGAAATTCACGAAAATATTTATTTTTGGAGCATACTAACACATAAAATTTATTAACTCTTATAGGAAATTACCAACTCTTGTTTAAACCTTTTAGAAATGTTATCTTATTGTTTGAAAATACAATTGTTCCAATACTTTACATATATATATTTTTTGGTAAAAGGCAAGCATTACATATTTATTTGTCAAAGTTATCAAGAAGCTAAATTTACTAGTTCTCATTGGAAATTACCAACTATGATAAATAAATTTACTTAATTATGGTGCATAACAAATTAAAATTAAGTAACGAGGGGCAAGGTTACTGGGATCCTGATCTTGCACCTCACAGCAAGCACGATGGAGCGAGTTAACACGAAACAGGCAATATTGCCATCCCTACGCAAGGTTACCTTACCGCATTTGATGACATTTGAAGTATTGTGATTTTGAATTACTACAATTATAAATAAATAAACATACAAACTGCACTTACCATATGAACTTTTCTTCTCAAATGGATATAAACTTTATGATTGCGAATCTACATATTACTATTTTTATTCATTACCCACACGTCCCAATGTCAATAAAATGCTTTTCAAATGAAATTTTGATACTTATTCCCTTTCAGTCAAATTGAACAAACGTCATTAGAAAAGGAATCTAGATCTCATTACATTACTTCCGTTGTCTTTATCCTTAGCAACCAAACAATACTAGAAAATTCAATTATCTGCGTTCTCATTTCCAAACAGCAGTAAATCAACCCCGCATAATTTGGGAATAGTACTACAAATAAAATTATACTAGATGATTTCTTTGATAATCAATTAGATCGTTAGGAAGAACCGAACATTTGGGATTTGGTGAGGAGGTTCAAGTGCATAGATATTGATGATTGCAATGAATTAGATCCAAAATATGTATATTTTATACGCCAGTCGATGTAATACAACAAGTTCCACACCGCAAAGGAGGGAAAAGTGTCAAAGAAGTCCTAAACCTTTTGTATTTGTGTCAATTTAGTCCTAAACATTTTCACTTTATGCCAATTCAGTCATTTCTAGCTAATTTTGGCCCTAATTTTGCTGATTAGGCACCAATCGGTTGGCGTGGCACGATCGGCTCTAACGTGGATAACTTTTAATAAAATTGTAATATTTTTTTGAATTTTTTATTTTTTTCCTTTCTCCTCATCCTTTCTCCAACCGGTCACTAGAACTTGGCAACCAGCCAGAGGCGATGGTTGATGAGGTTGAAGTCAACCTTGTCGACCCTTGGCAAGCCTTGTCAACCACTGATAAGGCTCGAGCCCTCACCATAGGCGACCAACCTCGGATCCAACGAGGCGAGCCTCACCCAGCCTCTAGCGAGGTTAGCTTGAGGCTGCTCAAGCCACAAGGGCAGCCACGACGAATCTGGCGAGGTCGAGCCTCGCCCATGGCTGGCGAGGGTTGACCCTCACTAGATCTGGTGAGGGCAAGCCTCGCCAACCCAGCGCAAGGCCACCCTCGCAAGTTGGGAGGCCTCGCTAGAGGCTCGGCAAGGCTCAACCTCACCAGATTTGACAAGGTTGAGCCTCATCCATGGTTGGCGAGGCTCCACCTGGATGAGGTCTTGGGTGGCCTTGAGCTGGCCTTGCCCATGGCTGGCAAGGTTGCCTTCAAGATTATTAAAAGTTATCTACGTCAGTGCCGATTATGCCATGTCAGCCGATCGATGCCCAATCAGCAAAATTTAGCCAAAATTAGTCGAAAAGGACTGAATTGGCATGAAGTGAAAATGTTTATGACTAAATTGGTACCAATAAAATATTTATAATTAAATCGGGACAAATGCAAAAGATTTAGGACTTAATTTGACATTTTTCCCCCGCAAATGAAGAAGGTGCCCTCATCGAGTAGTGCGTAGAAACATTTATGCTCTGTGGTCTATAAGAACAAGAATACCTTATAGTCTTCAGCTAGATTTTCATCTTGATCTACCAATGAGTTGGAAACATACTCGGAAACGTACTACTTCAAACACATTGATAGAGTTGGCGAAAATAGTGTGGATGTTTTGAAATAACGGAGGAGGAGAGCAGCCAATTTTCCAACTGTTTCCACTATGGCGCAGAGTTACTAACTCCATCGGCGTCTATGTTTCCATCAATGAGTACTAACCAACTGGTATTGGAAGATATTAGGTCTAAGTCGTCTATGAAAAATTTAGAAACGACTGTCATAGGGCATGATTAGTTTTTGCAAAAATCAATACCAAAGGAACATGTCCAACATGAACAAGAGGACAATGACAACACTTTATCATTCGGATTGTGGTGAAGGACACCATACTGTAGACACTGAATTTATTAGACATTATTTTAGTTTAATTGGTGTGTAGTTGTTATGAAGGAACCGCTGCGTGTAAATTTTCTTTTCAAAAGATTTGAAGATGTACTTGTATTTAAATTTGATTTAATTGAATGAGCCTTTTTCATTAATTTATTAATTAAGTTTAAATATTTGGACAAAAGAATTTCGTAAAATGAATATTAAAAAAATTAAAAAGTGGCCGGCCAAGCACTAGCCAGGAACTTTCCATCGTAATTGAAGAGGTTCCTCCCAAATTGCTTTGGGTTTTCCTCTACCGTATGGTAGTTCCTTCCCTTCGTGTGGATGTCGTCTTCAACGTGTATTCCGTTTTACTCCTCCCTTTTCCCTCCATCTACATCGAGATGCTGCAGAGTTCCGTAATCGACCCCAATCCCCTGTTTCTCTAGCCGTCTCCCTCAGAATTACAACCCTATTTACTGATTTTGCCTTCTTGTTTTAGAAACCCTAATTTAGTTACCTTCCCTTTTCCTCTCGAGCCTTTGGGCTTTGCGATCCTCCTCGACTACCATGTCCAACACCTTACGATTCTCTTCAAAACCCTTAACATCGGCCCTTATCTCTGACCCTTCAGTTAGGCCGTAACCCACACAATCTCCTCTGCTCCTGATACCCTTCGCTTTCCCGACCTCAGCCTAACCCTCTCAGTCTTTCTTCACATCTTTCCTTTACCACACCTCATCATCCCATACATATAAATGTCACGATATGTCTCCTATCCTGGTGTCCCCTGCAGATTAGTAGCTAGTCAATTGACGGAGTGCTCTACCCAAGCTCTGGACTTCCTTTTTAACTTCATCAAGGGTCTTCTCAACACTTCCAGCAGCTTTACGGAGACTTCATCAAGGGTCTTCTCAACACAGGGCATCTCGCTTGAAAAACTAACTGAATGCAGGCTTACATTGTTTGGCAAGCTTTATTCTTGCCCAAACGTCAATTTCCAGGCATTTCTCAGCACTATAAAACGGGCTTGGAAGACAGATAATGTTTCATGTACCTTATTAGAACCGGGATTCTTCTCTTTCTCGTTTAAATCATAAACTGATAAGCAGAGAGTCCTTGATACCAGCCCATGGTCATTTTCCAGCAACCTCCTTGTGCTTCAACAGTGTGATCTGGATATCCCTGACATTTGCTATGATTTCTCTCATTGCCCATTTTGGGTGCACTTATTTGGGCTGCCATTTGGCAGAGTTACACCGGAGGTCGTTCGAGAGATTGCTTCCAGGACCGGTGCAGTTCTTGAGGTGAAGCTGGAAGCAAGAGGCAACAGTCATTATAAGGTGGGGAAGGCAAGAATCAAGCTAAACCTAGCTACACCTCTTAAAATAGGGATAGTAGTAAACTTGGGATGTAAAAAGTTGTGGATTGAATTCAAATATGAGAGACTACCACACTACTGTTACTCCTGTGGTAGAATTGGACATTACGCCACAGCTTGTAAAGAGATACCTTACGAGACTACAAGGTTGGCGGAAGACCTACCGGGTAACTTCGGGAACTGGCTGCGAGCTGAAGTCCGGGAATTGAGTCCGTATGGAAAAATATTTTATGGCAAACAATCCTAGCTCATTGAAGAAGTAGAAATGGTGCCGGAATCTCCCTTGCCACCAGAACACCAAGAAGTACAGCCAACAAAAAATGCAAGAAAACAAGTCCTCTTGCCTCCCCAATCCCAACATCCCTCTGAGGAGGGTCCTCAACAGCAGACTGCCCAACTTGTATCCTCTAGAGCCTTAACCATTATGGATAGCAAATCTCCACAAAAGCGACATAGCAGCTGCTTGGATGCAAATTCCATGCTGACCTTGCATAATGAACACATTAAAGAAGTTGAAAGAGAGAGACAATCCTTTTTAGAATCAGAAAAAGGCTCAGCTAAAGGGAAAGCAAAGTCTAGCAAACTTCCTACATCTAAGAAAGGTAAACGATTCTGCCCGTATGGAGCTCAAGCCTCAAAATCAACTGTTGCTGAAAACTTACAGCTAATAGACATCCCTGTCACGGAGGAAGATGAATCAACCCAATGGGCTTTGGTGGCTAGCCCTAATAAGCCACCGGTGCATCCATGAAACTATTGAGTTGGAATTGTCAGGGGTTGGGTTTGCCCTTGACAATTCAATCTCTTAGAGTCCTTGCGACTCAGGAAAGACCCAATATCATTTTTCTTATGGAAACTAAAAATCAAGATCAGAAGGTGCAGCGATTAAGAAGACGACTAAAGGCTACTAACAGTTTTTTGGTGAATCCGAAAGGCCTTTCAGGGGGTTTGGCTCTTTTCTGGGATGATCAGGTTTCTATTTTGATTGAATCTCATTCTGAATATTTCATCAATGTGCAATGCCTTCTTCATGAAAATCAACAGCACATGCGAATTGTTTTTCTCCATGCTCCTAATGCATTTCATGATAGAATTATCCTAGGAAAATTACTAAGAGTTAGTTCCTCCAATCATCTTCCTTGGTTGTGTATCGGGGACTTTAATGAAATATTATATCATTGGGAAAAAGTGGGAAAGAGGATGGCAGAACATTTTCGTCTTACCGCTTTCAGGGACTTCCTATATGCTTGTTCTTTGATGGATCTGGAAAGCAAATGGTGCGCCTTTACCTGGACAAATAGAAGAGAGGTAGATGAAAATGTTAAAGAAAGGTTGGACAAAGCATTATGCACCATGGAATGGAGAATAGCTTATCCAAATGCCAAAGTTACAACCTTACCAGCTATTGGTTCGGATCACAGCCCTCTTATCTTGTCAACTTCACCCACTTTGACACGCAAACGAAGAGAATTTAAATATGAGCCTTTTTGGGCGGAGGATGAAGATTGTAGGAGACTTGTCAAGCAAACATGGGAGGCTTCTCACAGGAAAAGTTTGGTTGAGAGATTATCCAATGTAACTACTCAATTAGCGGCTTGGAGTAGAAAACGATTCCCTAACGCTTATAAACAAATCGAAGGGTTGAAAAATGAACTTCAGTTTCGGATGAACAACCCCACCTTGAAATATGATCAGAGCAGAATTCAGAATATCCATAAAGAGATTGAATTCCTATGGCGACAAGAAGAAATGTTTTGGGGCATCAGATCTAGAATTAAGTGGCTGAAGTGGGGAGATAGGAATACCAAATTTTTTCATGCCACCACTATACAATGCCGGAACAAAAACCGTATTTCTATGCTAATGAATGTTGAAGGTGACTGGGTGAGGAATAATGAGACTCTCAAGAATATGACGGTGGATTTCTTCAACAATCTATATCATTCAGTAGGTCCTCGGAATCTCCAGCCTATTCTAAACCATATTCCATCATCGGTTGATGCAGCTATGAATCTTCAACTTACTGAAGCGGTGACTATGGAAGAAGTTTATGCTGCTACTCACCAATTGGGTGCTACTAAAGCTCCCGGACCGAATGGCCTGAATGGTCTATTTTTTCGACAACACTGGCAAGACATAGGTGGGGATATTTTCAAGGAGGTGCAGCTTTTCTTTGAGTCTGGAACCCTAAACCCAGCCCTGAATAGAACCCAAATCACTCTTATTCCAAAAAACAACAATCCAGAAAGGTTAGCACAATATCGACCCATAAGCTTGTGTAACTTTGTGTACAAAATCATTTCTAAAATACTCGCGAACAGACTCAAACCCCTATTACCAGCCATCATTGCTGAGGAGCAAAGTGCTTTTGTGGGAAGTCGGCAAATTCAAGACAACATTTTGATTGTACAAGAAGTTATCCACAGACTAAGAACTAGAGACAGGAGGAAAAAGTTTCAAGCCATTCTTAAACTCGACATGTAGAAAGCTTACGATCGAATCGAGTGGGACTTCTTGCAGGAGTGTTTATACAAGATGGGATTTAGTGCTGTCTGGGTGAAGTGGATTATGCAATGTGTTACCATAGTGTCATATAGTATCAAGTTTAATGGTGAATCTTTACCCTATTTCAAGCCATCTCGGGGTATTCGTCAGGGAGATCCTTTATCCCCATACCTATTTATTATTGTAGCCAATGTCTTATCATATATGATGAAGAAAGCAATTGCAGAGGATTCAATACATGGCATTCGACTGAACCGGAACTGCCCAACCCTCTCCCATTTATTATTTGCAGACGACTCTATTTTCTTCCTAGATGGTACAATGCTGGAATGCCAAAATTTAGCAACTATACTCCATCACTATTGCTATGCCTCTGGTCAAGCCATAAACCTCAACAAATCAGGCTTATTTTTCAGCAAAGGGTGTCCAGATAGCCTTAGAAGAAACATGGTATCGGTGATGAGGGTTCCCGAAATTGCGAAAACTGGGAAGTATTTAGGAATCCCTTCAGACTGGGGGACCTCAAAAAAAGATATGTTTGCATGGATATTGGCTAGGGTAAACTCAAAGTTGGAGAGTTGGAAAGAAAACCTGCTTTCAAGAGCTGGAAAGGAAATTCTTCTCAAATCAATAGTTCAGGCGATACCTCAATATGCAATGTCAATTTTCAAAATCCCAGTTTCCATTATCAAAGCCATTGAGAAGAAAATTGCTAACTTCTGGTGGAGAAATAACAATAAGGCATCAGGTTTACATTGGCGCAAATGGGATCTTCTAAAACTCCGTAAAGAGGAAGGCGGGCTTGGTTTTAAAGACCTACTGGCTTTTAACACCTCTATGTTAGGGAAACAAGCCTGGAGGATTTCTCAATGTCCAAATACACTTTGGAGCCGACTTATGAAAGGTCTTTACTTTCCCAATTGTGACTTTTGGCGAGCAGGGAAAGGATCCCATTCATCGTGGGGGTGGCAAAGCTTACTAATTGGAAGAGACACAATTGCTCCCCAGATTATGTGGGTGGTGGGTAATGGACAAAAAATCTCAATTAGAGAGGATAGGTGGCTAAAATTAGGACTGATTGGAGGAAGTGCAAGCCCAAATGAACCAAGTAAGGTCGCTAAATTGATTGATTCTGAAGCTGGAACTTGGAGAGAAGACCTCTTGCGATCCCTATTCGATGAACCTCTAGTGACAGCAATTAAAGCGACACCTATAGGCCTCCCAACTACAGAAGACAAGCTGGTTTGGGCAAATAATAAATCAGGCACCTACACGGTCAAAAGTGGTTACTTTTCAAATAGGAAACCAGCTATGCATCGCGAGTCGACGCCAACATCATCATACCAGTTCGATCCAGCCATATGGAAGCTTATTTGGAACTCCGTAGTACAACCGAAAATAAAATTCTTCCTATAGAGTGCCTGTCAAAATGCACTACCTACTCTGGAAAATCTTTATAGGAGAAAGATTGTACCTAATCCATTATGCCCAATATGCAAATTGGAACCGGAAACAATTGAGCACAACTTGCTGCTTTGCCCTTGGACAGTACAAATCTGGAATGACCCATCCCTACAAGCCCGTATAGATCGAGTAGGTTTAACAAGATTTGATGACTGGTTATGTAAATATTTTGCAGGACAAGTGAACTCACACAAGTTTGAGCTGATTGCTACAGTTCTTTGGTGTATATGGAAGGATCGTAATCACTTCATATTCAGTAAGCATACCCTCAACCCGCACCAAACCCTATTCAAAGCCACAATGTCACAGGAGAGTTTCTCAACGTGGAATAAAAAATCATCAAAAAGAAATCAAGGCCAAGGAGAACAGGATATGTGGCAACCTCTAGCCCCGGGTATTCTCAAAATTAATATAGATGCTTCGTTTGAAGATACTTGTAATATCAGCAATTCACCTAGAGGATATCCAGAGGAGGTGGGGCATCTTATTGATACAAATTCAGATCCCTCCCAACCTGCTAGCCCCAACTACGACATCACTCTGGCCAACCATCTTGCCCTCCCATTTCTCAATCCAAATCAGAATGCAGAAACGGCTGAGACAACTTCTGATATAATGCATAACCAGAAGGTGAATAGCACTACTGGGAAAGATAAAACACAAAGAGCTATGTCGATATGTAAAGATTCGAGCACTTCACTCTAGACTAAAAGCATACTTGGTTGAAACAGAGCAGTGCATAGCGAACTTCCTAGCCCGAGCCGAAGGCATACTTGCAAAGGTAAATCCATGATGCCCAGTAGTCGTTGAGTGTTAGATTACGGGAAACAACCCCTGGATCGATGCCTAAATGCTAACCGCCCCCTGCCACATAGAAAGCCTAACAACCAAGTCAAATCTATCAATGTCGCCTTAAGAACACAGCCTTCGAGTCGGAGGAATGATCAAATGCCACTTCCATCTAAGAATGCCCGAGCGACAACAGTATATAAGAACAGGCCTTACCTGATCAGCAGTGAAGGCGAGGATGGATCTGACCAAATGGAAATACCACGCCCTTTCCAGATCCGCAATGGCTCTCGCCCTCCTGAGTCGCACAGCAAAAGAGCCCTTCTGGTTGGTCATCAACTCCCTCTGCACAGAGATACCGCCAAGGAAACTTCTACCGCATCTGAAACGGTGGAATAGGAACTTCGATCCACAGCTGGAATTGGATTTGATCATTGGGAAACGCCACTTGATTTCCAGATCTGCAACAAAAAGCGTTCAGATCAGCTGCACAATGCAAATCTTGACCCACCACATGGACACCTCTACCTAAGTGGTGGCACCATGGACGAAACAGATAATGCCTCTATTGCTAAGGATCTTAACCTCGGATCTACCAGATCTGAATTTACAGTACCGCAGCCGCATGAAAGAAGCAACACCGACGCCCACCGTTCCAGAATTTGTGAATCAAAGGCAAGGAAAGGGAGAGCGATAAATCAGCGCAACAATGAAACAGAGGAACAACGTGCCCCTCATCCCGACTCAGATCCCACCGTTTGCGTTGTTGGAAGGCCTCCAGATCTGGCATTCTGCCATGCCCAAACCGGGAAATGATGGGAGCCTTCCCTCCTCCTCAACAAACAAGAACAAAACCTCGGGCTTCTGTTGCTTGCGTATGCAGGGACTCTTTGGGCCAAATTAGAGATGGGTTTGCAAAGCATATCGAGGTGAGTTCAGCTGAACAAGCGGAGGCTGTCGCTTTGGTTGAAACCCTAGATTTCATCTCCTCTAAGTTAATACCAAACTCCCCAGAAAAAGAAATAGTGCTTGTGTCTAATTGTCGTTTGCTGGTGGAGAGTGTTCTCTCCTCATCTGTTTTAAACTGGTCAATACAACCTCTTGTGGACCAAGCCAAGCATAAATTGAAGACTATCTCCGGTCTGTCTTTTGCTCACTGCAGGCGAAGTACTAATAGGGTAGCTGATTGGGTAGCTAAAGCACAGCATTTGGGTTTTCTTCCTAGCAACTGGGCTATTAACCCCCCTCTGCTCTTTTTGATTTACTTTGTACTGATGCTTATGATGTATTATCTCCGGCTTTTAGCTAATAATATTAGCCTCCTTCCTCGTCAAAAAAAAAAAAAAAGGCACTAGCCAAGGAGCAATTCAACCTTGACTTGGAAATAACCCAGCCACGACGCCAAAGTGACATATCCTTACGGATCTCAACTTCGGCTGGTTCGGCACGATTGTGGAGCTGCTCGAGCTTGGTTCAATCACACCTCGAAGACCTTTTGAGCTATCACAATGGTTCATGATTTCTATGAGCTCGGACTTCAGTGATTTCCGATTGTGGACTGGATGCAAAGTGCTTGAATCTTGGAAGAGATATATGCATGTTTGCTGTGGGTTGAAATTAACGTTGATGATGACGGTCTGTTTCATCAATTTGGTAAAGAAAAGAGACGAGAAGGTGATGGTGATCTTGGGATTCTGAAACTTGAAGAAGCACAAATCGTTGACGGTGAAATTGGAGAATTCGGTGAGGAAAATGCTTGTAGATGGTCATTATAACCATGAAAACTGGGCGAGATTGCCCACACCAGGATGCACATCAGATGCTCGATGGAAATCCTGATAGAGGTTTCTTCATGGCATTTAGTGACGAACCCCCCAAAATTTACGACGAACACCTCTTGACATGAACTCTTTGCTGCGTTTCCCGCACACGGTGCTTAACGATGATGCACAAAATCTCCGGCGTGTCGCCGACAATGTCTGGCTCTATAAATTATTTCCTTAAAATGAGCTATTACACGTCGAGACTAAAATTTAACTAATGCAATCTCCAATGCCAAACAACATTAAGAGAATGAATCTATATCATATACATAAACATATATGGCACCACAAGCATTATAAATTTTATATATAAATATATTTGGGGGAGGGTGCGCGACCCTCACCCCAATTTGCAATCCTCGCCTCTAGTTGGTGAAGATCGTTGACCCTCACTGGATGACCCCTTGGACCATTGCCGTTGCCCACTAGCGATGGGGCAACGAGAGTGGGCAACGACAGGGGCAACTGTGTCAGTGTGTTTCTTTTTCTTTTTTTTTCCAAGTTTGTTTTTTTGGAAAAAATAGAAAAAAAATTAAAGAAAAAAGGAATAAAATTAAAATTTTAAAAGACGAAATTAACCTTCACCAGCTAGTGAGTTCAAACCCTTTTTTGAGATTGATATGGTCACTTCGGGCCCTTATTTGAAGCATTGTCCACTTCGAGTCCTTATTTGAAAAAATGAAGATACTTTAAGCGCTTATTCGAGAAAATAAAGGTACTTTAGGCCATTTTTTGAAATTTTCCCTAAAATCAAAGCATGTACCTCTTTAGCAAAATCAATCTTGGCTAAACTCAATTCATTGATGATCACATTGAATACAATGATATGCTCAACAACTAGCACATTTTCACAAATCTTTAAGTGCGATATCACATCAAATAAACTTTATTGATTGCCAAAAGATTCTTATACATGTTCATTAGGGCATTCATAAAACTCACCACGATTTTCCTATTAAACGTGACGTCAAGGGACAAAGTAAGTTGAATAACACATCTCGTTTGTTTATATAACAATTCCAATCAGCTTGCTTCATTGAATCTGGCTCTTTCTATATGGGCGTAATTGCATATTCCTCTAATACAAGTAATTATCAATCTACATCTTTTAAAAATCAAAATCATTCCAATCAAATCTCAATCAACTTGCTTCACTGATTCTGGCTTCTCACCAAATGGGAGTAAGTGCATATTCCTCTTATACAAGTAATTCTCAATTTGCATTTTTAAAAAAGCAAAATTATTCCAATCAAATAGATTTTCACTTTTCCATCTTTTGTCCACATTGATCTGCTTCAACTTAGCCTGGCTTGACTATGATACCAATGTCGGCATGTGCAACAAAATCGAGATATCTCATTCGAAAGATATCACATCAAATAAACTTTATTGATTGCCAAAAGATTCTTATACATGTTCATTAGGGCATTCATAAAACTCACCATGATTTTCCTGTTAAACGTGACGTCAAGGGACAAAGTAAGCTGAATAACACATGTCGTTTGTTTATATAACAATTCCAATCAGCTTGCTTCATTGAATCTGGCTCTTTCCATATGGGCATAATTGCATATTCCTCTAATACAAGTAATTATCAATCTACATCTTTTAAAAATCAAAATCATTCCAATCAAATCTCAATCAACTTGCTTCACTGATTCTGGCTTCTCACCAAATGGGAGTAAGTGCATATTCCTCTTATACAAGTAATTCTCAATTTGCATTTTTAAAAAAGCAAAATTATTCCAATCAAATAGATTTTCACTTTTCCATCTTTTGTCCACATTGATCTGCTTCAACTTAGCCTGGCTTGACTATGATACCAATGTCGGCATGTGCAACAAAATCGAGATATCTCATTCGAAAGATCACCAAGAAGTCCAAATGCAAGCTCATCAACATATCTATTTGGACCAATTTTCATGAGACATATTTAATACAATTAACATGCGCATCTAAAAATCAGAGAAACTTTTAAAGTTCGATGGAGTTTTGGGATATCTCGCGATGCTAGTACGTGGTTTCTCTCTTAGGAGTCGCACTCGGTGCTTTATCATTTCGAGTGGAATCTGAAAACTATTCCATTATGTCTGGTGACATGAAATGGGGCCAAACATTTTGTTGCGATTAATGCTTGGTGCACCTGTCCATATTTTTTTATGTGCCACTAATTGATCACATTCACCAACATTTGTCTTGCTGGGTTAGGATTGATTTCTCAGCACTTTGATTATTTTGCTATCTTTGTCGGATGCACGCATGCTTGCCCATATTGGGGCTGAGTAAGCTAAATTGTGTACTTTTATGAAATCAAAAGTATTTCTTTGATTGGAGCTGTTTGTCCAATATCGATTTTTTTAATACTCGCAGAAGAAGGGTCTCATCTCATCAAATCATGATTTCAATCAAAGTTGGAGATGTAACACACTAATTTAGTTCATGACGTCATGATTGATTGTATTATCTGTTCTCCAATCTTTGGATATGATTTTCCCTTGTGAGAAACATTCATTTACTCGATGGTTTCTAATTTAAATCTATTTCTTTGGAACAAAGTAATTGGACGGGCTCTTTAATAATAAATTATTCTATTTAGCAATAATTCAAGGAGATGATAGCATCTTCCTCAAGTTGCGGTGTCAGGCTCGACAGTTTCACGTGTCCGGATAACGCGGAGTAGTTTTGATTCAATTTGAACATTTTATATTAGGTGTAAAACCTTTATGATGATGCTCAAAGAGAGTTGTTCGTACCTATTGCTTCCCCACTGCATGACTTTTCCCAAGAAAAAAATGGGAGGAAGCATTATTGTTTTTTTTTCTTTGGGTCGAGAGTAACATTTCATCGATTTCTATTAAAGAGAGAGAGAGAAACAACACAATCCCACTACAAAGCAAAACAAGCTTCATATAACAAAATGAATCATTAGAACAAAGTTAAGGGTCACACGCTCAAAAAGTAGATATGTGACTTCTTCAAATCAAAATAGCAGTTGATCACTAAATCCGTCTTCAGTAATGAGCACACACTGAAAACTCTACTATTGCTATGACTTTGCCTTTCAAAGATGCGCATTTAGGTTCGACATCCCCAACATCATCATCATTCAAAGCAAAATAGTTGATCGAGCATAGATCTAATTGTGAGAGCGAAACCTTCATGAAACTCCTCCGTTCTTCCTGCAAAATTGGATTTTGTACACCAACAAAACTTGAGGCTAGTGATATTGGATTTGTACACCAACAAAACCCGTATTTGATATTCCCATGCTTCAAGGAGAGGAAAAAAAAAAGGAAAGAAAGAAGCAACTAGTTATGTTTTGACATCTAACTACTGTCAAACATGGGGTAAAGTACACAAGGAGTGCCAAAACTTGGCAAAATAGACACTTTAGTATCAAATATTTCAATATGTACACTTAAGTGTCACTTTTTTTTAAAAATATGACACTTCAGTGCCAAGTCCAGCGAGAATAGCCAAAAATCCAACTTGGCTTTTTTTAATAATATATATAGTCTATGTGGCTTGCCGGGAGCCAACTCAACAATGTTATGGCAAAAACAACGTTGTTTTGCCCTAAAATTGAATTTTAATATAAATATTAATTAAAATAAATTAAAAAAAAATGAGAGAGAGAGAGAGAAAGAGAGAGAGCTGTAGGGAGCTTCGGCAAGGGCTCTCTTGCATAGCCCTCGCCGTTGCTACCCCATTGTCATTGGGAAGTTTCGACAACGGGAGGGTGAGGGTTAACCGATATTGCCGACTCTTCGGCAATGGCTAGCAATGGTGGAGCAACGAGGGCAAGGGCCTTAGCCCTTGCCAAATCTATTCCCCCTTCTTTTCTTGTTTAGTATTTTAATTTATTTTAATTAATATGTTTATTAAAATTATACTTGGGGTAATGTCAACACCAAAACGACATCGTTTTGCACTTATCTCACTAGAAAAATAACACATCAGCAATTTGGTCGGAATTTCTTGCTGGTGGAACTTAAATGTTCCATTTTTCTCCGATTTTAGCACTTAAGTATATCTTTTGAAACTTTTGGGACTAAAGTGTCCCCCGTGCTACATTTTGGCACTTCAAATGTCCACACCTTGCTAAGTATGTTGGTCAAGTTGAGGTTTCTGAACAATGTTCAATACTTTTGGTGGAAGTTAATCTAGTTTCCATCTCTTTAAGCAACTTCATTGTGCCCCAGGATATTGTCGGAAATAGAGTAAGTTATGTTGAGATCAATACTTCCCTTAGGGGTCATTTTCACATGGATTAATCTACTCTTTTTCTTAAAATATAAAAAATTTAATCATTTAACTTGTTTCGAAAGGAAAATCCATTAAAAGCACCAATAATTACTTCATAAATTTATATACCTTATCGGATGTCTAAAAAAACTATAACTTCATCATAATATCATTATATGAGAAAATTGTCCAAAAAATCCTAAGCCTATTATACAATGCCCAATTTTTTATTTTTTTTCAGTCCTACGCTAATTCTACTCTAACACTCACTCTTAGACTTTTGCCTTGCCTCATTGCAAGGCGTGGGAGTCAAACCCACTCCCGAAATGAAATCTTCCCCCACCCCAATCCCCCTATCCCCCTGAGAAGGTGGGGATTTGAACCCCAACCTCCCCCTTTCAAGATGGAAGGGTGGCCACTAGGGCGAATCCCCAGTGGTTATACAATGCCCAATTTAATCATCGACTTTTCAATTTTATCAATTTAATTATAAATCTTTTGACAACTTGCCAATTTAGTCATAAATATTTTAATTTTGTCAATTTAGTCCTAAACATTTTAATGATTTGCCAATTTAGTCCTACACCTTTTAAAGATTTGTCAATTTAGTCTTTCTAGATAATTGTGGCAGAAAATTGCTGACATGGCCGTCTAGTTAGGGACATATTTAAAAATTAGTGACAGTCTAACTCATCAATTAATAAACTTATTATATTGATGACTCAAATACTAGCAATTATTTTTTGAAATGGACGGTTAGAAGGAAAAGAAAGAAAGGAACATAGAGAAAGAAGGGGGCGCGGGGGATAAAGACAATAAATAGATCTCAAGTTTCCAAAATCACTAAGCCTGTGTGTAACATAAATCTAGTCCTAAATTTGAGGGATCCTATTCAACATGTAACCCTCTATGTCACGTGGCATTTCATGGCCCCGCTCATTTTCTGGCGAGGATGATGAAGTCACTTCCGTTTCTTCCCTTAAGAGTAAGAGGCCTTTTGGTTACATTTATTAGAAAATATGAAACTTGGAAGATGACTAGACAATCCGTATATATTAATATGTACGTTTGAGTGTGTAAATCAAATAATTTTGGATAATTATCAAAAAAGTCCTAACCCTATTACATTTATACCAATTCAATTTTGAACATTTCAATTTAATCAATTTTTTTTTTTGCAATTTGTCAATATAGTCCTGCCGATGAATTTTGCCCAAAAATCGCTAACGTGGACATACATTCCTACATGGTATGATTGGTGCTGACAAGGATAATTTTTATTAAAAAAATTATTAATTTTTTTTTTTTTTTAATTTTCCACTATGGCCTGCGAGACCTGTCCATGTTAGCTATGGGCGAGCAACCCTGAACTAGACTTGGGTGAGGCCTTAGCAAGGGAGGTAGTCCTTGGCGATGACTGTCGAGGGCTTGCAGTCCCTTGCCTAGCAAGTCCACGAGAACTTGGCGATCCTTTCTGGCCACAGTGAAAATAAAAGAAAAGAACAAACAAAAATATATAATTTAAAAAAATTGTCCACATCATTGATTTTTTGCCAAAATTAGTTAGAAGGCAAATTAGTCAAATTTAAAGGTATATGATTGAATTAATATAAGTGCAATAAGTTTAGAACTTTTTTGGTAATTTTTCAAGAATAATTTCTAGTCAACACTATCATATGCAATGTTATTACTAAGAGGTCCATGTAAGTGAAGACATCTCTCACTTTGCAAATACATGTTAAGATACAAAGTAGAAATGTTAAAATTCGGAGGGACCTTTAAATTAGAGAACAAGCTAGAGGAAGTGTGACCGTCAACATACTTAATGAACCAAAAAAAGGAGTATAGCCTCGAGAACATGAACACATCAATGTGCTAGATAAACATATTTTGGATTTTAAAAAATCAACAAGTCTAGAAGGACCTTGTCGTAGGAAAGTTTCGATATAGACAAAGTAAATATTTTCCAAGAACTTGGAACAAAAGACCTAGCTCTTTATCAGTTAGAATCAAATTCAAATTGGCGTCTTGGAGCCAATTTCAAGCCTTGGACATGTCAAGGAAGCCCTAAAAGCAAATTTATGTACTTCAGATAACGTTTATTAGTAGGTTGTAGATAAACCTTCTGAACACTACCGGACCAAGTAACGACTACTTGGATCTTGTTAGCGTTTGAAGTATAAGAATAATTATGGCCCACATGATATTATCAATTAATGATTTAATAATTATTTAAATGATAAAAACCTATTGACTATACGAAGGTGCAACTCCTCTAAAAAGATACAACTCTTATAAATACAAAAAAATGTAGTTTAATGGAAGGCACCTTGAAAGCACCTATTGAAGGCACTTATTGAAGTTACCTATTAATACCCTATATAAAGAATTTGATCCTGTCTCTGCCAAATATAATAAAGTTGCAGTTTATTCTCCATCAGAAAAAAAAAAAAAAATTAAGGCTAAAGTGGGTTAAAGGAAAGAAATAGATTTCTTCATTTCTTATATTTCTGCAACAATCATTTTCTCAAATTCATTGTTATAGATAAAGATACGTCTTCACCCACCTTGTTGGGAAACTATGATAAAGATCTAAGAATCCTTAATTTAGAATTTTCGCATAAAGAATTATATTATTGCTAACATGAAGGGCTATAAATTCGCATCAAAGTTGCAGTTGCGGATTGGCCGAATTACTACTCTCAAGCTTTGCATATACTTCCCTTGCTTATTCTTTGATAAAATCCGTATGATTTACTATTATAGTTCTCTGAGAGCGTTATGCGTAATAATAATAAAAGTGCTTCGTGGAGAGGCAATTTCCATCTGTAAATGTAGTCAAGGCCATGTGGACTAACCGACCGTTATAAATCTACTTTGTATTTCTCTTAAATTCCATTTGTTTTAAAGAAAATGAATGATTTAAAAGTCATTTTCCTAAAATGATCACTTGTATTATTTGCAAAAAAAAAGAGTAAATGAAAAAAAAATTTCATGTCCACAAAAATATTTTAAACATAAATCATTGTTGATAATAAAAATATTATTCATCGACAAATTATTTCAAACAACACCAATAATTAATTCTATTAAAATATTTTTCAAATCAATTATTTTTCATAAAACGGATGGAGTCTTACTTTCTTTGACTTCTATTGAAAGAACATACTTGTTTTGTATTGCATTCCTTGTGTTCAAACACTATTTCATCACATGCATGTAGTTTTGCACTTCTACTCAAAAAGGGAAAATGACACATATAGTCATTGAACTAGATTGAATGTTTATTAAAATTTCAAAAATCACATTGAACAAATTAGATATTCAAAACCACATTGCTCATTGGGTTAAAGTTCAAGGACCACAATAAATAAATTAAAAGTTCATAGATCAAATTGCACATTTGAGTTAAATTTAGGGATCATCTGTTTAATTATCCCATAATGTTTCAAATTTTCCTTTAGCAACCGATTCACCCTCTTGTTGTTGCTTCAGTCCATTTCAACATTTGCGTAAATCTTTTCCTTTAATAGTAAAGTCCTTTTTCACATGAACATGCCGAGCGGATTAATATAAATAAAAACAGTTATTTCAAAAACAAAGACCAATATAACTATTTATTCTGAAAAAGTAGAAGACTTTTGTTCTCCATGAAGAAAAGGTTATTCTAGTTATCTCTAATTTTAGACTAATAGAATGTAACCTTAGTGCCAAAAAGCCTATTCTATTCGAATGGCCACGTTTCCTTCTCTTGCTTTGTTCAAAACAATTCAAATTCTTGTGGCGGCTTCTAACAATGACAACCATATCTCGCCAAGTACAGGTGTAACGAAATGTTGAATCTTGAAGGACATGATTATATAGAAACGTGCCGAGACTAGTTTTGGATATGGACTAGAAGTCGTGTTTTTTTAGTGACAAAAAAATTTGGGCCAAAATTGCGATTCAAGCTAAAATTGATGCTTTTTTGTGCGAAAAAGAACTTTTGTGCCAAAATAGACATTTGACCTAAATTGGTACTTTTTTTATAAGAAAAAAATATGGGTCGAAACTAGGATCCAAGTTAAAGTTAGACATTTATAAAAGAGTTTGGCCAATAAAGGGAAAGGTTAAAGTGCCCTATGACAACCCATTAACAGGACTAAAAAGGGAATTCATATTAAGAATAACATTAAGCGTAGTTTACTGCAGGATAATATCTTTATTTTGTAATAAATTTGAACTTTCAGTTGTCAATTTCTTGTGTATTCTCAATAGGTGCGCAAATAAAATAGTATTAACAAATGTCTCATATTTCTTACCATCAATTTAAATTAATAGAATAAAGGACTATTTTTTTCGGGTGTTAAGTTCGAGAAAGTTTGCATATCAAATTTACTTTGAAAAATTATTACAAAAAATACTGAAAAAAAGAATTAGAATAAAGTTACACAAATAGCTCCAAATCTAGTTTTTTGATCGGAGATCCCATGACGCGTAATGAAAACGAAATACAATAGGGGCATTGACTCTTTGAAATATTCATACAAAATTGAAACTAACCTCTTTTCCCAATTGGGAAAGAGAAATGAAATTAGATGAACAAAATTGAAACAAAAATATAAAATTGGGCGAGGGAAAGATTAAAAAAAAAAAAGATTATTGAGGTATCCATAAATATCCAAAACTGGCAAGAGCAGTCCCTCCCCATTCCCCAGCTTCTCTCTCTCTCTCTCTCTCTCTCTCCGTGTCCGAAGATAATCTCTTGAAAAATTCGGAGTAAAAGAAGGCTGTCCTGTCTGAAGGTGGGTTTGACTCGGGTGGAGAATGAGCGCGTCGAGGTTCATAAAATGCGTCACGGTCGGCGACGGTGCTGTTGGCAAGACTTGCATGCTCATCTCCTACACCAGCAACACCTTCCCTACCGTAAGCAAAAATTCACTCAAGACTTGAGCTTTTTCAACTTCTTTTCTTCTATCCTTTAATCGCATTATTGGTTTTATCCTTGCTTGCAGTAATTGGACTTAATCTTGTTGTGGGTTCGATCAGTGTGATTTGGTGGCTGCATTTCTGTGAATTTTTCTTTATTCGGATGCTGAGGAAGGGGGGGGGTGTGAAGTGGTTCGAATTTTGGGTTTGCAAGAGGGATTTGAGATTGATACTCTTTAGGTTTTGATTTTAGTGGTGAGTGTTTGTTTCTTGGCCTCAATCTCTACTGGTTCTGGGTGACGAAATGAGAAGAAAGAAAGCGGCATTGGATTTTGATGATGTATTTCTAGGTTCATGGTAAGCCGTGTGCGTTGGGGGAGTTTGCAGCTTTCGTTACGTATAGATTTTGTTTTCGAGATTATGCTTGTCATGTCTCTGTTTCTTAGTTTTGTTTTTGGACCAAATTTTGCAAGTAACATGGTTGCTGTGGCCATAGCTAATGGGTTCATAATGGGTTCATTTTCACACAAAGCCTCATGTGGAGATATTGCTATTCTTTCTCTCAAATGGTAATCACTCTTTAGTCTTACCATTTGTAGTATGGACGATGAAATCGGATTTGATTTGAGAAATCTTTTGATGAAGACATGAGGATTTCTGCAAAACTTATCAGTGTTTGGCTCTTGATGAGTTTGTTTTTGAGTGAAATTTGAAATACTCTCACTAATTGTCCGCATTGCTAAGTGATATTGGTGTCCTTTCTTCTCTGTAGGGGAGGTGTTATTTGACGTATGCTGGTGGTTTGAAGGAATCTGACATTGTATTGTGGATCAGTTAGATTATTTGCTAAAGGATTGTTTAATGTTGGAGAAAGATCAATCTATTCATCCCACACAAATTACTAGTGTCTTAATGAACCAAGTTATCATATTGTAAGATGCCTTTGTATTTTGAAGGTAAACTGTGTTTCTGCCGTGGAGAATTGGATGAGTTATGTTATAGCACTTACTATGGAGTTTATGCATTGCTTTGTTTTGAATGTGTCGAGTGAGTTTTTCCTAGCTAGGGCATGCATTACACTTGATGAACTGAATGCTGGACGATGTGCTCCGAACTATGTTCAGTTATGAATTTTTCATTTTATCATATCTGTGGTGATTATTGATCTCCGTCTTGTTGAATTTAAGAGCTATCTTTTGATTCTCATGTTATTTTACTCTGGAGCAGGATTATGTGCCAACTGTATTTGACAATTTTAGCGCAAATGTGGTTGTTGACGGAAGCACCATTAATCTGGGTTTGTGGGACACTGCTGGTTGGTCCTCAATCTCTGATGCTGAAATTTCCTTCACTATGTTTGGCTGAGCTCCATTCTTCCTGTTCTTACCGGGATGCCAATTTCCAATGCCACAGGCCAGGAAGATTACAATAGGTTGAGACCTTTAAGTTACCGTGGAGCAGATGTCTTCCTGCTTGCATTCTCTCTCATAAGCAAGGCTAGCTATGAGAATGTTGCCAAAAAGGTGAGTCTTGCCCATCTTAAGTTCTTTTCTTGACTTTTGTATTCTCTCTTTGCCTGCATGATGAGACAACATGTGTTGATCTTATGTTTTTTCCCTTCAATGTTCAGTGGATTCCTGAGTTGCGGCATTATGCACCCGGTGTCCCGGTTATTCTTGTTGGGACGAAGCTTGGTTAGAGTCTATGGCTTTCCCTTCATTTTCCTATTACTTAGTAAAGATACCATACCCTTGTCAGTAGTATAATATGAGTTAATTCAATTGTAGGCATCTATCTGAATGACATACCATGCATTTTTTTGAGATTGTATTTTTGCTTGTCCCTTAGATGTATGTCATCATTGTATGGCATTATCTATTCTCACCTGGTTTGTGACATGATATTGATCTTAAAATGAGTATGGCCTGCATGTCTTTGGTGGACCGCTCAGCAGTTCAACTGGTTAAATAGGGGTGAATTGGACCTGGTCCGGTTTTCTTAGAATCGGTTTTGGCCCCGTGAACCAAGTTTAATATATATTTATTACCATCTGTTGGCTTCATTTCTGTATGAAAAGAATTTAGTTGCTCGTGATGAGTCTTGAATAAGCAACCTCAAGGATCAAAGGGGTGCTCCCTAGTCATCCAATCTGGGCAGCAATGATGTGCATATTTATTTTTTCCTCTTCTATTGAAATTTATGAGATATTTCTGAAATTGTGTTTCATGAGTGCATTCTTTTAAACACATAACGTATTTAATCTAATTAGTCACTTTAATTGGACCAAAAAGCTCAACTGGTAGTCAGTTGAACTGCAGACCAACACTTGCTTGGTTCTTAAACCATTTGGGTTTCAAAACAATTCTCTCTCTCTCTCTCTCTCTCTCTCTCTCTCTCTCTCTCTCTCTCTCTCTCTCTCACACACACACACACACACACACACACACACACACACGCAAAGCCATGACGGTCTACACACTAAAATCAATTTAGCCTTGGGAATTCTACCTTTTCTTATAATTGAAAATTTGTGAATTTCTCTTATATACTTGAAGTGGTGCAAAAGTTTTTCAGGTTAAGTTTCCCTCATGATCCTATTCCTTACATATAGCACGTTATTAATGAGTGTGTTTGAGTATGACACGATGATACTGATTAACTGTGGCAACTAAAGCAAATAACTTATGTCATTTAATGGTAAAGAGGGAATGTTTTTTTCTTTTTTGGTCAGTCCTACTCTATTCTTATTCTAACACTCGTTCTCAGACTTTTGCCCCACCTCCTTGCAGGGCGTGGGAGTCGAAACCCACTCCTGAAACTAAATTGTCCTCACCCCAACCCCTCTGAGAAGGTGAAGATTTGAATCCCCTACCTCTCCCTTCCATATCGGAAGGGTGGCCACTGGGGCAAACCCCAGTGGTTGTAAAGAGGGAATGTACGGAGCAGAAAATCGGAACAGTTGTCACAAGAAAATATTGCAGTCCTAGGACTTCAAAATATTTATAGCACTGAACCAAATATATGGTTTCTTACCAGCAAAAAACCTTTTATCTTCAAAATAAGAAAGTAAAACAGGTATGGTATCAGTTATAGCAGGTCTTTTTATGTTGCCGCATTAAATTCTGAAGTTATGTTGAAATTAAGTACAATTGCTTGTGTTTCCATACGTCGTGGATATTCTGTATTTAAAGGTATATCTGGTCTTTTGAATCAATTCTCTAGCTTGCTACTTCTTTATATCTTTTGCTACCATTTAGTTTGGTATTTCATTAAAGATAATTTGTTTCAATTTTTAATGTGATTTAGAGTTGGCTTTTTATACTTCGATTTTAGTTGCTCTTGCAACCCCCTTCCTTTTTTTTTTTTTTTTTGGCTTCTTTTCACCCAAATATATACCAACAATGCTCCCAGGTTAGAGCCACCTTGTTTGGTAAACTCAGAGACTGTATCCTGTCCAAGTAACTCTCTTGGTTAGCGCATGGATTCATGCGAATCCAAGGGTAGTAATTGAACTCATAGTGTCTGCATTGAGTGTAATTATGGGTAGTGCATGGGTTCATGTGAGATCACTCATCTTAATAACCTGATTGCTGGTCTCTGTTTTGTTGTTGAAAAAAAGGTTAACTTGTAAAGTGGTTCGTCATCCATGTGAACCTTCCTGCACAATACTTGTGTGGATAATTGGGAAGCAACGATACTCGTTTTGTGATCTTGTTTGCCTTGTATGAGATGGTACCTGATGTTCACTAATCAGCACTAATATTCCCTGCAAAATGAAACCGCAGTCTCCTTTATGCTGTCTGAAGCAACCTCTTTTTGTTCATTTGCGTGACATATAGTATTTCTTACAGATCTACGAGATGATAAGCAGTTCTTCTTAGACCACCCAGGCGCTGTCCCCATTACCACAGCCCAGGTACCATCTATGCTCCCTTCAGATAGTTTCAGCTATAATAGTTTATAGGCTGTTATTGACACCTTTAGACTTATCTTCAAATGATATTCACTGAAACATTTAAATTCTTTCTAATTTGCAGGGGGAGGAACTAAAGAAACTGATAGGGGCTGCTGCTTACATAGAATGCAGTTCAAAAACGCAGCAGGTTCGTATCATCCAATTCTATTTACATTTGAAATTATTTACATGTTGGATTGAATGATCTGTCGTTTCCTTACTTAAAGTTTGTTAATTTGGGATCGCAGAATGTGAAAGCTGTGTTTGATGCTGCCATTAAGGTGGTCCTGCAGCCACCTAAACAGAAGCGAAAGAAGAAGAGGAAGGCTCAAAAGGCATGCTCTATCTTATGAGCGCGGTGAGGAGAGCAAGAAGAAATAAATTCTTTGTGTATGGAGAATTAGTTAATTACCGCAAAACAAGGAGTAAACGAGTGATTTTAAGAGTCTTAACTGACAACCTAGGGAGATTGCGACAGAGCATTGCAGTTCTGCTTGTTGCACCTCGCGTGTGGTCTACTATCATTATGAAGGGCTTACTATGTGGATAACTGGCGGAAAATTTCTTAAAAGCTCTAAGACTTGTATCGTTTTTCCTTTCGGTTGAAAAGGTCGAATTGTTTACTACTAGTATGCATTGTGCATGTGTTTTTCTTGGTAACTGCTACTGGTGGGCATGTTGATGTAGCTGTAGTCTTGTTGACATGGCCCTCTGATTCTATTAATCTCTATCTCTCTCTCTCTCTCTCTCTCTCTCTCTCTCTAACATTAGGACCTACCTTCGCATGCCTTGGACCTTTCCTGTCTCATGCAGTTGATTCGCCAATTCTGAAAATATTAAAACCTAACTTGCCGGATGAGACATGCTATGCTTTCTGAAAGTATGAAACCTGGGGCATTTAAATAAGGTGTTTGAATTGCACTAGAGGAAGAGGCACACGGAATTGCGAGGCCATTAAGTGCCGAGAGAATGTATTGTGAATGGGACAGATGTAAAGGTGCACGATCTGAGGTCTATTTTTGAGATGTCAGAATCAGTACTGTCCCTTTTAATCTTCAGCAACAGATCAGCCTAGTCCCAAGATTCTCAACAGCTTAACACGGATTGCCTATTCCTTGAGGATCAAGATATTTGAGTCTCGAGCCATCTCCATAGAGATGGCTTGCACAATCAATTTGTGACAATTGGTGGGTTGTGCATTAGAAGGTATCTAACGAACCAAATCTTGCATTTGTGAATGGAATCAAGGGATATTTTACTAGTTGGGGCATTTCCTCCTCTTTTCTTTGTTCCTTTCTTGCTTTGTCTGGAGCCATCCTATCTGTTTTTGCTTCTTTTCACCTAAAAAAACGAGGTCCAAATCCCCTCAACCGTGTGTAAATTAGAGATGCACTAAAGAAACATGATCTTGATTGGCGGGATAATACTCCCGATGAAACCCGCTGTTTTATTGGGGTGATGACCGGATCCGATAATCAATTCTCCGTAATAGCTAGGCACGCTCTTTCCCTGTTCCTGTACATGCACGCTCGTGTGTATGTCGGCATGGCATCATTACGAGATTGCACTCTCAATTGGCAATAAAATGAGTCTTGATTGTATTGCTGATGAACTTGGCCATGTCTATCATGTTCCTTAATTTTTAAATGCATGATTCCTGCCCCCATTTTCTTTTCCGCGGGAATTGATTCTTTCCCCACTCATCTTCCTTTCAAAAGGAATCATTCACCCAATCCCTGACATTTGCTTCCCCTCTTCTTCCTCACCACCAGCTCAAATTCCTCCATTATATACACCAAACCCCTTCCCATTTGGCTCTGCATACTGCATAGAGGTACACGTTATTGACTTATCACAACCTGTTCCCCTTCAGTGCACATCTTCTTCACCTTGTACCATATTTTGCTTCAATGGCATCCAAAAGAATTCTGAAGGAGCTCAAGGACTTGCAAAGAGACCCCCCATCTTCTTGCAGTGCAGGTACAGGAACATTCAGGGACCTGATTGCAATGGGATCTATGCTCAAAACAATATCTTATTGCTCCCCACAAAAATAAAATAAAAAATTATACAATTGCTTGAGTTGTGTATTTCAGGTCCTGTGGGTGAGGACATGTTTCATTGGCAAGCAACAATAATTGGCCCAAACGATAGTCCTTATGCTGGTGGAGTCTTCCTTGTGACCATCCATTTCCCACCTGACTATCCTTTCAAGCCTCCAAAGGTGCCAAGATTAGGCCAATTCTTCTTTTCTTGGGTAATTTTTTCAATTCAAACCCAAGAATTTTTTTAATCAACTAGGGGGGAAACTTTGCAGGTTGCTTTCAAGACCAAGGTGTTCCACCCAAATATCAACAGCAATGGGAATATATGCTTGGACATCCTTAAGGAGCAGTGGAGTCCTGCCCTTACAATCTCCAAGGTATATCCAATATAGAGTTGAAGAAGTTGTCCACAACTCACTAATTCCCTGTCAATCCTTAACAAGATACAAGTGATTCATACAGGTACTGTTATCCATATGCTCGTTGCTCACGGATCCAAACCCTGATGATCCGCTCGTTCCGGAGATTGCCCACATGTGCAAGGCCGATAAAGTTAAGTACGACTCGACGGCTCGCAGTTGGACCCATAAGTATGCGATGGGTTGAAATAGATTTACATGTGCAAGATTTAAACTAAGACCCCATCATGTTCATTACACTACGACACATTCAATTCATCGCCACCCTCCATCCGAAGAACATATGTTGTCAAGAACTACAAGCTTGTTGTCTGAGGTTGTGTGAATTGTAATTTGCGAATCTCTGAAATAAAATTCGGCGTGGAGGCTTTTTCAATTCTTGAACACATCCTTTCCTCTCTCTGCATGCACTGTTTTACATTACATGTTCAGCAGATACTAATCACTTTCTGGAGATATGATTATGATCATCTCAGTGAGATTCATCAATAACATCGTTGGCTCCATCAAAAAGTCTCCATCAACAACTAGATGGAGAAAGAATTTAATTTGAATCGCTTATGTTACAGTATTGAAATAACAAAACACAACAAACTAAATTTTTAGAACGGTTTGTTGTAATCCAACAAATATTACAAAAATATCATAGCTACAAGCGTTTAGTTCAATTTTTTCAAATTTCAAGTCACCCTTAATGAGTCGTATTCGACATTCTAATTGCAAATCCTTGTGGTGGATTCCTAGTTGCCGCTCGGGCGGATCTTCTAGTTAGCTATACAGGAAGAAAACCAGTGAACTGAATACGCTAGGGTTGGTGAGGGAATGAGCTTCACAAAGTTCCTATCTAGTTTTGCTTCGATGGAGACGATGACCGACACTGGCAGAGGTATCGAAACACAGGACGACAAACGAAAGTGAGGGGCTTCATGGCTGCGGCGACGAGGAAAGAGGAAGATAATCTTAGGTCTTCAAGAACGGATGGTTGGGATCGCAGATTTGGATTGGATGACTGGGATAAGACCGTTGGGTCTAATGGTCAAGGGAAGCACGCTGGAACGAACGGCCTGGATCAGATCTCTGGAATGGATGGTTAGGATCAATGTGCGTGATCAGATGGCCCACAATTGATGATCTCTTTAGCTGAATCAAACGGATGATATTTTGCCACGTTAGGACCAACTTATAGGGGATCCTATGGCACATAAAATGCCATGTTAGTAGGAAAGGTTAGTAGACAAGATTCCAAAATTAAAAATAGATCATGTGAATACTACAAATGTCCACACCACAATATTGATACATGTTGGAAATTACATGGAAAATCAAATGGTAAAGATATAAAAAAAAAAAAAAAAAAAAAAAAAGAGAGAAGGAATCGACAGTTTATCAGGTCTTTGCACAGAGGAGCCATGGGACACCTCATCGGACTATCACCCAAGAACAATATGAGAATATTGAGCAAGTTTTGAGCCAGCTCAAGAATAATGACATTGGTGCAGGATTCTTAGGTACTTTTCTCTATAAAAGGAATTCACTTTCAGTTCATGCATGGATTATCAATTTAGGCACTAGTGACCACATAGTTTGCAATGAATATATGTTTTTCCATGTTCACAAAAACACACAATCTCCTGTTATGATATGTCTTCCAAATGGGAACATTACACATGTTACGAAAATTGGTATCGTACATCTTGGTTAGAACTTTGTCCTAAAAAATGTCCTATATATTCTAGATTTTGAGTTTAATATTTTTTCTATCTCAAAAGTATGTATGGACAATTCTTGTCAAGCCATATTCAATATCAAAAATTGTGTCTTTCAAGACCATTCGACTGGCAAAGTGATGGGCTTAGGTAATGTGGCACAAGGACTTTATTTCTGCATCAACCCATCAGGAGATTTGGAATTATTAAATAAAAGCATTTCTTGTAATGCAATTAGTCAAAATAAAAATTTTCTTTTTCATTAACAATTGGATCACGGTGCAAGGTTTCCCTACCCAAAATGTCCGATATGTCCTTTAGCTAAATAGTCTCGAGCACCTTTTCGAATTAGCACATCTTGAACAAAAAATCATTTCTCTTAGCTTCATATGGATATTTGGGATCCCTATAATTAATTACCCTCCATCATGATGGACCTCGCTTCTTTCTTACAATTGTTGATGACTATATTCGTGCCACTTGGTTACATCTTATCTAGTTAAAAGGCCAAACATTTACTCATTTATCAAATTTTCTTTGCTTAGTTAGGAATCAGTTTGGTAAATCTGTACATTGAATCCATAAAGATAATGGGCGTGAATTCTTTACTTCCGATTGCATAACATTATTGTCTACTCATGGGATACTTCATGAGAGTTTTTGCATTTACACTCCACAACAAAGTGAAATTGTTGAACGCAAGCACAAACATCTCTTAGAAGTAGCTTGTGCCTAAAATACCAAGCTTCTATTCTCGAACAATTTTGGAGAGACTGTATAGTCACAACAGCCTATTTGATTAATTGCATGCCAACTCAGATACTTAATGATAAAACTCCATTTGAAATACTTTACAATAGACAGCCAAATAATTGTCATATTAGAGTATTTGGTTATTTATGTTATGCAACAAATGTGAGGTCCTCAGGACAAAATGGATCCTCATGCAACCCAATGTATCTTTATGGGTTATCCTCCCCTTCAAAAGGGATATCAAGTTATGGAGATTTCTACAGGAAATTTCTTTAAAAGCAGGGACGTTGTATTTCATGAAGATGTATTTCCCTTCAAAAAGTTGCTGCCTTCATCACAAGACACTTTATCAAAAAGCAATCGATCTTTTCTTTTTGATGAAAATTTATTATTAGCACCATGATTTCTTATGGTGCCAAGACCATCTATGACATTAGAACCTTTGATATCAGCACCGATGGCATCTACAAGTCTAGAGATAGAATCACCAATTTTGTCTGAGGAAATTTCTCCATTCTCTTCAACAATGGATATATTAAGGATTGATCCCGAATCATCAGTAGTTCCTGAATATATGGTTGAACAGCCTTCATGTTCTGGACAACATACTCGCCCACCTATGGGGACTAAAGACTATATATGTTCTGCTACAAGTTCTTTAGGTACATAATATCATGTTTCCTCATACTTGTGTCCTTTAGCCGATTATCACTAGAACATATATGTTGTATCAGTTGAATATAAGAATAACATGAACCATCTTCATTCGCCAAGGCAGCAAAAAATCCTAGGTGGCGACATGCAATGGAGTTAGAACTTGCTACACTCATGGAGAATCATACTTGGGATGTTGTCCCATTACCATCGTATTGGAAGCTGATCAGATGCAAATGGGTATACAATATCAAGTTCAAAGCAGATGATCCTATTGAACACTACAAGGTTTGATTGGTAGCCAAAGGCTTTACCCAAAAAGAAGGCTTTGATTATTATGAAACCTTCTCTCTAGTAACAAAAGAGAAGTTACGGTACGTTCCTTCTTATCTATTGCAGCTATACACAATTGGTCCCTACATTAAATGGACGTACATAATGCTTTTCTTCATGGTGATCTTGATGAAGAAATTTATATGGATTTTTCTCAAGGATTATGCAGATGAGGGAGTATCGGGTATGTCACATTCACAAATCCTTGTATGGACTAAAGTAGGTATCTAGACAATGGTATGCCAAGTTCACTGCTACATTAAGGCCCCATTTGGTTCGGCATTTGGAAGGGGCTTTTGGGCTCTAAAGGGGTTTGGCCAAATGCAAACGCGTTTGGTTCAATATTTTGGACGACTTTGGTAAAATGCAATTGCATCTTCAAATGTCTCTAAGGGCCTTTAGCCCAAAGCAGCTCATGAGGTATTGTGGGAAGTTGCATCTTTGGGGAATGCAAGTCCTTTCCCACGGATACTGTTCATCTCCTCCAAAGAAATGAATGGAGGAGTTGCCCGCGTTGGCAACTGCTGCCCGGAGGCCGTGGCCACCCGGCGACCGCTGTCTAAGGTCCAGTAGCGATCTCAGGTGGTGGTAGCCTAGGTTCACACGACCCAAACGATAGTCGCTTGTTGCCATCGGACCTTAGGTGATGCCTAAGGTTCGTAACTCAGACGGTCATTGCCTAGGTTCGCGAGACCCAGATGACCACTGGATCGCGAACCCCAAGCATCACTTGAGGTCCGGCGGTGACAGGCGACCATTGCCTGAGGTCATTGACCCAGACGGCCACTTGGGTCGCGACCCCAGGTGTCACCTGATGTCCAGCGACCTTAGGTGAAGTTGTCCGGTGGGGGCTAGATATGGCCGCCGGTGGCTGGATTAAAAATAATAATTTAAAACTCTTTTTTTATATAAAACTTAGTAAAAGTCCTTTGCAAAATATAGTTTTTACCAAACAGCATTAAAGTCCTTTCGCAATATATTTTAAAATTACAATTTATCAAATGCTATTTGCATTTTCAAAAACCCCTTCAGCCCAAAGGTATTTCCATTTTTCCAATGACATTTGCCCAAAGCCAAACCAAACGGAGCCTAAGTAATGCAAGTTTTTGGCATTCTAATCATAATTTATCAATTTATTTGCTAATATATGTTGACGATATACTGGTTATGGGAAATAATGATTCTCATGTTTTAAGATCCAAGGAATATTTGCACTCCACTTTCCACACCAAGAATTTGGGACTTCCTAAATATTTCCTTGGCATTGAGATTGCCCGATCTAACAAAGGAATCTCCCTTAGTCAGAGAAAATTTATCCTAAAAATCGTTTCCGAAGCAGGGTTATCAGGTTGCAAGCCAGCAGTAGTCCCCATTGAACAAAATGTCAAGTTGACGACACGTGAGTGCGATCTCAATTCATCTTCACCTAGCAAGGATTCATTACTTAGGGATCCGTCAAGATATTGGCGACTTGTTAGAAAGTTAATATATCTTACCATGACAAGACCTTATATATATTATGCAGTGCAAATGCTCAGCCAATTTATGCACATGCCAAAATAGTCATTTATAAATGCAGCCTTGAAAGTTGTGAAATATTTGAAGGGATGTCTAGGACTCGGCATATTTCTATCTCGAGAGTGTAATATGAAGATCACATCATTTTGCAACACGGATTATGCCACTTGCCCAATGACTATGAAATTCATCACTAGTTTTTATATAAAATTGGGAAAGTCATTGATTTCATGGAAGACAAAAAAACAATCTACCGTGTCATTATCATAAGCCGAATCAAAATATTGAACTATGGCGAACTACTTTTAGACCTAGGAGTATACGTCATGGACCAAGTGAATTGTTCTGTGATAATGATGTTGCACTTAAATTAGCAGCAAATCCAGTTTTTCATGAGAACAAAACGGCACAAAAGTTGATTGTCATTTCACTTGGGACAAAATCAAGGAAGGAGTTCTCATGACAAAGGGAATCGGAACAATGGAACAACTTGCATATATCTTTAGTAAATCTTTATGCCAGAGACAACACGAGTTCCTATTAAGTAAGCTTGGTGTCCTTGACATATACAGGCCACCGGCTTGAGGGGGAGTGTTGGAAATAAGATCGAAGATCTTGGAGTTGATTATAATTGTGATTGATTCCAGCTGATTCTGATTAGTATAGTAAATAGGAAATGGTGATTCATGTATATTAATTTTCCTATTTTATTCTTTCATTCTTACATTATAAATTGATCAATGTACTTGTATACAATATAGAATACAAGAAAACATTTTCCCAAAATTCCATTTCTTTTTCTATCAAGAAACGTAAGTAAATTGGGATCTACCTTATTGACA
Organism: Eucalyptus cloeziana; assembly: GCA_014182715.1. Classification (NCBI taxonomy): domain Eukaryota; kingdom Viridiplantae; phylum Streptophyta; class Magnoliopsida; order Myrtales; family Myrtaceae; genus Eucalyptus; species Eucalyptus cloeziana. The sequence continues at coordinate 20,830,089 of CM024640.1, forward strand.
CCATCTTCATCCTCAAACCCAACGTGCACTTTTTCTTTGGGCATCTAAACCCTCTAACTAGTGTACTCTGTGGATCCTCGGTGGTTAGAGGGTTCCCCGTCACAGAGCAAGAGCCCGAGTACTCCACTGAGGGCTGCCCTACCTGTCCAACAAATATATGGTTGACGGGCTAATAGAATTACATTTCTTATTTTTACGTGCTGGTGTCCTGCATGCCTCAACCCCAAAATCTCTTATATATTTGTCTTCCCAGGAGGAAGAAATACTCTTTAGATGTTTAACGTTAGAGGGATGTCGAGGTCCGCATGAGACCTCCAACGAAGTAGTTTAAGGTCATACTTAGGACGGATACAATTTTATGTCATGATCGGGAACATTTCTAGGCTAACAAGCGACTAACATTCATTGCGAAGATTTTCCTTAGTCAAATTAGCCATCCTAAAGTCATTTCGAACCGTGAATAATGAAAATGCCCTTTGAGGATAAGCTCTAATACTAAACAAAATTAAAAGACAACAAGAAAGTTTTCACGCTTTATTAGCAAGAAGATCTTCATCCTCGAACCCAGAGAACATCTTGCAATTGACAACATCTTCATCCTCCAACCCAAAGAAAAAGTACACAAGAAAACACAAGATCTTCTTGCGAATAAAGCCTGAAAAGTTTCTTGTTGTCTTTTAAGTTTTGTTTAATTTGGAGCTTATCTTTAATGAGCATTTTCATTATTCACGATTCGAAATTATTTTACAATGGCTTGTTTGACTAAAGAAAATCTTCGCAATGAATATTAATCACGTGTTAGCCTCGAAATGTTTCCCATCATAACGTAAGGTCGCTCGATCGAGATGACGTTTAGCTAAACCATTTAATTGCGGATCTTTAGAATCTGAACCGCTAGTCAGTGATGGCAACTAAGTTTCGGCGTCAAAATTCCGTCGCCAGAAGTTTTGAGACCAAGCTATTCCAACCAACATCCGTGGACAAAAACTTGGGCTGCCAAAACTGGGAAAAAAGTGTCATAAAAGTTATAACATTATCGTATTTGTGCCAAATTAGTCATAAACCTCTTAATTTTATCAATTTAGTCCTAAATCTTTTGAGCTAGTGCCAATTTAGTCCTTTCAGCTAAGTCTTGCTAGATATTATTGAGGTCGATGTTGGCCGATTTACATGGCATGACCGACGCTAACATTAATAATTTTTAATAATATCTTAATATTTTTTTCTTTCTTTTTTCTGATTTTTTTTTCTTTCTTTCTTTCCCTTTCTTTTTCCTTTTGCTAGTGACTGACCATTGGCCATGGCAAGGGCGCGATGGCCTCACCTAGGTGAGGGTCGTTGTCACCTACCCGAGTAGACGAGGGCAAGCCCTAGCTAGGGCTCCTCTTGCCAAATTTGGTGAGGCCGGCCCTAGCTTGGGCAAAGGCTGGCTTTGCCCAATTTGACAAGGGGAGCCCTCGTTGAGGCTCTCCCTCGCCCAAGTGAGGCCTAGTGAGGGTCGGCTTCACCCAGCCAAAATCTGGTGAGGCCAACCCTTGTCCAAGCCAAGGCATCACCTTTGCCCAAGTGATGCTCGATCAAGCCTCAACAGTGGAGAGAGATGGCGTCCCTTGCCCAAGTGAGGCTAGCCCACCCTTGCCATGGCCAATGGCCTATCATCGGCAAAAGGAAGAAGAAAGTGAAAATAAAAATAAAAATAAAAGTAAAAAAGATATTAAAATATTATTAAAAATCATTCACATTAGCAATGATTGTATCACGTAGGTTGCCGGTGTCCACATCATCAATATTGGGCCAAAATTTTTGGAAAGGCTGAATTGACACTACGTCAAAAGATTTAGACTAAATCGACATCAATACAATAGATTTGGGACTTTCTGGATGCTTTTCCCTCAAGCAACCAATGAAATTCTCAGTCATTACAGGCAAACTTTTTCGTAATGCCAATATTCATTTCGTTCATAATTTGATTAATTAGCATGAAGGGATTAAATGATGTGCAAATTCAAAACGGGTTGGACTCATAGTCCGGATGCCGTCGGCCAAACCCTTAGAAACCTGCACAGCAAGAATCAAAGTTGGTTTTTTTCTCTAGGGAACTTCATGAAGCTTAAGCCCTAGGGAACTCAATGATTCTTAAGTTAGAGAATGCGTGCGGACGAAGGAGGAGGAAGGGGGAGGCGATGAAGAATGTGAATAAGCTCTATTCACAAGTGTCCACGACTTGCCTTGTGGGCAGGGTTAGTCCTCTCCTTAGCCGTATTAAATGCTCGCAGCAAAAGCACGCTATTCTCTCAAGACTTTGGGGCATTATCTTTCATTCTCCTTCTAGACTTTTGGTACGAAATTTATGGGCCTTGGTTCTTGGTCTAAGCTTTTGCAAAGTCCAAGAGTAATTTGGGTACGGCAAAGAATCGACTTTTTGCTTTCTGACCCGAGACTTTTGCTAATTTAGCGGAACTCGCACTTTGACTTTTATTCGTTTCGATAACGTTGAGATTCTTCAATATAATCGACATATATATATTTTTTTTTTTGACGATATATTAACTAGTAGAATTGCGCACATAACTTTTCTATAACTTCTCGAAGCTTAAATTGTAGTTCTTATTCTCGGATTTCTAGAGGGAAAGTGAAATGTGGAACTTAGAATATCCGAATAGAGTAAAGCTAATAGAAGTGATATGAAACTCTTCTCATACATTGCCAAGTGACATAGCTTTCTTTCACATTAATAAATCCCTTTGGCTAAAAAAAAAAAAAAAGAAAAAAAAAAATTACACAATTTCTCTTTCTATTTCCTTTTTTTTTTCTTTTAAGACTAAGGCACCGAAGGCTATTTGCTCTCTTTTATTAGAACCGTCAAACGGATGAGTTGGGTCGGTTCAAAAATAGATCAACCCAAATATACCCATTTAACCCGTTTAAATCAATATAAATCTAGTAACTCATATTTGACTCGACCCGACCCGTACTTAACACACATTCAACTTGACTAAATACTAAACATACTTTTATATTTAACAAAATCTACAAAAAATTATACCCAAACTGAGATGAGAGTGCAAAGTGAACGAGCGCGTGATCAAGCAAAGACAATAACAAATGAAGAGAGAGTTATAGAGGTCATTGGGTTCAAATAAGTTGTAAATCCATTTGTGACCCATTTAACACTATTATTATGTTCAAACTCATTTATAATCTATTTACTTAATATAACTAACATATTTATGACAACATTTAACACTCATATGAATTAAGAAAATTACTATCTTGACTGGTCCATCTCTTATAATGAAAGGTCAATGCGTGTACATCTCTCAAACTTCCTTGCTTCGTCGGCACCGGCACGAAATTCGTGGCTTGTCGCGCCTCTGTGGATCTAGATTGTCCTTAATTACATGGAGTCACGCATTCACATGCGAGAGCCCAGAGCGATCAGTTTTCAAAGGCCTTGAAATTTCTGACAATACATCAGTAAGCATATCCACATCAACTTTATTCACGCACCAACGCCAGACAAAGACCCCATCGGTACGCATGCACCGCATCGATCAGCGCCATGCATGAACATACGTACAGTCTCACGAAAATTCAAACCCCGACGTGTTGTTTTCTATTATATTCATTGTCGAACGATTGGCGTGCCCGATACGATGATGGTTTATAGGAGACTGGCGTGTCTTAGTTAGGTTTTAGGAAACGGGGAATTGTTTATAGTCTACATCTCAGCTGCACACATTTAAAGATCTGACTATTATTCGTTATTTCAGATTTCTTACGAACACCAAGCGCATTCAACGGAGTCTATCACAACAGTTGACTATGCGAGTCTGATGTTGGAGGTACCAATTAGTCTCACGAGAATAATGATCGTGATTTCATTTGGGCCTTAGACATCAGATCTAGAATAGAGTTTCCCGATCATGTCCCTATTTGAGTGGTACGCATTAAGAATGATTGTGACTAATATAAGTTTATATTTTCCCCTGTCCCTGAATGACGAGACATATTTTCCATTGGATGATTTCAAGTTATGAACATCACGCGTTTAACTGATTACAGATAAGATGATGTCTATGCTCATCTGTGCCATTGCCATTGGAAGTGAGTTTCCGGGAAGGCAGAGCAAGTCAAAAAGATCTTTTATAAGGGCAGGCGTTCTGGGCTTTTGCTTTTTCATTTAAGGAAAAGGAAAACGTTAAACAGGAAATACAAGCCTAACGAGACAAAACCAAAGCAACGCTCGACGCACTGCAAAGAAGATAACGTGACTCACCGACGTAGGCCAACTGGTGAAAAGCAGCCTATGCATGCCATGCACCCAGTCAAAGTAGGTAATCGCACGGGAAGCAAATCCGAACCTTTTTCTATTTTCTCTCTTCTATTGTTTTTGCACTTTTGTTATCATTGATGGGGAAATTAATATTTGAAGATCACACCAGACAACGACACAGTTCACATGACTTAGGTATATCAGCACCAAGTAGCATAATTGACTATCTCTACTCCGGTTTCTTTTAAGGTACGTATCTTGTCCTGAAGAAGTCAAGCACTGAGAATCCTCTGAAAGATATTATAGCATTTCAAATATAATGCATCGTTTGGTTTGCGGAATGGAATAAGGCAAGAACGGAATAGCTACTTTATGGGAATTGAATCGAGCGGGATTAGGAATGGAGTATCAATTCTTTAGCTTAGTTTGCACAATGGAATTGCTATCGCAAGACTATGCCCTTGTTTGGTTGGCCAGAATTGCCTTAGAAATAAGTTAATATTAATTTAAAAAATACCCACTATACTCTTTTAACATGATAGAATCGAAATACTACCCAAGAATTTTCGCATATATCTGATACATGTGAACTCACTTCATCTCAAATATTAGGTCATGTGGATCCAACATATGCCCATACTATTCAACGGTTAAAGATGGAACGGAGCCACATGATCCAAGTGTGTATACAAAAGATTTTTCCACCTCTTGAGTGCGATCAAGCCGTATCTTTAAACTAATATTGGTTCACGATAAAATTATTTTTTTCTTTTGCTAGTCCAAATGGTAAGATTTAGAAAGATATTCAGTGAGTGTCTGTGAAGAATATTTACGTTTTATAAATCAGCCTACATACTGACAAAACATGATACGTAATCCACGGCACTGCGACATACATCTGTTCATCTACCCGCAATCGCGCTGACACTCCCTCTATAAAAACCCCCCCACTAATAGTAGGAAGGGATTGAAAGCATAGTGACAAGCCTGTGGGGCGCCATCCCATGGACCGTCGCTTTATGGATTTTTTTCATGGAACACATGCACGTCTGCACGATCACCATGTGACCCGGTTTCTCTCCGAGATAACGATGGAATCGAAAGATTGCTTTTTTGTACTCCACTCCACATTCGTCGGTCCTCGGCGTAATTTCATCGCTTGCGGTGGCGGACAAGTTCCGGATCAGAACAAGCAGATGAGTACTCGCTGCCCCAAGCGAGGACAAAGCAAGGGACAGGCTAGGCAACTAAAAGTCTTGTGAACATAAAGACGCACGTACGACTTTTCCTCTCATTAACTCGATCAGACAGTCCCCAAAGATGAAGGTGAAATCCGGGGATCTGTCATCTTTTCTTCCTTTTCCATTTTGGCCTTTTTCATTTGGGCATCTTTTCTTGATTTTTTTCAGCTGTGGCTCCATTATGTGCCGCTGCCCAGCGATTCAGGGCATTGAAGCGGTCCATTGAAGTCTCTGTCACGGACATCAGGTCAGACTTTCACAGCGGGGGGACTCTAGAGAGGATTATATTATTATTCACGTTTTGCGCGCCTAGGTGTTCTCGTAATTCTACGCACTGACCTCTCTCTCTCTCTCTTATATAAACCCCCCGTCTCGTCTTTATCAGCAAGCCGACCCTGAAGCATTGCATACGGCAGAATCTTGAGCAGGAGCATGCCCACTTTCTCCTCGGAAAGATGATTATGCCATTTACCATGACATCTGACATAAAGAAAGAGTATATGTACCTGCCCAGCTGAGGAATTCAGTATTCCAATTATCTTTTTATGACGATGCAAGAATATTATTTTTGAAGTACGGACAGCCCCGTTTGCAGTGTTAGAAAGATATCTTTAGTTATACTTTTTAACTTGCAGTTCGTAAGAACCAAAAATCATCAGGTGATCCAATAATTTAATAAGTCATCGCCTTTCTCAGATATTTAGATATATGCGTCGGGGTCCGCACCCCGTATGTCCTAGTGGTGTGGAGCACAATAATTTGATCCTGGCCTGGTAACTCCATTGTCAATTTGCGGAGTACGAGCAGCAAGAAGCCCCTCGGTAGCAAAAGATTATTCAATCGGATTGAAGAGGCCGAGGCACTGAGGCAGCAACACGAGCACAAACGCATCGAGAACAGCAAAACGCCGATGGATAGATAGCTCTGGCCAATAGTGGGGGAGGGTGGTCAAGAGGCTCGACGAGTCGTGTGCATGCAACGCTGCACAACCCCAACACTAACTGCACTGTTGGGAAGCGAGAAAGGTCTCAGAAGTTGCGTCCACATCCACTTTTTCTCGCCCAAAAAACTAAAGAACAAAGACAAGCTGTGGTGGTACACAGAGAGAGAGAGAGAGAGAGAGTCTTCGAGAATAATAATAATGAATGCACTTTCGGGGGGGTGGTGGTGGATTGGATTCTTGGCCCTATCCATCGAGGACTTTAATAATGCCCTCACGCAGAGTCTCGCGCCTAGAGGCTTCTCTTTTTTTTCAGCTTTCAGTCAATGGGGACAGACCGGAGAGGCGTCGATGTTGATATTGATGTTGGGTGGGCTATGGTGTTCGGGCGTTGGTATGTGTTCACATGGAAAACACCCACACAGAGACGCCCCATTCGTCTTTCTCGGGCAGATGATGATGAACCGTCCCAAGCGGAAAAGGACAGACTCTTTTTCCTTGAGAGGTCTTCATGCTCCGTGTGGGCATCACATGGCCCGCCACCACCCACCCCCACCATCTCTCTCTCTCTCTCTCTCTCTCTCTCTCTCTTCCCCAAGTCTCTTTCCTAGCTTGCTTCTTTTCCGGTGCCAATGGAAGAAACTCTTGGTTTTGTTTTTTTCCACGACACATGTCATTCGTTGCTTTTATGTGTGAACTTAGGATTATCTTAAACATTGTCGGCTCGAACTAATTTCAATTTAACGGGGCATGACAACTATGTGGTGGCTGTGGTTTGTCCACGACGGCCGTTGCGCTATGGTTGGGACCGGCGAAATGAAGTTTCCCACAATTAACGTAGGGAGGGAGGGAATAAATCTATGAGGGGTGCATCTCCCACTATTGAGCATGTGATGATATTGCCTTTAAAATTACCATCCTAAATTGAGGAGTCCCAACCATTGGAAATCTTGGTGTTATACACCAACTGACGACGTTGTCTATAAAAGGATAATTATTTTGAAAAGGGGTGCAAATCTGACATCGACTTGCACCGTTGATATATGGTGAAAAGATTTTGTTGGGAAGAAGTTTATAGATTGATAAGGTATTAAACTTACAATGGAAGGGACTACTAAAGAGGTGGGTGGTTGTGCTAACTTTGCATTGTGGAGCGATGTTGGAGGTGGCAACTAAGTAGCTATCGACTCGAATTGGAGAGTGAATTTCATAGGAAACTACTTTTAAAGCGAGAGCTTCTATTATATTTGGAAAGAAGTTTCTAGATTGATGAATTATTATGTGGGTGGCTGTGGTCACATTGCATTGTGGAGCAACGATGTTGGAGGTGGCAACTGAGTAGCCATCGAAGTGGGGAAAGCAGTGGAAATTCATCAGTAGTGGAGGTAGCATAGATGGCAATAGGCACCAATAGCATTGATGATGACAAGGGAATTGGGTCGAAAATGAATGATAGAGGTTGAGATCGTCGGCTACATGAACTTCAACAGATGAGTTTGCTTTTGAAAAGAAGCGAATCACTTAGGTTTTTTCATAGTAGAGGTTGCATTGGTGATAATAGCCACGAAGCTAGTTGGGAAATGAGCGATAGAGATTGAACTTGTAGGTTAAGTGGATTTGGTAGACAACTTTTACTTAATAAGAGGACTACGAAATATGCTCAGTAATTATTTAAAGTTTAAATTTTGTCAATAAATTGTGAGGAGGTTTTCTCTTCATATCTCTTTACTTTGTAAAAGCATTAACGCTGCACAGTAGTAGCACCAAGAGTGGGAAGAAGCCTGTGAATTTTATGAGAGGAGAAGTGGCGATTCTAGTAAACTCAAATGTTGGCATCCAATTATGGAGAGTTAAAATGCTTTGATTGCCAAAATAACAAAGTTAAATGTTGAAGTTTCTAAGTGGGGAAGCATATATGCCCAAAACTGCTCCGATTGAATAAACTAAAGGGCTTACTTATCGTAAGAGGGCTAGAAAGATTAACGAATAGAATCATATGACAGGGGAATCCTAATATAGGGGCATCAATAGTGACCAAGTGATCGAGTGTTGAGAGGACGCGGGCTAGTTATTGCTTACCACGTGTCATGAGGATGCCAATGAGGAGTTATCACTCAGTCAAGTTGACATAGGTGAAAAAATTATCCAAAAAATCGTGCACTTATTACATGACGTGCTAAGTCTCCTAAAAACTTTTAATTTTTCCTCCTAATTAGTAACACTTCTCCTCGAAATCTTCTTTCCGTGGACTTTAGTCGTTGTGGACGTGGATCTCCGAATCCGGCTGACATCGGACAAATTCCCCTCCGTGATTCCAGATCCATGATGCATCACCATTGCTTACCGTCCAAATTGGGTCCTGCCCCAACCCTACTGGCACCGGGACTTGTTTGACCATTTAGCCAGAGTGCATCAAGTTTCACATCACATCACATCACATCACCTTTGCATTATAGTATGCAATCTCCAGCTCCAATCTCTCTTTTTCTTTTTCCCCACTTCATTTTCTCGATGTCATCTTTGGTGGGCAGCTTCCTACTTTTGCTTAGTTTAGGGTTTGCTGGGTCGTAGGGCTATGTGCGCGCTTGTCCCACCGAGATTTTGTTTTGACATATTTGGGGATTGACGTAGATTCTCGTGATGACTGTTGATGTGATATGACCTTGTGCTAACTAGGATGATTATTCAAAGTCCGGAGGTAGACATTGAAGCGATAGGCTTACGTTCTTGAAGGGCAAGATTTGAAGTTAGGCAAGTTTGGAAACGACTCGGCTGCGATGATGAACCTAATGCTATTGTACGTCCCACATGCTTTCCCTGTTTATGTTTTGTATTTACTTTAAATTGAGAAAAAAATGCCCCTTTCGTATCTTTATCGTCTAGCAATAACTTGCTACGGAAAGGTTTTGAACTTAACAAAAAGTGTTTGCGGGTGTTGTGGTCTAGAAGGACCAATCTAGGGTTTGAAACTTAGAGAGGTTTCTTCCGTAAAATTTGCGATTAGAAATCGGACCGGTCTATATCAAGATCTATTTGAGAGCCCCACTCTTTATTTTATGATATTTCGCTTGTGAGATTTGAGTTGTTTGAGGTAATTAAAGCCTACCCTAATTTATTACAAAGGAGCAAAAGTTAAATTATCAAAAGCAAATTGGGTCTAAATCGACTAAATTACATATATATATATATATATATATATATATATATATATATAAATGTTGCCAGAAAAGTGTGACTAAAATAATGAATCTTAAGCCCAAAACGGACTTTGCCACCTTTAAGTATTGGCAAAGCGTTGTAGCTATTTTTTTGGCTAGACATTCCAATGAATACTTACGAAGACTTAATTTCTTCATCCCTCTGTTAGGCTATATAACAAACGAGTGATCTTGATTGAGTGGTCAGTGTGACCAATTTTCATCCAATTAGATTTATTTTGAACACAATCCAACAACAATTTTTCGAGAAAGGAGATTGAAAACCGATTCCGAGGCCGTTCATCTAGTCCTAATAAATTGAACTGACGGATCGAGACTGGAATCTAAAATCAAAGTAGTTTGACGCAAATCCTGAGTTTCTAGAAGTTGGAACCAAACCGATTCTCCCGCCACAACTTATTGCACTCGATTCTAGTCAATTCACTAGCCCGACCTAAAACGATGGTCCTTCCCTAAAGAAGTTCCCTCAGGTATGCATGCCTATTGATTACCACAACTTCATCAGATAGACTTAATGGAAAGGACCCCGAATGGCCTCTTCAGTCTATCTAATCCTGCTCTAATTAATCTTTGGCTACGGAAAATTAGGTTAATGAAGGTTTCACTCCTCAAATGACGGACGTTTCTGTCAAGGATTTGAATTTAACGCATTATTGCCACGGAAAATTCAATCTTGACGACTTGATTGCACGCATGAGCAAGCTGCTTTAAATGACATCCCTCAAGGACCCACGAGTCCAATCTCGAGCATCATAAAATATATTTTTTATCGAGTCTTTTGAATTAAGTAATTATATCACATGGCTAGAAACAATCGAGTCCTCATACATCAATTCATGACGCTACGAGTGCGCTAAGAAGACAAGACACCCATATTTGAAGGGCATTCTAAATAATTGTCAATTTTGACTTGGTACGGCAAGTATGAAATTGATTTATCAATATTTTTCTCCGTCCTATTCAGCAAACGGATTCCCCATGTGATACTCCTCGCTCCACATGGCTTATTCTCATTTAAATTATTCATGCGATTGTTTTAGATTATTGATATTATTTCTATTGTCGTTATCATCACGTACGTTTAAGCTATTACTAAAAAATCGACCCGCATGGAAGTAGGTGAAAAAGATGGGGAAAAGGGAATAAATAGAAGGAAGAGAAAGTGTCGTTTGAATTACTTTAGAAAATGAACATGAAATATTATAAGATGGAAAAAGGAAACTTAAACTTTACATTTAGAATATGTAATAACATGAATATTATGTTAGCCTTTGTAAATTACCATTTCATCTATAATTTATACTCTGCGGTTATTTGTCATGTGATACCAACCATGGTATGTTGAAAATCACCTCAATTTCGTGTTTTTATTTTTAATTTTTATATTACAAAGATATCAAAATACGCCCCCCACCCTTTTTTTTATCCCTAATCAAGATTCAGAATAAAAATTATTTAGGACTGACTGTGGTAAACGAATTATATTCCTGTCATACCCGATTTATGCAGCATGGGGGACTATCGCATTTGATGGAGATTGACCGGGGTGTTCAAAGAGCCCCAGACACCGATTGATTTCAAAATAAATAAAAAATCTGAAATGGATTGACGTTGCTATAATGGGAAATATTATTTTACCATTAATGAGACCGGTTCAACAAAAGCTTTTTTAATTTCCTTAATTGGAACGTATTCTTTTAGGATGAATGCAATCAATTTCCAATCATATATTTGATTTAATTGACAAATATATACGTCTAATACATGTAATTGCTCTTAAAACTTTAATGACTGGATCAAATTCCTTAAACTGTGGGGGTCTTTAGGAAGACCAAAATTGATCCAATGATCTCAGTAGACAAGTAATTCTCTAACTTGGTTGCGTGATACGTTACAGCTATCTAGAACAAAGAAATTCAATCGAGGAAAAACGAGTCAAAAAACAGAAAGTAGCCTCAGACAGATTTTAAGGTCTCGACTAGGAATTTCGGGATCGTTATGTATTGAATATATTTTTTTTAATCGATAGTCTATTTATATCTTGATTTATTGATAGTCATTATGGTGATTTTCTGGTGGTTCTCGAATATTTAATCGCCCGACAATTACTAGAAATATTAGGGTTTCGAAAGCAACTCTGGAAATTTCTGTCAACAGTTTCCAAATCTCAATACGCGTTGGATATTTTCCAAATATCGGAACATGATCATTTGTTGATGAATCAAATATTTTCATAAGTTACCAGAAATTTTCTTTTGTTAAAAAGAAATCATCTTATGTAGAATTTATTAAATAAAAGTCGCAAAAAGTTTTTGGGACTAATATGCAGAAAAGACATAATTTTAAGATTCATCAAAAGTTGTTATCACCATTCATGATTTTTCAAATATCTGCAAGTTTATTTTGAAAACTAGGTAAAAATTAACCAAAAAAAAAAAAAATTCATCCTTAACTGTTCCCTAAATTAGTTCTTGAACATCTCTAGTTTCAAAATATATTCTTTACACCCTCCAATTTCAAGAAATGATATTTTGAATCCTAATTTCGCGGGACTCACATTTTGACTTCCACTTTTAATTGGAATGATTCCAATTTGTAATTGTTTTACTTTTGCAGAAGTCATCTTTCACAATTAATTGCGCTTTTCTAATTCCTAGAAATTACTTCGCATATAAGATCTCGATATTTCTTCTCTCTTGATTATTTTTTTTTCTGGGAAACTCGAGATCCCACCCGAGGATGAATATTGTGATCAAAGTCTCTGGATTTTAGACCCACTACACATAGATCTTAACCATATTGTTAGAGATACCTAAATGCATGCATATCTCACGAGAACACTAGTAAAATGGCAACATCAATTGCAATCTACAAGCTATGTCCACACCATCATAAAATCGATTGACATATTGGGCAACCTTATGGTCCCTTCGATGCGGCAGTTGAATTGAAAATCAAAGCTCCCTGATCGTCCAGGCTGAGATTTATTGAACAGTCGAAATCTGCTGCATTTTTAATTCGACGGTCCATAAGGGAAATACATATCACCTTGAGATTTTACCCAATATTAGCTTAATTTATTTCCCTTCATTGGAGGGGTGGCTCGAGCTAAATTAGCTTCAATGATCTACCAAGTGGGATAACAGCGGATCCAGCCTGCCCTAGGACTCACACCACCCTAATAACAACTTCTAATTTTATTTTTATTTTTTACCAAAAGAGAGAAACGAATCCCTCTATTTTTGTCCTGCCAAGAAAAGGGGAGAATCCCTAGTTCTCCGACGCGAAAGAGAAAGCTCGGACGCAAAGAGGGCAGGGATTGAAAAGCCTGCTTGCCCACCCTAATTTTCAGCCTTACCTTCAAAAGAGCAAACTGACGAAATCTCTTTCTCTCTCTTCCCTGCTTAAAATATGAAATCTGACTCATTCCCAAGCTGATATATCTCAACCTTCCAAGCGTCCCTCTCGCCCCCACTTGGAATTGAATTCCTTGCTTTTCTCACTTGCCATGTCATGTGAATCAACCAACAAGATCAAGAAAAGCTCTGTCAGTTCCCTCTCTCTCTCTCTCTCTCTCCCCCTCTCTCTCTCTGTGAACAGAAACCCTCTTGACCCGATAGTTCAGTCACAAAATCTGCATGTGTACGTTGCTGCTTACCGCGTCCCGAAGGCTCTTTCCCCATCCTCTATCTTTAACGCTCATTCAAGCCAGGCCATCATTATTAATAGACCGTGCCAGAGAGAGAGAGAGAGAGATCCGATCAGCCCTTTTCCAAGTTTTTCAGTTACTGAGGACCCCCCCACTGCCTTTTTAATTAATTCCATCCGATTTGATTAATGAAAACCCAGGTCACCCTCCTCCCCTGAGTCTTCTCTCTCTCTCTCTCTCTATATAACGTTCCATCCGCCCTTAGGCTTCTCCATATGCCCCCTCGAATCCTAGCGCAAACCCAACAGAGGAGGAGGAGGAGAAACGGAGAGTGATCTTGAAAAAGCTCTCTCGAAGGAGATCGACGCAGAGGGTGTTCGGGTTTGAAGCAAGATCGGTTGCGAGAAGGCTTTTTGGGGAAGTGGGTATCGGTGTAATTGGCGTGGTGTCGTTACAGGAGAGATAAATGGCCATTCAAGCGCAGATGTATCCTGGGAACAACGTTGGCGCTGGGTTGCCGGCGTGGGGCTCCTCTCAAGGTTATGCTGTTGCGGCCAGCCACAACGGTTGTGGATACGACAATGGCTTTTTCGGGATGAAACAGAGGGAGCAGCAGCAATTGCAATTGGAGCTGTTCTTGCAGCAGCAGCTGCAGTGTCATGACCAGAGGAGCGATGAGAACTGGTGCTTTGACAATACCTCGTTCGTGACTGCCCCTGAAGACGGTGCAAGCAAGAACAATCACCTCAGCATCCACAACATGGTTCAAGCAGCAGCACCAATCGCTGCTTCTTGTTCTCCTCCTCCTTCTGCCTATTCCCAGAGCCTCCCTTTCCAACTCGATCCGCATGGCCAAGAAATCGACCACCTCCTCAGACTACAGGTGAGCCACAAACCTGACCGGACACGCCACCGCACCATAAGATTTCTTATAGAATTGCGGAATAGGTGATCGATGAATCATATGTCGGGAAGAGATTAGTTGTCCCCGACCCTGCTTTTATCTTGACTGTTATGCACGTCCGTGAAGCACTTTACGCCGTTGATTTTAATATGATTAATTCTTGGCAATTACAGAACGAGAGATTGAGGTGGCTGGTGCACGAACAGAGCAAGCGGCAAATCGAGTCGATGACGAGGAAAATCGAATTGAGAGTGCAAATCTTGTTAAGGCAAAAGGACGAAGAGATTGCACAAGCGGCAAGAAAGGCCGCAGAGCTGGAGGAACTCCTGAGGAAGCTAGAGGCGGAGGGCCAGGAGTGGCAAAGGGTGGCCCGAGAGAACGAGGCCATGGCCGCGTCGATGAGCAACGCGCTCGAGCAGCTGAAGGACAGCGCCTGTTGCAGGACCTCAAGCTCGTGCAGCAGCAATGGAAATGTAGGAGAAGACGACGCAGAGTCGTGCTGTCGCCTGACGACGAACGCGAATTCGAACAGAGAGAGCCGTACACCAGGAATTAGTGACAAGGGCGCCGGGATTTGCAGGAGCTGCAACGCGAGAGAGTCGTCGGTGCTGTTCATGCCTTGCAGGCACATCGGATGCTGCATGGTGTGCGAGCCTCTCCTGGGTTCTTGTCCCGTGTGCAGAACGGTGAAGAAAGCTAGCGAGGTGGTTCTGTTTTTCTAGGATTTCTTCTGTTTTTTTTTTTTTTTTTTCCTGGGTTATTATTATTCGTTAGTTTATTTTCATTTTTTTTTCATCTTATATTTTGGTGAATTCTAGAGAGCTAGGGTTTAGATTGTGTGAGACTGATGGTGGAGCAAAAGGACCTTTTTGAGATGGGTGGTGAAACTGATCATTTTCTGTAAGAGATAATCTAATTTTTTCATTCTTTTCAAATAAGCCTCTTTTTCTTGGGTAAATTCCAAGGTGATGTCTTTTTCCTTGGAATATTATATGTGTGAATTGGAGCAAGCATCCTGGCATCGAACTCTACGACTTTTACTGAATTGATTGACAGTATAAAATTGTTACATCGCCGACACATTATTAAAGTCCAGTAGTTATTTCTCCACATTGCATTTTTTTTTTCAGAGGTGAGTGATTTCAAATGCTTTATAGATTCTACTTAAAATTTATCCATCGAAACAAATTTATTAGTTTCTAGAACTCAAAACCTACGATTCATACCCTATAACCTAAAACTTATCCTATTATAGGCTCCTATTCTAGAAACTTATCCTATCATAGGTTCCTATTCCAGAGTAATTCGAAGGTCTAACAAGTTCTTTATTTTATTTTATTTATAATTAAGCAAAACGAAAGTGAATGCAACAATAAAATAGAAGTTTCTTATTTGTCAATAGAAATAATCCATAAAAGATGAACACATAAAATAAAAACAAGCAATAAAAAGTTCAAAATACATAATATTAAATCTAAATTATGGAGAACTCCAATCCTCAAATATCCATGAAAAACGCCAAAAATTCTAACCACCTAAAACAAAAACAACAAACATAGTTAATTACTTAATAATAGTTTTAAATTAAAGTAATATGAATAAAACTAAAATAATTATTAGAAAGCCTCACCATCTATATTTATTCCATTTCAACTCATAAACTCTATTTACCGATGATAATCTACTCATTAAAATAATCTATATTTTAAAAAACAAAAGAAGAGAAAAAAAATCACTTATTAGATATAAAATGAGTTACAAAATAGAAATATAATCTCTGCATTCTTGATCGAATCGGGACACAGTGAAACTTGGACCAAATCGATTCCCACCAGTCCGATTTCCACTTCTACCTTAAAACCAAATTAGTTCCCATCGGTTCAATTGGATTTTATGCTAAAATCACGCTCACCCCTACTTTTGATGGTTAAAGGAAAATTTGACTTAGGGAAAAGTGTTAAAAAGTCTTAAACTTTTTTACATTTGTGCCAATTTTATCCTAAGCCTTTTTCACTTTGTGTCAATTCAGTCATTTTCAGCTAATTTTGGTTGGATTTTAGTGATTGGGCGTCGGTCGGGCGACGACATGACATAATCGGCGTTGACGACGTAGACTTCTTTTAATAATATTTTCATATTTTTTAAATTTTAAATTTTTATTTTTCCTTTTTTTTTTTTTTTTCTTCTCCTCCTCCTTCCTCCAATCGGTGACGGCTGATGAGGCTTGACTCTCGCCAATCCAGCAAGGGTGAGAATCGTCGCCTAGTGCAAAGCCACCCACGCTGCCACTAGTGAGGGCTCGAGCCTCGCTAGTAGCCAGCAAGGCTTAGCGAGGCTCATTAGAGGCTAGTGAGGTTGACCTCAACCTCACGGGCTGTCAACTCTAGCTGGTTGTTGAGGTCTGATGACCTGCTGGAAGAAGGAGGAGGAGAAAGAAAAAAGAAAAAAGAAATTAAAAAATTTAAATTTTATTAAAAGTTGTCTACGTCAGCGCTAATCATGCAACATCAACCGGTCGTCGTCCAGTTAGCAAAATCTTGCCAAAAGTAGCCAAAAATGACTACATTGGCACAAAGTGAAAATGTTTATGGCTAAATTAGCACCAACAAAAGATCTATGACTAAACTGGTACAATTGCAAAAAGTTTAGGACTTTTTTAACACTTTTCCCCTTTTACTTATGTTAGTAGAGTTAAGTAAAGTTGTTTGTGTAATTTGATCCTTGTTTTGTTTATCGTGCAATCAAACCACTTCACTTTCTCAATTTATGCTATGCAAGGCCTTTGGCTAATGGTGGCGAGGATGTCGAATCTGTCGCCGACGAGGCTGAACACACGCTCAAATTGTTGATGTGAAACCACTAACACGAGAAAGATAACACTATTGATGTCACATCATCGATCGCAAAAATGTCAAAACAAAAATTCTATTGTGCAAAAGCTCTTATGCGCTCATGATATGCGCATGCATGGTGAGGTGACTTGCAAGGTCTAGTAGGGATTATCGTTCCTGCTAAAGTCAAATGAGAGAGGAGAGAGAGAGAGAGAGAGAGAGATTCATAAAAATTGCAAGGTCTAGTAGGGATTATCGTTCCTGCTAAAGTCAAATGAGAGAGAGAGAGAGAGAGAGAGAGAGAGAGAGAGAGAGAGAGAGAGAGAGAGATTCATAAAAATTGATCCTTTAGTTACTGTAGGAAGAAGTCGACGTCCTTTACTTACTGTAGGAAGAAGTCGGCGAAAGACGACTTACTTATTTCTAATGCGCAATGAACAATTTACCTCGGAAGGAACGTTGAATTGCAGATGAATGACGAACAATATTACTTCATGATGATCTGAATGCAATCATAAGGAAAACATCCAATTTCCACAGCGTAAATGCCAATTGTCTTCGTAAAGGAGTAATGGAACGCCCTTTCTCTTTGATGGAAAGGGGAGAAGAAGAGAACAATTTCTTTCTAAACGTACTTTTTGTCAACCATCCCAACGGTTATCTTTAGAAGTTTTTTATATGACTTTCTCATATATTTTCAAATGGTGTCTTTCCATCATAACATATTAAGATGAAATGGTGCGTCTTAATTGCACCCCATCATGGACATACTAATAAAGTATAACGGTTACTAACTCTGGAACCCTGGAAACTGAAGTGTAACTAGGATCATTGGCTATTTTGAGGGTTCGTCACCTAGGCACAAGTTTTCGAAGAAACCAATTCAAGACCACCCTGTCTATCCAATGGATATACCGTTGGCGGGCCAACATAAATGCGTTCCTTATTTAATGTGCCGATGTCAACATACATCGATACCTCAATTGCCCCCCTCCCTCAAAAAAAAAAAAAAAAAAAAAAAAAAGAAGTTTTCTTCTTGGGGAGGTGGGAATACAGGAGTCCATGGGCGGTCCCACCTAGTGGGGGTTCTTCCCCTACTTCCCTTGAGCCTTTTAAGAATCTACTCAAATCCAACATCTTATAAGGAGATCTTCAGCCACTATATTTTTTAGGCGTGAGAGCTATCTCTACCCCTATTGTTCTTTTGTCCCCACGGCATTGGGACCCAAGCCCTCAGCTGGTTTACCCCAGCATAGGAAAAACCCATTCATTGAATTTGGAAGCACTTTAAGGTCTTGTTCAGGACCAACTTGATGTATATGTTTGGCAAAGAGATAATATACAAAATTGCAAGAATCCAAAAGGTTATTAGATAACTTCACGAGAGATATTCATGATGCATATGTGTAGCACTTAATATATTCGTAGGTATCCCATCAAAGGCATTACAATCGTGTTAGAAAGATACTTTCAACTTGTCATGTTTGGCGACATCAATACTCGAACGTCCAATGTTCGAAAAGAAAACCATAGAAAGCCACGAAAACCGGCCGTAGTGTTCGGGAGAATAATCATGATCACAGTCCCTCGTGGGGAATGTGCTCCACCAGCTGATCCTGATTTTCGAAGGATCTCGCATGCAACGAAAGAACAATTGAGTACGAAATTGGACCTCTTCCATGTGTTTTGCTTCTTACCATTATTCCAAGAGTGCGTGCGAGAATGGGATGAAATGAAAAAGGACCCGCTGTAAGTATGAATCATTTAATCCAAGACCCTAACGAGGAGCCACGCATGTGAAAGCTCTCCTAATGGGATGAAATTATTAAAAAATGCATTATTACATGCTCCTGGAGCGGAGAAGGTCAGTGACTCTCGGGCTTTTGAATCACGTGGGTCCTATATGGGATGCGCGCCATCTGAATTGCCGTGATTCACTGGCTGATTTGTGCTTGGTTCGCACAATTATTGCTCCATTAGTAATGAAAATTTTGGAATGGCTAGGTCGTCCTAGATAGTCAAGTCACATTTTCCTCCAAGGATAAGTTATGTTTTGGTAGGCTTCTCAGAGAATATCTACTCATCTGGGGTTTGAATTATTGTAGTCAGCCGCCATTTATGAGCAAGAAGCACCTAATCAAATTTTTCGTGGTTTAGACCGCCATACCTGCTGCACGCATGTTCACATGACGGCAGTGATAATGAGAAGATTATGTCATAAGAATTGTATGTATAATTCTACATTGAAACGGCTCTCAGTCGATGGAAACACGCTACCTATAATTATTATCAAGTCATTGGAAATAATGCACGTTTATTACTGTTATTATTATTTTTTAACATTCTGAACAAGACAATCAACAATTTGACCCCCTCTCTCTAGAAGGTGTAGGGATAGGAATAGGATCCGATCAACATTTGAAGCAACGTGATGAAATCTATATCTATTGGTCTTGAGAGTTGAGTCAGAAATGTCCATCGGTTGGGCTAGTCTTAGCTACATCGAGGGTTTGAGAGAAAATTAGCTAATCAGTCTTACAAATATTATATACAAGTCAATTTAAATCTAAAATTTTCAATTTGCTAATTTATTTCTAAGTATTTGCGCGACATTCTAATATTGTCATTTCATCCAATTTTCAACGAATGTCGTTGACATGACTGTCCAGTCATCGTCGACCGCGATTTTAGGCAAACTTGTTGGAAGGATCATATGTTGGAATTTCTAGTAAATGTTTTGGACCTAGAGATTGATATATTGGAAATTTTCTATAATATGAGCTTACATTAATTAATTGATTTTCTATTTTAAATAATCGGATTAATGGATATTCCAATATTTGTTAAACCCTTAAGTGATCTTATTGAACTATGTTTTGGCATCTATTAATAACGGGCTTCGTTGAGCAGCAAAGTGTAAGCAATTGTGTTTAACTTAAGCCCGTAATGGGAATGGCCCAGTTGACACGCTATTAATTAGGGTTTGCTAAGTCCTTTCTCTAGCCTATGAAAGGGTAGGTTATACTTATCAATTGCTTGAATCCCATTGAAAGTTGCTATATCGAAATAAGTCATAGAGAAGAAGATTTGGCATTCCGAGATCTCTGATTATCAGACTAATATATTTTTCTTCAAGTGAAGTAATGGCTTAAACAAGTACGTTTTATTTTGTTGTGCCTATTGATTTCGGTGTTTTACAGTCATATATGAATCCGATTCTTCTTGATTGATTAATTGTTTATGTGAATAATTTTCTACATGACAAACTTATAACATTAAAAATTTTGATTTTTAGGTTGGAATAGCATATTGTAATGATGTCTAATGTCGATAAGGAACTTGTTATCTAGGGGTTAATTCCATAATTGGGGATAGGGTCACATGGTTTGACTTGATTAATTAGCATCACTCGTGACTGTGCGAGGAAGAACCTTTAAACTAACAGCAATCTAATCAGATTCGAGATATGTAGTTGTCACCTTTTGATCTATGTTTGTGAGCCCAACATCTCATAAAATGTAACGATTAAGAGAATTAGGGTAAGTTTGTTTAACAGAAAACTGTTTATGAAAATAAGACTTTCCAATGTTGGAACGACAAAAAAACCACTCGTTCGATGGAAAGCATTTTCATACCTGAAAACGATAAGTTTTGACTGTGGAAAATGATTTCCCTTTCTAACAAGAAAGAAATCATTTTCACTAATTTCTTGCTTCACACTTGAATGAGAAAAATAGGTCCTTTTAGTATCTGTTTCTTAACTCTCATCAATTTTTTTTTTTTTTCAATAATTCTGATTTATTTTTTTCCAAAAAAATTTACCATCTCCTGAATATGCTTCATTAATGATCAGATCCTTCTACATTCCCAAAACACATCATCATATATTATATTTCACAAATATGATTCTATAATTTCATTCATAATTTCTCTATAATTCCTGTTATTTTGATGGGTTACAGAATAAATACTAAATATGTTGATTCTGGTATAGCCATTACATTTCATTTTACAATATAATCTGCATTTAGTGGATATTATCAGGTACTATAAAACCAATTTTTTTCAACTTATTTACAACACAAAGTTTACTTTCCCTAAAATTGAATAGTGGATCAGGTGGTATTTGAACTAGCTTTTGCACACCTAATTTGATTCACCATCTTAGATGATTTTTAAGGGCGCACCTCCTAACATTCGCACGATGAATATAGGATTTTACTCTTGCAGTACTCCCAACAAAGGTTTGAACCCAAGACTTAGGGGGAAGAATACTAGAAGTACCAAAAGTTATGTATGATATTCACTTTAGTGTTAAAAGTTGTATACAATGCTCACTTTAGTGCCAAAAGTTTCTTTAAGATCACTTAAGTGCTAAATTTATTAAAAAAAAAAAATTGATATTTTCAATGCCAACTTAGGTCTGTTTGGGCATAAATCCAACTTTACCTTCTTTTCATTTTTTTTTTAATTAGTTTCTTAACCCAACATGACTCATTAGAGAGTCCGGTCAGCATCTAAACCCTAGAATGATGTTGTTTAGAGTACCTTTTCCCCAACTAAGAACCATAAATCCCCAAACTGAAAGACAATCTCAATTTTAAACCCTAAGCCGGCCATCGAATTGGCCGTCTCCGTGCCTTACCCGATGACCCCATCTCTCTCTAACCCTCCCTCTGTCTCTTTCTCTCTCTAATCACTACGTAGCTTTGAATCCTCAAACACCTGGTGGGCATATGGTGTTCCACGGTGTGGAGACAAATCAAGAGCGGAGGAAGTGGACAAAGGGTTTTAAATGGACCGAGATGTGAGAGCAAGCAGGAACAACACACACGGAGTTGGTCTTGGCATGTGATGCGGAGGTAGAAAGCCAATTTCAGGCCTTGCTTTGAGGGACGATGTATGGGAAGCCAAGCCCAGCCCTCTTGTACTCTATCTCGAACCTCCATTAGGGTTGGTTCCAGTATTCCAGAGCCCTCGCTAGAAGCTCCATCGTTGGTGGTGGTTATTGCCACCGTGCCACCGTCATCTCTCTCTCTGATGCTTCCTAAGATGGGTGAGGTAGGGAACTGGAAAGCATGTTGTGTGACCTTGTTTTGGACGTCCAAGCCATGGAGGCTACACGTCATCATTTTTGTTGTCCATGTGGACTATATTTTAAAAAAAGAAATTTGTCGAGTTATTTTAACAAATTAATTATAAGGGCCACGTAATCAATTTGGCCAAAATTTCTGACCAATGCATTTACGTGATCATTTTTGCTTCAATTTGACACTTAAGTGAGCCAACGAAAACTTTTGACACTAAAGTGAGCCCGTACATCACTTTTGACACTTCTTGTGTACTTCTCCCTAAGACTTTGAAATGCAAACTCCTTGTCATTTGTGTTGATACCTTGTGGGCAATAGTTCTACTTTTGGTTGCATTATAATTAAAATTTTAACACAACCTACTTTTGCTAGCAATTCCATCGATTGTTTGAAAATAATTAAACTTATACTTTATTATACATAATTATCCATTGAATTCATTTATTCACATATCAATATTAAAGTTGGTGGACGAACATAGTTGATATGCTCTGTCGAAATTAATGTCAAGAATAGTGAATGGAGTTCTATCGAATAGGTACCCAAATTTCTAATTTGAAGTTAAACTTCAGTCTAATTAAAGTCTCCATAGTGGATAACAGAATTACTGATAGTTTTCATAATCCGGTTTGATAGCAATTTTCCAGTTACATTATTCTAATAATCAACAAGCAAAACTTGTTAATCGTGCATCACCTCAGAAAAAGCAAAAATCACATAAAAAATATAACAAAACCCTTGAGTTAATTATGGAGGCCCAATTTTGTTGAGTACATCATCGGATTCCGAGGAATCAAATGGCCCAAGTAACATATCCCAACCCAAATAGCACCCGAAAAGACTCCATTTGCCTTCTGGGTTAATTGCTACAAGGCCCAAAATGTAAGACCTCCGAGAATGTTTGCTTCGCAAAAATGATGATTTCTATCATCAAACATTTTCATAAAGGTGATTGCTTATATTACTTACAAAAATGAATAAATGAATAATACTTTCATCGTCCCAAAAAATATTTAAAATTTTTATTGATAATGAAGACATTTTTCATCGACTAATTATTTCAATCAATATATACGATCATTTTTAGGAAAATATTTTTCAGATCATTTATTCTCCACCCGGATAATAATCCCCTCATTAAGACAATTCATACCTAAAAAAGAAGAAGAAAAGATTAAATAAAGCATTCATTCATTAGATATAAAAGGATTTATATATATATATAATATATATATATATATATATATAAGGTCTCCTCATTCTTGGTTCGCTGGTTTGGTGACCGATTCTCGGTCTAGTCCCTAAAAAAAAGGAACTTGGAATCGAACAGATTCTCTAGTTCTTGGTATTATTTTGAAACCATGCTCACTTTTACTTTTGACGGCTAAAGGAAAAATTGACTTATGTTAATAGAGTTAAGTAAAGTTGTTGTTTGTGTAATTTGATCCCTGTTTTGTTTTTTGTGCAATCAAACCACTTCATTTTCTCAATTTATGCGATGCAAGTCCTTCCATTGACAATGGTCGAATTGCTTATGTGAAACCGCTAACATGCGAAAAATAGCGCTATTGATGCCATTCTTATAATTCCCACGAAAATCAAATGAGAGAGAGAGAGGTGGTACTCGAGGGTTGGCCAGGGTAGCCGTTCGCATAACCCTCACCAAATTCATATTAGAAAGAGAGAAAGAGAATTTGTGTTTGTGTATTTTTCGGTAAATTTCATAATTATAGGGGCAAATTTAGTCATACTAAGAATTCTAATCCTTCAGTCACTAACTTGATTTGGGGAAGTTTCAATAACTTCAATTTGAAGATGGAGATACTTGATGTATATGTTTGGCAAAGAGATAATATACAAAATTGCAAGAATTCGAACAGTTATTAAATAACTCCACTATAAATGTTTGTGACGCATATGCATAGCACCTAATGTATTCGTAGGCACCTCCATTATAGGCATTAGGATCGTGTTAGATACGTCCAACTTGTCCAATGTTCAAAAATGATCACCATAGAAAGCCACGACAACCGGCTGTAGTGTTCATGAGAACAATGATATAACCACAGTTCCTCATGGGGAATGTGCTCCACCAGCTGATCCTGATTTTCGAAGGATCTTGCGTGCAACGAATTAAAAATAAGTACGCAATTGGACCATTTCCATGCATTTGCTTTTTACTATTATTCCAAGAGTGCGTACGGATATAGAATGGAATAGAAGAAAATGAAAAGGGAACCACTGTAAGGATGAATCATTGTATCCAAGACCGTAATGAGGAGCCGTATATGTGAATGCTCTCTTAATGGGATGGAATTTTTTAAAAATACACATTATTACATGCTATTGGCGTGCAAAAGTTCAGTGATTCTCAGCCTTTTGAATCATGTGAACCTTATGTGCGATACACATATCTGAACCACCGAGATTCACCGGCGGATGTGCAGTTGGTTCATGCAACCATTGCTCAATCAATAATGGAAATTTAGGAGTAATTAGGTCGTGCTAGATAGTAGAGTCGAATTTTTTTCGAAGGGTGTGTTATACTTTACTTTGGTAGGTTTCTGAGAGAATATCCACTCATTTAGGGTTTGAATTATTGTCGTCAACCGCCACTGTATGAGCAAGAAGCACCTAATCAATTTCGTTATTTAGACCACCAAACCTGCATGCCTGTTCACATGACGGCTGTGATAATAAGAAGATTATGTTGTATGAATTGCAAGAATATTTCTACGTTGAATTGGCTCTCGGTGGATGGAAACAAGCTAGCTTTAATTATTATCAAGTCAATGGAAATAATGTACGTTTATTATTATTAAAAAAATTCCATTTTGAACTAGACAATCAATAACTTGACTCCTCTCTAGAAGATGTAGGATCCAATCAACACTTGAAGCAACGTGATGAAAACTATACATTCGAATTAGAAGAGTTGATTTTGGGCTAGTCTTAGCCCCATCAAGAGTTTGAGGAAAAATTAGCTAGTCAATCATAAAATGCTAATTTAGTCCTAAATTTTTAAAAATTCACAATTTTAATTCTAAACATTTGCGTGACATTCCTATATAGTCCTTTTAGTCAATTTCAATGGATGTTGTTGACGTAAGAGCCAATTATCGTCGGCTTTCCTACGTGGCACATAGCCAGATCAAGGATTTTTGGCAGAAAATTAACTAGAATGATTACATTTGAATTTTGTGCAAGGATTTAGAACTAAATTGGCACAAAATGAAAAACTTAAGACTAAATTGGCATTCGTACTAATAAGTTTACGATTAATTGAACAATTTCCTAGAGTTGATTTCCTACGTGGCACATAGCCAGATCAAGGATTTTTGGCAGAAAATTAACTAGAATGATTACATTTGAATTTTGTGCAAGGATTTAGAACTAAATTGGCATTCATACTAATAAGTTTACGATTAATTGAACAATTTCCTAGAGTTGATAAATCCATAACATTAAAATTTCAGTTTTGGGTTTGCAATAACGGATTTCAATGACATCTATTGTCGATAAGGAACTTGTTCTCTAGGGTCAAATTCACTATTAGGGATGGGGTCACATGGTTTAATTTGATTAATTAGCATCATACATGAATGCGCGTGGAAGAATTACAGATTGTTTACATAATCCGGTTTGATAGCAATCAATTTTGTTGAATCCATCATCGGATTCCGAGGAATCAAATGGCCCAAATAGCATACACCAACCCAAATAGCACCCCCAAAGAGTCCATTGCCTTCTGGTTTAAATGCCACAAGCCCAAAACTTGTAAGAGCCCCAAGCAACGTTTGTTTCCCAACAAATAGCACCCCAAAGAGTCCATTGCCTTCTGGTTTAAATGCCACAAGCCCAAAACTTGTAAGAGCCCCAAGCAACGTTTGTTTCCCAAATATTAACGCTTGCTTTGTCAAACATTTTCAAAAGAATGATGATTTATATTACTTACAAAAATAAATGAACGGATATTGTCACTAAGTCACTCCAGTGAGATTGAAATGTTATAGAATGGAATAATATTTTCATTATCTACAAAAATGTGTAAAATTATTATTGATGATGAAAAGAGTTGTTATCGACTAATTATTTCGAATAATACAATCAATTATCTTTACATAAATATTCTCCACATCATTTATTTTCCGTAAAACAAACAGAGAAACTCTTCTTGTGCCTAAACCACTTTAGTCTCCATTTGCCTTCTGTGTTAACTGCATATACCACAAGTGTCTCCCTTCCTCAGGAAACCTTCATCTCCCATATATTTGGTGTTGTTCTTTTTAACTCTTAGCTTTGTTGTCATTGAATGAATTCTGCATCCAGCACTATGCAAGTCAATATTTGTGAGATTGTAGATATGCTGTTTTTTTGTTAAGTTTCACGATTGTGTCGGTTTAAATATTCCTGCTGTTATATTTCATTTATTCGTCCATGATGGGTGCACTTAATATGCATTGGTCCGTCTTGATGTGATATGGTGGAGAAACACATTTTCAAAGGGTGTGAGGGAAGTTTTTTCTTCTTCTTTTTTTTTGACGGAAGTTATATAAATAACTTCTGGAAAAATAACCGTGATAATTAATGGCAAAAAGAACGTTCTAAAAAAATTGTTCACTCTTCTTCCCCTTTTTCCATCAAAGAACAAAAGGCAATTCTATTACTGCTTTGTGAAGACTATCGGCATTAATGTTGTGGAACGTTAATACTTTCCTCGTGATTGCATTCAGACCATCGTAAAATTGTATCGTCCATCGTTTACTTGTTATTCAACGTACATTTTGGGATAATTTGTTTATTGTGTATCGAAGAGGTTAGTTGTTTCTTCCGCCAACTCTTTTCCAACATTGGCATCGGAGCCACTATTATGATCTTAACATTGTTTTTCCATTGAATGTTTTGACTTGCTATTGGTTATAGAGATCAAGAGGATGAACTTCATATTGACTAGATGTTCATTGCTCGGAAATTGCAACATGAATCATTAAAAATGAACTGAAATGAAGAACGGGTTTGGAGGTTGCAGACGACCGTTCTATTTTGGCCATTTTTTGGAATATTTTTTCAACCAAAATAAATTTTTGAATACACATGGTGAAAGATCTCAACAAGACGAGTAGAACAGTGGGTCGAACGCCACCAGACAACTCCGGACGCATCCTCACGCGTGGCCAAAAGTCATTGTATGTGAGGGCCACTCGCCATACACACTAGGAACGCCAGCGCTTGAGCGCCATGCATGCATGCATCGGCGAATCGGCGTGTACTAACATCACTGATGATGTCAACAAATGGTCGGTAATTAACTGTATGATGTCATCCATGGTGTCATCCACCGGCCGTTCATTGACCGATGACCCGACCCGACCCGACTCGACTATTGACTCGGCGACTTGACCTGATTGACCAATCAATGGTTAGATTGATCAAAGCGATCAAATCGATCGGACGGGTTTGACCATTGGACCGGTCTAACCAATCAAATTGGCCAAGAGCCACATTGGTTTTCTAGTGTGTGCATCACGTGCGCCATGCACTCAGGCGGCACATGTGGGTACGTGTGATGTCCAATCGGTGCGTGGTTTGTATCGTAGTGCTCTATATTGTTGTATAGTTATTTGATATGTTTGAGGCTTTTAAAGGTATAATAGCATGTATGAAACCCTAAAAACACGTATTTTAGGGGTATAAGTGCATCGTTTATTCTCTAACTTATATTTCTTTATGGTTTTGGAAATACAAAAATTAGCTACATGAAAATGACCACAAATAAGTTGAGTAGAGCTTGGTTCAATGATAGCATGTATATGGTTTAATATGCTTGCAATTTCTTGATTCCAAGCAAACTCGAATAATGGTTGGAGATCCTTGATCTTTTCATTACATCTTGAATTCCGCTTTCAATTATAGTTGTTGTATGATTGTTTTGTACGTTGATTTATATCATGCAATGTATTTTGATATTTAATAGAAAATGTACTAATTACATTAAATCATGTAATCATATTTTCTATTGGGAGTTAATTTGAAGGAATTCTCATCTAGAACTCAAAATTTATGTAAAGTAAACTAGTTAGTGATAGTAAAACAATCGTACATAGAAACTGATTGGGAGCATATTGAACTTTCTTTCCATACTTTTTGTTGAATTATTATTAATTTAGTTTATCTTTACTACAAATTTTATGTGTTTTCTTATGGAAAATGTGTTAGTATTAATTATGCGTTTATTATGTCAATGTGTAGTAACAATTGATTATGACTTCAACATCCAAGACTATTGTGGCTGACCTTAATAAGGATGAGAAACTAAACAGTGACAATTATGATATTTGGTATCGAAAGGTTCAGTATATTCTTGAGGAGCAAGAGGTTTTGAAAACCCTCAGCCACACCATGGATGAACCTGATTATGGAATTTCAGCTCAATATAGAAAAGATCAAGAAGCTTATCAAGCTTGGAAAAAGAAAAATGGCATTGCTCACATCACGCTGTTGAGTTGTACGCAAGATGATCTTATGTATGAGTTTGAAGGTTATGATAAAGCTCAAGTAATTTGGGCTACCTTAAAAGATAAGTTTGTGAGTACATCTATGACTAAGTTAAGGAGGCTCACCATCAAGTTTGACACATACCGAAAATGCCTAAATCTAACGATAATGCAGCATCTTTGGAAGATGTCAAGCATGTTTATTGAGTTGAAGTTGGTAGATCACACCTTAACTAATGAACAACAAGTTCAAGCTGTTATAAGGTCTCTTTCTAATAGTTGGGAGCATATAAAAATCAATATGGAGCACAATGAGAATATCATCACTTTTGATGATATAGCGCATTATTTGGAATTAGAGAATGAGCACCTAGAAGTTGCAAGATACTTAATTCATGCTTATATAGTTGAATTAGGTTCACGCAAAATTTTGGATTTCAAGCACAAGGGAAACCATAAATTCAACAATAAAGAAAATGAGACTGATCGATTATCCAAAAGAGCTAAGACCCTCTGACATAAGAAGCGTGGTGGGAAAAAGGATAATGTTAAGATGAAGTGCCACAATTGTAGCAACTTAGGTCACTTCGTTCATGAATGCACTAAGTTGAAAGAAGTATCCCAATACTCCATTACTTTAAGTAATGCTTTTGTTTCTACAACTATAATTCTTGTTGAATCTCATCTTGTGTGAACTATAGACTTTGGAGCAACATATCACGTAACTAGAGACTGATGAGTTTTTGTGGAATATCGTTGGACACAGCCTAGAAGATGATAAATATATGTTGAAAATAACTCAAATGTTGAAATAAAGGGTATAGGCACATATAAGTTAATCATGCGTGGAGAGTGAAAGCAATTCCTACATGATGTCCTCTATATTCTAAATATTCGATAGAACTTGGTTTCCGTAGTTGATATTCTAAGCTTATGTTATGTATTGAATTTCTATGGTGATTGTATTGACATTTTGTATAGAACAATTTATTACGGTTTTGGTTA
Source organism: Eucalyptus cloeziana (assembly GCA_014182715.1). Lineage (NCBI taxonomy): Eukaryota > Viridiplantae > Streptophyta > Magnoliopsida > Myrtales > Myrtaceae > Eucalyptus > Eucalyptus cloeziana. The sequence continues at coordinate 20,859,737 of CM024640.1, forward strand.
TGTATTGAATGATTTTATGGTGTTAGTCATTAACTATAATGTGTACAACATTAATTTTGATGATTGTTTTTCTTTAATTGCATTTTCTAGTAACGTGGAGATTGATGCCAGTACTTGGCATGCTAAACTAAGTCACATTAGATTACAAAAAATGAAACAATTAGCAATAAAAGACCTTTTAGAGTCATTTGCTAATGTTGATTTACCCGTGTGTAAACATTATTTAGCGGAAAAAGCAACTTGAAAACCATTTGGTAAATGAACCAAAGCCGAACCTCCATTACAACTCATATATTCCAACATTTGTGGTTCATTGAATATGAAGGCAATGCATGGAGCCTCATATTTTTATCACTTTTATATATGACTTCATGTGTTTTGATTGTGTGTGTGTGTGTGTGTGTGTGTGTGTGTGTGTGTTTTTTAATATCTCTCATAAGTCCTAAGCATTTGATTACTTTGGACGATATATAGCTTTGGTAAAGAATCTGTTGAACAAAACAATAAAAGCATTAAGAACTAATCACATATGTGAGAATCTATTTGAGCAATTTAAGGCTTCTTATGACGAAAAGGGAATTGTAAGACAATTGACTATTCCTAGTATTCTGCAATAAAATAGGGTTATTGAGAGAAGGAATAGAACTCTATTAGAAATGGTTAGATCTTCAATGTTATAGGCAAATTTTCTTGTTTCTTATTGGGGAGATGTGTTATCGACTATTGTCTATATACTTAACCGTGTGCCCTCTAAGTCAGTTATTTCCACCCCTGATGAATTGTGGACTCATAGGAAACTAAACTTAAGTAACCTACAACCTTGAGAGTACGCAGCTTATTTTTATGATTCTTCCCATAAATATGGCAAATTCCGTCGTAAAGAGAAGAAATGAATCTTTTTAAGATATTCTGAACACTTCAAATGGTACATGTTCATAGGTGAATAAGCTAATGGAAGTATGACCGAAATGAAGTCGGGAGATGTTACATTCTTGGAAAACAATTTTCCTAGTAGATATGAGATTAACAAAAACTTCCAATTATATGATATGAAAGATCTTGATAACACATCCACTAATTTTGTCGAGGGAAATGAAGATTTACTCCTACATATAAGACTTAGTGGAATTGTTGCATCACCTAGCAAACTAAATTTTGAAGAGTTTAGTTACATAAAAGTAATTGTAAACGTATTTTCCGTCATCGTTTTGAGATTAAACGGAAAGTATTTATGATATTACCGTAAGACAATGTCGAGCCTAAGACTGTGCAAGAGGCTCTCTCATCCTTTGACAATGAAGCATGGAGAAAAACTTTAGAATATGAAATGGAATCAATTAGGGCAAACCACGTTTGGGACTTGATTGATCTACCACCCAATCACAATGCTATTGGAAATAAATAAGTTTTCAATATTAAGAGAAGGGTGGATGGATTAATTGAAAAGTATAAGGCTCGTCTTGTGGCGAAATGTTATACTCACAAGATGGTATAGATTAAAAGGAAACTTTTTCACCAATTGTAGGATTTGCCTCTATATACTTTATCTTGGCCACTATTACACATTTGAATCTAGAATTATATCGAATGGATGTAAAGACGGTATTTCTCAATAGAGAACTGAATAAGAAAATCTATATGAAACAACTAATAGGTTTCATAGTTGAAAGTCAGGAGCATAAATTTTACAAGCTTCATTGCTCAATATATAGCCTCAAGTAATCATCTAGACAATGGTATTAAGCCATAACGTCTTTTGGGTTCACGATAATCAAAGAAAATCACTGTGTATATGTCAAACGGTTTGAAGATAAATTTATGATTTTATCATTTTATGTAGACGATATACTATTGGCTAAGAATGATGAGGGTTTAGTTATCACCATAAAAGGATAGTTGTCGTCTAATTTTGAAATTCAAAGAAGCTACTTATATATTGAGAGTTAAGATTAAAAGAGATTGATCAAGAAAACTTCTTGATCTATCATACGACTCTTATGTAATGAAGATTCTTAAGTGTTTTAATATACAATATTATAATCCTATTGATACCCCTATCATGTAAGGTGAAGACCTAAGTACTAAGATGTGTTCTAAGATTTTTTAAAAAAAAAGAAAGAAGTGGAAACGGTTCCTTATGGTAGTGCAGTCGAAAGTTTCATGTATGCTATGATATGTACTCAACCTTACTCGACCTGACATATGTTATGCCGTGGGGTTGGTAAGTCGATATCAATCAAATCTTGATCACGCATACTAGAAAGCAGTGAAGAAGATCCTAAGATACTTGAAAGACACTATGGATTATCGATTTTGTTATTAAGAGAATGATTTATGCTTATCAGATTACTTAGATGCTGATTAGGGGGGAGACCTAGATGATCGTAAATCGACTTTTGGGTATGCATTCTTGCTCAACGAAAGTGCAATCTCTTGGAATAGTAAGAAACAGACATGCACAACTTTATCTATAATGAACACAAAATTTATTGCATGCTCATCGTAGTGCAAGAAATAGTATAGCTAAAACGTTTCTTAAAAAATTTAACAACTATCACTAATGTTTCAAGATCAGCAATAGTTTATAATGATAAACAAGTAGCTATTACCGATGTAAAAGATCCCAAGTATCATTATAAGATTAAGCATATTGACATAAAGAACAACTTCATCAAAGATATAATAGCACATAAAGAAGTGATCATACAATATATTTCAATCAATAGAATGATTGCAGATCTGACTACAAGGCTATTCTTAGAGACGTGTTTTTGACCCACAGGATGTCTCTAGGGTTATATATAATATGATATATAATATTATTGAAGATCATTAATTTACGTATATATGAACATATGTATTGTACTTTTTTGTCTTTAGTGACTTGATATTTCATCAATAAGTACAAATTCATTATGAGACTAGTACAAACATACATATCTTGTTGAAAAGTATGTCGACAAGTAATGATTGACTCAGTCACATGAGCAATCACCTTGAGTACTATAATTAACATGTTGAGATGAGACGTTATGTACTATAAATGCTGGACGAGTAAGTTTAGTATATAAAATAATTTATGTCACTTTGATTGGAGTAAAGATAAGGTTTGTGATTTGTATATAATAAGACCAAACATGATAGTCCCACAATCATGTATACTTGATGGATGCTAGATGTGAATATTTCATTTAGCACTGTAGAAAGCAAGCTAATATAGTACTCGAGATAAGCATGAGTACATGAAAAGCATGTGACTGTGTTTAGGCTAATAAATATATATATATATATAATTGATGTATTTAATAAATGATATATGTTCTTGTAGAAAGAAAAATCTACTATAATATATAATTCATACTACATGTATATTATACAACCGACAATGGAATGTAAGTAATATAATTCCTATTTACTCATTGTGTGAGCTCTTGAGGTAATTTATAATTTACTTTATTTTGTATCGTATGTTACTTCTGACTATATGCTTGAAGTGAAAAATCAATGCTACTACTTTAGCATGTTATCGGGGTCATGACTAGATGTGGCTTTATGGGACGAGTTTAAGAAAGTAGTTGTTTTGAAATGGAGAGATACATGAGTGCGAAAGAAGATTATTGTTGTTTTACATCTATCATATGTATTTACCGATCAACCAATTGTATCGCCCTTTGTGGTTTTGGATATAATTGTGAATGCATAATATTATGAAAATAGTCAAATATAACCTTTAAGGAATAGGTATATTTGGACTGATGTAGTAAAATATGTCTAAGGCACTATGAGAGATTAATTGTTCTTTTTTTTTTGTAGCCATTATGTTATCCCTGATAGGTGCGTAATTTGAGCTTCCAAGTGCAAGTGTATTCACTAATTATACGGCTTTCTTACTAGTATGAATTGTTTCTAAAGTAGATGAATGTTGAATGTCTTATATTGTTTGTCATGTTCGAATATCTCGTTGGTTCGTCCATGATGGAATGCAATTAATATGCACCAGTTTGTCTTGATATGATATGATATGATATGATGGAGAGACACATTTTGAAACGGTGTGAAAGAAGTTATTTTTTTTAGGGAAGTTATATAAATAACTTTTGAAAAAATAACGGTGATAATTAATGGCAGAAAGAACGTTTTGAAAAAACTATTCTATCTTCTTCCCCTCTCTCCATCAAAGAACAAAAGGCAATTCTATTATTATTTTGTGAAGACAATCAGCATTAATGCTGTGAAATGTAAATAGTTTCTTTGTTGTTGTATTCGGACTATCATGAAGTCGTATCGTCCATCGTTCACTCATGATTCAACGTACATTTCCGGATAGTTTGTTTATTGCGCATCGAAGAAATTAGTCATTTTTTAAGCCGACTCTCTTGCAACATCTGCTTTCAACAAGATTATTATTGATTTCGTTCCGTCACGCCCAGCGCCGGGGTTGACTGACACCTAGAAAGTTTTATCTCAATGACTTTATAGAACGAGAGATGGCGCATTCGAGACTCCAGGTCCTACTATATGGAGCCTAAAACATGTATCAAGCACTTTGGATTATGTTCAGGAGTGGAAGTCATGAGCTTTATCCTCCGGTAGATCGCTTAACGCTCGGTATTAACTCTTCCAGTATCAATAGCAAAAACCGAGCGTCTTCACTTTTCAACGATTGAACACTGTTAAAAGTAGGATCGCAAACAAGATGAGAGATGATTATTTAGCAGGATTCCTGATTACTTGCATTGAGAGAAGGGTCTTGAGAAGTTCGATCCATGCTCGATTCTTAACGAATTCTTCGCGCACGGACTTCGGTGATTAGAGGCACGATGGTATCCGTTATTTTTATTGTTTAATTCCAATGGATTTTCTTTTTTTCTCTATGCATAGTAGTTATTCCTCAGCAACTTAGTTATGATGAATGACGTTTTGCTTGACCTGCCCAATACTAAATTTCTGGATCCATCCTGCTTTAGTGCAAGTGAAGTAAAGACCGGGCAGCGATCAGGCCCAAGCAATTTGGTCGAACCGTGCTCTGAAGACTACTCTTGATTTCCTCCATGTCAGGTATTCAGTTCCATCAGAAGCGAAGGATGGGTGAGATGTGAGTGTCGAAAAAGGAAACACTAGCGAGTGTTCTGTTTTTCTAGTTATTTAGTAGGATGTTGGCGAATTGTACAATTGCTCGACCTCGGACCGTGTCAACTATGTGATTGTAGCATGGTAAGAACCAGTGAATTAAGGTCTAACTTAACATATCTTAAGGACTACGACGTGGTTTTGGGGTCCTAGGCAAGTATATTGCGAGCACGACATGCGCACACCAAACTAGAAGAAGAAAAGGCCTATAACCAAGTTAAAAAATAAGCTCATCAAATAACTACGGACAAGGCTATGAACAAGGACTAGGAGAGATCTCTCGAGGAAGACTACCCGCATTCGAACCACGAAAGAAAACCGAGTATAATCCAGAGTGACTTAAGAGAGAATTCTAGGTATTGACTCTATTCAAAAACGATATGTACTTTAGCACGAAGCAATAGACCTCGCACAGGGCAATCACACCGCTCAGGTTGGTATCGAGGCTGGCCTTCTCTTCCTCCAGGGCCTGGCGCTTGCACTCGGACTCGTGTAGCTGCTTCCTCAGCTCCTCTGTCTCAGCCAGAAGCCGAGCATTCTCTTCGAGGGCCTGGCACTTGCACTCTGACTCATCGAGCCGCTTTCTCAACTCCTCCACCTCGGCCTCAAGCCGAGCATTCTCCTCCTGGAGGAGGTCCTTGCCCTCGCTGTACTCAAGGCAGCACTGCTTGTAGTACTTGGCGCACGACGCCTCATTGCATGTCCTCCTGGCCAAGTTGAAAGTGCAGTTCAAGAGAGCTTTGAAGCTTTTGTGAAGCAGCTCCCGTTCTTCCCAGGCGATGTCGTGGCGAGCAGTCAGGTCCTCGAGCTTCGAGGCAAGTTCGAGCCTCTTCATGGTCAGCTTGTGGATGTCCTTGCTATATCCATCTGCAAGCTGTCGGTACATATTGACAGCGCCCTTGGCCTTGTCCAGCTCCTCCATGAGATAATCCCTTTCGCATGCCCAAGTGCTCGTGTAGTATCCTCTTCCCAGGCTGCAGCAGTCTTCTTCGCCCCTAATCTGTAAGTCCTTGCGGTACATCCCAACACTAGGTGCAGGCGGCGGCACGCATTCATGCCTCGGTTTCTTCGAAGGGCGTGATTTGTCTCCCGCTCCGCTCTCTTGTGGCTGCACGAGCGGTGGCTCCCCGGGGCTCCTGCTTCCGCTCACTGCTTGTGAAGTGTCCAGCACATCATTGGCTTCACAAAGAGCGGCCCAGTTAACAGTCTCCTCCAACTTATCAACATGTCCCTTGGAAGTCTTCTCTTCGAGGCCCACCCCTTCCACAGCCTCTTTCTCGGGGTTCTCCAGCCGAGCACCCTCTTGCTCGACTTTAGACTCCACAGGCTTAGCGACGTTGTTTCCATCCTCAGTCTTCTCGGTTTCCTCATCAAATATTTTCGCCCAAACCTTACCTCCCCAAACAATCAAAAGAAAAGGTTTAAGGCAAATTGAAACGGCAGATTACGACCTTTTGGACAACACACCATTAACAAATCTTTGGATTCGAAAGCTATAACAATCGAAACACGTAGTTACGAAAACCATCAACGAATATGTGTATACCTTTCTTTCGAGTTTAGGATCTTGAAACTCTTTCTGGTGTTCGGGTTCCTAGTCTTTTACTTATTTGTAAGGCAATATCGTACATACAAGAAGACCTAACGCACTTTACATATTAGATGTCCTTAATCACCAAAGAAACGGTAACTCTTCTTGATTCAAGATGAGTTCCATTCACATCATATTGAAGAGAGAGAGAGAGAGAGAGCTCACTTTAGCGACCTCCCCAGAATGCTTGGCCCACCACGCCCGCAATAGGCGAATCGCACAGGAAGCCTCGAAAAGGAGGAGGGCCATCGTGAGATGTGGCGGCTGTCCGGACTTCAAGTAGACGTCAAGAAGGATCGCCGCGGCGTGCTCTGTCATATAGAGAATCTTCGATTCTCTCTTCGAACCCTACACCGAAATACCCAAACCAAGCGCACATCGTGTAAGAACCCTAGAACTGCGCAAGGTACTTACGTTCGACTCAAACATCGCACTCACTGGATTTTCCGATTGGATGACGGCGCGCGCGAAAGACATGAATTGGAAGGCGAACGAGAGCCCGATGCCCAGGCGCCAAGTCGCCGGGAATGCCGCGGCCGCCAGCGTGTAGGCGCCGAAGAACGCCACCCGCTCCAACCAGAAGAGCACCTGGCATGCCGGCTCGAGATCCGAAGCCGCGGTTGAAGCCATGGCTGATCAAACAAAGAGTGCAGGAGCTTTTAAGGTGATGTTGGAAAGAAGGTTTATATGCACGAGTGCGCGCGTGTTGAGTGGGGAGCATACGAAATAAAAAGGAATGTGCTTCGATTACTTATGGAAAGTAGAGAGATTGCGCTTGGTATCGATGCGGTTCGTCGAAGGATATCGAATCCTTGCGGATCTCATCCCTTTCCGCTAATATTTCCGATTGTGTTTTTTAAACCGGGACAGTTGTAGATGTGGTCATATAGATGAAGAAGAAGTCCTATGAGTTCAAAAGTGTTTATTTATTTATTTATTTGCATTTCGAATATGCGTGGTTCTACAAATCCTGAGATATCGATGTTTAAATTAACTTAGACTTGCTCAAAATAATTTGAAAGACAGTCTATATTTAAAAATAGGGTTAATATTCTTAAAAACCCAAAACCGGTACATCTGTGACAAATTTATCCCAAACTATTTTTTTGACCATAAAAAACCCCAAACTAGTACATCCGTAAGAAATTTACCCTGACTAATCATAAAAAACCCTAAACTAGTACATTAATGATAAATTTACCCCAAACTAATTTATTCGACTGCAAAAAACTACAAACTAGTAAATTTGTGACAAATATACCCTCCGCTAAATTGGATTAATAAAAATAAAAAACACAAAAATTTTAAATTATGACAAATGGAGCATAAAATCCCAAATTTGTATATCAATCAACTGTCATGTGTCATTTAACTTAATAATTTGACAATAAAATTTAATAAAAACTAACATAGGGTAAATTTGTCACAAGCATACCAATTTTGGGTAAATTTGTCAAAGGTATACCAGTTTGTGGTTTTTGATTGTCAAAAAAATAATTTGGGGTAAATTTGTCGCAAATATACAAGTTTGGGGTTTTTCAGGGTATTATTAACCCTTAAAAATAAGGAGATGAAGATTTAACGATAAATGTCAAATCATATGTGGACCTTCATTAGCCATAAAAACTAAGGCTTAATGATCGAATAACAAGGAGTTGGAAAAATTATATGGTATTAAGCATGGACCAAGGCCATTTTTTTTATTTTTTATTTAAGACCAAAGCACAAAGCAGCCCAAGAAAATTTAGACTCAGTCTATTTTGGTCGGGACAAAAACTCTCTTCAAGTCCTGCCGGCTCCGCCTATTCACGCCCCACGAGTGGTCCGGCATCCGATTCCAAGTGCTGCAACATTCAAAGGTTTCACTTGAAATTCAGGAGAATATTTTTATTTATTTATTTCATGAAAAGTCAATAATTGAAGAATATTTTCCTTAATATTCCAACGTTTATATGCTCAAATGAAAGAGTTAACGATATAAATAGTTAAACATCAGGAGAAAACTTTTTTCTGATTGCTGATATTTTGAGATTTCTCTCTTCTCTCTCTATTTTGATTCTCTCTTCATCTACCGCAAAAACTTGATCCATTGGATTTAGTTTCGATACGCCAAAATCTAATTTGCCTTATAATTAAAAATTAATCACCAGAATATGAAATCCCATCGTGGTGAGACACGAAACCAACCCAATGAGTTTGGTTTAAACATTAAAACATTATTAGTTTCTAGCGTACGGCCTACTTTTTTAAGTGCGCATAAATTTATCATTAACTTCACAAGCTAAGTCCTCCGAAAATAAGTTATTATGAGAAAGTCGTCGTCTCTAAACCCATTAAATCCATGACAAGAGGGAAATCTTACATGTTGAGAGTTTCAAAATCTTCGGAGCTTGATCAAGTTATAATTAGGATAAAGATTACATAGAAAAGCATGAGATCTTTAGGTACAATCTTGTTCAAATTAATCTTTCAATGTTTTGTGTCAGTGGTTGAATTGAATTGTCACATCAGGTACCAAACCAACCCGATTGGCTATAAGGACTAAATTGATTTCATTCAAGGAGCATAACCAAGTGACCCCAAAATAAAATTTAAAAAGCTACATTTAATATTGATGGACGGTACATGAATTATTTTTCTCAACAGAAAAGAAAGAAAGCAAAAGGCAGCATGGCGTGCATAAATGAAATCATAATCTGTCAATGATGAGAAAGTAATTCATAAATCTAGTACATAAAATAAATTGAATATCCATCTCGTATTCAATGGACCCACGATACAGATTCAGTTTCGTATATAAAACTAAAACTTAATATAATAAATTCTTATAAATAATTGTTGCATTTGGCAACCTCACAATTCTGCCATCTCCAATATTATTCCGTGGTATATAAAAATATACTATTGAAACAATTCAAGGCAGTCGCAAGAGCAACACGCGATCGTTATTTTTAATAAGAAGATGTTCTCACATTAAATAGATAATAAGCTACCCCAAATTCAAGATTGACAATTTCTTTGTAACACAAATATATAATTGGAACTCAGACATACCACATGTCCAATAAGAAAATCCACAAAATTTATGATGAAAAAATCAGCAATCATAAAAATCTGAATGCTAATAATCCTAAAATGGGAAGCCAAGTTTGAAATAGCAACTGTTGCAGAAGACTGTAAATTACTACTAATTCGTTATTGGATTTAAAAAAGCATGTAAATAGAGATACTAGTGCTAGTCATGGAATTGATTAGCACATGGATATTAATTTCTTTTCATTGCCTCCTACAGAGTTACTTCATATTTTATATAGATAAAATAGGGATAGTAAATTTACAACGTTAAATTTTTGTATTTGGCTTTACCCTTTTTCACTAAAAGATAATTATATGACGTTAATGTAAAAGGAAAAGGAAAAAGAAAAGAGAGCTTAAGTAATTCAATTGAAAAGCCAAGAGGCGCCGACAGCAAGTGCCCTAAGTGCGAACCATGGTTGCGGGCGGTCGAGAACTCGTGTTAATTCAAACAAAAATGGGGGTGGCCGGGAGGCGAGGACGACAGGTGCCACAAGCGCCGGGCAAAGGTCGCCGGCGGCACCACCTGCGAACCTCCCGAGGGGCAAGTCGCACGTGCGAAGGCATCGGTCGTTTCTTTTTTGCGGTAGTCCACAAGGGGGAAACACCGGACAAAGACCCCTCACACGATTTGACCCATGAAAGAGGGTGGTTTAGGGTTTACTACGAGCACGCGCGACACCACTTCCCCACACCCCGGTGACACCGGCGTTCCCCGAACTCCCTTTAAGAAACAAGAAAAGAGGTTGTCACTTTTCGATATGGGACACAGCAGCGTTTTGCAAGCCTCGACTTCGACGCGCTAACTGGAGCGTTTATTGTTGTTTAGATCCTGTTCGGCTCAAATCCCTGTCGTTACAATGACATATACATATCTCACCCATGTCCTTCGCTGCTCATGATCTTATCATGAGTAGCTTCGTATGGCGGCATCGGCCTTATCCGCGTTACTACCGTTATCTGTTTCCTTCACGCCAGTTCATCCGCCAAGCTACTGATGCGATGGCTCTCGATCTGGGACTGCAGGGACGCGATGGACTCCTCCAGTTTGGAAGATTCCAGCTCGGTCTGGCGTAGGCAGTCTTGGGTCTCGACCACCTGTGCCCTCACAACCGCCGCCACCCGTTCTTTCTCCGCCAGATCTTCCAAATGCTGTTTTAGTTTCTTCTTTGTAGTCTCGAAGACGCGATTGCATTTGGCCTTCTCCACCTTAATGGCGTCCTGCTGAGCAGTGAGCTCCCGAGATTTTGAAAGACTTTCGACGACTTGGCGCAACCAATCGACCTTAATCTGAGAAGATTCCAAGTCCTTAAGGACTGCTGACATTTCTTGGAGTTTAGAATCCGGTAGCTGAGCGGTCGAGGAGGACCGGAGGTCATGAACCACGAGGCAGACGCACTCGAGGCAATAAGAACGCATGGCGATCGATTCCAGGCGACAACTCTCGGCTATATCCCCATACTTGTCGAAAATGGCCCGCAAAGTAGAGGAGACACTTTCTTTGACATGGTACTTCCCGACGGAAACTCTAGAATCCAATGCAACTGAGTGGACCTCCTCCTGGCAGGTGTTTTCAGACGGACGGTCGGGATCAGAGATGCCGGAGCTCAGAGAATGGTCTTGCAATCCTATATGTTGAGTGCCTTCTTCCGCACCATTGACGGGAATGGATGAGACTGCCTCAGGGGATACGTGACGCTGATTGCTTTCCTTCTCTTTTGGCGGTTCCAACAATGTAATTTCAGTAACACTTGAACCCGACGCTTTAACGGGACGATCTGGCTGTCGACAAAACAAGTCGGGGTTTGTAGAGTAAGAAAACATAAATGCTAACAACACGAGTATGTGCACGACGAAAGGGAGGGGGCGATGGAATGGAAAGAGCATGGTCCCAACGAATTCAATTACGCTGGGGTTGAGTTTCAGTTTATAAAGAAATGGGACCTGTCATAAAAGAAGACAACAGCCATATGTATTGCATCGCAGACCTTACTCAATGTGCAATCGACGTCTACAGAACACGTATAGAGATAGAGAGAGAGACAGCTCACAGAGGAACCAAGAGCTGGTGTGGCATTTCCTACAGCTCTAGTGAGACGAGCGGTCCTGAGTTGCTCCTTGTTGAAAATGAAGTCCTCCTCGGCATGAATTTCTCCGGAGACAGGCACAGATGATGACAAGGGGCTTGCGCTCTCCAGTTCGCGCTTTGGAGAAGTAGCGCGTTTTGGAGAAGCTAACTTCGAAATAGATGACCGAGCACTGGCTACGGGGACGGTATGGACACTTGCCTTCTCAGGCGCATCTACTGCCTGCTTGTTGTTGAAACTCATCCCCCTAGTCGTTTTCTTTCTCGAACTTTGGTAACTGTCATTTCCGACATTGTATCCTGCAACAGATGAGGGCGAAATCTTTCGGGTCAATCAACCACTTTGATGCTCTGTAGTTGCAGCAGTTCCTAGACCGGCCAACGCAGTGAAACTAGGCTGTTTCACCGTCCTTTGATGATGACTAATGTGCGATGATCTGTCTAGATATTTATCGAGAGCATCGAATGCAAAACAAAAGATTAGCAAGTTCAACATGGTTAGTCGAAGGCGACTTCGATTCCCATTAACCATTTCCTCTACAAAATATGAAACCCAGTGACAAACCAGAAGCTGATCGACACAGTAAATTTATCCCCAAACTTTGATAAAAGATATGTACACGAATAATCACCAAGCTTCAAAATAACTCAGCATTACCGCAGTCCGAAATTCAATTAGTCCGAGAACTAAATGTTCTACTTTTGTCACCACTTGAAACAGGGGAAATTTTCCAATAGTTCTCCAAAAATATCCTTGCTATAATCACGAGTCACAACATCCTTTTTATCAGAAACTACATTCATCAAAGCCTTCACTCTACAAACCCCGACAAAAGAAAAGATCCGCCCGCCTCCATTGCCTCCGTCTGTTTTGGCGCAGGATGGGCGATGAAAGAACCATATCTTTGCATCTCTAGATCACAATTGTTACTACTAAGAGAATAAATGTGTAACCACAATCAAGAATCGAAAGAGGACCGATGGTTCAAGAAAGAACCTGAAAAGCTTTTGCTCTTTCGGGCCTTAATTGTCGCGATCTTTATGTAGCACTCTTCCACGCATCTATGGAAAGGATTTGACGCGTTCACGCAATCTGGGTGAACTCTTTCCCTCTCAGCCATCTATTCTCAGATGGCACTTCGTCGCTGCGCATACCCAGACACTCACTCAATCAGCAGATGCAGCGTATGCACGGGAACAAAAAGAAACAGATGTACTGCAAGGACATGCAGGCCCTGGGTTTTAGTATCACCTTAAACTGCTCCCAAAATCAACAAATAGAAGAAGAAAAAGAAAAAGAAAACAACGGAAGTCACTAGCTATATGAATCATCAAATTTTCCATTGTCCTGTATTCTTTAGAAGTTCAAAATTTCATTTTAGAAAGTGCACGAATTGAACTTCATTCCCATCCATGTTGGAAAGCGTTGTATCAACTATCAAGGGCTCTCTCTCTCTCTCTCTCTCTCTCTCTCTCTCTCTCTCTCTCTCTCTCTAAATTGGCGTAAAACTTCTCCAGAATTTAAGGTAAAAACCGTTCCTTCGATGCACAAAAGTACAAGATGGTCCTTTGAAAATGCTTTCGATGCTATCTATCACGACACAGGGGAACAACCCTCCCTGTTCTTTTCACGAACTTCAAGAACAACGGGAAAGAACCAAGAACCAGAGCACCAGACGAGACACCGCAAAACCACGACATACCCGAAAGAAAGAAAGAAACACCAATCGAAGATGAGCATCCAAGAAACAAAGAAAGGGGAGCAGAGACGGCGTCTGAAGAACGAAACCTTACCAAGAACGAGAAAGAGCTCCGAGTCCAACCCTCTGTTTCCTTTCTTGCTCCTTTTTTCCGGGCGTCTAAACTCCACCCGTCTCTGTCGCCCGAGCTTCACGATTTGACCGACCCCCTGCCGACGAATTTAAAGACCCGGGATGGTCAAGCCGTCATGTAAACGCGCGCGCGCGCGAGAAGTCGTGGCAGAATTTCTCCCGACTCCGAGGAAAAACCGAAAAAGCCACGAGCTCCAGCGTTTTCCAACGAGAACAGGGGAAGAGGAGACGGTCTTTGGAAGTAGGTTTCGGCCCTTTCGCGCTGGATGGAAGTGCTTTGGAGGGGGGACCAGCTGCCAAAGGTAGCACGGGACGGAGGGAGTACTGCATGTCTTGCGATGATGGAACGTTTGCGGGCCGTGGGACGGTTCGGGAATTATGACAAGTTGACAATCCATCGAAAGATTGTCCATTCAAAAAAAGAAGAAGAAGAAGAAAATTTTACACCACAAAAAAAAAAATCCCAAAAAAGTTAGGTCCACTTCGATATCAACGCCTCGAATTATTTATCGCGTTTCCAAAAATCATTAATTACGTGTGCTGCTTGACACCAACATCCCAATTTCTTTGTTTTTTAAATCTATAAAATTGTGGGATATTGGAGGGAAGAATTTATAGGAATTTTTTGTTTGATTTTCATAGATGGTATTTTTGTTATATCAATATGAGTTTTTGTGTTCTAGTGATGAGAAAAAAAAATTTTGGGCTATTGCAATCACAATAGGTACAACTTAGGATTTTTTGTGGTTTTTTTTGGGAAAAAAAATAATTTTTTGGGGGAAAGTATAGTGATTGCAGATCGGAAAAAACTTTGAAATACGCACTCCTTATATAAATATTTTGAAACATAACATCAACGAGAATGAAGGATGTATGGATAATACTCTCTATCACAGTTTGGCTTTTGTGAAACTCAAAATTCGTCAAATTTTTCAGGCTTCTAGAATTTAGCAGGGGGTGATAAGTGACAGCCAGAGCACGCTGGGGCCAAACAGGGAACTTTCGGAATATTCCAGTGAGTGCATTATCCCCTTCGTCCCTCCAAAGAAGGACCGAACATATACATATACATATACATATACATATATATATTTCAGAAAAAATCATCCAAAGTCTTAAACTTATTACGCAGATGTCAATTCAATTCTTAACTTTCCAATTTTGTCAATTTAGTCATAAACCTTACAGAAAATTCAATACGATCAATCTGATCAATTTTCGTCAGACATCGATGACATGGTGGTCCAATTTTTGCCAACTCTCATATACGACACATCACCACTTACGGTCATTTTCCCCTAAAATTGGCTAGAATGACATCATTGTAAATTCGCACTGAAGTTGATAACTAAATTAGTAAAATTAGAAAGTTTGACATCTGGGCAATATATTAATAACTGATTGGACAATTTTCTCAATATTTCATGTAAGATTTTAAAATTCATTTTTTTTCTTTAGGCTTGAATTGTTGTCAGTAATGATAACATTTTTTTTGTTGGTTAATTATTCAAAGAAATATAATCAATTGTTTCCTAAAAATATTTTCCGGATAGTTCATTTTTCGTGAAACATTTTTGCAAAAAATGGTCGCTCGTATTCCTTATACAAATAAATGAATGAAAAGTCTTTTTATCACCCACGAATCTAATTGCTGTAATTAAAAAAAATCCATTTACTAATTTTTCTAAACAACATAACTAATTATTTTTCGAAAAATATTTTTTCAAATTTTGAGTCTTCTGTCAAATAAAGCACCCTTAAAGCTATTTATTATGGCTCCACGAGAACAACGATGTTCACTTGGCTTTTAATGTGAATCCCGTTTTGCACGACATCGTTGGGCGCAAATCATCGGATTTCAGCATCAACTCATATATTATTACGATTTTGGAGATTACCAAGTCCAACTTGATGATATCTTTGATTTGGAATGTCTGGCAACTAGTCATGCAACTTCTGGCCATGATGTTGATGTTGCAGAATCGGGTAAACGGGTCCCACTATGCCATGAATCGTGGGAAAGAGGAAGCAGTGTCTCTCGGCCTTGCTTAACGGTTTTAAATTCAATTGGGGTGGTTGGTGGTCGATTTTGCATAATAAACAATTTATCATTCAAAAGAGCCATATTTGAGAAATTACCAATATTTACCGATTTTAATTTATAAAAATCTTTGGTCTTTATTGCTAGTTGATGAGGGTTTTGATAGGGTGGAGACTTACCGCACATTGTTTTTTTTTTTTTTTTTTTTTTTTTTTAATCCTACGCTAATCCTACTCTAAAGACTCACTCGGACTTTTCTTTCGCTTCTTTGCGGGCGTGGGAGTCGAAACCCACTCCTGAAATGAAATTGTCCCCACCCCAATCATTCTTGAAAATGTGGGAATTTGAACCCCTAACCTCCCAATTTCAAGATGGAAGGGTGGCCACTGAGGCCTTACCACACATTGTTGAAATGTTTGTTTTTTGGTACCAACTATCAATACAACCCTAACAGGTGCGATTAGGAAAGTCCAAGACTAAGGATATACCTAACTTCTGTCATAGACTTAGCTTCAAATTAAGTACGAATCATATATTGTAATGCAAATCAAAGTAATAAAATTCCAATTTCAATATTGAAAATTTTTATAATGTTTATATGTCGCATAGTGCATGTTTCAGTTTTCAATCTAAATTTGTGCTTCTTTTTGGAAAGTGACACCGGTTGCCCTTAAAATTTTGACCTATTGTGTAAGGTAATTTTTGGATTTTTAATTCATTCAATGTGGTCTTTGAACTATTCCTAAATATTCGATATAGTTCATAAACTTTCAGTTTATTCAATCTAATTCCTCAACTTTCCAACAAAGTAGATCAGTAATTTAATACTATTCACAAGTTTTCATAATTACACTCTTACCCATATTTTTGGGTATCTTTTCATTTTAATCATTTCCCTAAATCAATAACCAAAAATATGATATATTTTTGTTACTTTTTGCTCTTTATTAATTTTACGATACTTCCTCGTAAAGTAAATTTTAGCTTATGTTCTATATAATATAAAATAGAATCTTACTTACAGTTTGTTGACACCTAAATTTTTGCGACCTAGTCATTTATTCAATGCATTGAAAATTAGGGATTAATTTTATCCCTAAAAGAAATATTAAATTGCATGGCATATAATTTTAGATGCATTTTATTATTATTATTGCATTTGCATTGGATTAGTGACGGATGTGTTTGATTTGATAGTTACGAGCTTTAAATTGACAAGTTGGACTGGGCCCATGAAGAGAACAGATAGGCCCAAGCCCGTATCCTCGAGGAGATATTACGAACTCATCTTTACGAGATTTCAAATTTGAGGAAAATCCTACTGCAATTTTGAATCTTTGACAATATGTGATAACATCGGTGGAGAATATTCATTTTTGCAAAGAAAATCTAGAAGAGACGTGAAAAATAAAAAGAAATATTGCGTTCAAGACAAATCTTCGTGGATGTTGATTTGAAGAAGAAAATAAAATCCTAGTCCTTGGCTCTACACTATAGAAGAGGGGGGGGGGGGCACACATTGAATATACGGCCACACAATGTGTCTTTTCTCTCGGTTTCTAAGTTAAAAATTCAAAGCAAGAGAGAAAATGTTCTTCCATTCTTCTTATTTGGAAAAATTCAACACAAAAAAAGAAAAAAGAAAAAAAAAAAGGAAGATAAGCATTTCCTTTGGTTTTCCTTTCGGTCCTGTGAAAAGAAACACAAAAAAGAAAGGAAAAGTCAAGGCAGCAGAAGAAAAGCTGAAAACAAAAAAAAGCAAAAGCAGAAGAAAGTCTCTTCTGCTGACACCAGAGAAGGCAGAGAGAGAGAGAGAGAGAGAGAGAGAGAGAGAGAGAGGGGGGAAGACATGTAGTAGCAAAAAAAGAACTTATTTTGTGCAGGTTTCTGAATGAGCCATGCTTCGTCACCATGCACGTAACGCTTGCTGCCATTCGCCGTCGAGAAGTTGGTCGCGATCCCAGTCCGATCGCACTTGGTCCAAATTTTGGAAAGAATATCCTCAAATTACGTAAGATGCACATCTCTAGTATATTTACATATTTTACTTCCTAATTTGCAACCGCACACCGATTTTTTATTCCATCTATAAGACTTTAAATGAAATAATTAATCACGTAGAAATAAAATTGATATCTTGATCTTTAAGGCTTAAGATCAATTTATCGATTTTATTAGTGAAACAATTAGGTTTGATTAGATATCGTTTTTAAATTCGAACAATGGATAATATCTTTGATGACCGTGAATGATTTTTTTTTTTTTTGTCAGTCCTACTATACTCTTATTCTAATGCTCACTCTCAGACTTTTGCCCTACCTCCTTGCAGGGCGTGGGAGTCGAAACCTACTCCTAAAACTAATACGTCCCCACCTCAACCCCCTGAGAATGTGGGGATTCGAACCCCCACCTCCCACTTCCAAATTAGAAGGGTGGCCACTGGGGTAAACCCCAGTGGTTAACCGTGAATGATTTGGTGCTTATCTTTTAATTTCTCTTTTTATCTCAAAAATACAAAAAAATATATTGCATTTGCATTTCATATAGATTGGGATTGATTTTTTTAGATAAAATTGCATGATAGAATAGTTAGATTCTTTTTATGCATGTTTTTTTTTTTTTTTTTTTTTTGGTATATAGGTTAGATAAAATCTTTTGAATTAAATTGCATGACGAGATAATTTTATTAATTAAGATAGGATTCAGATTAGTCTATTCCTAACTTAAAATAGATAATATCTCACTTTAGTTAGATTTCTTTTATATATTTTTAGCAATTTTAATTACGAATTTTCATAAAAAAAAAAATAAAAAAATCATGCGCATGTCATGTAGGATTAGGTTCATGAAATGCATGTCATTTAGTGTTTGTTGCTAGGTTAATTTAATTAGAAATTGACTGTCATTAGAATTAGGTCATTTGTTTAATTTAGATTGCACATTTAATTATTGCATTTTTTAATTTCGAATTTCATGAAGAAAAACAAAAAAATTGGCTTAGGATAAATTAATTAATTCTCTAGGATAGATTGCATACTTGTGTCATACAGTTTAGGTCATATTGACATATCATATCATTTCATATTAGATTAGTAGCATGCATTGCATGATTCTCATTGAATAAGTGAAAACAAAAGAAGAAATTGCGTGTTAATTAAAAATCATATCTAGGATTGTCGATATGAATTCTAATATAACATTGTAGATACTTTCGTTATTATGAGGTAAGTTTTGCAATTTATTCACTGTTTTATATAGGTGTTAAATTGGTGATTTGCGCACTTGCATGATCGCCTCACGTGTTAGGAAAGTGAATTAAAATCAATTCAAGCTGCCTGCAAACATTTTTAAAAATAAAAGAGAAAGGTACCGAAAGGGCATAAGAAAAATCTAGCGTAATCAAGTCCTCAAACTTATAAATCTCTGGTTCGTAGGAGTAAAGTAAATTTCTCGTTACTTTACTTAGGTGTCTAATCGACCTACCGTAAATTAATTAGTGGCGACTCTTAATTGAAAAATCAATTGTATGTTAAGAACTTGAACTTAAGTTGCAAATTGGTATGGGCTTGGGAAAGCCCGAGTTAAGTTTAAACTTAACAATCTATTAGCCAAATCCTAGGTGATTTACCCCAAAATTTGGTCGCGACACAATTGTATCGATTTGATATTCCTGCTATTTTATGTGTGTTTTTTTTTATAAGAAAATTTGGAAGTTATGATAATTTATAGATGGATATATGTACTCATTAAAATAAATCTTGCTGGTCATGAAACGCAAAACATGCAAAATTGAAATCAATCTAAGAATTAAGTGCAAGATTGCAAATTTTATCAATCTAAATAAATAAGGAACACTAAATTAATGTTGTTTCTATATTTGCTTTCTAAATAAATAAGGAACACTTAATATGGCAAGAATATTTACCAACACAACTCTAAATAAGATTCTACATTTATTATTATAGAGATCATAAATCAAATTTTACTTAAATGAAATTATTGTAATAACTATAAAGACCAAAACAATAAAGAAGGTAATTTAAAGAGATAATTTTTTTGTTAATTTAAGAAGAGGATCAAAATGAAAAAGGTATTATAAAATCTAGGTAATAGCATAATTATAAAACTTGTGAATAGTACTGAACGACTTTTTTTTTTTTTTTTTTTTTTTTTATGGTTGGTATGAAGAGGGGCTGAGCTCGAAAATTATATTGTTAATCTTCTCATAAAATATAGTCTAATCTGCTCCCCTAACGACAAAGGAAGTAAACCATTGGTGGCTTACATACAAATTTATCACCGCATTATTAGACTAGATAACCTAATTAAGGCATTAGAAAATTTAACAAAGTTTCGGCATGGACGTTAATAGCATTAGAAAATCTAGTGGTTCGTGTTCGCAACATGCTGAACAAGAAGACACTTTTACTTTGATTGCTCTTTTTCGGAGCAATACATAACAAGAAAGCTTAGTGGAATATCCTTCACAGTCGTGCCACGTGTTGAAATCATGTAAGTTCTCACCTTTCATACGAACGGACATGAATAATACATGTAACATGGGAAGTGCTAAAAATGACACTTACTCTTTAATCGATACACCTTGAATAATCGTCTAACATTTTTTCAAGTAAATTTCCCACAACTTGATATCAAAGACAATGACAGGGTAAATTCGTTATTGATATTTAGTTTGATTTTTTTTTTTTTCCGTTTATCACTCAAATAGAGAAAAAAGGCAGTGCCAAATAGTAAAAAGTGACTTAAATGTGCAAAAATGCTTACTGATATTTCTCGGTTTTATTGAATATTCTTAATAATGCATTTATTTGTTAGTGTTTTTTTTTTTTTTTTTGTTCACTTGCATGAAAATGAGCCCATTTCATGTTAGCCTTGATCCCTTTTTTCAGTTTCAAGTATTTTTGGGTAAAACTAAAAAAATTAGAGCCCATGTTCATGAAGAAAAAGATTGGCCCAACATGCTGAACGTTTGGTGACATGTGAACGCATCATTTATTTTGAATTGTGTGTGCGTGCGCTCGCGCACGAAAGAAGAGAAACTACTATTGAGGGCCAGAGAAGGAAAAACTCCTAATTTACTTTTTTTTTTTTTAACTTTTATTTGTAGAAGTATGTATTTTAGTGTAACCTTATGTTACTTCCGGCATATTAAAGTTTTATATAAAATATTTTATGATCACCATATTTATTCATACATGAAATATTGTGATTTTACTCGGCGAAAATTTATTGGCCTGTCATTATGGAATTAACCGAAACAAGATTCTCTTTGTTAATTGTTAAATAGGTATCATCAAATCGTGTAGTCAAATCTGTTTCTTTCAAATTATTGTTAACCATAAAATGCACATATTTAGCTATGTTATAAATGGCGGTTCTTTAGCTATACTAACGAAATTTACCAAGCAATGCAAGTTATACATGTACTTAAGACATTTACACTATTATATGGAATCATCTCGAACAAGTACAATTCCCAGAAAATAAATTGGAAGAAGTCCTCAAACATATAAAGATGCCACGTAAGATCTTATTATTTCAAAATGAAGAGAAACTAATTTAATAGCCAACGTTCAGGTGCAAATAATTTAAGTAAAATGATATGATATAAAGCATGTATCTTCTACTATAGATGGGATATTGAGCTCATCAATTGACAGTTCATTATTTAAGTAATAATCATTATATTTACTCTAATTCCAATTTTAACGGTATATTAGGGAATTCCGATACAATTCCCACATTATTACATGTGTCATTAATGAATATAAATGGTATAATAGGTATTACATTGCTTAAACCAAACGTAATATTTATTACAACATTTTTAAACGTGATAGCAATTACATCATAATCTTATTCCATTCTCGCAACCAAGCAAGCCGTCAACTACTCGCTTCTCATCATTCATATTCTTTCTAGTTTTACATGCAAAAAAATTTATTTCTTCAATCTAGTCCCTCATTTCTTCCAAACCCCAACCGTATTCCCAACTATCAACCATGCTAATCTTCATCATGAGAACATATTGGAGCACTTGAAAAAAGTTGCATGAGACGTGTGGTTAAACATCTGCAGCTAAAAGGAGAGAAGCAATGTCTTTGAACCCGGCCCAGTGTAAGAACCGGTAGCGCTGGCGGTTCGTGGGTCAACCAGTTGAACCGGCAGGCGAACCGGTCATGCCTTTTATCTCGAATTATACATTTAATTGACTCAAATTACCAAAGAAAAGGGAAGAAAAATAGAAAGCAAAATGCTGATGTATGTGAATCCTTCGAGTGACAGTTGCAGAGTAGTTGAGACACGAGTTGCGAGCATCATCTTCCCGGACGGATCGAAAGACTTGCCAAGGTAGTTAGGCTTCTCGGCACGCTATCTTAGGTCATGCGATATGCTCCTGCATCATCACCTCAGTTTGCATAATAAATCAATATTTAAAGATACTATTTCTTTCCTTTAAATTGGGAGGTTCCCCTTCTTTAATCCCATGCAAGCATCGCATGTCACCTACTATGTTTCTAACAGGCCTCAAGCTCTTCAAGAATATCTGAGAGGTGAAGCATGAAGAGTCGATGACTCTTGTCCCTCCTCCTCATCTTTCTTCATGAATCAAGAAGTACAGATTTAGCTGTAGAGATTCTTCGATTTTTTTCCCTGTAGTTTTTCCGGGTTTTTTGTTTCTTTCATTTGGTGATGCAATGAGGTGGGTGTGGGAATGATGCAGTTAGCCATTGCTATCACCTAGATTTTTGTGTCACTGTCTTGCCTTTATGTTCTTTATCTGCTCTGCTCTGTTGCTCCCTTTTCCTCTATTTCGATTTCTTTGGTCTTGACTCTTCACTGATAACGCTTAGCCAAACCAGGTAGTCACTGAGATTTTGCAGGTACCTACCATCATATGTCATGTTTTTCATTGCAGCTCTCTAGTTCTGGCTCTAGTCAGTGTGTCTGGTGTCGAAGATTGTTGTTTGAGAAACCTGAACCTTTCCCTGATTGAATTCCTAGTCCTTGAGCACTAGGATTGCGCCTGAAGTTCACACCCTCGTGAATTCTTGAATTGAACTGATCAAATAAATTTGCACGTGAAGATGATTATTGTCCAGACTCTGATGGAAAGACTTCGGCCCCTTGTGGGCTCGAACGGCTGGGACTTCTGTGTTCTCTGGAAATTGAGTGAAGATCAAAGGTTTAGAAATTCCTAGATTCCTCTCTCTCTCTCTCTCTCTCTCTCTCTCTCTCTCTCTCTCTCTCTCTCTCTCTCTCTCTCGTGCATGTTCTCATCTTTTTCCGGTGAAAATATGGCCTCGGTATATGTTATAGACTGATAGAGTGGATGGACTGTTGCTGCGCTGGAGCTGAACACAACGAAATTGGAGGTGAAGAATTCGATTTTCCAGTGTCTCCATGTAGGGATGTCGTGTTTCAGCATCCACGAAGAACCAAAGCTTGTGAACTCCTTGCTCAGATGCCGTCTTCTGTGCCCCTGGATTCCGGGTATTTGCAAATTCACCATTTCCTCTCGTTTTTCGATGGAGTGGAGTTTCTGTTCCCATATGAAAATACAAGTTCTTGTGAGCAGGATTTATGCGCATGCCTTCATGTCATACCAACCAAGGTGGCTTAACTTCGCCAGCAGCTCCGACTCAAAAGCAGAAGAAGTGAGTTAACAGTTGTTATGTCCCTCAAACTGCATTGTGTCTATTTATCTCGCTTGTTTTAAAATCATTGATATCTCATAGCGAGGTGATCAAAGAAATTTCTGTCCTTCTTTTGCAGGATACAACTGGGACCAAGGTCCTTATACCGTTTACTGGAGGTTTGGTCGAGCTTTTCGTCAATAAACAAGTATGTGATTAGAATGGAACAGCAGTTCTTGTGAGTTTACACCTAGGACGAAGATCGATAGATCTTTTGCTTGATCAACTTGTTGGCGTTTTATCATCTCTGCCTGAAATGTGACCTGGCGCGTTTCTGTCGCTTTAGGTACCAGAAGATCAACAAATCATAGGCTTTATCACATCCCAGTTCTCCATTCTGTTTGAGGCCGATTCCTTATCCTCAGCCTGTATGGAGACAAATTTCATGATAATACCAAATGCTTTGAATGATCTGCAGTCCAGGCCACAAGTGATCAAACCAAATGACCACACTGATTTGCCGGCACAACTGCCCGAAAATCTGAACCTGCACGATGCTTCCAGTGACGGAATCTGCCTGTATGAGGCGACCATCGGAGGATCATATGACACTTTTGTAGCTAATGAGGAAATGAATCCTTCCAACAAGTTGTCAGCAATAGATGGATTTCAAGAGACGGATGGAGCGGAACAAATGAATGTGGACCTTACAGAACAAGTGAACACGGAGTGGCAAGGGAATGATGAGGAAACACTAAAACCAGAGAATGGCGCGACAAAGTCCACATCTGATTGCAGCGATCAGAACGAGGAGGATGATGAGAGGAATGGGAAGCAGCCTCACTCGAAGAACCTTCAAGCAGAGAGGAGGAGGAGGAAGAAGCTCAATGACCGCCTCTACAATCTTCGCTCATTGGTCCCAAAAATTTCCAAGGTAATCTGCTGCACCATACTAGAAATTATATTCCAGTTGAATTGCTCAGCATGCTATCATTCTATAGACAGTGTATCTAGCAACTTTTTAGAAAATCGAGGATTAAAGTGAATTCTTCCTGAGACTTCTTTAGAAACCAATGGAACGACCGAACAAATGACTATTCATGATTCCCTAATTGAATCAATTATTTGTATGACCATGAAGGAACTTTTTTACTTATTTCTTTATCCAGATACTTTGATGGGCTAAAAGTGTTCAAGACGTTAGGAATATCTGAATTGCGATCAAACTCTATTATATCGGTTGTCACAGGATTCTTGCTTGTAAATTGTGCAATTTGACTACTTCCTCATGACAACAGCTGGATAGAGCTTCAATCCTTGGGGATGCAATCGAATACATAATGGAGCTGCAGAAGCAAGCTAAGGAACTCCAAGACGAGCTTGAAGAGCAATCAGATGTGGAAGACCCCAGGAACTCCGGCAGCAGCAGCAACTTCACCATTGGCCAACCCGAGATTTTTGACATTGGGCTCCTGTCAGCATCAGAGAAAGTGGCATTTACTTATCATCTGCCAGGAAACGCTCAAGGAGATGGATCCACCAAGAGAAACCGAGAGTCAGAGACTGCATATGACAAGCAACAACGCATGGAGGTACTCCATTAGATAGTCTCCTAATTCTTTTTCAACTGGTTCAGCAAAATGCTAAAACTGCAAACACACAGCCGCAGGTGGAAGTTCGGCAGATGGATGAGAATGAGTTCTTCATCAAGGTGTTCGGGGAGCACAGGCCTGGCGGTTTTGTGAGATTGTTGGAGGCTTTGGACTCCATAGGCCTCGAAGTGACCAATGCAAATGTGACCAGATTCCTAAGCCTTGTCTCAAACGTTTTCACTGTTGAGGTACTGTCGAAAAACATGTCTAGCATAGTAAATACTAGGAACTCTTATTATACCGAATGAGAAGGAAAAGTAGAACATCAGATAAACTTCACTAACACCCTCTTTATTCAAAAACTCTACATTGAACTTTTGGAGCAATTAGTGAATTTCCCATATAGACCATGATGATGCATTTCGGGTATTTCTTAATGTAACAGCATTCAGGAACCTATCAATTGTAGCTGGTTCAATTTCACAAATGCAGTGCATTACTCCAGACAGGACAATTATAGTGTTCCTAGATTTGTTAAATGCGTACAGATTATTCTTTTTTGGTAGGATTTAGCTTGAAAAATTGGCTCTTTTTCGTGATTGAATTGCAGAAGAAGGACAGCGAGCTGGTGGAAGCCGATCTCCTGAAGGACTCTCTGCTGGAGCTGACGAGGAATCCCACCAGTCGGTGGCCAGGGCTGAGCAAAGCGGCGGAAACTGGCAGCGCCAGGAATTGCCATGGCCATCAGCATCATTACCACCTCCTGCACAACCATCTCTTCTGATTCCACAGTCAGTGCTTTCCCAGCGTTCGATAAGAAAATCTCTACTTTATAGGTTGCTCAAGGAGAAAGCTGCTTGTCTCCTCCCTGTTCTTGGCTTTCCCTAGGCTTGTGGGTGAAAAAGAATAGTACTACTTTGTCATGGCAATATATTTCACTCTTTGGTCCATTTTGGGTTTGATCTATTTTAGACTTGACAAAATTTCAGAATCTATAGCAGCTAAGGCGCTAACCATGTTTTCATGACAAGAAATGACCGTTTATGCGTATAGCACTTCGCGTACTTACTCTCTAAGGGGATCCTACTACATGAATAGCTTCCGTTCCTATCACATGGCATTGAAGTGACATTGCCAGCCAGTTAGAGTGTTCTTCTTTATTCCAACTCTTAGTGAAAACGGAACCACTCAATCGAAAGCGCGGTGCTCGTTGTCATGGGTGATCAATTCCATAATAGGTAAGCTCCAGATCTCGGTTCCCAGTTTTGAAAGAACTGGGCCTTGTAAGTAATGTTAAGTATTATTTTAGGGAAACATTCCGTGTGAATAATCCGTTGCATAATGGTTAAGGTATTGATAGATTTCATATATGTCATGTTCAAAAAACCCATCTTTAGCATACTTGTCTTAAATCTATTGCATCCCTCCTTTCCTGGTCGAAGCATCGATATAGTCATAAGTAAATTGCGGTGAGCACAGTGCAGTTTGGTCGCAAAAATACAATTCGACAAAAACCCAAACCGGCCAAACCATTTTACTTAAAAGAATCAAACCAAACCACAAAATACCGTTCGGGTCAAATTGAACAACAAGAGTCTGCTAAGTCTCACAGCAGAAGCTAAACCGAAATAGAGTTTAATGAAACATCAACACCAGAAACTAACAAAGACCGTCACTAACTAAGTTATATTTATCTACTAGTGCCTCTCGATGCAACATCGGATGAAGTCTCCAGTCCCATACTTTCACATTTTGTATCTAGGTAATTACGGTTTTACAGTTCGGTTCAGTTTTTTTAATTTTCAAAACTAAACCAGGGCATGCGATGGATACGGCTTGGTTAATGAACCATTTTTAAGTAATACTCCATCATGAATCTATCGCGACCTTACCTCGGATGAACCACTTAAGGGATTACTATGCTTGTTAACTCAGGCTCTCACAAACCCATACTAATTCACAACTCATATTCAAGTTTTTACCATGCATATGATTTTTATCTAGGAGTTACTACTAATCAATTTATAGTGAGTCAATTAAAAACCATGTAAAGTATCAAGAGTCTTTACTCTTATGAACCAGAGATTAAATGGACTTGGAGACTTGATTACGTTTGGTACCTTTCTCTTTAATTTTCAAAGAAAAAAATATTCATGCAATTTGGATTGATAAGGAGGTCCTGCGGATGCACGACCATTATTGAACAATCGATAAAGCAAAACAATAAATAAATTGCAAGCCTAGGAAGGAACACTTACCTCGATGCAAATGCAAACATCTGCAACAAACAAGAGCATGGATTGATTTGGACAAGGTCTGAAGCAAATTGAGCTGCTCACTGCAAGTTTCCCAAAAATTATGAGAAAAATTTTAATTGGCAAAAACTGCACTCATGCAAAAACCGAGTTCTTTAGAAGTGTCATATTCATATCGAGAGTTTCCAGGAGGTTGTTGCTCTTATATTGATTTCTTGTTCAACTTCGCACTTCAAGATTCGGGGTAATTCATATTGAGTTTTTTGTATCCACATATTTTTAGTAAGTAATTTTATTTTAACGTATGCCTTTTGAGCTAGTGAATTGTGAATTGTGGTTAATCTTTATCAATGGATTCTTCCTCTAGTATCATTCTAGGATGATACTTGCAGAGAAATTCACCCTTTTTTCCATGACCTCAAGAAATAATGGATGATATGAGCTATCTTTGCTTAGAAATGCGAAGTCGGCATTATTTAATTGGGAATTATGTTTTTCATTCTTTCCCCAATTGTATAGATAGGTGGCAGATTTTGCTGTAAATGTCAAGCTTTGAGTTTTTGAACTCTTCTTTTGTTTGCTTTTGTGGAAGTTTGGATGCTCTAAATTAGTTGACCACGTGAGTTGTCATCAAATTCTACTTTCATTTTCTTCATGAGTGAACTTTATGGAATAAGGCCTTTTTTTTGGGCTCCCGCATCATCTTCTCCTATTTGTCTGATTTGTTGAGCATTCTGGAAGTTTCAATTCTCTTCTTGATAAATGTTTGATTTTGAAGGTAATGAATCCTATCTTCTATTTGCCTGATTGAAGCATAGGTATGATGCTAGTAATGTGGCATCATTTTATATGATACAGCGTTTGTGTGAAGTAAGATGCGAATGTATATGAGTGAATTTGTCTACTTGTTAGTACAAGCATGTATCTTACTAAAATCAATAAAACTGCATAAGTTGCAAGAGATTGGGCCATATTTAAGTGGGCACAATATATGTCTTGTTGGTCAATTTCTATTTCATTTATCTTCTATTGGTTTGGTTTGATAATCATTATCTCTAGTACTTATCTGTTTGATTCAATTTGTAGGAATGATGGGTTATAGAAAAACCATCGTTAGCAAGATCCCATCATAGGTACATGGATATATTTTTTGTGACAAGTTTGTTTGTGATTCCTTGTTTTGACTTAAAAAATGTTGCAAATTACAGAATGCTTGTGGAAGTATTAGCATATAGAATTGCCGGGAACATTCCATCGCATACTTATCTTCAATGTTGTTTTTTTCTTGGTGAAATGTACTAATTTGGTATGTGTTTTCATTTGCTATTTAGGAGATACATGAGACATGGGATTAGTGTTTGGTTAGATGTGCCTTTGGAAGCATTGGCAAAGATAATCGCCACTATGGAAACATATTCTCGCCCACTTTTACATGACGAATTAGGTTGACGCATACACAGAGAGTTACTCTCATTGTTGACCAAGATACACAACTTGTGCATTTCTTAGTCGAAGCATGATTTAGTATTGTGCCATTCTTGATACTAAAAAATTATATGCAGGCATTAACACACTTATCTAATCTTTAGGCATCTATTGATATCTGCGAACTAGATTAGGAGCTTGTATCCAAGCCGCCAAATCATTTTTGGGCTCTCATGAAGAACAAGATCAACTGAAACCCACCTTCAACAAAGTAGAAAGAGAGAAAAGATTCTATTAGGCATTAAGATAATTTCATGGGTGATAACATACTACCTTTAGGAAGATTTGGGAGAGCTATGATTGGTTGTTGCTTGTAGGTGTCCATAGTAGGATGGGTTGTGATCAAAAAGCTTTCTACTGAGTGTTGTGCACGTTGTGCACACATATTGATATTGTAAACTCATCTGTTGTGCATGTTGTGCACACATCTTTTTTAATGAAAATATTGAAATCATTTAATGATGAGTTATTGATGATCATCATGATGCTTGCTGTACCGAGCTTAATGATGATGTGGTGGATCTATTGCCAATAACAAAAGCAAGCAATAGGCACAACTTGAAAGAAAGCATTAAAAGACCATATGAGTAAATTAAAGGAAAAAGTAATTCTTCTCAACATTAGGCACAACTCAAAAGAAAACAAAACAAATTAACTAGCATTAGATAAACTTGAACTGATCCATATTGTTTGACGGAAAAGAGAAACATCCCAACATAACACATCTTCTCAACAAAGCAGACCTATACATACTTTAATTTTAAGGTGCTTCCAAAACATACTTATATAGACCCTTCATATCATCTAACAATAAAACAAAAAGAGTTTGTGTTATTGGTATTGTTGGTCTTGCATATCTCCAAAAAATTGCTTGTCTTTAACCCTTTTCATGTTTAGGTCTTTACATCCTCCTCTCTTTACCTACAATTGAATCAAAAAAAATAAATAATTAGCCAAAAAAAATCACACTAGGAAGAAGAGTTTTATGAAAAAGTTAAGCATAGATGAATACTTGCATCTTCACTCTTCCCATAGATAATATTGAGTTTCAGATGTTGCTAAAAAATGATGCAAGCAATTGAGCTGTCTCAGTTTGTGATGTCGGGGCTAAGGGAGTGTTTTCTACCACATCTTGTGAACATAAGACAAATGTAGAAGTCGTTTGGGTCAATGATATTGTTGTTGTTATTGGTGTCATTGATACTACGGATAGATTCTTACAATGATACCTGTTGTGGTTTTCCTACTAATGATTGTGGTATTTTGTCTCTTGAACTTTCTTCCTATAGGCTCTCACATAATTTTCAGCTTCTTGGTCTTTGAATTGTTATCAGTAATTTTATTTCTTGACTTTGTTATTTGTTTCTTCTTTCTGCCAACTTGTTTGGGCAAATCTGGTGGGGGTAAATGCTCTCTAGCAGGCCTTGTGTCCTTGGAATTTATAGTATGCACAATATGGCTATAAGTTTGCCTGAATGTTTCAATACTGAAACACGTGTGACCCCATTTCTCATTTCGTTCCCTCAAGTATACAAGAGCTGCCACAACATGGTAATGAGGGATACCACAATTGTCCCATCTTTTACAGTTATAAGTTTTGTGTCTATTATTAACAACCCTCTTGTATCCGTATAACCCACTTAATTCAAACTCATCCTCCCCATTTTGTGCAAGAATTCATCATGCCGAATACTCTTTTTAAAGGTCCAATATCCCTTAGATATTAGGACAAATTACACCGGTATACTTAGACAAGCAATTCCTTTGTTTATGAATCATGTCCATGAGTTGTACCCTTATAGCTTCAAGCAATGTGATTATGGGCTTGCTCCTAGTGTCAACGATGCTCTTGTTGAAGCTTTTACACCAGTTATTCAAGGAAGCGTCATATTTTGAACTTGTCCTAAAATGGGACTTGCTCCATTGCACTAGTGGCTTCTAGAACAATCAATTATAAGCTTTTCTATCAATTTTTGTTAAGCTCTTTCATTGCCAAGTCAAAATCACATACCCTAGTTGCCATAGTAGCCTTCCAAACCAAAATTTTAAGTTTTAATCCTTTTTGATGCAGTCTAAAGTTCTTGTAAAGATGTTTTAAGCAAAACATGAAGCAAAATCTATATCTTGCTTCAAGCATTAGATTTGCTAGTGCTTGTACCAATCTTTTCTACTTGTCACACAAAAAGTCCAATACTTTGAATTTGTAGAGTCTGTAATTCCCACATCTTCAACAATCATACTAATAAACCAATATCCTTGTCATGTATGTTTTTTGTCCTACGACTACTCATACAAATGGATACATCTAATCATTTCCATCTATGCCCATGGCTAATAGAAGCATATCCTTGTAACCCGACGACTAGTGGCAACCATCAAACCCCACAAAATGCCTACATCCTTTTAGAAAACCCCTCCTCAACACATTCAGACATATGTAAACTCTTCTAAACTTGAATTAGTCTTGACATTACTCACTCTTGATTATACATGTGGATCTTGGGTTGGAATCAAGAAGTGCTTGGTAATAGCTTCTAAGCATCCAAAACTGCTCCTCTTCATTCCTTATACTCATACCCGTTGTCGTAGCCTTAGATCCATAAACCATTGTTTTGTATAGCTTCAAAAGATTCTCACTCTCAATTGTTTTCTTCAATGAAGCACCTAACCATGTTGGATTATTTCTCAACTTATCACAATACTTATTCGCCAACCATTTAGTGCTTACTTGAGGAATATGTAGAGCTCTATTACATATATACGAGATTAAAGGTTTTAACTTGTAAATTATGCTGCCTCTTCACTTAAGAAGCATAAATGAGTCAATCACAACCGTCTGAACACACTACCCTTAACTTATCCAGCATTCTTAGCGAACTTCACCCGTCTCTCAAATTTTATCGCATAATTTCTAACTATTTCTCTAAACTCTTTAGCATTGCTAAAGCACGTCCCCAATATAAAGATAAGCTTCATATCAACCTCTACAATGAACTTGAGATGTGTATACTCAACTTGACTACTTATATTCAGGAAATCTACATTATCAAATAATGTGTCTCCATGCAAACCGATGTCTTCCATACCCCTCTCCATTGCACCTTCACCCTTAGGACATCGCACATTTCTTCCGTGTAACTCACGGATCAATAATGGCAAACCCATCTTCTTCAATACCCTCAATACACTTACTACCAGACATGGTATCATTCACTTCTTCACATTCCTCACCTAGTGCAAAATGGAAGCAAAAAAAAAAAAATCAACATATTTCTAGAATAAAAGAAATTTAAATCTACACAAGGAGAAACACAAGTTGCAACTTTTTGGAAAAGAACTCATAGCACACACGTAGGGACAAAACAAAAGCCTCATACAAAGTTGGGCAAGGAAGAAAATTGCTATCATTTGCAACTTTTTCAAACGACTTTGATTGAAATCTTTAAATTTGATTATTCTTTGATTGGAAACTCAAAATCAAGAATGTACAATTTAGAAGTGACAAAACAAAGTCTCGCGAAATCTAAGGATCGGGTTTGTGTGAAATCTAGTATGTAGAATCTATCTTCTTCTACAATTAAAAATAGGGTTCATGCAATAAAGACAAAACATGAGTTAGTGGATTGATTGATAACAACAAATCATACACTAAAAAAAAAAAAAAAACAGTAAAAAAAAAAAAAAAAAATTGAAAAGCATGGACCATAAACGACATGAAAGAATTACAAGTTACTCCATTATAATTAGCAAATGCATAATAAATAATCAACTCACTGCCATCGGTGCCATTGCTATTGTATTGCACCACATGCCCACACTTTTGTCAACATATTACTTCAACAAGTGCAATCGCTTCTCTTGGGCATCGGAAATACAAGTTGAACCAAATTAGCAATTTGGCATCCATGCAAACGAAAGAAATTTGAAGATTTAGGAAAATTAGGGCTATGAATCAAAGCTCCAATTTGGAAATTAGGGCTATGGAGGAAATGTTGGTTTTGTTCAAAATCCCTCACCTTTGCACACCGCTGCCGCTGGCACTTGTAGACTGTCATTTGGTCAAATGTTGTTGGTCACACACCACCTCAAGCACGCCGTTAGTCCCTCAAGCATTCCGAGCTCAACTTTTGGTTTTTTAGGTACATTAAGGGAAAGAAAAAAGTAAATTTTGGTTTTTTTTTTATTAAAAAAATTGGACAAATATATCCTTGTTCAAGTCACTAGAAGAGTCACATAGTTGCCGCCAACAAGTTCAGACCTTTATTTAAGACTGATTTTGATACTTCAAACCCTTATTTGAATTCAAACCTTTATTTGAAACAACGTCCACTCACGCTCTTTTTTGAAAGAATAACCCCACTTCAAGCCCTTATTTAGAATTTTCCCTAGTCAATATGCAACTACTCTACTTGACATGCAACTTAATTGACTAACTCTGAATAATATGCAATCTAATTAAATAAACCTATCATGCAAATTTTTAAATGACACGCAAGTATCAAATTACATGAACTAGTTATATATACACACACATGAATTTTTATTTTTTTATTTTTATCAAAATTCGTAATTAAAAATTACTAAAAATAAAAACTTATGAGATATTGTCTATTTTTAGGTTAGGACATAGACTAACCTATATCCTATCTTAACTTAGAAACTTATCTCAACAAGCAACTCAATTCTAAGATATTAATTAACTTAAAAAAGTATCAAACTATTTTATCATGTGATTCTATCTATAGAATCAATTCTAACCCAAATGCAGTACAATCTTTTTCGCTATTTTTGAGATGAGGAAAGCATTTAAAAAAAGGTAATATAAACAACTTGAGATCATCAAAGATATCACCGAATCAATTGACACAGGAAACCATATCTAATTAGATTCAAATTTCATGAATAAAATTGATAAATTGTATTAAGCCTTAAAAATAGAATTAAAGATTATATGCGGTTGCGAATTTGGAAATATATCCTGAATAATTTGCTATCACTCAATTAAAGATTATATGCGGTTGCAAATTAGGAAGCAAATTAGGAAATATATCCTGAATAATTTGCCTATCGCTCAAAAGGATTGAATTAGACATCAATTTATTCAAAATAGGCAATAACCGAATAATCAAATTTTGAAATAAGGTTGTACCCCTTTTGTAGATATGGTATCTAAATATGAACCGACGGTGGTGGTGACCAGCGATGGTGCTCGCGGTGCTTGATGGCTACAGCTATGCCGCGCGGTGTGACTCGAGGACAGGTGGTACGCTGTGGCTGGGGAGTGCCGTGTTGATGCAAGGAAGCTTTATCGGACTGAACGGCGGCTGACGTCGCGGTGGAGAGACCAGGGCAGCGAATTGATAAGGCTCCGAAATCAACGTCAGTTGGAACTTGAAGTCGCGACCTCGGGAAGGAATTCTCGACTGGGGGCATTGGTGTCTCTGGAGAAACCTACGGGAAAGATAGCAAACAAAAGTTACCTGGGCTATCCGAACTGGGCGAGTTGGGGTCTAGTCTTGCGGCTCCAGACACGTTGACAATTCCCGGGAAAATCTGGAAACGACCTTGCAGCTGCTTGATGAGCCACGACTAAGCTAGTCGTGGTGAGAATTTCGCTGAAAACCTGCCAAGAACTCCTAGAACACAAAGAGGTAATTTAGAATTTTGATGGACCATCGGTGTTGTTGGCAACGAGACAAGTGCCATCTGCGCTACAACGAGGCATCGTTAGAAGCGACCTTGGAAATGGTCCACTAGACGTTCACCTGGAGGTTGCCGGACTGTCTTTGGGAAACCCGTATGACTGCTGGAACACCGGTGTTGACCTGAAAACTTCGTTAATGTGATTGAGATTTGCTGAAGACTGCGCCATGATGCTGCGGGAAGGCTTCACCGATACAGATAGTTTGCTAGATGGAAATTCGGTGCACGCTGGAGCAAGAACACGTCACGACAACAGCAAAGAAGAATGACACAAGAAGAGACAAAGCTTGACTGAACTTGAGGAGCACAACATGCGGCACCAGTAACACGTGTCGTGTAAAAGTCATTGCAGAGAGACAGCTAGCCTCCTCCCCTTCACGTTCCCTCTCCACTCTCTAGATTTGCCATTGGTGGGTTTTCAATGCTGTCGATCCTCTCTTTTCTCGTGAACCAACGTGCTCTCCCTCTCCTTGCTCTGAATTGTGGCCGTGTTTTAACATGCAAAGCGAGGGACTTGCTCATGGAAAGAACTGACCTCCTTTTCCTTCCCTGCTAATCGTGCATGTATCTTTCTCTCTTTCCCATGCGAATTGCTTGCTGACATTCCTCTTCGCTTTTTGCTTCTTTCCACATTGGACCGTGCGTATGTATACACGCCCAAATACTCCCCTCATGACCGAATCTCTTCCTTCGTTTTCTTCAATATTGATCGAATTTTCCCAAAATCCACAAGGTTGATATAACCATGTACCTATATATACCCCAAAGATTATCGCCGATTTTTTATTTGCCACGTGACAAAAAAATCTTGATAATATAATATATTTATTGTCTTGAATTTTTATCATATTTTCGACATGTGGTATTGGCCACTGTGGGCTTAGTCCAATTAAGTTCAAAACCGTTTACTTGAGTCCATCCACTGTACAACGCAAATGCAATTACATGGGCCTATTATTATCAATATTAAAAAAATATTTCTATAATGTAAATGTAATTTAACTTAATATTTTTGCTAGGGGCTGGAATAGACCCTAATTTTCTATGTAATGAATTACTACATGGGATGTCAAAATTTAGATGTCAACGGCTGCTTTTCTTTGAAGGTGAGCTCACAGAGATTACATCTAAGGACAAAATGATGCCTAAATTTTGACCGTGTATATGTAATGGATAATATTTTAGTGGGACTATGGATCCCATTTTTTTAAATGCAATGTCATGAGAATGGTAATGCAAGTGCATGAGGCATACTTGTATTACTTACCAATTAGTGTGGTAAAGCATCTTAAGATATAGGATGAATTTTCATTTACTTAACAAGTAACTAGTTTTTATTTCAGATTCCTTGAAGAGTCTAATGTCCATCAAATTACCTAGGTCCAAACTAAGGCAACCAAAATGAATTTAACCAATGGACACTCAATGTTAGTTAAGATGACCATTAATTAAGATTACTCAAAACACCTAGATTCAGACTAAGATATAACAAAACCACTGGGGTTTACCCTAGTGGCCACCCTTCCAACATGGAAGGGGGAGGTGGGGGGTTTGAATCCCCACCTTCTTAGGGGGGTTGGGGTGGAGACAAATTAGTTTCAGAAATGGGTTTCGACTCCTACGCCTTATAAGGAGACAGGGCAAAAATCTGAGAGTGAGAGTTAAAATAGGATTAGAGTAGGACCAACCAAAAAAAGAAAAAGACTAAGGTATAACAAAAGAGGTAGGGAGAAACATTCATATTAAAAATGAAATGTTTAACACGATGATTCAAGATATCTAGATCGAGAAAGATGTCTAGAATTTGGTGAATTTAACTAATAGATGCTCAATGTTAGATGAGATGACTATCCAATTAAGATGGCTTAACCAATACATGCTTAATGTTAAGTGAGTCAAGTAGTGGGTTAAGATAATTCAAAATACTCAAATCCAAACTGAGGTATAACGAATGAGATCGAAAACATTCATATTTAGAATGAAATACTTAACGACAATATTCAAGACATTCAGATCCAGACTAAGATGTCAATATTTGGGGAATTTAACCAATAGACATTCAATATTATGTGAGATGAATGTTGGATTAAGATAGCTTAATCAATAGATGCTTAATGTTAGGCAAGTTAAATATTGGATTATGATAACTCGAAATACCTAGATCCAAACCAAGGTATAATGAAAAAAATTGAAAAAATTCATATCCAACATGAAATTTATAATGAAAAGATTTGAAACATTCAAATCCAAACTAAGATATCAAAAATTGAGGAATTTAATCAATAGACACTTAATATTATGTGAGATGAATATTGGATTAAGACAACTTTATCAATGGATGCTCAAATTTAGGCAAGTCAAATATTGGATTAAAAGATAATTCGAAATATCTAAATCCAGACTAAGGTATAATGAGAAAGATAATATATATTCATATCCAAAATGAAATGTTTAATGAAATGATTTAACATATTCATATCTATATTGAGATGTCAAAAATTTGTTGTAAGATATTGGGTGAGATATCTGGATTTCACCTCAAATACCTAGATAAGACACCTAGATTTCGCCTCGGACACTCAGATAAGATACTTTGATTTTGCCTCAAGCACTCAAAAGGAGTCATGGCGAGATAACCAAATTTTGATGAGATACTTGTTGAGATACCTAAACATCACCTTAGGCACTCGGAATATTTCACAAATATATCAAGACAACTCAAGCAGGTTAAGATGTAAGAGATAAGGTAACAATCTAAGTGGCACCGAACATCAAAGAATATTAGTCTAGGTAGTGATGTACTTACCTGGCTAATGTGCAAACTTCTTCAATCTTTGGGGGATATGTATCCTGTTCTTGTTTGAAAATAGGAGAGACTCTAAGCAACAAAAGCACATTGTGTCAATGAAGAGAGACTCCGGGCTACAAGAAGCACGTTGGGTAAAGAAGAGCAACTACAAACTACCAAAGCACACCGTGTTGATGAAGAGGGGAATCATAAGCATGCTTTTTTAAAGTGCCTAAGGAAAAAGCGTCATCAGAATTCATTTTGGTTTGACAATTTAAATTGTGTTGTGCTCACACCGAAGCATGGCATTCTATCTACAATGCACTTATCATGTCACTATTATTATAGTCCTGGACGGAAGCACATCAACGTCACCACAAAATAAAAGAAACAAAGGCTCTATTTGTTTAACAAAAAATAAATTTTGGCAATACATTTTCATCATTTTCCATTATTTGGATCGCTTACAGAAATGAGTCATAGTGAAAAACCTATGCTTGAATTCAGAAAAATGATTTCCTCTTTAAAAAATTGAAAATAATTTTCCAAATAATGACTATGGATGCTTGGATGAAAAACTTTATCTTTGGGCACAAGAATCTCAATACTTGCTTTTGGAAAAAGTACCAAAAATGTTTTGAATATGTTGCATTGATATCAATTCAATTCTAAATCTTTCAATTGGACAAATTTAGTCATAAATCTTTTCACTTCAATACCATTTCAGTCCATCCGACCAATTTATGCTAGAAATCACTAACCTAGACATTGATCATCTTATATGACATGGTCTATGTAGATGTTGATATTTTAAAATAAATTTTTAATATTTTTTCAAATTTTCATTAGTTTTTTTCCTTTTTTTTCTTTCCTTTTTTTTTTTTTCTTTTTCCTTTGGACTATTGTGACATCCATAATTTTTGCATTTGTTATTGTGTGACATTTGGGTTTTTTCCTGTATTTGACAATAATGATACTAAGATTTTAAAGCTAATCATAGTTTAATTTAGACTTTGGATGGACATGCAACAATTTTAATTGAGCCATAAATCTTGTGAGGTGCGGAGGATAATTTTCTGTAAACGTAAATTATCCTGAGTTCAACGTGTGAATTGAATTATGCATATGCTAATAGTAGCGTGGTATTAGTTAATTTATTGTTGTCTTAGGGTGATATTAATTGTGTAAATTTTAGTTAATTTTATAATTATAGGAATTACTTATGCTAATGACGCTGGGATAAGAAGGATTGCGTTTTCCTTACTATATTTACTCACAAAAGTTTTAATAAAAACTTTTAAGTGCCACTTGTTCTTGAAATGGGGTTTGGATGGCCAAGTGTTTTCTTAAGAAGAGGTCTTATAGCTAAGTTTGACATCTTAAATTTAAGCTATGATTACTTTTGAGTCGAGTCATCTTCTAAGTCTCCTCCACCAAGACACGTATTAAGTAAAGCTTTGAGAAGATGCCATCAATAATATGCAAAACATATGCACAGCTCCACCTAGCCTTAAAGACATCATTTTTATCTTGGTAATTTTTTATAAAACTTCCTTTTACTTTGGTCGTAGAACCCTCTTTCACCTCTCCAAACCTCAAAAGGAAATCTTCATGTGCTATTCTCACATTTCAATCCTAGAATTGGAGAATTAAATCTTCCTATTCAAAGGCTACAAGGTGGTTATGGCAATTGGTGGTTCACGTTTGTTTGAAGTAAGTGAAGTTTCTAGGCATTAAGTTAGTTCAATCTACTTAACACTTCTATCTTGATGGATTGGTTGAGATGTGTAATTTTGATGCGCTCTAATATTGTGATTATAATGATTGTTAAATTTGTCTTGATGATCTTATACATGTCAAAAAGGTACGTGACCAATTTGCTTATGGTATGGTATAATTGGTAAGTAGGAATGATGATTAAAGCTTGGTAGAATTATATTACTAATTTTAGACCCAATTGTTGCTAAAGATACACACCTTCTATCTGCTTAAAATTGATGAAGTTGAACTTGAAAATGTCATTTTGGAGTTTTAGACTCAACCGCCATTGGTAATATCTACCTCATGTTCATTTCCTCTACCAGAGTCTTACTAAGATAGAATCTATTCATTCATTTTACCACAATTAATAGATCCAAAATCTGTTCATTCGTTCTACTAGAAATTATTGAGTCAGCTTCTATTCATTCTACCAAAATTTTTCTAAGCGAGAATCTATTCGTTAATACTACTAGAGTTTATTGAGCTAACATATGTTCATTCATTCTACCAGGTTTTTGCTAAGTCAAAATCTATTCATTCGTTCTGCTAGAAATTATTCAATTGGATTATATTTGTTGGTTCTACTATAATTTACTAAGTTGGAATATGTTTATTCGTACCACTTAAAATTATTGAGTCAGAATCTATTCATTCATCCTATCAAAATTTACTAAGTTAGAACCCGTTCATTCGTTCTACCAGAATTTATTGAGTCAAAATCTATTTGTTTGTTCTACTAGATTTTTCTAGGTTTAAAATCTATTCATTAGTTCTACCAGATCAATCAAGTTCTATCAAATTTTGTTGAGTCTAAATCTGTTTATATGTTAAATTTGTCCATTCGTTCAACCATATTCCATTCATTCAAACTCAAAATGTACCTATTTGATTGTTTAGACTTTAATGACCAGAATATACTCATTGGTTCAAACTTAGAATGTACTTATTTGACTATTCAAACTTTAAAGAACAAAATATACTCTTTGGTTCATATTCAAATGTACCCATTTGAGTGTACAAACTTTAACAACCAGAATATAACTTTAGGTTATTTCTTACTTGGTTATTTGACTAACACTTCAAATTTGAGTTAAGAAATATGTGTTATGCTTATAAGTGTGCATATATCATGACATGTATGAAAATAATGCAATTCCATCACCCACAAATTAATGGTGACGATGCCTTGGGAGTTGAGATGCCCCATAGATTGGTATGCTTCGCGTGTGTCAGGATGTCTTAGAGTTGGGATGCCTTGGGAGTATCCGAGAGGAGAAATAATAATAAATATGATGCATGATCATGTGATGTGTAGATTCACATATTGTTTAATTGGTTTCCTCATATCGGAACATGTTATGCCATATGCATGAGTCTGGATTGAAATATTAATTACTATGGTGTATGAAAATAGGCAAAGCAAAGGCTACTCATGTTGTCATCACACTTACTGGATTGTTGTGCATCCACTTTGTTTGTACTAGGTGAAGTGATAAGATGATTCTTCTAATTTAAAACTAAAGATTTTTATTTAGTGGGGTTCAGCTCATTCCTTTATTTTTTAGATGTGTAGGATGGATACTCATTAACCTTCGCACTATGGAGTTCATATGCACTAAGAAGGTGTTTATGGAAGTGTCTTTGAACCTGAGTTTGGAATAGTATATAGTAAATGTAGTTCTACTGTGTAGGTT
Source organism: Eucalyptus cloeziana (assembly GCA_014182715.1). Taxonomy (NCBI): domain Eukaryota; kingdom Viridiplantae; phylum Streptophyta; class Magnoliopsida; order Myrtales; family Myrtaceae; genus Eucalyptus; species Eucalyptus cloeziana. Next base: position 20,900,428 of record CM024640.1, read on the forward strand.
GATGTAGGTTTCATTGAGTGAGTTCCCTATCGTTTCGTTGCCAAGTACCAGAACTTTGATGGTGAGTTGGTTCGTCCATTGAGGGGCTTCGACCTTGATGATGGTGGTGACGCAGCGAAGGGAGAAATTATCGATTTGTGACATCAGTCTGGACATTTGGATAGGCAAACTTTTGAAGTATAGTGTAGTATGGACGTAGGTCTCTCCAACCCCTTTGTATTTTGTTTGCAATTTAGTGAAGTTGTGAACTTAAAATGTGGTATAAATAAAAGAATGATAAGTATGTTATCTATACTCATACAACTTTCTTTATAAATGGATTTTTGAAAACTTTTGATATGCTTCCGCATGTTAAAAGAGAATAATATTATAAGAAACACATATCGCCCATGACGTTTTAGGGCAATACAATTCTGTTTACGGTACCAGGTATGGCCGCCAATCAGCCACAGGGGAGGGCCAATGAGAGCCGTGATAGGGTCGCCCTTGCCCGATATAGCGAGGGCACGACCCTCGCAGCCTGGGCGAGGGTATCCTCGGAAGAGGCACATGGCATTCGCGGATGCAGGCAGGACAAGTTTGCGATGGTTAGAACACGTCAGGTAGGTATCCTCCCGGGGGGAGGGAGGCGGACGGGGGCCGATACGTGTTCGCGATCGGCGTAAATTTGGAACGTGCTTCGTTCCCGATCTCAAAACTTTTTGCGCAAATCCCTATTTGAGCTCACTCCAAACGGCAATAGAGAAAGTTAGACGAGTGGCAGTAAGGCAATTATATCCAGGGAGAAAGGCATTCAGGAACCCCGCCATGCAGAGAATAGAATAGGAAAGCGATTTTCAACGCCGCCCCGGGCTCTGCTCCTCCTTCAACTGCCTTTTTCGCCGTAATCATCTCTGTTTCGGCGCCACCTGTGCCTTCTCTCTGGTTATATCTAATCGTCTCTTCCTTCGAAGTCCAACCTTCATTGTACACGCGTCTCCCACCATCAATTTCCATCCCCCATATTTTATGAATTTTCCAGATTCCACGCACCAAATCACCCAGTTCCTCTGTTTTTCTTGTCTGGGTCTCTCTCTTTCGTGCTTTCTTTTAATCGTATCTTTAACTAACCCCACTGACAATGGAGTCGCGGCGCAAAGCCCTTTAAATCCTACGGCTCCTACAAGTACACGCCAGGCCTCCCTTCTCTATTTTCTTCTCTTTCTTCTTCCTCTCGCCGACCCGCTGACTCCCGCGAAGATCGCTTGCCCATCCTCGGCCAACGAACGGCCGCCGTCGACCCCTCCGACCTCGAGCTAGGCCTCAATGGGCGATTCAAAGAGCGACAAGAGTAACGGTTTGAGAATGCTGAGGGAAGCCAGCATTGAGTTCTGGAACGGAAGTGAGGAGGAAGCTCCTGCGGAGGGTCCCAGCCACTCGCCGCACCAGCTGGCGGCAGAGGACCCGCCGTCACGGCTGATCGGGCAGTTCCTCCACAAGCAGCGGGCCTCTGGGGAAGTGTTGCTGGACGTGGACCTGGAGATCGAGGAGCTGCGTGGCGGCGAGAGCCGGGGGAACTTGCCTCCGGTCGCTGATTCACCGCCAATGCCACAGCCACCAAGGCAGAGCCAGGACGGCTCGAGAGTGTCCTTCCAGCCGCCCATCTCGACAGGGACTGGGCTAGGTACGCCGCAGAGGCGGCACAAAGGCTCACCGAGCCACGGGGAAGATGGAAATTCTGTCAGCAACAGGGAAGAGGAGGTCGTGAAATGCACCTCGAGCGCGACTTTCCAGCGGAAGTCAAGCCTGCTCCGCACGAAAACCCAGTCGCGACTGATGGACCCGCCGGAGGAGCCTGACCGGAGATCGGGCCAGATTCCACAGTCAGGCCAACCGCGGTCTGGAATGTTGGGGAGGGCAGGGGATGAGGAGGAGGACGACCTCTTCTTGGAAGAAGACCTGCCAGAGGCGTTCAAAAAGAAGAAGTTCGATGCCATGACTCTGTTACAGTGGGTGAGTTTGGTCTTGATCATTGGTGCTTTAGTTTGTACTCTTGCAATTCCCGCATTGAAGCATAGAGATCTGTGGAAGCTCAAACTGTGGAAGTGGGAGGTCATGGTCTTGGTCTTGATATGTGGGAGGTTGGTCTCTGGGTGGATGATTCGATTAGTTGTGTTCTTCATCGAGAGGAACTTTTTGCTGCGAAAACGGGTTCTGTATTTCGTCTACGGCATTCGAAAAGCAGTGCAGAACTGCCTGTGGTTGGGGCTGGTCTTGATTGCTTGGCATGCTCTGTTTGACAAGAAGGTCGAGAGGGCGACGAACAGTGACTGGTTGAGGTACGTCACCAAAGTGCTGGTGTGCTTCTTGGTGGGGACTCTACTGTGGTTGGTCAAGACGCTGATCATCAAGGTGCTGGCGTCGTCGTTCCATATGAGCACCTACTTTGACCGGATCCAGGAGTCTCTGTTCAATCAGTACGTGATCCAGACGTTGTTGGGTCCACCTGTGATTGAAATTTGGAGGACGGAGGAAGAGGAGGAGAACTTTGTGGCAGAGCTTCAGAATTTACAGAAGGCAGGCGCGACTGTGCCGCCAGATCTAAGGGCAGCGGCTTTTCCGACTAAAAGTGGGATGGTAGTTGGGAGCGGAGTGGTTCAGAGAAGTCCCCAAGTGAAGAACACCAAGCTCTCTCGAGGGCTGTCGGGAAAGAGCGAGGGAGGGATCACAATAGATCACTTGCACAAGCTGAATCCCAAGAATGTGTCTGCCTGGAACATGAAAAGATTGATTACTATCGTGCGGCACGGATTTCACTCGACATTGGATGAGCGGATACAGGATTCTACTGAAGAGGATGAGTCGGCAACAATGATCAAGAGTGAAAATGAAGCCAAAGCTGCAGCTAGGAAGATCTTTCGAAATGTGGCTAAGCCTAATTCAAAGTAAGATCATAGTTCTTCACCTCAATGTTTTGAGTTTTTGCCATAATCCTTGGATGAGGCAATTGCTTCCCCAATTGGATCTCTTTCCAATTCGCTGGCGCACCACATTCAGTCAGAATTATTTAGTTTTATGATGGAAAGTGTCCAAATCGGTTATAATTTTCTTGTTGCTAGGTTTATCTACTTGGAAGATCTGATGCGGTTTATGAGGGACGATGAAGCCTTGAAGACGATGAGTCTCTTTGAAGGAGCTGATGAAAGCAAGAAAATCAGTAAGTCGTGCCTGAAGAACTGGCTGGTGAGTAGAATTCTGTAAAATTAGGTCCTTGGACATCCTTGTTTGAACTTTTTCGTCTCCAGTGCTAATCGAATTAACCAAATTGTTTTAGGTCAATGCTTTCAGAGCGAGGAGAGCACTTGCCTTGACCTTAAACGACACCAAGACTGCTGTCAACATGCTGCATCAGGTGGTCAACGTCATTGTCGGGATCGTTGTATTAATCATTTGGCTTCTCATCCTGGGGATAGCAACAACCCAGTTCCTGCTCTTTCTCAGTTCACAGCTTGTCCTCGTCGCATTTATTTTCGGGAACACCTGCAAGACCATATTCGAGGCAATCATCTTCTTGTTCGTGATGCATCCATATGATGTGGGCGATAGGTGTGAGATCGATGGAGTCCAGGTAGATACTGATATCATCTGTCGATTGTTTATCCACTGCTCTATCTGCTTTGGCTTGTACCTACTTCATGGTCTCTTCTGTTATTCGTTGCTCATTCATATGCTGTATCCTTTAGATGGTTGTGGAAGAGATGAACATTATGACGACTGTGTTTCTGAGGTATGACAATCAAAAGATTATATACCCAAACAGCACTTTGGCAACAAAGGCCATCGGCAACTATTATCGGAGCCCTGACATGGGAGACGCGGTCGAATTCTGTGTGCACATATCTACCCCGGCGGAGAAGATTGCAGCCATGAAGCACAAGATAACAAGGCAAGTGAAGACATCTAGAGTTTCTCGAATTTTGTTCAATTTTCTGTGTCTCTTGAAGCATCTTTTCCGAGGAATGATTGCCGCTGTATATAAAGATCCAGCAAAGTAAAAAACTGTAATGTCTCTTAAGTCAATCTGTGATAAGAAACAGGATTGATCGCGGGTGTTTGGGTTTTAGAACTAGGTAGATAACCATGTTAAAATTCTGGGCTCTTTCCCCTGAATATTGCCAGTCTGTTTCTGTTCTCTCTGCATTGACGTATTGATTAAAGAAGAAATAATCTGGAATGCTTCTTTGTTGTTCTACCGGTTGCAGTTATGTCGACAGCAAGAAAGAGCACTGGTATTCCTCGCCTATGATCATAATGAAGGATATAGAAGAACTGAACAAAGTGAGGATCGCCGTGTGGCTGTGCCACAGGATGAACCACCAGAACATGGGGGAGAAGTTCGAGAGGCGAGCCCTCTTGATCAAGGAGATGGTCAAGATGTTCAGAGAGCTCGACATCCAATACCGCCTGCTACCACTCGACATCAATGTCCGCGCAATGCCTGCTTCGAGCTCTGCACGGGTTCCTCCTGCATGGGCAAATGCTGGCTAAGTCGCTCGGCTGGTAGGACAAAGAGCTGCATTCACCCACAGTATACTGGCGGCTGGTATTCCCTGGCAGCAGCGCAAAGCGGAAGTAGCAGCTCTCACCAAACACATTCATCGCAATGCAGTGAAAATTTGGTTTCTCCATTTTTCCCGGCACCTTTAGGCTCTTTTCCTTTCTTAATCTGAGGCGTACTTGAAATTAGAGAATGGTCTATATAAATGATGCTTTGAAATTGAGGGGACACAGGATGTTCCTCGAGAGAGTTGTCAGAATGTAGATGTTCATATATCTAGTGATGTTCGTCCTGTTACTTTTCAGCTATTCTAGTTTATCCGACATGTATCCTAAACTTCCTTTGATGGAGAATTGCAAACAAACCATATCGGTTTCACCTTCATATCAAACATCACCTTTACTCTTCAAAACACAAATTTTGCATCCGGAGTTTTGCTACTTTATTTTATATTGCATTCCTATTATCCTCACTTATTTACCAACTCTCCAGTTTTCTTCCCAAACTACCTCGTCTAAAAAACCACCCACAAATCCTAATCCGACCTTCTCTCTCCAACTCCCAACCGCCAACCTCGAATCTGGTCTAGATCGAGAATGGGCTGGTCGTAGCTATGGGAGACCTTCACGGCTGCTACAAGCCCTGTGAGGTCGAGCTTCGTGGCTCCCGTGAGATCGAAGTCGCACCCACGGCCGTGACCTGCGAGTCAGCATGCTACAACGAGAGAGAGAGAGAGAGAGAGAGAGAGAGAGAGAGAGAGAGAGAGACCTCTGATTAACAATGAGATTTGATGATGTTGCCATTGGGTTTAGAAATGAATACAGCGAAAAAGAGAGGAAGAGAGAATTTGGCGGCCGCAAAACGAGAAGGGAACAACCCCCATGTCTCTACAATGACCTTTAAGATAACAGTGAACAAGGAGAGTCAAAGGATTCTAAATGAAAGAGTTACATGGGCTTTGCAAAGTCAAATAATTTTTTTTTTTTGGTCAGTCCTACTCTATTCCTATTCTACACTCATTCTCAGTTTTGCATATTTGGAAATATTATATCCCCCGAGAATGTGGGGATTTGAACCTCCCCTTTTCTAATAGGCAAATAATTTGTTGTGTGCATATTTGGATATTATATATGTGTAAATTCCCTTTTTCTAAAAGGCAACGGTCAAGTGAAACACATGGAAATTAGGCCTCAAATTATGACTAGGGATAAGTATAGTAAAAGTGCCAAAAGTTATGTACGGCGTTCATTTTTAGTGTCAAAAGTTGTCGCCGGCTCATTTAAGTGCTAAATCAAAGAAATAATGATAACTTAATTGCCAACGACAAGAAATTCTTACCAAATTGATTACATGTCATTTATAATTCAAATTATAATATGACTTGACAATTTTTTCAAAAACTCCAGTCCACGTGGCATCTTCACATGACATGCTTGGCACTGAAGTGATCGTTTTTTCACAACAACTATCATTGAACCGATCACTTTAAATAAAATTTAACACTCAAATTATCACTTAAAAATAAAATTTTGCACTCAAATGATCATTATTTACAATTTTTGGACAACATCGTTTAAGGGTTATATGTTGACTAAGCACACACCAATGAGCCATGTAGGATTGAAAAATTAATAAAATATAATCATTGTAAGGACCCGGCCTCCCACTATGTAATATTGTTTGCTTTAGGCCTTCGGCCCTCACGGTTTTCAAATGCATTACACATGTTAGAGAACCCAAGCCTTATAAACTAAGACAGAACTTCCCTCTAAGCGATGTGGGATCTAAGACAGAACTTCCCTCTAAGCGATGTGGGACAGAAGACACGCCCCCTCCCTACGCACATCCGGGAACTGAGGCGCGGACACATCGCCATCCCTCCTCCCCGGGCACCGCCACCCATTGTGTAATATTGTCCACTTTGGGCCTTCGACCCTCACAGCTTTAAAATATGTTACATAGATTAGAGAACCCAAGCCTTATAAACTAGCCCACGACTCCCCCCCTAAGCGATGTGGGACAAGAGACGCGCCCCCTCCCTGCGCACGTCCGGGAACCGAGGCGCGGACACACCACGCTCCCTCCTCCCCGTGCACCGCCACCTGGGCCGTCACAATCATGTCGGATTTCCGGCGATCCAAATCGGAGTTGGCATTTAAATGATTTAAAAAAAAAAAAAAAGTAGCACTTAAGTGATCCGGAAAAAAAAATGGTACTAAAGTAAGCACCATACACAACTTTTGACATTTTTAGTATACTTATCCCTAGTTTTTGCTATATCATATAATAAATCTGCAATGACTATGGCTTGGTGTATGATGAAAAATCTTCTTCATTTTATTAAGATCTCTCTTCTCTATCCACGGAACAATCTCCAGAATCTGCGCCGTGTTAAAAATTGTCTTTAAGCTTCTTATGATACTTAAAGTAGCCATCGATGTTAAAGTAGGTACGCATTACTTGCATCAGATTAAAATTATTCACAGAGATATGAAGGCTGCCAATCTATTGGTGGATGAAAATGATTTTGCCTTAAATTTCTGAGTACTTCATTTATATGATTTTGCTGACTGGAATATCTACAACATGATCTAGAGAGTTTGCAGTTCAAGGTTTCATAAAGATGAAAATTGGATTTTGCCCAAATTTGTGAAGGCAAGGATTCTTGTAATTAAATGAGTGAATGACGTCGTTTAGCATCTCATTTGCTAACTAAACTTGTCGGTAAGGCACGTTAACTAGGTTAATGTTATTTTAATGCCATGTTAGATTTCCCAGCTAGAGACAAATCACCAAGGGCATTTAAATGATTAATTTTTCAAATTTGTAATACTTAAATGAGCGAAAAAAGAATTTTGGCACTCAAAGAGCACTGCACGAAAATTAAGCCAATTCCACCATTCTTACCCCCAAAGATAGAGCATTTGCATATGCATTTTTTATACGTAGTTAGTTTTGTATTACTTTGAATCCATATTGTTTGTTGGTACCAAGCTGAGTTTAAGCTATTTCCTTCCTTAGAGATTTTGTTTGGGTTTTGACTCACCCCTTATTTTTCAAATTTATAGGATGGTTCCCTAGACATGTCGATGGAGGGGACAACAAGATGTTTGAGGCCATCAACCCTTTAGTTGGAGAGTGGCTTGGTTAATGTTTAGACTCACTTTTGGTTTAGTATTAAAGAAGTGGTGATAAGTGATCCCAACCTTTCTTAGGAGTACGTATTTTGTTGTGTTTTGCTTAATACTATATAAAAAACTGTATGTATATTGATTAGACTCGTGTGATTTCATTGTAAGGGAAGTTCGGAAACTTTTATCGTGCTCTGCATGCATATTTATAATTATGAGTATAAATGAAAACGATATGTCATGCCATCTTGAAACACGCTCACCAACCTTGCTGAGCCACTGCAGTGGTGCCGGCGGATGCAAAGAAGAGACCCGACTTTGTTGATATGGTCACAATCCCACAGCAAATAGCGAAGGAAGAGAGTAATCATTGCGCACGTGAGCCCATTCCATGTCCATTAAAATCTTCTCACAGACAGAACCATTTGAAGCAACTAGATTGTTATACGTCCTCTTGAGTCTCGTGGCATGATGGACTTAAAAGGGGAAGTGCCAAAAAAGTCCTAAAACTTTTGTGTTTGTATCAATTTAGTCCTAAACCTTTTTGGTGCCAATTTAGTCCTAAACCTTTTTATTTAGTGCCGATTCAGTTCTTTTGGCTAGATTTTGCTGACTGGATGCCGGCCCTGATGTGGACAATTTTTAATATTTTTAAATATTTTTTAATATTTATTCTTTTTTTCTTTTTCTTTTTCTTTTTTTTTTTTTTCTTCCTCCTCCTCCCTCCGGCCGCTAGCCGAACCACGGCGACCGGCCGAGGCGACAGCCAAGAAGCCTCGCCGGCCACCTCGCCGGCGGCCACGAGGGCGGCCTTGCGCCGGGCGGCGAGGGCGTGCCCCGCCGGCACCACCCAAGCCACGATTCGGCGAGGTCGAGCCTCACCGGCCATGGGCGAGGCTCGACCCTCGCCAAATCTAGCACAAGGTAGCCTCCCGCCAGGGCTGGCGAGGGTCAAGCCTTGCCCATGGCCGGCGAGGGTCGACTTCGCCGAATTGCGGCCTCGTGCCGAGCTAGCGAGGGTCGAGCTTCGTCGGCGCCCGGCGCGAGGCCGCCCTCGCGCCATTGGCAAGGTGGCCGGCGAGCCTCGCCACTCCTCTCCTCTAGCCGGTCGCCGTGGTCCGGCCAACGGCCGGAGGGAGGAGGAGAGAAGAATAAAGAATAAATAATAAATAATAAATTTAAAAAGAATTTAAAAAAATATTAAAAATTGTCCACGTCGCCCGCCGCCGACGTCCGCAAGAAAAATCCGGCCAAAAGGACTGAATCGGCACTAAGTAAAAAGGTTTAGGATTAAATTGACACTAAAAATGTTTATGACTAAACTGGTACAAACACAAAAAATTTAGAACTTTTTTGGCACCTTTCCCGACTTAAAAAGCCCTTTAAATAGGACGTAGTGAAGAATTTGACAATTTCTGGTTTTCCTACCCCTCCTTTAATACTTTTGTCGTTATTCCCCCTGATAGGATTTCTTTGCCTTTGTGGAAGATGGGGCTCAATGAAGAACCCATTTCTGGTCTTTTCTCTCGAACTGTCGATTACTTTCGAGTTCAGTAACAAACTGGGTTATTTCCAGTGTTTTCCACTGTCGAATATTTGTAGAATTGCCATTCTTCTACTTTGGTTTTGATTTTCTTTCTTTACTAAAACTCGGCTCCTCAAATGCCGGTTCAAATTCACGTCAGCTTGATTTTGAGACGTTGCATGTGTGAAACAGGTTGCAGAAGAGGGGGACGATCGGCGCAAGGAGAAGCCCGGCAAATTTCTGTCCATCCTCCGGAGAGGACATCATCGAATCGCCAAGAGCAAAGTATCATGGATGCTTACCCCAGTCGAGTAGGGCTTTTATCTTCTTCTGCATATGAAAATCTGGACAGTTCCAGTAGCTGAAATGAACACACTGTACATCAATGCTTCTCCTTGCATATATTATTAATTAGTGATGTAGTTCATTATCACTTTAAAGACATTTTCTTTTCCTTATCCAACTTGCAATTCCCGTGTATGTCGTTCCATCGGCGACATGTATTTGTAGTAGGTGATAGTTGCATCGAGTGCCCCTTATGCACGATCACTCCTACACACTGGCTGGGGAGAAGGGAATTTGGATTGGGTTGGCTTGTCATGACCCACGAGCCTATACCAACTTGACCCAACAGAGGCCTCGTTCATGCCCCAGGCAGAGTTATTGGGGAAAATGTGATTAAATATTTGAATACGGTAACACTTTACCTGAAGCGCAAGCAGTCACGAAGTATAGATTTAGATTCGAGAAGGTGAGGAGAATAGTATTAATTAAATATGGAGTCAAATTTTGTGTAACATGGAATGCACGGGGCTCGAGAAGTATGCTCCCACGTGAACTCTTTTCAAAAGATCAAGATTGGTTGGTGGTGCATCTGTGCATCCACAAGGGATGAACCAATTAGCTTCGTCACACGTTACGAGAGAACTTGCTTCGTGTAATGTATGACTTAACTTGCTTGTAATTGCCTTATTCTCGAGGCAATCCAACACTAAAAGATTATTTACCCAAAAAAAAAAAAAAATGAAGTATCGATAACAAAAACATAAGATGACATAATTCGTTTACTATTATGTATATTTAAAGGGTTTAATAATGTATAAAAAAAAAAAAGGCAGTTAACTGATGTAAAAATTGATTGATTAATGACGTTATTAAACATTTTGCCTTAATAAATTATTTTTTCCATTAATTAACCATTTGAAGATACATGATGAGTATCTTATATTTGTAATTTGATCTTTTTGATCTTTTTGTTATTGAGGGTTTTTACTACTTTACTTAATTGTGTCTCATCCTAATATGTCTTATTAGTTCTATTAATAAATCCATCAAATTTTAACAATTTTTAGTTTTTCATTACATTACTGGAAGCTGAAATGAACCTCTCAATTCACCAACACTAACAACGTTTCCACCTATCTCTCAATTACTACCGGCAAGAGTAGATCATGTTTCATATCCAAGGGTGAGCAGTGATAAGTGCAATAAGTTCTCTTTTTTTTTTTTTTGGTCAATGATAAGTGCAGTAAGTTCAGGAAGTCAAAAAGTGTAAGATCTTTATTGGCAAACTCTTCTATTAAGCACAGATTCTTCCTTATCATAAAGCTCTGGACCTTGAAGCCCCCAACATTGGAGCTAGGTTTTGCCTAGTCTTTCATAGATAAGGGTCTAGTTTCACTCCTTCTATCAAGGGGACTCCTTCTCAACGTCATACCACACTATATAAAATGTAGCTTAGTCTAGGACAAAAACGAAGCACAAGTTCTAATATAACAAGAAATCCACTATATAAAATGCAAAATGTTACGATTACTCTAAGATATTTCATTACTATGTTTAAGGCAATCCAATGATAATAATCCGGATTTTGTATATATAAGCTTAGTCTACAAAATAATATTAGGTCAAGTGTTGTTCATTGAATGCATTGGACTCCCGATGATATGAGCATTCTTAGACTAAGCCATACTATCTCCTTTATTTTGCACTAATTGGGTATTAGCATCATAAGAAGTTTTTATAGATGTAACATCAAAGTGTCCATATCTTTTAAGTAGGTTCTCCACATAATTAATGCTCTTGAGTAAACAATATGCCACCATCACTTCTTGTAGTTCTCTAAGCTATCAAAGCAACAAATTAGTACGGACACCGAATGAATGAATATACTATATTAAATTATGTCTTGAAAAATTATAGATCAAGCAACATTTTCCCACCAAATGAAACACATGTTACTGATATTTGTAACTTATTTCAACCCGGAAAACAACTCGATACTACAAAATTCTAAAGAATGCATCTAAAATACCACAAACTTGAATTGTAGTCAAACGTTCTACACACAATATCGATATTATAGTTATATGTAAAAGAGTCACCATATCTTGAAATAGTGAAAACATATTATATTAGCAAGCCAACTAGAGTAACTAAAAATTATACCATGACCAGAACGTTAAATCCTCCTAATGAAAATTTCATTTGCTGATAGCTTCACCTTTCCCGCTCCAATGTTTCTCATGCATTTTAACTCGCATAAAGAGGCCGATAAATTGCCAACTCAATTACGCTGATATTTCTCACAATTGACGGGTTGATATTGTTCTCCTATTGCACCCTATAAAAAAGGAAAAAAAAAATACAGGCAATATGGAGTTCAGAACACAAGTTCGAATGAACACGAAAAAATGTCTGCAATTCACAACATATAATATGCTAACCTTACCAAGTGCTCACATAGAGAGAACATAAACGACAATGCTCGATCTTTGCTTCAAACATGCATCTGGAACATTATCACCTAGAAAAATGGATTTCATGGCGACAACTGGGGTAGTCATTAATCAGCCAAAGGATGTGTATCACTCTGCAAGTAATGTAAAAGAGCTTAAAAACTAACTTATGCTAAAAAACTCACACAATCCAAGAACAGGCATTTCTTAATAAACAATCTTCTAGCATAGCAAGAGACAGACAAACAGAGACACGGAGGGAACCCCCGGGGGGGGTGGTGTGGGGGTGGTGTGGTGGGTGGTTGGGGGGTGGGGGTGTCTAGGTTTTGTTTCAATAAGGGAAGAACACATGCATAGGTAGATTGAATCACAATGATTCACAGCGGAAGCAAAAACACCTATATATCTATCAAAATATTTTTCGTCCATAAAAGGAGGCTAATCATATTACCCTTATACCATGCTAAAAAAATTTTATTCTGATGTGCTTCAGATTCAAATCACGATCGTTTGATGTCGTCATAGCGTTGGTTTCGACCTTCGTTAGATCCTAACTATGGATGTCTGGTCTCCTCATAACATTGGTTCTAACATGCTTCAGTTCTAGCCCTACAATGTTGAACCTCTAGCTTAGAAACACCACCAATTTTGCATCGAATAGAGGAGAGAAATTGGGAGAGTTCACCACTACAATTGTGCTAACAATTGCTCTTGTGTGTGGCTAATTTTGATTGATCTCTATCATCACTCAACCATCTCTAGATTCACTCCCTCAGTCGCCTCTTATAACCAGTCTCAAATCTCATTTGTTTAATTCAATTTGGTCGCAACATCTAAGCTCGCTTCAGAGTTTAAATATGAACGTTGGTTCTAAAACCATTCTAGAGTAATAATTTGGGCATTAATTATGTAAATGTTACATAGAATACTTTGGCCATTAATTTTGTAACCATTACAAAATCTTATTTTTGGCATTAACTTTGTAACCGTTACGAAACTTTAATTTGACCATTAAGTCCGTTTCTAAACATTAATTTGGTTTTTTGAATCTAAAATCACTTCAAATCATTAAACTACCACTGATTCTAAAACCATTTCAAGTCATTAATGTGGCTGTTAAATCCCTAACATGTAACTATTACATGATTGTTTTAGGGCATATAACTAACAGTTTCAACTTGGGAATTCATATGAGCATTATGAACTCAGTGTGAAAACTTCTAAACAACTGAGGCATGCAAGCATTTTCTTTAAAGATCATTCTGCCCCTTGAAGTATGAACTCAATACGACAACTTCTAATGACTATCCTCCCAAATTCAACATGTTGGGAAAATTTCTATATTATTTTAATGATGTCAAATGCAATCAAAGGATAATAAGGTATCTATTAGTTCACTAGTATCAAGTGATAAATACAAAAGTCACAATGCAGATTGTGTTGGAAGTTTATTTGTAAAAACAAAAAATAGTGCATTTTCCTTGTCCCACATAAAAAAGTGGGAGGAAGTGGACCAATTAATAAGTGTGAGGTTTCCTTTATGTACCAAAAGGAATGATTGGATGTGAGCTAGACCTCACCATACCCGTGTGCAAGTGCGCGATTATTTGGCACACTTAGTACTTAGCGGTTTAATTAGCACTAATCCCTTTGTTATTTTATTTGTATTTTTTATTTCGTACGGTTATCTTATTAAATTTAATCATTTTAAAGGTTGTTTTGTTTATTGAGAATTTTCGCTTGTGTCTTTTCAAGACAACCTTTGAAAAAGATACTCGTTCAGTTTGCAACCTTTCCCGAAGGGTTGAATTTGTTTGTTTTTTAACTTCTTATGAATGGTTGCATTTGTTCGTTTTTTAACTTCTTACGAATGGACGCATTTGTTCATCTTGGCAATTTTCGAAAAGATACATTTGTTTGCTTTGCAACCTTTCACAAAGAGTTGTCTACGTTTTAAGAATATTTTATATATACATGTCAGTTTTTTAGAAGAAAAGTGTGTGATCATTTTCGAGATTTCTCTCTAAAAAACTACAATCATCTTTTCAATTGTTTCCTAGAGAGATCATGGAGAAATACTAGAATTGCTATCTAGTACTCTCATTTGAGACTTTGTTGTATCTTGGAGGAAATTTGCCGGTGACCATTAGCAACTTTGTGAGGCAAATAAATCCTTAAAGAAAGTGATATCACGCCTTAAAATCCGACTTGAATACTTTAAAGATCAGTCTTCATTGTTCTACCAAATTCGAAGTCATATTTCCCAACATATTGTATCATAATTAGTATAAAATGTGATCTTGATATGGAGAGTGTTCCGTCACAATCGGGAATGCTCTACCGATATGGAAGAATCACTACAAATATATGAGATGAACAAGGTATTGGACATGGATATGTCTACAAGCTGGAAGGATCTCTACAACGATGAAAAAGCTGAAAGGACCTTGATCTAGGGAGAACAAGTAGAAAAGAACAAGGATGTTTGTAATTGCTTAGAATGACCAAGATAAAGTGAATAGTTGGATGGACTTACTAACAATGACAAGCCTAGAGCCATGATGTTCACTTAAACTTGGAGGGAGCATACTTGTAAACAAGCTTAGAACGAAGATGTTAGTTGGCGGATAGCATCAACAAACTGCTAATAATTTGCACTCTTGATTATGTATTTGTTGATAACGACTATGTGTTGATTATGTCTCTATGTGGGAGGGGGGCTATAATAGCAAATAGCCAAGTGTACAAATATAAAAACAGTGATTGTGTTTTGATAGTGTGTAAAAAGAACAACACTTGCTAGCTGTAACTTACAATGCTAATTACTAGTGGATTTCAATCTCATTGTGGCTATTAGTGTGGAGAGTAGATGTAGACTTGAGAATGAAGTCGAACAACTAAAAATCTTAGTGTGTTGTCTCTTATCTCTCCATTATCAGCATTATGTGTTCGTTATTTGTTTATCAATAACATTTTTGATTGAGTTAAATTGTTTTAACTACTGATGAAATTTAACTTGTTATATTCCGCAAAAGTTCCTCATAGTTCAATTTAACGTGTCATTCATTCTATTCACCCCCTCTAAGTTGAGTTGTTAGCCCCAATACAATAGACTTTCCTCTCTCTTTTTGTATAGAATAATAGAGGGAAAATAAAAAAAGAAAATTATATGTATAACCCAACAACAACAAGAATTATAGAAGGAGAGTAGAGATTTTCTTGTTTTGGTATTTTTAAATTGTGTTTGGGGGTAACAAAAAGTAAATGAAAAAGAGAGTAGTTTTTCCTTAATCAATTCTTGCATCAAATAAAAAACCGTTACGATTTATTGTTGTCAAAACCATTACAAATTATTATAAATTGATGACGATCATCACTTATATCAAAATCATCACAATGACTTTGAGTACTTCAAAATGAAAAGGGGCATTGAATTCCTCAATTTGGAATCAGATTTCCACCTTAATGAACTTAGCAATTTAAAATTAAGACAAAAGATATTGGCAAGTAAAACATGACATGCCCCGTTACAGACTTTTTTGCCAGTGTTTTCCCTAATCTCTACTTTGAAACCTTAGATCAATTAATCATCAATCGATTTCTTGATCTTCGTTACGTTCGACATCTAAGTCTAAACCGAGTTTCATCTCTCCTTGAGACGACGACGTATCGAGCTCACATGCGCGACCCCACCTCCTCCTAGAAATCATAAACGTCCAAAACCCTAACCCCCAAAACCCCCCACGCTTCCCCCACCACCGTCTTCCTTTCCCTGTGCTTCTCGTGTCGATCCATGGCGTCGTTGAGCGGCAGGTTGAAGGAGCTCCTGAAGAAGTACGGCAAGGTGGCGCTCGGCGTCCACTTCTCCGTCTCCGCCGTCTCCATCTCCGGCCTCTACGTCGCCATCAGGAGCAACGCCGACGTCGAGTCCCTCTTCGCCAAGCTCCACCTGCCCGGCGTCTCCACCGCGGAACAGAACCCTTCGTCGTCGCCGAGCGATGAATTCGCGGCGGACGAGGGCTCGGGCAAGTACGGCGACGACCGGCTCCGGGCGGGCACGATCGGGGTGGGGGAGGAGGGGGAGGAGGAGGCTGCGAAGAAGCGTAACCGGACGGCCCAGCTCGCCGCCTCCACCGGCGGCGCCCTGACCCTGGCCATCCTGTGCAACAAGGCGCTGTTCCCCGTCCGGGCCCCGATCACGATCATGCTCACGCCGCCCCTGGCCAAGTTTTTGGCCAGGAGGAAGATCATCAAGGGCAATGTAAGATAGAGATCGATGCTCCTGGCAATTTAAATTTATGGTTGATCATGGAATGTGTTGGTCGGCAAGGAGGAGGGAGGGAGAGAGAAGGGAGAGATGTATTTGTAAGTTATCAAAAGAGACGCATGGCTGAATAAGAAAAAACTCGATTTTGTGGAGATTACTAGCTGGAAAGAGCTGTGATCGGTTTTACGATTGAATCTTTTTTCGGTTTGGGTTCAATTATACTCCTCCATTGTTGGAATAGATGTTGTTAATCAGTCTTAACTGGTGATGTAGCTTGCGAGCGCCGAGTGTTTGGAATAGATCGGAAAGGTGGGTCCTTATCTTTACTGTTGTCATTTTGACTGAGTCCCGGTTAAAAATTTCTGAGGTTCATATTCACTGATTTGCATATCTGGTGCTGCGTATATAGTTGTGGTGAATGGTGTGTTGTTGGATGGCGATTGAGTCTTCAATGCTGTGATGGGTATCATGCATCATTGAAGCTCAGAGAGATGGATTAGTTCGAACTTAGATTCTCTAATCGATGAGCAAGGAAGCTGTACGAGTTGGCGGAGTGGCATTGGATATAGATCTTGATTGAATAGAAAACTTTAAGCTAAGTCATTTGCATCTGACTAGGTGCCTCTTGGAGTCATCTGCTGTTGTTCTGTTTTGACTTGGAAATGTCAGCAGGCAGAGAGAAGATTACAAAAGAGGCAAGAAGGTAGAGAGCGATCCAAGTGTGCTTGACAAAGGGTTTGTTTATATACAAGAATCACATTGTAGGCCTTGCTAATTGTGATTCAACATAGATTCTACGTGTTGGAACCAGGTGTATTTGGGTGCAGCTTTCTGATGGCTGGTGCTTCATGGTGATAAGAAATTAACGAAAGCGTAAGATGATGAATTTGGTTGAGGAGGTCGGCAGTAGTTATGGAAGTTAATAAGTCACCAACATGAAACCCTATTTTTCTTTGAAATCTCATCTCAGCCTTTGGTGGCAGTCAGGGCAGAGAGGGATTGCCTTCCAGAATACCATTTGCCTGGACTAGTTCTCAAGCATCGAGTTTGACCTCGGAGTACCTCAGTCCCTTAATAAATAGTCAATTAAATAATTTGTGCCGCGAGATTCTGGTGATAGAATCCATATTAGGGGTCATGATTCGTAGAGTTGACATCATGTCAAGTTATTCACTCGTCAGCTTGCATTTATTGCCAGTATATTTTCTTTTTTTCGCTTGTCTTTACTTATTGTTCAATCCAGAGTCCTTTGTGCCTGCATGCCTTCTGCTTCATATGTTATTTATCATCTCTTTGCTTCTGAGAATGGCCAGTTAGGGTACATTGACCTCTCCCTCCAATTTGCTTTTCCTTGTAACGAAAGGACACGCCTCTGCTTTCTGCGCCGTTTCTTTTGTTCCCTGTATGGTAGCAACCTTGCCGAAACAATTGGAAGTCCTCATATATTCATCTAGAGAGTACATCTGTATGGGACATTCATCCTTCTGATCACTTATATACCTTGCTATGCATATCTTCACATCCATCATCTCCCATTTGGCTCTTGCTGAGCTTCCCTCACTCAATATAATCCTTTTTTCGAATAGTTCACTTACCAAGGGCCAGCTTGAAAAATTCTCTCTTGGAAAAGTCTCTCTTTCCCGTCGCTCTGCTCTACCCGATCTCGTAAGATATGGCAAAATACCTCCTTTTTGTACAATTTTCACTAGTTACATGCCTGGCTTTGGCCAAGGGCTGGTGCTGTAGGATATCTAATGGATCATGACTGGTTTTTTCTTGTTCAACCCAGCACAAGTTTTGTCTGAGCTGATTTCCATCTCTGTGTTCCTTTGTTGCTCAATCTGGCTAAACTAATCAGTGTCGACTCTCAATAAGTAGCGGTTTATATTCCGTCTGCTGTTGAGGCTGGAAACTGGATAATCAACCTCTGTAGATGAACGGCGTCAATGGAGGTTCTCAAGGCAATGGCCATCTCGGTACTACAATTCTGCAGTCTTACATATCTGCAGACCGGTCTTTTTTCTTCCTTTAAGAAGCCGTTCATCAACTTGAATATACGACTGAAAAATCATAAAAGGGAGACATTCAAAGAATAAACCGAGTCTCATTGTACGGGAAGACCTCGAAAGCCGGAGACTCTCTTTTGATAAGCTGTATGGATTGTACAGACTCTTCCTCTTGTACAAAAGAGGCTTCGATACATTTCACAGGACGGATCTTCACGTTTCATGCTTGGCAGAGGGGAAAACGAAAAGCTGGCCTTCATCTTCGACAATATAACATGAACTGCTACGATGTTTGTCCGAAAGCATGAAGTTAGGATATGCAAAACCCTAGGGTGTCCAAAAGAATCAGAACTGCCCAAACTGGACAAAATTGGACCGAATTAACTGGTTCTGGGCGATTCCCATGAGAATTGGTCTAATACCTCAATTCCAATTTGTTGGAACCTAAGTCTCAATCCGATTCCCGATTTCAAGTCTGACATCATCCACCCGAACCAAATCGGTATATAATTTTATGCTTCCATTCAAAGCCCTGATTCCTAGAAGCTTGGTCACCCGCTACCTTCGTTGTCAAGGGAAACAAAGAACAAAGACAAAAGTTCCCCCAATGAAACAAGTCCCAACTTATATGTTATGTAAAAGCCCATGATCAACCCAGGGTCATGAAATGGGCCCATCATGAATAAAACTTCTCTCAAAGGGCTAGGCCCAAAATCTTAAAGTCCGGGAAACTATAGATACTCGATGCCGGCGCTGACCTATCTAGCCTTCTCTCCTTTACACTCTACTCTCTAGTCTTATTCTAACCTGAGTATTAGCAGATCCTCGGCGGCTATAGCCCGGAGACTCTCTTTCCTTGTCGTGCACGGGTGCACGGCGCACGGTGCTCGAGGTCCACCATCGCCGGGCTGAGGACCCACCAGACTCACGCATAATGGATTTGAACATGGCACGCAGTCAACAACAAGTGTCTGCGGTTGCATACGCTGCATGCTCCTCTCCAAAATGAAATGAATTGTCTTCGAATTTTTAAGCAACACAAAAATGGGAGGGCAATTTTCATCCATGGTCCCTAGACGTTATTTGATTTCACGATCCGGTCGCTGAACTTCAATTTTCAATCTCCCGATGCACTGAGCCTTTGTTTCTTCGCAGTTGATGCACTTTGGCCGGAATATGGCCAATCATCCAGTGTAATACAGACGTTGCCAACACATGGCCAATTTTCCGGGTCATCGCCTCCTATTCGCCCCAACACAAGCATTTCGCCCGAAAATTCATCGGACTCCGGTCAAAGCACATGGTTGAAGAAAAACAAAGGTTCGACGCATCGGGCGACTGCAATTAATAACTAGTATGTATGCCGTCGCCTGCCTGGTTAATAGATTAAATGGAAACAAATTAAGTAACAAGGAGACTGTTCTTTTCTAGAGTCAATTCTGACGTTGAGCTTTAGGTCGATGGCGATCACCCTTTGGCACGAGAATGGTTTCGCGTCTACATTCATCTTTGACCACATTACAGTGAGCTCAATAATATGGACATCACTGTCGAAGACGTCAACGACGGTGCCTTTGATCAAAGAAGAACATGAAACATGTTCCGAGCTCGTGCTTGGGGTGACGACATCAGTGGAAAATTGCATGACTAGTTCACACGGTTTTCTCTAAACGGCAACCGGTGAGCAATAATTGAGCTACGCTCGCACGAACTTAGGACTTATTTGATAACGAAAGTGAGGTCGCTTAGTAGCCTTAATGGACATTAACTTATAAAGAGATCCGATTGGTGAGTAAAAGAAGATTTACATAATCCATTCAATAAATGGATAAATAAAACAATTGATGACAACTAGAATCTTGCTAAATGCGCCTGCTAACACCTACCAATAATAATCATTATCCTAAGCTCCGTTAAGAAATTAATCATAATTAGGCTGTTGATTTTCAATTATTATCAAACAACCTTTTATTTTTTATTTTCAATATTCAAAGATGAACATCACTTTTCTCAAATGACCCTTTTGCGAAACTTGTCGTGCCCTTCTTTTTAATGAGGACAAATTGTTGTATCCACCTCACATGTATACCTCATACATGATTAGATACGCTTTCGTTTGATTTCGTCCCCACTGAGCAAATGATCGTGAAACTTTATCATAAATAATTTAACTGAGCACTTACCATGGTGATCAAGATGACGGATGGAATCTTGGGAACCCTAATAAACCGCATATCCGATCTAACTTCCTTTTCTTCTTTATTAGATACGAGGGAGTACACGACTTTGGTTTGGTCTTATCTTCCAACATAGAAAGCGTGCATTATTCAATTGTATTTTTGATAAAAAGTAGCATATAATTTTCTTCCTCCTTTTCACTGGGGAGAGGTGGGATCTGGGGACGATTACTCTGACCAATCGAACGAGCATGCATTACAATAGTGGGGACGAAACGCGACGTTTTAGGGACGGCCAAAGGTTGGAGGCTGATGAAACGGTCCTTGCTCTAATCCAATGTATGATAATTTCTAGGGAAACAATAATATCTAAGAACTTTTTTATTAACCAGGGAAAGTTGCTTTGGACGGTCGTGCGATTTTAATATCTTTGGGCCCCCGAGATGTTAGATAAAAGAAATTGTCCAGAGAACATCTTGCGAGTGGGTGTCAGTTTTATTTTTATTTTTACTAAATCGGTCATATCTAAATGCATAATTGCATATATAATATACATGTATCCATGTATGTAACTTTTTATCCATTATGGCGAGGACAGTTGCCCATTTTCCCGCATTGAAGAGCGATTTCATTTGATTCGCCAATCACTTTTTCAAATTGAGTAAGGGGTTAGCTTTTTCATCATATAACCTAACTCGCATAATCACCAATAAAGAGATTCCCCATTTATACCTTGCATCGTATTTGGACCAATCAAAGCTTTCCAATCACCCGCATCATCAAACATCAATTACCAAGTGAATGGTGTAACATCGTGCTTGGACCGCCTCCTTGAGTTTTATATCTCGTGTTTTATCCAGCTCATCGGATCAGTAAGGCACATCATGCGTCCTTGATGACCATATTAAAGTGGGTTTCATTAAGTGAATTTATAGTCTAAAAAGTGGCTTTGTTATGATGACCTAAAATCAATACAAGACATAAAGTTAACATATCTTTCCCAAAAGAATCGAATAATTTAGTATAAGGAGGGAGGGAGAGAATTTCTACATCAAAAATACAATGATAACATATGTGGAGGGATAAAAATGAAAGAAGATGAATCTAACCGGAAAAATTATCCAATCGGTTCTAGACCCTTTGCATGGATGTTAATAAAATTTTAAAATTTTTTTAATAAATTTTGCCAATTTAATCCTAAAAATCATTAGCATCCATGTAATAGGTTTATAATTCATTAAACAATTTCTCCGGAGCTAACTAGTAACCTAAATGGTGGAGGACGACGCTCAAAACCCTTTTGTCAAATTGATGTGATATTGACCTAAAACTGTCCAAAATAGATTCCAAATGGAAGATGGACCCAATCCTCACTTCATCATGCCATTATACAGAACTTGACTTGTAGGCTTTCATTGCCCTGCATGAAGCGTCCGCCCAATGTCATTATAATACCTTTTTCTTTCTAAATGGTTCTTTTTAACGATAGTTTAAACTTTAATTAGGTATTGCTTAGAGGATGATGCCATTATGCAAATTTTGACTTGTGGACTTTATGATCTTGAATGAAGCATTCGTCCAATGTCATTCCTACAAGTTATAGAAAGAAGGAGGGGTTTTATCCACTCGCTTTCTCTTTCTTAATGATGTTGCAACGACAGTTTTAACTTTAGTTAGGTATTAATCGGCCTCTCCATTGACTTTCAACTCTTCTCCCCTCCATAATTAGGAAAAAGTAAGGTTAT
The DNA here is from genome assembly GCA_014182715.1 of Eucalyptus cloeziana. Classification (NCBI taxonomy): domain Eukaryota; kingdom Viridiplantae; phylum Streptophyta; class Magnoliopsida; order Myrtales; family Myrtaceae; genus Eucalyptus; species Eucalyptus cloeziana. The sequence goes on from CM024640.1 coordinate 20,922,554, forward strand.
TTAATGAAAAAGGTTACTGGAAGGTTTTAAATACCATAGGCGTGGTAATTGCTGGTTTTCGTTGCTTACCACCCGCCTTCTTTTTTCTTTTTAATCTTTCCTCCTTTTACTTTACTTTTTTCCTTATGACGTGTGCTTTGGGATGAGGTGTTCACAAGTTTGAGAGATTCATATTGTTTGGAGAGTTTGAATGATCAGTTGAATTTTTGTGCTCATCTTGTGTTATTTATCAAGATTCTATCGCTCGATCTTCATGATTTGTTAATAATTTTTATTCGAGTTCGTTTCGTAAAAAACTTTTATTTTGTGATCATCTTGTGTTATTTGTTGAGATTCCATTACTCGATCTTCGTGTTAATAATTTTTCTCATCTCGTGTTGTTTGTCAAGATTCTTTCACTCGATTTTTGTGATTTGTTAGTAACTTTTATTCGAGTTCATTATGTAAAAAAAAAAAAAATCTTTTAGTTTGTGCTCATCTCGTGTATTTGTCAAGATTCTATTACTCGATCTTCGTGATTTTTTAGTAATTTTTATTCGAGTTCATTTCATAAAAAACGTTTATGTTTTCTTTAGCTTAGGAAAAATGTAATTAAACGGGAACAAAGTACACCCATCATGAAAATCTATGGAAAACCGACGTAACCAGATTTGAAATTATTAAAATGTTCACAACACTCGTTATGAATTACAAGCTTAATTCCAACGCTAAAAAATCAAAATCGAAACAGTGTTTCGGCATAACTTGAGCGTGTCTTCTTCGTACAAGTTCTTTCTATGTGCACTCCTGGGACCTTGACGATTACCAGAATTCATGTGCGATCCCTCCTTATTGCTCCACGTTTCCGTGATTTCTTCACCAGCATCTAATGATTCTAAGCCATTCGGCCCATACATGCATCTTCACCCCTTTCCTCCTTCCTTCCATAATTTACCAAACAAGTGAATTTGGGAGGACCCGATGCCTTTGTTTTTACCACATAAAGCTGTGACATCAAAGAGGACCCACTCTGGGGTTCATTGCATCTTGGCATGTCCTTATCGAATCTGAGATTCAATTCATTGCGATGCTTCACGTCAATGGAATTCGACCACTCACCTCACGCAAAATGATGAGCACTCCACATCCAAGGCTCACGTTACACCTCAACAGCAAAGATAAGAGGGTCTTGCATTTTTCACATGAAGTTGGATTCTCTATGTGGAAGCATGAAGCCCTAAATATCGTAAGATCGATTTATAAAATCAATTTACTAAGTGATGTGATAAATTATAAGTGACTTTTCAAATAAGAGAACTATATAAAGCGTTTAAGTTAAGTAAACCTAAAATCATTTTCTTCTAAATAATACATATCAAACCTAATCGATGACTTGATTTGTCGATAAGACCTTTGATTCTAACAAGCAGAAATATCGTAAGACCTTTTATCTTTAGTCTTGCTAAGGAAAACCCTTTCGGGCTCTCCATCTGTCAATCATTTTCTACAATTATTGATGTACCATCGTGCACTTGATAAGTACAAATAATTCATAATCATTCACCACATTGTTGTCCTGAATTGAATGCAGTGGGGATCGTGCAACTGACCTGTGCTGCTCCAAATGTTAAATCAAGACTAAGTTCAATGGTTTCATATTCTCGCTTTGGGATGATGGTCTTGAGGGGTTCCATCCAAGAGATTTGATAAGCATATCTTGTAAGAGTCACGGTGGTTGAGAGAGATGAGGCATATCGGCTTGGGAAAGACACACGATGTATGTGACTTACCTTCGAGAGGTTGTCCTCGCTGGAAGTCTCCCAATCCAAATCAACTCACTATTGAAGCAAGTAGAAGATAGATTCATCTAGCATCGAACCATGACAAGTCAGGGGTCGAAATATGAAGCACACATATATGAAGTATCTCTTTGATGCAAGTTGTAATGCATAATTTTAGGGAAAAATGACATAAATTGTTAGGGGTAATCATGGTCCGAATTGGGTCGGTCCAACACTTAATCCAAAGATCAATCCGCATAGTATTGATTCTCAATTTTTGAGATCGAAGACCAATCCAGTTGAGTTTAGAATCGAGGATTAGACCGACCCTTTAGGTTCGGTCTAATTCGAGGGTTAACCCAAGATCAACTAATAATTTTTTTTTTCATTTTTTATATTCCCTAAAAAGACAAGCCTATCATTTTAAATTACATATCCATCAACACGAGTGAGCCGCAAGACAAGGGCCCGTCGTGAGGCGAGCAAACAAAGGCAAGCCATGAGATGAGCGGTGAACAACGAGCATTGCTTGCAAGTGAAAATGGTTTCTAATTAGGGCTTTATTTCCTTTTGATTTACTCAGCGACGAGCGAGGCCAGCGAAGAAAGGCGAGCGGCAAGCGTCAAGTGGCAACCAGTGCAATTGTTGGGCAGCAATTGAGGTGAGCATCAAGCATCAAGCGGCCACCAGGCCAAGCGTCGAGAGGTGAGTAGCATGAGCATTGAGCAGTGAGCGCCGAGCAGGGCAAGCGTCGCACAACGAGCAAGGCGAGGTTGAAGAGGATAAAAAAGAAAGAAGAACAAGAGTATTGGAGGAGGAGGACACCGTTTAATGCCGTTTAATGTCATTCAATGCCGTTTAATTTAAGGTTTTGCTATTTATAATAGATATAAGAACCACCGGGGGTTCGCCCCAGTGGCCACCCTTCCATGTTGGAAGGGGGAGGTGAGGGGTTCAAATCTCCACCTTCTCAGGGGGATGGGGTGGGAACGCGTAAGTTTTAAGAGCGGGTTTCGACTCCCACGCCGTGCAAGAGGCATGGCAAAAGTCTGTGAGAGAGTGTAGAATAGGAATAGAGTATGACTGACCAAAAAAAAAAAATAATAATAATAGATATAAGAATATTATATAATATATATATATATAGAGAGAGAGAGTCAAGGTTGGTCCAAGTTGAACCAATCCTAAACTTTTAGAAACGAGCACCAACCCGCACAGTGTTGATCCAGGAATTTTAGGACCAAGGATTGACCTTGTTCCCCTTAGAATTGGACCATAATCGATAGGGCTGACCTTGGACCGATGTTCACCTCTATAAATTATCCATAAACTCCTTGAACTTTTAATTTATTTAATGTAATCCCTAAACTTTACCGTAATATGTGATATTGTCCATAAACTATATGAAAATCTTCAATATTATCCCTAAATTTGAATAAATGAAATGACGATATTGAGCATTTTCATATAGTTCAATGACTAAATTGAACATATACTAAAAAGTTTAAGGATTACATTGAGTAAATTAAAAATTCAGAGACCACCTTATATATTGGAGTACAGTTCATAAATCCCATCGAACAAGTTAAAAGTTTAAGAGCCATAATAAATGTTAGGTCAAAATTTTAAAGTTCATATGTATCATTATTTCTAACTTTAACCAGTCGAATCTTTACAAGCCAATTTATCTAATCGACAAGACTTCTCATTGCTTAAGTGACTCGATGCCGTCATTGTTCTTGACTTTTCGTCTTTTTCATGGAGCGTTAACAATCTGAGCCTCCCATGGATCCTAATCGATCTCATCGAATCAAGTCGGCCTTTTGTCCTTCACCCCCTGGCGATGCTCCAAACAAGAACCCTAGAATCAACGACCACACTTGTTGAAGCATCAAGTCGCGATGTTCGAGAATGGCGTCACCGCCATCGCTTGCAAGCTGTTCTGGTTCTCTCATTTAAATGTAGGGCTCTATCATCCACTTTCCACAGGGCAAGTGCCAGTAGGTTCGGAGCCAAATTCTCTCTGCGTTCACGTGGGTTTCGCACGGCTCCTGGGACGTCCATTCAACCCCATCTAATAAGTGGGACACTCGCCAAATCCCAATCTTAGAACTCAGAGATCTCTCGAAAATATTTAGGTAAAGGGACATTTCAATGGTGATTTATCTATGTCTTATCGGTTGCCCTTTTCAAAATAATTGAATCCCGTGTAATAGTGCCCCGCTATAGTTTATAGAAACTTCACAAAATGTAAGTATTCGAGAGATTATGTCGCGAAAAGTCGATAGGGTTACACAAAGATGAGCTTCGACCAATCATATTTTATAAATAATAACCAAATTGGACTGTCGTGAAATGCAGAAATTTAATTTGTTCTGTAGGTACATCTTGGATGGAGCTTGGATCCCACCAATTAATTGGAGAGGACAAAGTCGGTTCATTGGTAGCTTTTCATAGGAAATAGCCAAAAGGATGGGACATGACCGGTGACCCAAGTGGACATGCAGGAGCATGGGCAGAATTCTTTTGTAAGTCCTCGTCCTTACATGAAACGTATGGCAGATGAAGCTCCTCATAGCGAGGGAAAATTTTGGTTTCTTTTTAATCTCTTACAATTCGCAACGTTTGTGAACCCATGATTGATTTGATTTACTCTGACAATAATGATTAGGTTCGTACGTCATCTCAATTGAAGACCTCTTCTAACTTGGGTTGTCCATCGAAATTTTGACTCTTATCTTATACATGAGACTGGAAAGTATTTATTTACTCAATAAGAAAAAGAACGTAAATTGCAGCAATAATAACATTTGTTGGTCTGTCTACGTCAACGTAAGATCTGGTGAGGCGTGCGTGAACGAAGTTATGACCAAGAGAGCATATACACCCTCGCCCAAGTGAAGCCGACCATCACTTGTGATCGATTGCTGAGATGGCTGGTGATTGGTTACTTGCAAAAAGAAAAGGTAAAGAATAAAAAGGAAAAAATTCAGAAAAATTTTCAAAAATTATCCATATTAGTGTTGTCGTGCCATGCGGGTTAACGAGTCTACGTTAGCGATTTCTAATCAACATTAGCTGGATAAATTATATTTATAAGTTGTCAAGATCATATTGAAAGGTATATAATTGAATTGATATAAATATAATAGATTTATGATATTCTTGATAATTTCCCCCCTATACATTCTAATGGCATATCAAGGAGAAAAAGACCAGCTTATCAAACAGGAGTTTAATATAGCATCATGCTTTAAAAATTATTGTCGCCATCTTTGCCAGCCACCAAAAAAGGTGAGTTCGATGTATCTCCTTTCTGATAGATGAATGAATAAGATCGCTATGACAGTTCATAATGTCATAAATGAGAATGAGATGGTCATTTCATTTTTGTCAGAGTTGACCTAATTTATGAGCGTGCATATTAGGTATAACAAAAGGGTCGGCAACATCACAAAACGGTCCAATCACCCGAGGACGACCTCGTTACCTTCGGCTGATCTTGGATTTGCAGATCGCCGGGATGGGCACATGATAAGAACGAGGGGAGCTCATGGCAACTTCGGTCGTTGTGCTCGGCTGCTTCTGTTCCTTCTCGTTGATGACAAGGTACTTGTGGAGATGAAACGAGGTGCATGGACATTCTAGAAGCTGAGTCTAATAGTTTGTTCCATCCCTACACGTGCAGCGGGTTCCGTTGGTATAACTATGGTTCCGTTTAAACTAGATGAGGCAACTTCCTCGAGACAAAGCTAAACCAACTTTTTCCGTAATCGCCATCGCCACAGAAAAGAGACAATTTTTATTAATTGATGTTCAGATAGGCATTCTGCCATCTTGGCAGTTGAGTGATGTGATTGATCGAATCACAAGCATGTTCGAAATCTTGTGTATATCCTGTATATAATTGCCATTATATCTAGATTCATGATGTAGAGTCTTTCTACAATAGTTTGAGGTTAATATGTATGATCAATGTTGCTTGTATTATGTGTAAAATTTTGTCAAACCACTATTGACCGCTTTAAAAATTTATGTTGTTAGATAAAAACGTGATCTACTGTTTAAATATTCTAACACACTCTCTCGTGTGTAGGCTAGACTTTGGCCTAAGATTAAACATGAAAATATATAATAAGAGAGGCAAATAAGGGGCCTTGAAAAATTTAAACTCAGGACAACTCACTCTAATGTTGTCTTAATTTGAAAGTCGGAGAGAAGGTTATGACATGGTGTTTATGGAGGCTTGACGCAATTAGGGTTGTGTGATATATATTTATAAAAGTAATTAATTATTATCAAGAATCTAGATTGAAATATATTAATATAAGGGTCCCAATCATACATATTCATTACATATTTATATTATGTATTTCAACAGATTAAAAAATCTAAGATTTCTTATCACTCACTAACTTGTTATCAAAGCAATCATCAAAGAATTCGAAACCACACAAGAACCAAAATGTCACTATGGTGGAATATTCCCGAGATGGCTTGTTGATTGTGACAGGAAAAGTCACCACATCGTCTTCCGAAGGCATGATAATGCTTTTGGACCGTCCATCCGCCTTCACTTCTGGATTTGAAACAGCTAAAGAAGTTTCGGACCTGCTTGCTCGCGGCGTCCTCTTAGTGATCTTGCTTACCGGCATCAACGCTATGCCACGACCAAAGGATGGATTAGATACTGGACAATATGTTGCTGAAACGTGCTCGACTGACGATCTCTGACCTGGCGGGGGAATCCGACAATGAGCTATTATGCACCATTCCCGTTGAGATCTCCTATGTCTTATTCACTTTCTCATGGCGTTGTCCGATGACTTCAGTTGGAACATCGCTTCTTCTTCATATTCCTTGCCCCCCTTTGGAGGTAGAAGTTGATAAACGTACTGAGTATAATGGACTTTTCAGTTTTGACCCAAGAAAATCAAATGTTTTTTCTTGTCAACCCTTCCTCTCTTACTTCACAGTGCCAGTAAAACATTCAATTGTGGTCAGTTACAAAAGCTGCAAATCTTGTCCCAATGGTATATCTTTTTGTTTTGTCAAATTGTCCCTCCGTAGAGAGGACAGACATGCAAAATCGAGTGATATAACAGACCTCATGGTGCCAAATAATGTCGCATTTTCTATAATTTGAGTGTTGAAATCTCGAGTGCGATGACCCATCACATTGTTTGCTCAATGTCATATGTGGTTTTTTAGTAACATAAGTGGCTGATGTCACTTGAATGACCGAATTTTAGATGTTTTGATACTTAATCTATCGCTTGAAAAATTATAGCATCAAAGTGAGGGTGGTACAATCTTTTCATGTGATTATTGTCATGTCCAATAATTTTCTTGTTATGTTTCTATTTTTGAATTTGCCATGCCATGTTATATGTGTGATGGGAAAAATGTCAAAGAAATCCTAAACATATTGCATTAACACCAATTTAGTCTTAAACCTTCTGACTTGGTGCTAATTTAGTCATAAATCTTTTAATGGTGTCAATTTAGCCTTAAACCTTTTGAACTAATGCCAATTTAGCCCTAAATATTTTGATTTGATGACAATTTAGTCCTTTTGATTGATTTTGGCTAAAAATTGCTGACGTGAACGTCGACCAATTTACATGGCACTATCAGAGCTAATATGGATAATTTTTTATAATATTTTAATAATATATTTTTATTTTATTTTATGTTTTATGTTTTATGTTTTCTTTCCCTTTTTTTTTTTTTTCTCCTTTCTTTTTTTCTTCCTTTAGGCGATGATCGGCCACAAGTGCTGGCTGGGCAAGCTAGCCTAGCCTAGCTAGGGTGAGGTCAAGCCCCAATGAGGGTTAGCCTTGCCAAAGGCAAGGCAATCTCGCTAGGTCATCTTCACTCGATCAACGGGAAGGTCGGCAAGGGCTCCCTTTGCCGACCTTCCCGTTGACTTCTGCATTTCTTTTTTAAATTTCCGATGACTCATATCGGATTTAACACTTAAGTAATTGTTTTTCTAAAAAAAGTAGCATTCAAGTGATCTGACAAAATTTTTTTGACATTAAAGTAAGTGTCATACATAATTTTTAGCACTTCTAATGTCCTTCTTCCTATGCAATAAGAATCATTGATTCCATAAGTCTATCTAAACACTTTATTCTACAAAAATTCTTCAAGACTTACTTCCTCATCTTGATCCTTGGAAATCTGTTTCATACTCGCCCTCTTCTAACAAGCCCTTGCGGAAAAGCTAATGTATATAATAGTTTGATCTTCTCCCAGCATTGTCTTCTCAAAAGCCTCTTAGAATTTCTTGCGACCCAGGCGATTCAAAAACTTATTCCACAACTCTATTTCCTTTTATAATACCACCTCGAGTTCAAGGTTCAAAAATATTCTAAAACTAATTGAATTAGTTCATGTTCTCTCTGGTGTCCTCTTGCGATGCCTCAGATCATTTGCATGTGAGATTGGCAGTATAAATACTGAGTATATTTGACATGGTTGGATTTAAGTCAAGGTTTATTTAAGGTTTGAGTTTTTGCAGATTTACGGTGAGGCCTGTAAGCAGGATCTTACATAGTTTGTAACCTTGTCAAATATAATTAAATGAAAGGCGAAAAAAAATTTAAATGGAATATTCATCTGAGAGATTAGGAGCTATTTAAACTGAGCCTAAGTTCAATTTAGCATTGTTTTCTAAAATAAATTTTGCTCGCAACTTGGCTGAAGCTCAAGTTAAGCTAGCTCGAGCTTGGTCCGCAGATTCTGAAGTGTGATATGACTTCGACATGGAGAGAATCAACTACCATAGGCAGGGCTCATCAGATACTGATAGTAGAGCCAAGAAGAGAGAGAGACATCGGCCATTTGGTGTGACCATAGTAAGCCTATCTCCGCACTAGTGGTGGACAACCGAGAAAATTATCCAAAAAATCTTAAACATGTTATACTTTTATAAATTCAATCATAAATCTTTAAATTTTACTAATTTAGACCTAAACATTTTCACCATTGCCAATTAAGGCCATCCGACTACTTTTGGCCTTAATCACTAACTTGGATGCTAACCATCCTACGTGGCACGCCTGGTATTTACATAGATAATTTTAAGTAATATTATTATAATTTTATTTTCTTTGTTCTTCTTTGTTTTCCTTCCATTCTTCCTCCTCTAGCTGATAATCGGGTCTCAGTGGCCAACTAAAGGTGAGCATCGGTGAGGTCAACCTTGCTAACCTCTGACAAAGCTTGCTCAAACCCCCCACCAGACCAGCTTCTAGCAAGACTCACCTACGGCTCGTGATGTCAACTTTGCCTACAGGAGGAAGAAAGGGAAAAAAAATAAAAAAAAAAAATAAATAAATAATTTGAAAATATTAAAATGTTATTAGAAAATTTTCGTGTCACATAAAATGATTGGTGTCAACGTCGATAATTTCTAAGTAAAATTAGTCGAATAAATTCAATTAAGAAAATACGAAAATTAAAAGATTTAGGATTGAGATGACAAAAGTGTAATAAATTTAAGATTGTTTGAATAATTTTCTTGTCTATAACTTGATAGATGCTCGCCGCCATGGTGAGCGTCGCTTGGCCATCATTCCACCATGGTCGTCCCTCTCTCTCTATATAGCTCAATCGGCTGGGCTTGGCAGCGTGACCACCTCGCGATGGTCGAGGTTTCCGAGAAGCAACGACCAATAACATCATCGTCACTCGTTCGCTCCTCTTTTATTTGTGCTGGTGGAGAACTTAGATTTGTGACGATTAACACCATAATGATTGTCGTAAGATATGCGTGATGTTTGCCGTCATGAAGGTCACATAGTTGTTCTAAGTTTCTTGAATGTTATTTTTATTTAATTTTTTTCTTATCATATTTTATATTTATTATTATTCTTTTGAATTATTCATTTGATCAATTATGTCTATGTCCAATTTTATATTAAGTAGTTTGAGGTGAAAACGTTGGAGGGATATTATTTATCTCATCTTATCATCCTATCCTACTCAGGACATAATTATTAATAAACGATTTTTCTCATGACATGTATGATCATTGTTTTGACAATCGAAATGTCCTTAATAAAGTATGCTAACTTATTTGAATTTCTTCTCTAGGACCTTTTCCTACACTTCTTTTATTTGATAAGAGATCTCCACACTCAACTTTACACAAGATGGGATACCCCCAAAAGAAAAAAAAAAGGGATAAACAAACAAGAACGTCTAATGGACTTTTATTACATCTTGTCATATCCTGTCATATCTTATCTTATCATGTAATCTAGAGATTACAAGCAATCTTACGATTCTAATCACCTACTCGAGTATTGGCTCATGTCAGTATCAAAATAACGGCAGGACTAGGATTTACTGCAGAATTATCAAAATCCATGATAAATCCCAAAGTTGTCTTGTCGAACTCTTCCTAAATAAACATTTTCTCCTCCCTCTATACTTTTTGACCTTAGTGGAGGGCCGAAAATTTTCACATTCTTCGGTATTGAGTGAAGTCTAGATAACATCATTGACTCTATCTATCCACGGATTCTCTCTCAGCTCTTGCTCCTCCTCCTCCTCCCCCTCCTCCACCATCACCATAGTTGGCTTGGCGTGGAGCCCATAGCTTGATCTGCTGTCTCGTCTACTCACTTGCCTCTCTCCATTCCCATGACCTGAAGTCCATCGTGGGCTTGGCTGCTTGGGTTCTTGGAGCACGGTTGGTTCTCTTCGTTGCCTTCTTTTATACTTTCCTCGCTATACTCTGTCTCTCTCTCTCTCTCTCTCTCTCTGGAGGAGCAAATACCAAGAAGCCATATCCATTTTCTCTCTCTTGTTTTTGGTGGATCTGCAAGATCTGGGCTCCCCATGATCTCCTCTCCCGTCTTTCCTTCTCTGGAGTGGCTTTTGATGGACCGATGAATTCTGGGTATGTTGTGTTTCTGCTTCCTTCCTTGTTTTCGTCTTTCTGCCCTTTTCTTGGCACTGCTTGGAAAACTAGGGAGCTGGGAAGATGATGATGATCGGTATTCGTTCTTGGAGATTTCTGAATCAGTGGGGGTTCTTGTTTTCTTCGTTTCCCCTGTCTAGAGGGTCAAGACCTTCTGGATTTCCTAGAGGCTGACGAAACTCTTCCCCAGCTAGAAAATGCGACTTTGACTTCTGCATTTCTTTTTCTCATTTTTTTTCTTTTGTCAAAACCTGACCTCTTTTTTCTTTTCCTCCTATGGGGTTTCAGTTGATTCCCTTTTTCCTTCTTTCGTCCCTTAACTGCTGTTCTTGTCACGCTTTCGTCTTTGACGGAGGGAATGAGGCGTGTCTTCCCGGTTGTGATTTCTTCTATGTTCGCTTAATCTGCAGCTGCAGCTGAAATGGAAGCAAAAATATCCAATCTTGGACTTTTCTTTGACGTCTCAAGCTAAAATTTCTCAATTGATGACCTAGTTTGATTGCATTGCTGACTTTGTTGTGCGCTTGCAGTTCATATGCCTTGTGTTGGGGTGGGCTGTAGAATCTTTTAAGTTACTTTGAGCTCCAGTAGATTATGGCTATGAGAATTTTACGAATACTTAGTCAAAAGAGGGTCTGCAATCGATCTGTTCAATTTGATATCACCTGATTTCACCTTAATTTGTAATCCAATCATTTGCTTAGGGGAAGCGCCATAAACACTCCTCACTTTTGATTCAAGGACCACTTAGCTCAATCTTTGTAAAATATCATTCACACACCTCTAAGCATACCTCTATCTTCTCTAAAATCCAAGAGTGCAGGTATAATGAAAGGTGAGGTCTGTTGTTGGTATTATCCCTTTTGTTTATGACTATGATGACATGGTTGCTATGCTACTCTTGCAGTGTGAATTCATTGACGTGATCAGAACTTGGAAATAAGAGGAACCTTTGATGCTTAAAGAGTGGGAAACTAGTCTTGCTAGATGTGCAGAATCTGGGGAGGTTGTTGGGTGACATGAGGGATGTTATCTGGGTTGATGAACTTTCTGAGGTCCTGTTTCCGGCCGAGGTCAGACCGATATGTTCATGCCGGTTCAGACTCTGGAGGCCGCCAAGATGGGCTGTTGTGGTACAAAGACTTGGGGCAACACCTAGTTGGTGAGTTCTCAATGGCCGTTGTCCAGGCCAATGCTTTGATAGAGGATCATAGCCAGATTGAGTCGGGGTGTTTGAGCTTGCATGAGTCCGGACCTTATGGTACTTTTGTCGGTATATATGATGGACACGGCGGACCCGAGACATCGCGCTATGTTGTTGATAACCTCTTTCAACATCTCAAGAGTATGTCCTTTAACTCTACTGGACTTTTCATTTGATGTCTCCTCTAGCTGTTCATTTCTCCAATGTGGACACCATTGAGCTTAGAAAAGCCAATAGGTTGATCATTCTCTGTAGTTGTTCACCCAGCAGTCACCTGTTAAGACTAGAGGATTCCTATGCATGACCTAATTGGCCAGAAAATAAGCATGACATAGTCATTAAATGCTGCGTCCAGCCATTTGCATATGCAGCCAAAAGCTTCTTTGCCCTTCAGCTCTTGTTGGTGCATTCAGATGCTAAGTAAAATCTATCGAGTTTCATACTCCTAAATCTGGTAGCAATAAGAATTGGTCTAGTTCACTGAACTTAAAAAATCCAGATAGGTGTTTTGTGAAATCTTAATGTCCCTAATGGGCGCTTTAGTAAATCGTTTTGTTTTGTTTTTTTTTAATTTTTTGGGTTGAAAGTGCATGAGTGAATTCAACATGTGAGTTCCTGCATGTTTCATATTGACCTTCCAGCACTGGGTACTGATTTGTGTGTCAATACAACTTCCAGTGTCTACATCAGAGAATCAATCTCTGTCTGTTGATGTGATACGGAAGGCGTACCAAGCCACCGAAGAGGGTTTTCTTTCGATAGTCACCCAGTTATGGCCAACAAGACCACAGATTGCAGCAGTTGGATCTTGCTGCCTTACTAGTATAATTTCTGGTGGAACACTTTACATTGCAAACCTTGGTGATTCACGAGCTGTTCTCGGGAGAGCTGTCAAGGCAACTGGGGAGGTTTTAGCTATCCAGCTGTCAACAGAGCACAATGCTTGCATAGAGTCCATAAGACAGGAACTCCATTCAACGCATCCTGATGACCCACAGATCGTTGTTTTAAAGCATAACGTATGGCGTGTTAAGGGCCTTATTCAGGTAATGTTTTTGCGGCATGGAACATGGTGGATTAAATTATTTTCTCAAATCCTTGAGATTTCTTGCTTTGCTGTTCAACCTCAGTGATCACATGATGTTCTTTTTTGTTTAAGTCGCCGGGATCTTGCTCTGCATCACTTTTTCAATAGATTGATTGATTGTGCACACAATGAGATGGCTTCAAAAAATAAATGAATTGAATAGTGTAAGGGCTTTGGTTGATTGTCTAGCTTTCTTGCTCAATTGATCGTAGACAAAAAAGGGTCTAAAATTTTGTGATTTAATAGTTTGTGCTCAAATTTTAGTGGACTTCTATAAGTACTGATATGGCACCAATTGCAATCTTGGATTATAATTGCCTGCCTATCAGGCTTACAAGTGAGGTGCCTTGATAAACCCATCTTGGCCTTAAATATGAAGCAAATCTACTACAAACACATGCTTACTAGAGTCCCATTTCTGTAGTGCTATGTATTTTTGTTTCTTTACGCTGTGTTTGCCGCTATATAGGTATGTAAGGTGACGGATCTGAGAGTTTGATACAACTGCCGTGCTGCTTGTTTGCAGATCTCACGATCTATTGGTGATGTGTACTTGAAGAAGCCTGAATTTAACAGAGAACCTTTATATGCAAAGTTTCGCCTTCGTGAACCTTTCAAAAGACCAATATTAAGTGCAGAACCATCAATTTCAGTGCACCAATTGCAATCGCATGATCGATTCATTATCTTTGCATCTGATGGACTATGGGAGCACATTGGCAACCAGGAAGCAGTTGATATTGTTCAAAATCATCCTCGCAATGTACGTATATCTGATTATCATTATATACTCATTCAGAAAGCACAGAGGAGGCTGCACATGAACTTTGTATGGACTAATTTTAATTTAGGTCCTGTTGTTCAACGAAAGTTTACCCGAGTGCTGCTAGGGTATTTTAGTGAATCTTATACTTGACATGGAAGTTTTCTCGGTTGCCTTAGCTTTACGCTCGTTATTTGACCTTTGAGAAGATTTTGCACTCAATAGAACAATTTTTTTATTTGCTTGTGGAGTTTCTTCCTAGGAATTAGAAGAAAACAATTGACAGATGAACAAACAATACAACCAGGACCAATCTTGCTACTTGCTGCTTAGGAGCTACTTAAGTCTATCAGAGAGCAAGTTAGCAAGTAGTATCTCTCATTTAGCCAAAAAGACAAAAGCTAACAGATTTCTCTTTGGCAGGGGGTTGCGAGGAGGCTTGTTAAAGCTGCTCTGCAAGAAGCGGCGAAGAAGAGAGAAATGAGGTACTCAGATTTGAAAAAGATTGACCGTGGTGTCCGTCGCCATTTCCATGATGACATTACAGTGATCGTTGTGTTTCTCGACTCCAACCTCATGAGCAGGGCAAGCTTGATAAGATCCCCCAATGTATCTGTCAGAGCAGGCGGGGTCAACTTGCGCCCTAACACATTGGCTCCATACTGCGCGAATGGTACTACTTGAAGATGCTGCTTATGATTTCTCTATGTGCTGCAATTTTTCACACATGTGAATAGGACACCAGGCAGCTTCCTTTAGTAGAAGGGGCTTGCCATTGATTCTTTAGTGTACACAGCGACGTCTTTTAACGTAGAACCGATGCTTTTAGCTTCTGGGGTGATGGAAAAAAAGGGAACGGAACTTGACCCGAAATTTCCAATGTTAATGTAGTACTAGGACAGTTGCTCTATGTACTTCCTTTACTTTTTCGCTCTCGCGCACCCTTTAGGTTTGTATATTTGCATTTTTCGTTTCTCCGAGAAAATGATTTACTATATGGAATTACTTATGTAAAGCAAGAAATTTCTAATATGTGTACCCTTTTCCTATTGGCAATCGCACCATGTAGTGGTTCTTCACGTTTTTAGGGGGGTTTTGGCTCTTGGGGAAAGCTGTACCATCAGTTTCCTCTTTGGACAAGACAATTTCCGAGATGGGAAGTGATTGAAACCGGTGCATCTCACAGTGATCTTTTCGAAACATGCATCAGGAGCACTTTGCAGTGTATAAGACTTCACATAGTCTCATTGATTGTGGCCAGTCATTGGGTTCGTGCAGAGCAAATTGGCATATGCTGCATAAGGCCAATTCATGGGTCAATGATAGCTCAGGCCACCCTGGACTGAATTGGCCGGATTGATTCGGACGCAGCACAGCACTTCGCTTTTGCTTGCGAATGGGTACAATGAGATGTGTCGGCTGTCTTGTGGAGGGGTCGAATGTGTGTCCTCACATGTATCGGGTCTACGTATTCTGGTGTTGATTTGGCCAGTTGAGTCAGGTGGGTCTCACGAATAATTAATGAGATGATTCCTCCTCCTTCCAACTCGCAACTTTGAAAGCTAGTGCTGTGGCCTCCTTTTGGGTAGAGGAAAAGGGGTCCAGATAAAAATTGGGTAGAGGAAAAAGGACGACCAACTCGAGCAACCTTCTCGGTATTAATATAGGAGTTTGATAGTCGTGACTAGGCTTGTCAAATGGTTAGATTGGGTTGAAAATGGTCTAATCTAAATTAGCTCATTTAATCCGTATTGACATATTTTCATGCAATATCTATATCCGACTAAACCCATAACACTTTTATATTCAACCCAATCTAATACCCAAATTAGAGTGAGAGCATGCGGTGAGCAAGCGTAAGATCAAGTGAGGGGAAGAGAGTGAAAAGAGGATCATAAAGATTGATTGGGTCTACATAAATTGTGAATCTATTTAACACCCATACTATTTTAGTTTTTATTATTCAAAACCCATTTATAATCCATTTATCGAATAATAACTAACTCATGTAATAACTCAACATATCAAATATGAGTTTATGATTCATTTTAACTTAACTAGTAGCGGTAGAATACTCGATTTGAGATACAACTAATTGCCATTAGAGAGCCCATCACCATCACCCCCATTGCAATGCTAGTTGGAATTGAGTTGGCGGCATCTTTCGTCTGGCGCAAGCCAAATCAATACCGCAGACGGACCAAGATTTCCTAAAACCAAAGGACGATATGGAGATTCAAACCTGGGACCCCGAAAACACATTTGACATCTCTATATCTAATCTACTGCCTCGAATCAAACATCGTTGTTATTTCTTTTTCACATGCTGCAACATAGGAAACGAAGTACTCATCTCATTCCTATTCTATTCCAGTTTACCGCATCAAACTCACGATAAGGACTGCCTCTTTTACTTTCCCTTTGTTATTATCTCAATCAGGACACGCACAAGACAATTTTGCTCCCATCAGACCTTGTGGTTGGAGTTCTAACTCTGTTATCTTTGGAATAAGGGCTGTCGAAATCTTACGATTAAGTCCTAAAATTTTCAAAAAATATAATCAAATCCTATAACTTGCCAAATTTATGAAATCAAAATCTTTCCGCGAAGTCCATCAAACGCAACTAATAGAAAATTTTGACGTAACTTTTTTTTTATTTTTTATCTCTTTCCTTCGTAGTGTTAAGGTTAACTAAAACACTAAAACAACTTTGGTTTGATCAAAATCTTTTTTTAACCTAAATTTTAATTAAATTATATTGAAATGAAAAAACCAAAAGTTTATATCATAAAAAATAAAAAATAAAAAACATTTACGTGGGAGGGCTAGGGCCAACCCTTCGGCCTATGGCTGCGGCCCTATCATTGGTGGGGTGTTGATGATGGCTGGTAACCCTTACCAACCACAAGCAAGGGCTAACATGCTCTTGCTGAGGCACTGATGCCCCATTGGAGATAGCGCAGCGGCCATAGGTGACGGGCTTAGCTCTCCTTCCGTCGTTCGTGGTTTTTCAATTTTTTGTGTTTTTTTCAAACTTTTAGCCTTTTTTTTGTTTTTTAGTTGCTTTTTTTTTTTTGGAAAAACTTTTGGATTTTTTAACCTAATTAAGATTTGGTATAAAAATTAGGATTCAGGTCAAAATGACATCATTTTGGTGCTTTAATTAAGTTTAACACAACCTAGAATGCCACATAGGAGAGAGAAAATAATGAAAAAAGTTACAACAGTATTTTCAGTTAATCAAATTCGATAGAGTTAATGGGAGGACTTTACACTTATTTGACAAGTTTTAAGACTTCATTATATTTTTTTTGAAATTTTTAAGACTCAATCGCATTTCAGGACAAATTTTAGAATTTCTACTTTACTTAGCACAACTGATTGTTTAGTTTCCGATGGCAAGTAAATCAGTTGGAATTTATGAATGAAAGGACAAATATTTCATTTTGAGCGGTTGGGCAAATGTTTCCTATTTTTAAACCAAAGTAAATATTTCTTGGTTTAACACACCTGTTAATAAAACCAGTTTTTTTTTTCCATGGCCATTTGAAAAATGCTTATTTGACTGTCCTAAATTCACTACGAACATAAGAGTCTACTTTGAGCCACAAAAAATAAATAATAATTATAAATTATTGTGGGTCCACTTCTTCCATAATTTATGACTCATAATATGCTATTTATAGTACCCTAAAGATTGTAATGCTAGCAAAATTATAGACATTTCTTCTTCTCTTCTTTTTTCCGTCTCTAAAATTCCAAAGCTATCACCATGTTTTTTGTAATGTCCCAAATTTCCATAAAATTTGAACCTCAAATGAGTCCATAAAAAAATCAATTTGATGGGCTTCTGTACATTATTCAGGCGCGGCCTTGCCAAATCCGGGCAATGTCGACCTCGCCCAGCCACGGCGAGGCTTGAGCCGACGACACTCCGATGAGGTCATTGGCCAAAAGGAAGAAAAATAAAGGGGAAGAGAAGAAGAGAAAAGAGAAGAAAAGATGAGAAAAGAAAAAAAAAGTGATTCTAGGAATTGTTTCCAGGAACAAAAAGCTACTTTTTTTTACTTCTTAATTTTGTTTCAAATCTATTCCCGAGAACTAAAAACTAGGTTTTTGTTCCCAAGAACAAAATTTTACCAAATGGATTTTTGTTCTTTTTTCATTCCGATGAATAAAAGAACAAAAATAGTTGTTCTAGGGATTATCAAACAGGGCCTAAGTTACAAAGCCCCAACTGACGAAGATTGAAGAGTGCTTGGGCCGATGGCTTCTTTACATTTTCACAACATGGATGATCATTATGTAGCTCGTTTTAGGGATAAAAGATGTAGAAACTTGTTAAGAAAGTGCGATTAAGTCATAAAATTTTCAAAATGTGTAATCAAGTCTCAAAATTTATCAGATTGGTGCAATCAAATCCGTCAGTGAAGTTCTCAAACTTGGCTAACAAAAAAAGATGACGTGATTTTATTTTTATTCTCTCCTACGTGGCGTTAAGGTTAATTAAAGCAGCAAAATGATATTGTCTTGATCAAAATCTAATTTTTTTAACCTAAATTTTAGTTAAATTATATTATAAAATTTAAACTAATATTTATTTAAAAAAAGAAGGAAAAAAAATATAGAGGAAGAGCTGGGCCAACCCTCTCACTTGCGGTCAGTGCCCCATCACCGCTAGGGCGTTGATGATGCTACAACCCTCGACTAGACTAGGAGAGGGCCGCAAACCCTCTCCTAGTCCTAGTGAGGGCCAAGACACGATCGCCAAGGCACCAATGACCTCATTGGTCATTGCCAATGCCCTAGCGGCCATAGGCTCATGCATTACAATGGGCGGAAGAATTCATCCCAAAAAGCTAGTTATTCAAGGAAGGAACCCAACCCATTATAAGCCCCAGAATATCTCCTTAGTTGTTCAATGTGAGACTTTGCCCTCATCATCCTTAGGGGTGTGCAAAAGAACCGGGATCCGCTCGGACCGCCTGGAACCGGTGGTTCTTGAGGGAACCGGTTCGATTCCCAGTTCCAATTTATGGGAACCGGTGGGTACCGGTCCGGTTCCCGGTTCCATGGGCGGATCCATCCACCCGCCCACCCGGACCGAACCAATTAATTTTTAATATTAAAAAAATTGAAATTACTAATTAACAAACCTTGTCGAATTTGCTCTCTCTCTCCATCACCACCATTTTTCAGCTTCAGCTTCATGCTCGTTAGTCGACCCACTGCCGAAAACCTTACCAAGTCCCGAGAGCCTACGGCTTTCCACGCTCCCTTCCTTCCCCATAAACTCGAAAGATCTCAACTTTGAGGTTCCCTAGCTCACCATTCTCCATCGACGCTGCAAAGCTCTGTCGCTTCCCAGTGAAACGGCACGGAAGGGAGCTGCAAAACAGTAGAGAAGAAACCCTAAAACACCGCCTTCGCCCCTCCAAATCCAAGTACCAGAACCCTCCCAAGTACCCATCTTTCTTCCATCCGCACGCACGCGAAGTAGCAGGGTTGCAGGAGGAGGAGAAGAAAAAGAATAGGTCTAGGGTTCGCAAGGATAGCAGCAGGTTCGTCCATCCCTTTCTTTATTCGGCCCTTCGAAAAATCGCCGTCACCCTTGACAGCAGCCGTTCGTCTGTCCGTCCCTTTCTCTATTCGGCACTCCGAAAAATCGCCGTCACCCTCGACAATAGCAGGTCCGTCCCTTTCTCTATTGGTGAGACCGGTTCCATGGATCCACCCGGGAACCAGACCGGACCAGCGGTCTGATTCCCGGGTGGATCCATGCAACAAACGGGTGGATCTTAGTTCCAATTTTTCGGAACCAGTCCTTAGCGGGCGGTTCCCGGTTCTAGGTCGGAATCGCCGGCCCGGACCATGCACACCCCTAATCATCCTCCCCCTCTTCAAGTATGATGCAATCTTCAACTAGATTAGGAGAGCGTTGCAACCCTAGCAAGGGCCAACTTGCCATTACTAAGGCATCAGTCCTAGCAAGGACCAACACGCCATCACCAAGGCACCGACAACCCTGTTAGCCATTGCCAATGTCCTAGCAGCCATAGGCCGATGTGTTACAATTGACGGAAGAACTCATCCCGAAAAGCTAGCTGTCCAGGAGAGGGAACCCAACCCATTATAAACCTTGGAATATCTCCTTAATTGCCCAATGTGGGACTTTGCCCACATCATCCTTTCCCTCTTCAAGTGTTCTACGACCCTGAGGATAAAGTGTCATCCCAAAAAGTCAGCTGTTTAGGAGAGAGAATTCAACCCATTATAAGCCTCAGAATATCTCCTTAGTTGCCAGATGTGGGACTTTGCCCACATCATCCTCCCCCTCGTCAAGGATTCTGCCACCTCGAGGATAAAGTGCCAGTAGGTGGGCACTCAAGGAGTGGCTTCAATACCAATTTGATGGGTTACAATGGGTGGAAGAACTCATCCCAAAAAGCTAGTTGTGCAAGAGGGGAACTCAACCCATTATAAGCCCTAGAATATCTCTTTAGTTGCCCAACGTGGGACTTTGCCCGCATCATAGGTGGAGGGCTTGGCCCTCCTTCCACAATGGTTGTTTCTCTCTTTTGTGTTCTTCTTAATTTTTTAGCCCTTTTTTAAGTCTGCCTTCTTTTTTTCTTTAAAAAAGAATTTTTTGGATTTTTAAAGATAATTTAATTAAGATTTGGTGTAAAAATTAGAATTCAAGTCAAAACGACGTGGTTTTAGTGATTTAGTTAACCTTAACACCACATAGGAGAAAGAAAATAATTAAAAAAAGTCATGTCAACATTTTCCATTAGTCAAATCGAATGGAATTAATAGAAAGAATTGATTGTACTAATTTGATAAATTTTAAAATCCAATTGTACTTTTTAAAAGTTTTAGCATTTAATTGTACATTTGTAATAAATTTTAGGATTTCAACCACATTGTATCCCATTATCTTTACCACGGAGATACTACTAAAGTGTCACTAGATGCGTCATTGAAGTCAAGAATCATAGTGGTGTCAAGGTTAAATTGGGAAAAGTACCAAAAAAATCATAAACATATTGCATTTGTATCAATTCAATCATAAATCTTTAATTAGACCAGTCAAATCCTATACATTTTCATATTAGTATTAATTCAGTCTATTCGACCAATTTAGGCTGGAAATTACTGACATAGACAATGGTCGTCCTATGTGGCATGACCAAACATTGATGTGAATCTTTTTAATAATATTTTAATTATTTTGAATATTTTAAAATTATTGTTTATTTTTTATTTTCGCTCTCCCTTGCTTTGCCTTTCTTCTTATTAGCGATGACTAGCCTCGCCCGGTCACCCTTGCAGGGCCACAAGCAAGGGTCGGCCTTGGCTGGGCCGCACCCGCGTGAGGATAAGCGTCGACTATCCAAGCAATGCCAATCGTCGCCCAGGCCAAGGTGGCCTTGCTGCACCTCGCCTAAGTGGGGCTCGGCCTCATCGAGTCTCCCCCGGGTAGCCCTGCCTAGGTGAGGGCGAGGCTCACCACACCTCACCATTGCTCAAGTGGGGCTTGCTAGTAGGGGTGTAAATGGTTCGGTTTGGTTCGATTTTTTTGAAAACCCGAACCAAACTAAACCGATAAGGAAATTTATTGAATAGAAAGTTGATCCTGGTTCGATTCGGTTTTCAGTTTTTACATTTTTTTCCCTATAGTCCTTTGAACAATTTAAAAAAAAATCAATTTTTTTAATTTTTTAATTCTTTTCTTTTCTTTTTCTTTCTTTTTCTTCTTCTTCTTCATTGGCCGATCGCCGGCCACGCTGACTACTGGCAACCAGCAAGAGGCAAACTAGAGCCTTGCCACAAGCCGACGAGGCTGAGCTCGCCCGACGTCGGCGAGCTTGAACCTGCCAAATCCGAAGAGCTAGGCAAGGCTTGAGCCTTGTCAATGATCACCAGTGCCTCACCAACGTCTAGCAACCTTTGGCGAGGCTCAAGCCCCACCTAGGTGGCCAAATATGGTGGTGCTTGTGCTCGCCAATGTTGAGTGAGCTCAGCCTCGCCGCAGGCTGGCAAAGCTCAAGCTTGCTAGCTTGTAGTGAGGCTCCAACTCGCCTATGATCGGTCATCGGTGGCTACTGTGGCCGGCGACCGACCAATGAAGGAGAAGAATAAAAGGAAAGAAAAAGAAAAAGAAAGAAAAAAGTTTCAATTCTTAATGAAAGCCGAATTGGGAAAAAAAAAAAACCAAACTTTTTAGTTCGATTTTCAACACCCCTACTTGCTAGGCCTCGCCCTCGCCTAGGCGAGGCTTGATGAGGCACGGTGAGGTCGCCCTAGCCTAGGCGAGGGTCAACCTCGCCAAATTTGGCAAGGGAGGGCTCACTTGGCCACGCGTGGACTACCGATGCTTGCCCTCACCCAGGCGCGCCCCGAACGCAACCAACCATTGCCCGGGGCTGATGAAGGCGACTTGGGTGAGGCCAACTCTTTTCAGCCATGGTTGTAGCCAATGGCTAGCAAAAAGAAAAGGGAAAGGGAAAAGGAAAAAAAAAAATCAAAAGATTATTTTAAAAATTCAAAAAATTCAAAAAATATTATTATATTATTAAAAATGTGTATGTTAGCGCCGACCATATTATGTAGGATAGTCGATGTGCAAGTCAATAATTTCCAATCTAAATTGGCATGATGTACTAAATTTGTATCAATATATAAAGTTTTAGGATTAAATTAGTCCAATTTAAACGTTTAAGATTGAATTGATTTTAATGCTCTAGATTTAGAACATTTTTTGTACTTTTAAAGGGGGAAATTGGTAGCTGGTCCAACACAAGAATTACTTTCTATAGGATTAATTCCTTTATATCCATTATCTAATTGATTTAGACACCATCTTTTATCCTACCATATCGGGCGAGACACGGTGTGAAAATCATCGAGTCCATCAAATTGACATGAGCCCGGAAATGAATTTCTCCTTGCACAACGACGAAGACAACGATAATTATGGGCAAACGCCAGCGGTCCGGCCTCAGCAGCTATGAGATCAAGATCAACAAGTATGGCCAATGCTTGAGACAAGCAGCTATTAGATCAAAATCAACAGGTATGGCCAATGCTTGAGACTCACGACTCCGCCATGCTCGCTCAAGAAAAGCTCTTGAATAGTGAACAAGCCTAAGATGCCCAAAATCACCTCGCTTGGCGTACTTAAAAGCTTTGCATATTTGCAAGCACAGAGAGAGGAGTTAGATTCCAAGGGAGAGGGAAGAAAAGTACTCCCGAAGAAGCCCGATAAATGCATTCGACTGCATCAAACTAAGAAGACATCCTCAATATAAGTTAGACTAAATTCTTCATTTGTTATAGAAGGCCTAAACCTGGAAGGAAACGCTCAAAAAGCATCCTTCCAATTTCCGCATTACAGATTGACGAGAACAAGTTGCTCCAAAGCAGCATGTTTGTGAGGAGAAACTACAAAATAATGCCAGCGGTATGGTTTTACTGCGTGACAACTTGCCAGAGTTACGCATGCGCACATGGTGAAGCTCATAGCATGTACTTTGGTGCATAACATTACAGAAAGTTTCAGATCCGACACAAATCAAAATCCTCCTGTTCTAAAAACTTTTCAAGACAAAATAAACAGAAACGACTTTGCTAAAGCTTATAAAGGATAAGCTCTCAAACACAGGCAAAACTGCTAAGAGGTAACAATGTCTTTAGCAGTAGATGTCTGTTTCGTCGCTGAACAGAACGCAAAAGCAATTCAAGCTTCACTTCTTTGTATAGTGGATTTTGTACAATGTGCAATGAAATGCATCCTAAAGGAGATCGGGCATGACCATGCAATGAATAGTTACAGGTTTCAGGTTCGACTTAAATGTGGCAATCATCTCCCAACCCTACCTAAGATACAAGGAAGCAAAGAGCTGAGAAAATAGGATGAATTCGCTAATTACGGCAGCAGGAGAATGAATTCCAAGAAAGGGGACAATGTCCACCTGTAACCAGCTCTCTACTGCTGAACCCACGACAGCTCCAGCCAGAAGCCCTCCTATGGTTATTATAGTCGCCTTACCTGCAAAAGCACACAAGGCCAATGAAACTCGTTCACTTGGCTTGAATGACATGAAGTTGGATCCTATTAAGAGAGGGCTATATCTCTAGGAGAAAATCCTACCTAGCTTGACATTCTTTTTGGTCATAAAGTACAAGGAAGCTCCGAAGCTAGATGCAAGGATCAACCCAGGAACATCAGCCCCCGCATAAGGTGCTACAGATGGTGTGGAAGCTCCATTGACATATGTTAAAACAATCAATGCACCATATACACCAATTTGTAGGCCCAAGTCTTGAGTTGATGGTGCTTCAACAGACAAGGGCGTATTCTTGACAGTAGTTTGCAACCATTGAGGCATCGAACCCATGGTAGAAGTACCGACTGGTTTAACATCAGCATAGCGAATGCTACTGCTCACAACTTTTCCAGCTCTCCGCTGAGTTAAACTTCGCATGAGCAACATATCATATGCAGCCTCGACCTATAAAAAATTTATCAACAGAAAATATCCATCAATTACCTGCCTAAATCCACCATCTAATCTTTTTCAATTTTCGCAAAGATGAAATATTCACCAAGTACGTTAGCTGAAAGTGGAAATCAGTTGATTGGGACAACATTTGATGAGATCATCAGGCCATTAACAAACACTGAGAAACCCAATCAGATTAACAGATGCATACTCTACAGCAGAACATGCAAATCTTGAACTAGGCAAAAGTATTTCTGGGTTAGCATAATTTCCAAAAGAACGAACCAAACAAAGCAACGCGTGGTTTCAACATCATATTTAAGATCCATTAAAGGTTGAGACTTCGGGTTATCACTGATTCTATAAAGATAATGTATCAGAGGTATCACTTATCACAGGGCCAAGGAAAATTTCTGAACAATAAGAGAAACAGATAGATTATGATACATTCCTAAATTTTAACACCTAGGGAATGATATTCAACAAGAACGATATTCATTTCTTCAAAGTTGTAAACTTTTGTTTCCTGAAATGTTCTGAGAAAAGAGATTTTATCTTTTTAGATCAGTTATTAAATTCAATATCTGCTTTCTTACATCATTAAAAAGAACAAGCAACAGAATCAAGCTGAAGTCCTCTTGCATTACATAAATATTTTCAGCTGACAGTCAGATGTGATAATCATAGTTCACCCACATCATGGTTGTGTCACAACATCAGAAAGACATAAACCATTTATTCAGAAACTAGTATGCAAAATAAGCTTATCTAAATCGTAACTAGGGTCGATTCACTTTGAAGCATTCGCTTGGGGCCACTCACGGGGTAACATCTAACATGAAAAAGTAAGAGATCTATTAGTAGTTTTATCCTAGAAATTAAACTGAACAACAACACTGACCACGAGTTTAAAAATATTACTAGCAATTTCTCTACCAAATATATTGTCACAAGGCAACCCCAGCTATTTTCTACAAGTGTCAGGCACACCACTAGACAAACCAATTTTGAGGAAATTCCCCAGCTTACGTAGGCATGTATTGTGTATCCAGGAATATGAATATCTCTATCATAATATGCACATAAGTGTACACCCGAATAAATGGACACCATACATCCATACTATAGAAAGAATGAAAGATTTAGAAAAAAATGCATGCATCACCAATATAATGCTCTTATATTTAAAAAAAAAAAAAAGCAAGAACATAACCACTTGCTTGCGGCCCATCCAAAGAGTCACAAGGCCATTAATAAGAAGGTAAGACCATGATGACTACCACATTTTTCCCTCCTTTTTGGACAGAAATAAAAATCTTCACATCCACATTCTCCTCTAATCATCCAAAATCAGGAGAATAAAAAAATGTGGCAGCAAATGCAACAAATTTGAAAGTGAATGAAAGAGAAGGAGCACCAGAAAAGTGCATATTAAGGCCCTATCAGGATACTGCACTAAAAATGATTCCACAAAGAAACTATGCCTCCTAATGCTTTCTCAAAATTATTTGTATCCGAGAAGGAAAGATCCTAAAGGAGAAAAGAAAACAAGGACCTCACAGTAGGAGACCAGCAGGAATGACTAGAGCATCATCTCACTCCATCACCTATCAATCATCTGAAGCAATCCCATGTGACAACAGAGCACAAAAATCGCCTGCCCAATCTCATTTTTATTTACTCGATTGAGCAAAAGCAGTTGCACATAAAATAATCCTCACAATGGCACGAAAAGGGAAAAAAATAATGCTCCGGCACATTTTTATGCAACTGCCAATCCCAGATAAGTAGTTATCCCCACAATTCAGTCAGGTACTCTTGTTGTTTTCTACCTTCTCAGCAAAATTCATCAATTCAGAAAATCAAAGGTTTGAACAATGGTATTCACATCATCATCGGAAAAGCACACAAGAACACCCTGCTCATATACTGAATCATACAGGGAAAAAGCTTCTGATGCATTAAGAAAGAGCAAATCATTCAATCCAAAATTCAAAGGGAAAACGACCCAATGGGTAATTTCACCTCAAAAATTCCCGCAAAGTGGGGTTTGCTGATGCCGGACTCAACATATTCAATGGGACATTTCCGAAAATCGGCAACAATTTCATGAAGAAACTCTATTCGCTCTACGTACTAAAACCCAATAATCATGCTATCTCAACTACAAAATTAGCAGAAAACCCACTTCCAGAACCAAATATAGTCTCAAGAAAAGATAAAGAACGCGAGAGAATCGCACGGCCGTAACGCATTCCTATGCAAAGTTTCCCCGTCTCCCACCTGGACATGCACAGAAAACACCCTCACCTGCGCGACGGCCTCCTTGTCGTCCTTGCACGAGGCGACGGCCGAGTTCTTCGCCCGGAGAATCTCGTCGAACGACGCCGTGTCCGGCACGCCGAGCAGCTTCAGCGCGTTCTCCACCGACATCTCGAACGGGGCCGAGTCGTCGGCCCTCCTGCCGGCCTGCGCCGCCAGCAGAGCCCCGGCCCTCCGCTGCTGCTGCGGCGGCGTCATCGGCGGCGCCATCGGCGGCGGGGTCGCCGGGGAGCCGGCGGGGGAACCGACGACGCCGCCGCGCCACGGCTCGGCGCGGCCGCCGGCGGGGCGGAGGGCGTGGGGGAGGTGGGCCGGCGGCTTGGGAGCGGCGAGCCGGGGGAGAGCCGGTTCGGCCGGACGGAGAGGGTGGCGGCAGCCATTTTCTGGGATTGATTTTTTTGGCTTCTGCGTGGAGCCTTTTCGGTGGAGTGAAGTGAAAGGCCTCGTTGGTTGTAATGTGCGGGATTGAAATGGGAGGTCGGGGGGACCGATCAGGTGCGGGGGGCCGCACGGTGGGGATCGGAGCGGGGGCCGTCGGATCGGTGGAGAATTCGGGGACCGGCGGTCGCGATCGAGGGTGGATATGGATTGGGATGGGGGAGAGAGGAATTGAGAGCTTGTCTGGTGCGGGCGTGGCAGATTTTTATGGGGGGGAGCGGTTTCTATTTTTTGTGGTAGGAAATTGCTGTTTTTGTGCATTGATTTCATTTTTTTTTTTTTTTTTTTCAATCATTTGGTTGCTCTTAGTTTGGTAGGAAGAGCGGCAAATGATAATAGAAAAATCACCTGCTCATGAGTCATGAGGACAACAATAGCCTCACTTTTGGAATGTACAGAAGAAAGCCCATATTTTTCACTTGAGGGACGAAATTGGGTATCGCTCTAATTTTCGTCTGAATAGTTTTAGGTTGCAAATAGTGCTAACGTGACATGCTGACGTTACATTTTTCATGAGGGAAAATTTTAAAAATAGAGTCAAATGATTATAAATCCATGGAGGAAAAAAATATTAGAGATAAAAGGAAACATATATCTAGGATGTGGTAAAAGAAGAGAAGGGGAAGAGATGTGGCTGGTGGCATCGGTGGTAGACGACACTGTTGAGATTGGCACTAGCCACAACCTCCATCATGGTACTCTTGTTAGCTCTTAGATTGGATGTTTTCCCTTCACGAATCTTAAGATCATTAGACTTATGAGTTTGTGCATGACTAGCATATGATCCTTGTAATTTCTAGGTGAATACATGTATGTTTAGTCGTAATTTACAATAGAAATAGGTTTGCATGATGATCATGGTCATAGTTATCAATTATATGCATCCACATCAACTACGAATTCATAAATTCTAGTATGGTGGTTTAAAATGCATTTCAGGAAAAAATATGATCGAGGGTTTTTTTTTGGTCGGTCCTTGCTGGCTAGTTTTAATGCATGCACTGCGCGCGCGAGCCTAATTATTTTTCATTTATTATGCTATGTCATAATGAATTAATGATAAGATTAATAACTTTAATTGAATGTAATTTTATTATCTTTTAACTATATGAATTCTTATCTAGAACGAGAAACCGTTTACAATTCTTTAAAAACTTACATCGAACATTGATTTATAATCTAAATTAAGAGGGTTATGCATTAAATATGGACAGAGTCGGTGGTTATAATGATGGGCATTATATGTATATAAGGATATTTTTTGGGACTTAAAAAGTGACATTGATGACACTTTTGACTTATTCTCGCGGCGCACGATAATTTTAATGGCAAATGAGAGTGACTCGAGCTTGATGCCGAACAACATCTTGATGCACCAATTGGATAATACTAATATTCCATAGATAAAGTTAAAATACATGCTTAAAAAAGCATAATCCTTACAATGGTATATTATATGAGTCAATATTTTAGTAGTAAAACGAACACGAAGTTTTAGTTTCGAGCGTTGACTAGAGAAATTGCAGAGAGGATGTCGATTCCTAGAGCCAATGTTTATGACATATCGACTGTGCCTTGCTCGATTGTACATGCTTAGCTAAGAAAGCTTATCTTCCAATTGTCTTGTGAATTTAATACAATTGAGTCAGACTCTAGCTCCCTAACGGTTGATGGAATTGGTCAAAGGGAGGGGGATAAATACATATTACATGTGCCTTATTTTTTGCAAAGTGGATTAATTTTATCGATAAAATCATATAACAGTGCTTAAGGATGAGTGTTTGATGAACAACATTTGTGAAATCCATTGTAAAGCGACTTTGGCATAATTTGTGTTTGGGAACTTTATGATTGCACAATTTTAGGGGAAAAAAAAATCTGCCATCAACTAGCGTTCAATCAATACTCTCCAGCTGTTCTTTCCTTCCTTTTTTTTCTCCATGTGAATAAATTACTAGATTTATGTTTCCTATATTGAGGGTTGCTAACGTTGTTTTGAAATCATCAATCAGAGTGGTCTTTTTTCTTGATTCGTTGTCCCTTGCAATCTCTTAGGCTATATTTAGTCGTCCGGATTTCTAATCGGGATATGACTTGATAAAATATGATATGAAATCTTGTGATTTTTGTTTTATATATTTTATCCATTATTTAGTGAATCACAGTATTAAAATTAGATATGTTCACATTATATCATGTACATTCTTTTAATATAAACGCATATCATTGTAAATGAACCTAAATGTTTTTTTTTTTGATGCAGGAGGAACCAGCTTGCACCGACAGTGCGCCGTAAACCCTCTGGTGACGCTAGTAGGGAAACCACCACCCCGACGCCACGCTTAAATCGCCTAATGATCCGCCGGCTTTCAACGCAGCGCGATTCTGCGGGGGCTTCGAACTTCCGCCCTCCCAAGGAGGATGTTGTAGAGCCTACCCGGCAGAGCCACCTGAGCCGGTGGTTAAATGAACCTAAATATTCATAAACGAAGATGGTGAAAATCTCTCGTAACACTATTTCTTAATTTATTTTTATTTTATTTTTCCTCTTCTTTATTATTTCCTTTTTCCTCTTCTTTAATAAAAATTTATCAAATAGTAAACTGTACTAACATACCTAAAATACAAAAATACCTAAAATATATAATAAATATAAATATTTAATTTATAGATTGAATGTTTATTATAAGATAGAATTAAAGTTGAATATATAAATTAAAATAAGATTAATTAAAAATAAATTTTTATTTTTTTAATTTCTTAAATTAGAATTCAAATATTATTTATATTGAAATATAATTTCAATTTTGTTAATTTAATAAGTTTATTATTCGAGAAAAAAAACTTTTTGTATTATGAATGTTAAAATCCTATCCACATTTATCTTACATTTCCTATGAGATAATTTATTCTTTTATATTCTCATTATATCCGATTTTATCTTGTCTTAAATGAAGCACTAAATGTAGGATAAGATAAATCATATCCTATTCCGAATTTTATCTCGACTGTCAAACACAATCTTAGTTCGTTGATGAAGTTGAAGTCCATTGCAACAAGCGGAATTTTTCTCTTCAGACGTCAGGGTCAAATCTAATTGGAATTGGCTTTCTAGATTGATCTTAGCAAAAAAGTGTGTGTTGAGTACAACTGTTTTGTCTTCTTGAGAATTTGTCTTCCCGAGAATTTGTGTGTCAAAAAGAGTGTCACCTTTGGGCGGATAACCTCGAAGATCACAGTGAGTACACTTGGGGTAATGATGCATCTTAAACACTGATTGGAAAATAATTATACTCTCTTTTTTATTCGTTGGGAAATATAGAGTATGGTTAATCCTGGGCTTCCTCTTTATTTCTAGTATACTTTGAGATAAGTGATCGGAAGCCTTAAAATTTATTACAAAAATTCAATTAAGTCATTAAATTTTTAAAAAGTGCAATCGAATTCTAAAATTTATCAAATTAGTACAATTAAGTTATTTATTTAACTCCGTCAATTTGACTAGCGAAAAATACTATGGCTATTTTTATTATTTTTTGACATGTGACACCCACTGAGTGCCACATCAGAACAAAAAAATTATACATTTGAAAAGGATTAAGGGGAAAAAGAATAATTGCTTCTTATTCTTCTTTGCATTATTTTCGTCTCTTTCCCATCATCATCTTCAGCACTTCAAAAGCTTTTAAAGAAAAGGATATAAAAAACTATTTCTCCCTCTTGTTATCCTCGTCCTTTCCCATCACCATCTCCATCACATGAAAAAAAAAAAAAAAAAGGGATAAATTTTCTTCTCCTTTCTTCTCGTTGATCCTCGTATCTTCCCATCGTCATCTTCACCGACATCCCATCATCGTCTTCCTATTTGGCATCTTCTTCTTCTTCGCTTAAATGAGTGCCCGTTTGGCCAATAAATAAATAAATAAATAGATAGATAGATGTTCCAGAAAATGCCCTCCACTCAATCCCATGGATTCTTGACGTAAAAAATGAGAGACTCTATTTGTAGTGATACTCAATAACATATATAAATGTATGAGGTAGAAGGACACTAAAAATAACAAAAGTTGTGTATGGTGCGCAATTTAATGCCAACAGTTTTAGCATGATTATTTGAGTATTAAATCGGACAAAAAACAATCCCTTACTATCTCTAACAAAAAAATCCCGACCAAAATATTTACTGTGTCTTTTTTAAGTAGATGTTAATGTCTAGGTGGCTTTTTCATAAATTAAAAGAGAAAAGAAAGTCCACATGGACGATGAGGTGACGTTAATCATACAACTAGCTCTAGCGTTGTCTCTCAGTCTCTTTCCTCGTGTTCTCATTCGCTCTCTCTTTCTCTCTCATTCAAGCTCTCATGGTGACTGAACCTCGCTTTGTGAAGATGCTACGACCACTAAATCTTGTGAATCTCGTGGTTTGCGACCTTTGTCTTCGAGTGAATTCATCCTCCAGGCCAGACAATGCAACCACGGTGAGGCCAAATAGGGTTCAACTGGTCGAATGAGCAGGGACTCCTCTTTGTCCCTGTATAACTCGTGTTGGTTGTTTGTTAAGACAAATAAAATGCATTTTTCCTTATCCCACGTAGGAAAGTTGGAAGGAGATGGATCAATTTGTAAGTATAAGCCTTTTTCTAGTGTGCTTGAAGAAAATGTTGAGATGTGGACTAGACATCACAATATTCACGTGCGAGTGTGTGATTTTGGCACGATTATTAGGTGTATTTAGCATTTGGGCACACTCACGTTCTCATGATTTAATTAGTACTAATCCATTTATTCTTATTTTATTTCGTACAATTATCTTATTAACCTTTATTAGTTGAAAGGTTGTTTTTTTTGTTTATTAAGTATTTTTGGAAATTAGGAAAATTAGGAATTTTATTTATTAAAAATTATTATTTATTATTATTTTATTATGCCGAATTTTTATATGTCTTTTCAAGACAACTTTTAGAAATTATACTTATTTAGTTTGCAACATTTCTCGAAAGGTTACATTTGCTCATTTTACAACTTCTTCCGAAGGAACACCTTTGTTCATTTTGCTATTTCTTTCAAAGTGATACATTTGTTCACTTTACAATCTTTTGTGAGTGACTACCCTTCTAACATGGAAATAAGATGTGGGAGGTTTGAATCCCCATCTTCTTGCAGGTTGGGGTGGAGACGATTTAGTTTCAAGTGTGAGTTTCGACTCTCACGCCCGCAAGAGCAAGGCATATAATATGATCAACCGAAGAAAAAAAGAAAAAGAAAAAATCTTTTGCAAAGAATTATCTATATTTTTTAAGATGTATATATATTCAGTTTTTTGGCATGAACAAGTTTTCAAGTCTTCTTTTCAAAATTATAGCTATATTTTCAATTGGTTTTTAAAGAAACCCTGGAGAAATATTAGAATTGCTATTTAGTATTCTCATTTGAGATTTTGTTGTATCCTAGAAGATATTTGCCATAATCATTAGTAACATTTTGGGACAAATAAATCTTTAAATGAAGTGATATTACGTCTCAAAATCTGACTTGATTGCTCTATTCATTCGAAGCAATATTTTTCCAACGGCTTGGTGGAGATGAAGAACTAGAGTATGGAAAATTACGCTAGGATTTATGAGTTCCTTCGCAGGATTGGGATTGTCCCCAGTGAGCTTGATAGCCTAGAGCTTTCAGAGAGAATTAATTTTCTTCACAAATTGGAGCTAACGATCGAAGGCATCAATAAGTACAATCTCGTCATGGGTTGCAGCGTGAAGAAGAAAATGATTATGGTATTCAATTTGCTTATATGCCCTAATTTAGCCTTAATTTGTCAATTTGGGGGATAAATATGTTAAACGGGCTTAAACCGACTTTCTCCGTGTTGACTCTATCGCTCACCCACTCTCTCTCTCCCCCATTCGCCCGTGGTCTCGTTCAAGCTCTAGCCGTCTTCCCTAAAATCTATTCCTCTAATTTTTCTTTTGCCGTTTGAACTCACAATCCGTTGTCATCTTCCCTTGGTCGGTTGAAGTGTTCATATTCAAGTCTCACAAAATAAAAGCGATGCAAATGAATCTAAGGTTTCCATAGTGATCTGAACATATGATGAACACTTCAACCGACCAATTTAAGCAACTCTCTCAAATACGTTTGTCAACTTCATAGAGACATTTCGACAAACAGCCTGTGTACAAAGAGATTACTAGTTCTAGTCATGAAATCGAAATGGTTTTCCATCTAAAATCAATATTTAGAACAATAATGTCATCACCAATCATCAACTAACAACTCAGATTTTCAGTGATTTACGCATGGATTTTGTGAATGGAAATTGATCTCACACTTCTCTAGAATAGGGTAGGAAAGAAAGGAATGAAATTAGCTTGATAAGGAGGGTTCTCGATTGCACTTACTGGTCAAGCTACACGTAAAGGACTGGTCAAGCTACACGTGAAGGATCTAAAAAGTGTCGTTGGTGAGAGAGAGCGATGGTGATGAAACTTTAAATGGGAACAAAGCTACGTTGAATCTTTGCGGTTGGAGATTAGGGGCAAAACAGAGCATTCCCTATGTTCTCCCGCAACCGGTGTGGACAAAGAAGAAAGCTAATTAAGGACTTGCGAGATGATTCGCAAGCTTCGGTGATTGATCATCGCTTTGCGAGCTATAGATGAGCTAGGCTTGCAACCATGGATGAGACCAGAGCAACGCCGGGGGGGTAAGTAACAACGGAAC
This sequence comes from Eucalyptus cloeziana, assembly GCA_014182715.1. Classification (NCBI taxonomy): domain Eukaryota; kingdom Viridiplantae; phylum Streptophyta; class Magnoliopsida; order Myrtales; family Myrtaceae; genus Eucalyptus; species Eucalyptus cloeziana. The sequence continues at coordinate 20,956,293 of CM024640.1, forward strand.
CGACCACGAGATCTGTGGATAGAGCTCAACTTGCGGTCAAATTTGGATGAACAATGATGGAGCTAACCACGAAAAATGATGGAGATGTAGTGTGGGCCGACCACAAGCAACGGCGAAAGGGGTGGAGATGGTGGCCAGACGAGTATAGTGCATAAAGGAGGAAGAAGAGATAAATCAGTAATTTTTTTTTTAAAATTCCACCTCAACAAAGACAAATATATAAACGATGTGTTTTAGGCCTATTCATGCTGGTTAGGCGCACCAACAAGTCCCGTGGGTCACAAAAATTGATAATAAAAAATTACCACGTCAGATTTCCAGCAATCATATTGAAGTTGGCACTTAAGTAGTTTTTTTTTTCAATGATACTTAAGTGATTCGAAAAAAGTTTTTGGTACTAAAGTGAGCGTTATACACAAGTTTTGGCATTTCTAAAGTCCTTCTATCTAAATATGCACCTGCATGCGTGCGTGCCCATGTGTGAGTGAATGCCTTACTTTGGAACTAAACCCAGTGAACGAAATTCTACGGGAGCTCAAATGAACCACCTCAAATGACTCCACAAATTCTAGCTTCAAAGCTCGTGCCCATGGCCATTTGAGCTTGAAGCTTCCTATAGCCATGCTGCTTGAGCTTGAAGCATGCGACCATGACCACAAGCTTTGCAACGCCTTCAAGCTTGAGCCTAGAGCTTGAGCCCGATGCCATCTACGCCAATATCCACTTGTGAGTTCAAGGTCAACCACAAATTTGAGCATCAAGCTTTACTTATGGCAAATAGCTCAAACTTAGATCTAGAGGTCGAGCTCCACCACATGTCAAGCTCGACCCTAATATAGGCTTAATCTCCTTTACAGCGTCAAGCTCGACCCCAGATTGTGTTGAGAAGAAGGTGAACTGTAGTAATGGGGAGCGTGCATGGAAATGATAACAAGAAAAAAAGAACAAAAAAAAAGCCACGCTAGTGCCATGTGTTTCTTATCAACAATTTCCATTAATTAAATTAAACAAAGTTAACAAAGGAATTCGATTATATTAATTTGATAAGTTTTAGGATTTGATTGTACTTTTTAAAAGTTTTATAACTCAATTGGACTTTTCCCGACATGTTTTAGAATTTTTTGATTTATCCCTATACTTTTGTACAAAAATATACTAAAATTGTCATGATGAGCAAATTGGATGGTCTATCTTTTCTTCTAACAAACCATGCCTTTAATGTTCTCGTTCCATACCATTAGCAAGCTTGTGCATGATAGAAAGAACAAGGTTAGTAGGAGAGTAGAACTAGCTTAATCAATCATCGACTTGACATAGAATTGATCCTAAAGAGTATGCAAATAGATTGACTCCTGAGATGAAACTCATTCATTAACACAACATTATGTGAAAGCATATAACATCACCCAAAAGCATATAACACAAGAAAGGGGATGTGTTTCTTGTGGACATGGAGGTTTGGATCTAGATTGATGGTCTTTGCCCCAAATGATGATGGTTTACTTAGTTTGTTTCGTTGCGTTTAATAGTTTGGATCGTATATGGTGTTTGGCAATGTCCTCTAGACTAAATAATCCCAAATATATTAAGATAAAATGCTAGATAAGAAATTGGGGACAAGTGGTGAGATAAATTTGGACTAGATAAAAAAATAAAATAAAATATAACCTAACAAATTTGTCGACCATCATGTAGCACCACCACCACAAAAGCCAATCATCATCATTTCTGATAACCAAACAATCATCGTTGCTTCCAATCATTACTGATTGTCATCGATGATAAGATCGTATTTTGACAATTGATGGTGGAAAGGAGTCTCAAGACAATCATCATGAGGTTTACATGGATCATCCTCTCAACTACCCCCTAATCGCATGCATCATTCATGTCAAGCTCGACCTTCCACGCGTGACTCATGAATCGGGCTATCACCTACTGGTTAGTAAAGAACGACTAGCACACCATCGGCTTTTTGGCTACCATGCTCTCAAGCGTTGAGTTCCACCTATTGTGTATAAAGTATGCCGCAAAGGTATCGCAGTACACTGTGGGGCTCATCCCACGATGCACCTTCTCTCTATGGTTACATCATTTAACTCCTCAAAATGATATCGCTACCCCCTTTATGATGGAGTTTAGCCACCCAACCCATAGGAATCGCCTCTCACTACTCTCTATGCTATATCAAAACTTCGTTAAGTTGAATATGTTAAGGATCATGATGCTCTCGAAACTCATTTAGATGACCAACTTTGGAGGTTGCTTTTTAACCCATGAGATACAACTATGGTCGATTTGTAATATTTGCCTTTGGTGGGACCAAAAAAAGAAAGAGAAAGAAAAGCATTGAAAAGTTAACAAATGAAGGGAAATGTGGACCTTAACTATTAAAAGGAAAAGGTAGGCTGAGAGACGAACACTAAATGAAGAAAAGAAGAGAGGGGAAAAAGAGAATAAGGTTTTATGCCATTGGGACCTCCCTGAACCGGATCTACTTCATATTGGAATGCCCGATAAGTGCAGACACCCCTCGTTTGTCTAATCATAATTATTTTCAAGATTATAACTCAAATTCAAAGTTTAGTGAAAATTAAGCTATGAAGTCAGATTCTTGAGTTATTAAACTTTAGAATTTCATGGAAATTGTGGATTATGTCCTTGTAGAGTCATGGAGTTTGATGGAGAATGATTTGAAACAATGCTATAGCTGAAGCGAAATTTTAGGGTTCACATGCAAGTTTCGCATTGCGTTTAAGTTTGAATAATTGTTTTAAATGAGTGATTTGTTAACACATTATAATTGTTTTGTTAGCGTTTAGGGGTAATTTAGCCGATTCATAATTGAGGTAGAGGTTTACTTAGTTTTGATGTTGATTATCATTTAATTGATAGGACTACAAGATTGTCGGCTCATTTAGCTACGTTTTGTTTGGCTTAGATATTCCCAAATAAGTGATGCTATCTATTCTATAAAATGGTAAACTCATATCGTAAAAGTGATAAATATTTGAGCATTGTACGAGTTATTAATGCATATTTATTGCATAAAATCTTGATTGGGCAATTACTATTTTTTAGTACTTATGAATGATTCGAGAATGGTTTTTACGAAAAGTATTATAAGAGGATTTATATACAAATATATACATGGCTTTACAAATTGGTTTATGAAATGAGTAAGTAAAGATTTGAGAAATGCTTTACAAAAAGTATTTCTAACAGACAAGTCGAGTACCAAAAAGGTTGTGTTTTGGTTTGTGAAGTCGATTTATGATATACATTTTGGTTTTGGCTTTGTGAATTTTAGAGGATGTTGTTGTAAGTTTGTGTTGGTGCTTAATATTGCTATGAGCCCATTGAGGGGCTTGTGGGCATGCATACTAGTTTAAAATATCATTGTGGACCAACCACCAATCATATAGGTGTAGACCTTGTTAAAGGAGAGCTTGGTCATCTTGTTACGGAACGTTATGCGTAAACATTGTTAACATTTAAGCTCAAGATTGGCCAACAAAATGCACCATTAGCTTGTAATGTGATATGAGTTTCCATTGACATTTGATTTGAGAATAATTAATAGAATAGATCATTGATATGTGATTGTTAAGACTAATCAATGGTCTGAATTATTGATAGTTATTATGATATTATTGATTTAACAAATATTTTATGATATGTATAAGGTTATATTAAAGAGATATAACTCTCTCTCTCTCTCTCTCTCTCTCTCTCTCTCTCTCTCTCTCTGTATATGTATTACATAATGAAATTGAGATAAATGAGTTTTGATATTATTTTATTAAGTGCATAATGGGTGCCCGATCTACCTAAAAGAGATGCACTATTCATTGGGTTGTGGTTGCTCATTCTATTCATCTTTCGTGTTTTTCAAATCCCTTTATTAGTAGTCAAAAGAGCGAAAGCATTATCAATGAGGACTTTTGAAAGTTGGATCTTAGGTATAGTGTGAGGCTGTATTCTTCAGGCAAAAAAAAGGCCATGTCACTCTCTCATGTATGCAGAATTTGGGTCGTAATATCTTTTGGTATCAAAGCATAAGTTATGATTTGTTTGGGTGTAAATTTTATAGGATGTTGTGATGATGCATTAGTTTATAATGCGTTACTCTGTGTTATAAACTAGGATGTATGTCTCTTTTAGAGTCGAAACGCGTTTCGTGATTCTTAAGGTGTGGAAGACCTTAGGGATGATGTGAAAGTTACTATAGGCTTGAAGGGTCGTAATGTGATGATTAAGTAAAGCTTTGATGTGCCAAAGATGACAAAGGATGTTGTTACGATAGCAAGAACTACTGAGTTTAATAGAAGAATTAAAAACATTAATGCTAGTTTTGTAAAGAAAGTTGAAGGACATCTGAAATTGAAAGCGGCCAATGAAGTTGAATTGGCTTATAAAGTTAGGAATAAGCGAATGCCCAAAAAGATTGTTTAGATAGGAGCTTGAAAAAGAAGTAAAATGTGAATACCCTCATTTGGTTGATGGTTGAAAAAAGTGCAAATTTTAAGGATGGAATTTCTTTCAAAGAGGGTAAATTGTAATATTTGCCTATGGCGAGACTCGAAAAAAAAAAAAAAAAAAAAAAGAAATGCAAAAGTGTTAAAAAGTCAACAAAAGAAGGGAAAAGTGGAACTTAGCTATTAAAAGGAAAATGAGAAATCGAGAAAAGGGAAAAGAAGAGGGGAAAAATATAATAGAGTTTTGCGCCATGGGGACTTCATGAAACTAGATTTACTTTATATGATAACGCGTGATAAGTTTTACTTTAATTGGAGTAATTTAAGGGGTTATGGTTCAAATGCGAAGTTTAGTGAAAATCAAGCTGCAAAGTTTGATTCTTAAGTTGTTAAGTTTTGGGATTTCGTGGAAATTGCGGATTATGTCCTTTTAGGGTTTGGGTGCAAATTTTGCATTTCGTTTAGATTTGAATAGTCACTTTGAATGAGCGATTTGTTAGCACGTAGGAGTCGTTTTACTAGTTTTTAGGCGTGATTTAGCTAATTCATTTTTACTCAGTTTTGACATCGGTCAAGATTATGAGATCGTCAACTCATTTAATTACGCGTTGTTTGGTTTGGACATTCACAGGTGAGGTGGTGATATCTCTTCTATAAATTTGTAAACTAATATTTTGAAAGTGATAAATATTTGAGTATCGTATGAGTTATTAAAACATATTTACTACATAAAATTTAGATCGAGTAATTACTACCTTTTAGTATTTGTAAATGATTTGAGAAAGGTTTTTACAATATGAAAGGATTTATATACATATATTTACTACTTTACGAATTGATTTATTAAAAGAGTTTGGAAATTATTTTAGAAATGCTTTACGAAAAATGTTTCTAGAGGCCAAGTTGGGTTACGAAAAGATTATGTGTTTTGGTTTGTGAAACCAATTTATGATATATATTTAGGTTTGACTTTGTGAACTTAAGAGGATGTTGATGTGAGTTTTTATTGATACTCAATATTATTGTGAGCTCATTAAGGGTTTTGTGGGTTTGCATACTAGTTTAGGATATCCTTATTGGCCAGCTATTGGCAATATAAGTGAAGATCTTACCAAGGGGAAAATTTGGTCACATTTTCATGAGGCATTTTGTGTAACTATGATTGAAATCTAAGCACGAGATTGGTCAACGGAATAAACCATAGGCGTGTGATGTGGTATGAGTTTTCTATTGACATGTGATTTGAGATTAATCAATGTAATAGAGTATTGATACTCAATTGTTGAGACTAATCAATGACTGGACTGTCAATATTTGTTATGATATTATTAATTTAATAAATTGTTTATGATTTGTATATGGTTACGTTAAAGTGATACAACTCATTTTTATCTTGTTTGTGTATCATATACTAAAATTAAGATGAATGAATTTTGATATTATTTTGTAAAGTATATAGTAGGTGCTTGATTTGCTTAGAAGATATGCACTATTCACTAAGTTGTAGTTCTTCATTCCATTCATTTTTCGTGTTTTTTAGGTCCCTCAGTTAGTAGCCAATAAAGTGAGAGCATTGTCAGTGGAGACTTTTAGAAGTTAGACTTTAGGTATAGTTTAAGGTTACGTCCTTTGGGTGGAAGGACGGTTGAATCACTCTCCCAGCCCATAGGATTCGGGGTATGATAGACTTTCTAGATAGTATTATTTCCTAACAACAGCGATGGTGAGAATGATGACAACAACAAGATTCTTGGTTTGAGGTTCAAGGGGAGAGGGCGAATCATGTAGAGATTCAAGAAATTGTTTGAATTTGGGAAATTGCCTTCCAATTAACTGAAACTGTGGAGGTAGAGGGTTAGGTGTTCTAAAGGGTGAAATTGACACATACTATAGAGCCAGTCGAAAAAGTCGGCAACTCAACAAAATTGAACTGATAAGATTCTTTATGATTTTGAAAAATCTTCAAACCATGGAGAATTTTTAAAAAATTTCAATTCTATCTTAAGTTGAACTAATTATATAATGGATTTTTTTATAATCTAGAGGATCTTTGGAGGATTTCCAATCCCACCATATCCTATCACATATGATGTGGACATCGAGCCATATCGAGGAGGTGGTGCTAAGGACTCATTGTCTATTCCTACTGGTTCGATCACTCGAGCGCGGGCCAAACAATTTAGGCAAGTTGTTGGTGTCATGGTTCGTGATTTTCAGCGTGGAGATAATCTTGGATCAAATCTTGAAAAATCTTGGAAATCTTGGCGCAATTTGATTATATGGACACCAAATATTTGACCAAGTCAAATATATTTATATATATATATATATATATATATATATATCTTCTTGTTTAGGAATATTCTAGAATATGACGCATTATATTTCTAGGGTTGGTTTTAGGGTTTGTGTGGCGACTAGAAAGCCTATATATAAGACTGACTGAATTTCTTTGGGGACAGATATATTTTACTTTGAGAAATAATTGAGAGATTCTCTTCTACTATTCTTTTGAGGACTTGACCTAATCAAGGTTCCCTTGTGACGGTCGATTTGACTTATCGAGCGAGATAACGAATTCTTTTGCTCGTGGCGTCTATAACGTTGGTTGGTTGACACGTGTTCGTCAACAGGTCACGTTGATACCGAGGTTGCCAATCACGGGTTTGATTGGAGGTCGAGGTTTGCAATTCGCACCATCTAGGCCTTCGTAGAACGATCCTTCCGCAACAATTCACATCAGTTTGGTATCAAAGCTTGCTTCTACAAGGTCTATTTATCTTTAATTTTTTGTTTATATTCAACAATTTGAGATTTATTGAGCTAGGGTTTCGGTTCTAGCCAATTTAGGGATTTGATTGGTTTTGTGCTTCCATACGTAGTTGTTTGCTGTTAGTTTTAATTTTTTTTTCCTAGCATCTTAAATTGTATCTGAGTTCGTCAAAAAAAAAAAAAAAAAAAAAAAGAGAAAGTTCTTCAAAAAAAAAAAAAAAAAAGAAAGAAAACGCACAAAAAAAAAGTGTGCAAGAGAAAAAAAAAAAAAACAGATTCGGCAAAAAAAAAAAAAATATAGCCGAACAAAAAAAAAATCAAGAAGACGACTTGTTTGTTAGTGGACCGAATTGAAACAAAATCAGTAGTGATTTGCGTTTCAATTGGAATTTTGAAAATTGTACTTGTTGGTTTGAAATTGTTACTTGCTGAAACAAAATCAGTAGTGATCTAATCTTGTTTGATTAGTTTGATTGATTGTCGTGAGAGGGTTGAGAGATAGGTTTTGAGTCCAATAAAAAACTTGTGAAAAAAGAATACGAGAGGAAAAAGGCAAGAGTGTGTGAGTTTAATTGAGGGTAAAAAAAAAAGCCTGGACTTGAGTTAAACACGAGGGGAGTGACAAACACCTTGAGAGAAACACGTGAGGGAGCGATTGGTGAGGATTTTTGTGACTAACATTTATTTGCAGGTCTAAACTATGTCGCGCGAAGAAAGCGTGAATCAAAGTGAGGTTGACTCCATACGAAGGGATGAAGCGCTCGTGGAAAGCATCCAGCAATTGAGGGTCGTAGTGGAGGAGCTTAGTGGCCGAATGATGGGGAATGGCATGAGGGTTGATGGCGACCGAGAGATACCCCGGGGAAGGCCGCAACATCAGCGAGATGCCTCTAGAACACAACCTAGAAGGCAGCAACATTATGATGATGATGAGGCTGACATGGAGGATGATCGAGATGCTCGATTTAGAAGGTGGAATGGAGCCCGAGGGTTTAGACACCGAGAAGATAATGAACTTGGCAATATCAAGATGAAGATTCCTTCTTTCCAAGGAAAGAATGATCCCGATGCGTATCTAGAGTGGGAGAAACGCATGGAGATGGTATTTGATTGCCAACGATACTCGAGCTCAAAAAGGTAAAAATTGCAGCTGTTGAATTTACTGATTATGCTATAATTTGGTGGGATCAACTTGTGACTAGTAGGAGGCGCAATGGTGAAAGACCGATAGAGACGTGGGATGAGATGAAAGCGGTGATGAGGAGGCGTTTTGTGCCAAGTTATTACCATCGAGATTTATTTCAAAAGTTACAAAATCTCACACAAGGCAATAAGAGCGTGGAAGAGTATCACAAGGAGATGGAGATTGCCATGATCCATGCTAATGTGGTGGAGGATCGTGAGGCCACAATGTCAAGATTTTTGAGTGGTTTGAGCCGAGACATAGCAAGGGTGGTGGAGCTGCAACACTATGTTGAATTGGTGGACAAAGCCATCAAAGTTGAGCGGCAATTGAAGATGGACCGAAATCACAAAAGTGGAGGAGGTTCCAATCAAAATTGGAGATCCAATTGGAAGAGAGATGAAAAGCCAAATTGGAGAGAAAACAACACCAAAACCGAAACCTCAAAGGAGAAGGAGAGGGATGGTAAAGTTGGAACGAATCCAGCTTCAGGTAAAATCGAAAACCCTAACACTAGAACTCGTGAGATTAAATGTTTTAAGTGTTTGGGTAGGGGTCATATGGCGAATCAATGCCCTAATAGGAGGGTGATGATCATGACTGGACATGGTGATGTTGAGTCCGAAAGTGAGAGGGAAGAAGAAGATGATGAGATGCCACCGTTGGAGGATTGTAGTGATGGAGAAGTGGCTATAAAAGGAGACTTATTGGTGGTTAGGCGTTCTCTGAGTGTGCAGGTAAAAGAGGAGGAGCATCATCAACAAAGAGATAACTTGTTTCATACAAGATGTGTGGTGAATGGTAAGATCTGTAGTATGATAATTGATGGAGGTAGTTGTACGAATGTGGCCAGTTGTACTATGGTAGATAAGTTGGGTTTGAAAATGACAAAGCACCCTAGGCCTTATAGACTTCAATGGTTAAATGATAGTGGTGAGGTGAAGGTGTCGAAACAAGTTCGAATTCCATTTGAGATAGGGAAATACAAGGATGAGGTAGAGTGTGATGTTGTACCTATGCAAGCGGGTCATGTCTTAATTGGAAGACCATGGCAATATGATCGAAAGGTACATCATGATGGATATACTAATCGCTATTCATTGGTGATGAATCAAAAGACTTATACTTTGGTACCAATGACACCTAGTGAGGTGCATCAAGATCAATTAAAGTTACAACGAGAAGCCGAGAGAGAGAGAAAAGGTGAGAAATCCGAGGGCTTGCGTGGTGTGTCTGAGACGCAAGGAAAAGGAGAGGCCAAGAGAAAGATTGTGGTAAAAACCGAGGGAAAAGAAGAGAGGAAAGAAAAGAGGCAAAATAATTTTTATGCAAAATCAAGTGAAGTGAGGAGAGCCTTAGTTCTAGATCGACCAATACTTGTACTTGTGTACAAGGAGGTTTTGTTTTCTACTAACGATCTTGACCCAAGTTTGCCTAGTCCTATTGTGTCTTTATTGCAGGAATTTGAAGACGTCTTTCCTGATGAACTTCCTGGAGGGATACCAACGATTCGAGGCATAGAACATCAAATTGACTTGATTCCTAGTGCGCCATTACCTAACCGACCCGCATATCGAAGCAATCCCGAGGAGACAAAGGAACTTCAGCGGCAAGTTAGCGAACTATTGGAGCGAGGGCATGTGAGAGAGAGTCTTAGCTCGTGTGCCGTCCCTATTTTGTTGGTGCCAAAGAAGGATGAAACTTGGCGAATGTGTGTCAATTGCCGAGCAATCAATAACATTACGATAAAGTATCGACATCCTATTCCTAGGTTAGATGACATGTTGGATGAGTTGCATGGTTCTTGCATTTTCACTAAGATCGATTTGAAAAGTGGCTATCATCAAATTAGGATGAAAGAAGGTGATGAATGGAAAACTGCATTTAAGACCAAGTATGGATTATATGAGTGGTTAGTCATGCCATTTGGATTAACTAATGCACCGAGCACGTTTATGCGACTTATGAATCATGTTTTGCGTGCTTTTATTGGTCGATTTGTGGTTGTCTATTTTGATGATATCTTGATATATAGTCAAAACCCTGATGATCATATTGAGCATGTGCGAGCTGTCTTGCAGGTTTTAAGGGCCGAACAATTATACGCTAATCTAAAGAAGTACTCTTTTGTTACCAACAAATTAGTATTTCTAGGATTTGTTGTTAGTTCTGATGGTATACAGGTTGATGAAGAAAAGGTCAAAGCAATTCGTGAATGGCCAACGCCTAAGACCGTAGGAGAGGTGTGTAGCTTTCATGGATTGGGGAGTTTTTATCGGCGATTTGTGAGAAATTTTAGCACCATTGTCGCACCTTTAACTGAGGTTATCAAGAAGCACGTGGGTTTCACGTGGGGAGAAGAGCAAGAGAAAGCATTTAATCTGCTAAAAGATAAATTAACTAATGCTCCTTTGTTATCTTTGCCAAATTTCAGTGCTACTTTTGAGATAGAGTGTGATGCTTCTGGTACAGGAATTGGAGCCGTGTTGATGCAAGGAGGGCGTCCCATAGCTTATTTCAGTGAAAAATTGAGTGGAGCAACATTGAATTATCCTACCTATGATAAGGAGATGTATGCTTTAGTGCGAGCTTTGGAGACTTGGCAACATTATTTATGGCCAAAGGAGTTTGTGATCCACACTGATCACGAGACCTTGAAGTACTTGAAAGGGCAGCAAAAGTTGAATAAAAGACATGCCAAATGGATGGAGTTCATCGAGACCTTTCCATATGTGATCAAGTACAAGAAAGGTAAGGAGAATGTGGTAGCCGATGCACTTTCTCGAAGGTACGCGATTCTAATTATTTTAGAAGCAAAGTGTCTAGGTTTTGAGCATATCAAGGGCTTATATACTGATGATGATGACTTTGGGAGAGTGTATGAAGCATGTGAACACGCTACATTTGATAAATTCTATAGGCATGAAGGTTATCTTTTCCGTGAAAACAAGTTATGTTTGCCTAGGTGTTCGCGTGAATTGTTGGTTCGAGAAGCACATAGTGGTGGTTTAATGGGGCATTTTGGTATTAATAAGACTTATGAAGTGCTGCATGAACATTTTTATTGGCCACATATGAAGAGAGATGTTACACGTGTCTGTGAGAGATGCATTGCTTGTAAGCAATCGAAGTCTACAACTAAACCGCATGGCTTGTATACACCATTACCTATTCTAATGCATCCTTTGACTGATATTTCTATGGATTTTGTGTTAGGATTGCCTAGGTCTAAATATGGTATAGATTCTATTTATGTGGTTGTTGATCGATTTTCAAAGATGGCTCATTTTATACCTTGTCATAAAACTGATGATGCATCTCATGTTGCTGATTTGTTCTTTAGGGAGGTTGTACGTTTGCATGGCATGCCTAAATCGATTGTTTCAGATCGAGATTCTAAATTTCTTAGCTACTTTTGGAAAACATTGTGGAAAAAACTAGGAACACGGTTATTATTTTCTACTACTTGTCATCCACAGACCGATGGTCAAACCGAGGTAGTTAATAGAACTTTAGGGGTATTATTGCGTGCTATTATTAAAAAGAATATAAAATCTTGGGAAGATTGTCTGCCACATGTTGAGTTTGCATATAATAGGAGCGTGCATTCTGCTACTAAATTTACACCATTTGAGGTTGTCTATGGTTTTAATCCGTTAACTCCGTTAGATTTAACCCCTTTATCTATTGATGAGCGTGTGGATTTAGATGGAGCAAAGAAAGCTGAATTTGTCAAGGTGTTGCATGAGAAGACGCGCGCAAATATTGAGCGCAAGATTGAGCAATATGCAAGGCAAGCCAACAAAGGGCGTAAGGAAGTGGTGTTTGAACCTGGCGATTGGGTTTGGGTTCATATGCGCAAAGAGAGATTTCCTGAGCAGCGACATTCTAAGTTATTACCGCGAGGGGATGGACCTTTCATGGTTTTGGAAAGAGTTAACAATAATGCCTACAAGCTTGATCTTCCAGGTAAGTATGATGTTAGTGCCACATTTAATGTTTCGACTTGACTCTTTTCGATGCCGTGATGATTTGAGGGCAAATCCTTTGCACGGGGAGGGGAATGATGTGGACATCGAGCCATATCGAGGAGGTGGTGCTAAGGACTCATTGTCTATTCCTACTGGTTCGATCACTCGAGCGCGGGCCAAACAATTTAGGCAAGCTGTTGGTGTCATGGTTCGTGATCTTCAGCGTGGAGATAACCTTGGATCAAATCTTGAAAAATCTTGGAAATCTTGGCGCAATTTGATTATATGGACACCAAATATTTGACCAAGTCAAATATATATAGATATATATTTATAGATATATATATATATATATATCTTCTTGTTTAGGAATATTCTAGAATATGACGCATTATATTTCTAGGGTTGGTTTTAGGGTTTGTGTGGCGGCTAGAAAGCCTATATATAAGACTGACTGAATTTCTTTGGGGACAAATATATTTTACTTTGAGAAATAATTGAGAGATTCTCTTCTACTGTTCTTTTGAGGACTTGACCTAATCAAGGTTCCCTTGTGACGGTCGATTTGACTTATCGAGCGAGATAACGAATTCTTTTGCTCGTGGTGTCTATAACGTTGGTTGGTTGACACGTGTTCGTCAACAGGTCACGTTGATACCGAGGTTGCCAATCACAGGTTTGATTGGAGGTCGAGGTTTGCAATTCGCACCATCTAGGCCTTCGTAGAACGATCCTTCCGCAACAATTCACATCAACATACCAATATGAATTTGCATGACCAAGCATAATATTTAGGTATGTGTGCCACGAACAAATTAGAAATAGACATTGAGATAAGGGGGGCTAGGAATTGCATTCTCTATTCCTAGCCTATGGAATGAAACATCATCCTACCACTAGAGGTGGTAAGATTGTCAAAGTTTCCCACTAATATTTGTCAGCTAAGTTTAAAATGAGTCCTTCAAATTTCATAAATGGGTTAAAATAAGTTGTGAGAAATAAAGACCAACAAGAAATGGGAATTTATTTCACTATGACCCAATATTAACGCACCTAAGAATCATAGTTGAGTGAGTTATCATCATCATCCTCATCACTATCATCATCATCTTCTCTCTCTCTCTCTCTCTCTCTCTCTCTCTCTCTCTCTCAATAGTTATTTTAAATACACTTATAAAGGCCTCCTTCAATGTTTATAGAGCAACGTCATCGATGTTGATTTTAGAGAACTCTTTGTTTTCGTTTCCCTAGCTTTAGGACCTAACCTTCCTAGTTTCCTCCAAAACCAACTTCTTTAGTGAATTCTTGACCTCTTCGAAATCCACCAACAAAAGAATTCTTGGGCAGGCTTTAAGCCAATCTTCTAGAGTGCTACTAAAGCTTCTATCTCTTCCCACCAAGGACAAGTTGAGGGAGAAGCTTTGAAGTATTGCCATCACTATAGATTGCCATTGGCTCAACGCACTCTCGTTGTCACTAGCGGTTAGAGGCAAGGCATACAAGCTAACAGTTCAAGGTGCGAGGAAGATCTAGAGGTTTTATCAAGTTAAGAAGGTGAAGGCAAAGTTGAGGGCAATTTTTGAGAACTTGATTTTATATGACCAATTAGTGAGGATCTAGTGGAGGAGTGTGAGGTTGAAGGTCGAAGGATGGAGGTCAAGAAGATGAGAGATGAGTCTGGGAATGTCTGTCTTCCAGACCATTGTTCTTCTCAGACCCGAATAGGTAAATGCTAGAAAAGCATACAAAACACGAGTATGAAATAAACAAAATCAAAAGAACAAGTCAAGAAGGCAAAAGGAAGTTGAACAAAAGAGATCTAATAACCTCCCCAAATCCAAAACTCATTCAAGTCCCTTCATTTATCGAAATCTATGGTGTTGCACACAGTCTTCTTGTTAAAAATCTTGATGGCCTGTATTTTCATACCTTTTAGTGCTTATGAGAGTAGAAGCTTATGTCATCCATGTATATATATATTCTCAGGCATGGTCTCTTCATTTTTAGAAGGGAGAATTGCTAAAAATTGGAGCTCGAGTTGGACCAAGTGTAAAAGTAGAGTATGAGTAAAAAAAAAATTGTATTACATAAACTTGGCTCGATATGGGTTTTACTGATCAATTTAAGTTAGAGCCATTCTCTAACCTCTCTAACCACTTAAACCCCACCCAATCCACTTGTTTGACAAGTCCGCCACCACCAGCCAAGGTCCTGTATGATGGCAAGGTAGAGGTGTCAAATTGGATTATGAACCCACTTTTTTGCTCACATTTTTAAAAATCAAGTTAAAGTGGTTGTTAGACATTCAAAAGGCCAATTGAAAGTGGGTTTAATATAGGTCTAAATTGATTTCTGTTAGACCCATTTTCAACCCATCTAATAAGAAGGAAGATTAACAAAGTACTTTCATATCACCTTTTTATTGTTCATTCAAGTTACCAAATTTTAATTGAACCATCATCCCCTCAAGAGGAATAGAAGCACGAGGTGTGCCCATATCCCCCCCGTCCCCAAAAAAAATTTCAACCCGTATAATAAGAGGCTTTCGCTTTGTCCTCTATCGATCTCAAACTCAAATGGTTACAGGGCATTGCTAATTCTCAAGCTTCTCTTCATGCCTTTGCTCCCATCTTGTCAAGTCAGTCTCTTCTTTTTGTTTATAGATAGTCTAGTTTTATATTGACTCTTATTATGGCATAGTCAAGAGCTCGACATTTTCATGTATTGGAAGGATCATTTATATCTCCTTTCCTAGTCATTGTATTCTCCTTGTGCTAGGTTGTCGAGACTTGGTGTTTGTGACAGTGATGTGCGAGGGTTATATCGTGTTCTATTTAAGCATACACGGGTTCTCTAAGTTTGCACACTAGGTGTTTCTTATGATGCCTAATAGAAATAGAGCATGAGCATGTTTTTCTTGCGTGGAATTTGCTAAGCTTGTGAGTTGTGTGTGTGTGTGTGTGTGTGAGAGAGAGAGAGAGAGAGAGAGAGAGAGATCTTGTGATGAAGGTGGAATTGTGAAGAAGGTGAAGTTGAGAAAGATGTAAAAAAAAAATTCGCCAATTAGGTTGGGCTTGAGAAGCCTTTTTGGCTTTTCTACTTTATTTTTTAGGATTTCATTTTATGAGTTATCACTCCATTTTTCCGCATTTGTTCAGCTAGAGAGAGAAAAAGGGAAGGAGAAAGGGAATTTAGCAAAAGTATTGACATTTATGGAATATTTGGTTGCTCATTACATTGATTTGTTGTGGAACTTCCTTCATAGAAAATTGAGTAGTTAGTTGAATTGGCGCTATAGATGTAATCAGTTTTCTTTGGGATATGTTTAGCAGAAGTCCTAAAACTTATCAAGAAAGTGTAATTGAGTCCTAAAATTTACAAAAAGTGCAATCAAATCCTAAAACTTATCAAGTTGGTTTAATTGAGTCATAAATTTAACACCGTCAAGAAAGTTAATGGAATTGCTGACATGGCGCTGACGTCATATTTTTAAATGATTTTTTTTTTTTTTTTTTCTATATGGCTTTTTTAAATTTTTTTTATTCAAATCTTTAAAAATTAGATTAAAAATGAAAAATGAAAAACTAAATTTATTTAAAAAATACAACTATTCAACAAAAAAAAAAAAGGCACCGAAGCTTCCGCCGCTATCCATCGTCGGAGGGGCTAGCGATGGTCGGCGAAGGCCGGGCGAGGTGGTCAACCCTCTCACCAAGTGGGGTGGTCGACCCTCTCACCCTAGGTGAGGGCCGACCACTCTCACCAAGTTGGGCGAGGATCCTAGATCTGGGCATGCCGGCCCTCGCGGGGGGCTGGCGACCATCACCCGCCCTAGGTGAGGCCTCGCCAGCCCTCGCCTGGGGTCGGCGATGCTCGCCCATATCTAGGCGAGCAGGCGTCGTCCGATGAGGCCTTGTCGAACGAGTCCGAGGGGGAGGAGCAGCCGCAGCTTGACGAGCTTGTCAACAAGGAGGATAATGAGGAGCTCGAGGCCATTGCCCGCTTCGCCAGCTTGGCCGACGAGGAAGACGCCGCCCCCGCCACTGACGATGATGCCGACTAGAATGGTGAGGCCGAGGAGGAGGAGGACCATGAGGTTTGATTGCTCCACCGGCTCGTCGAGCTGCGGCTACTCCTCCCCCTCGGACCCGTCCGACAGGGCCTCATCGGACGACGCCTGCACGCCCAGGGCGAGCGATGGTCGTCGACCCCCCGTGAGGGCCGACATGCCTAGATTTGGGCATCCTCGCCTAACCTGGCGGGGGTGGCCGGCCTTCACCTGGGGTCGGCGAGGCCTCGCTCGGGCGAAGGCCAACCACCCCGCCTAGGGCCGCCGACCGTCGCCGGCCGTTCGGCGATGGGCAGCGGCCGAAGCTCCGGTGCCTTTTTTTTTTTAACAGTTTTATTTTTAAAAATAAATTTAGCATTTCCTTTTTAGTTTTTAATCCAATTTTTAAAGATTTTGAATAAAAAATAATTTAAAAAAGCCATATAGAAAATAAAAAATTCATTTTAAAATATGACATCGGTGCCACGTTAGCAATTCCGTTAACTTTCTTGACGGTGTTAAATTTAGGACTCAATTGAACTAACTTGACAAGTTTTAAGACTTGATTGCACTTTTTGTAAGTTTTAGGATTCAATTGCACTTTTTTAACAAGTTTTAGGACTTTTGCCGAATATATCCCGTTTTCTTTTTGTTGTAAAATATATGACAACAGATGTATTGTGACTTGGAATTTGAAGAGATATCCATGGAATTTAACACAAATTATTAAAAATGATTAAATTATGCTTGATCATTAAAGCATGCGTCCAAAATATGTGTCGTCACGATATGTGCACACCTTCTTTTAATTCTTTATAGGTTTTTAAATTTTTGGGTTTTTTACGTTTTTATTTTATTTACATACATCTTCTTAATTTGGTATTTTACTTTTTATTTTGAGATAAAATTTTGTACAAGCAAAATACTCACATGAAGAGCTTAAAGTGAATTAAATGGGTGAGTATGAATTTTCATAAATTGGGTTAAATATGGATATACTTTAGTAATATAGATCAAGTCAGATATAAGTTAAGTTTGGGTGAGATCAAATATGTGTTGCATAAAATGGGGGTCAATATAGTAAAATGGGTTTATTTTGGTTGCATCATTTTCAACAGAATCCAAACCCAACTTGACCTACCTTATTTAATGAGCTAGGCAATGTACCCATCCTATCCTCGGGCAATATGGTGCCCTTACAGTCGTGCTCCATAATCAACATTCAATTTGTCAACAATAAAATAAAAGTTATAATCTTAAAATGGTAATTTAGTGCCTCCACTTGAGAGAAATCTCTAAGAAAAAGTTCAAGCCTGAACTCATTCATATATATAATAGAACCCACCTTAAACTTATGAATTATAGGTCAATTAGGATATACACCACACCACTTATTCGACGTAGAATTTCTGAACACAACTCACACGTGTAACTTTATAAGTATATCTCTAATACATTATTACTTTTTTAATAAGTGATGTAACAAGTGACGAGTTGGTCTATAAAATTCATGCGCTGTACTCAATACTCACTAAAATCTTTCGCGTCACTTGATCCATCATTCTTAATATTTTCACCGTAATTCGAAAGTGGGTTTAAAACGTCATCGACGGCAAACGAAAATGGAGTTACCCCAGCCATGTGAGAGGACCACCCTGCTCAAAACCTCCATCCACCCTGTCGAGCTGTCGAATCATGTGGTTCACAAGATGCCATAAACGCTCCCCAAGATTTTTGGACTATTGCAATTATTACCACTTATTATTTACGTCCCAAAATTCAGAAAATTCGAAAAAATTAAAACAAAAATAAAAAACCACGATATTTTATTTTATATATCTATCAATGCTCATACAATTAATTATTTCTCAAAGTTGCAGCAGATCTCAGTCTGGTTCCTTTCTCTCTCTTTGCTGTCGTCCCCCTCCCATCTTCTTCCTCCTCCTCCTCCTCCTCCGTGACGCACCCAAGATCAATCAAGGTAAACGGTCCGTCCGAGATCTGCCCTCGATTTCTTTGCCAATTGGGTGTCTGCTCATGTCTCCGTTTCGTCCTGGGTCTGGCTGAGCGGGCGAGGGGACGGATCGCCGCAATTGAGGGCGATGGTGACGCGCGATCTTCGCCTGATTCGCGATTCGCGTTTCTGGGTCTGTCGCCGCGGTTTCGAGATTTGAGATTGACTGGTCGAGGAGGTTTCGGTTGCCCCCGGCATGATGCGGATGCTCCCGTCCGATTTTGTTCGGTTCTGCGTCGATGAATTTCTGATTTTTGGTGCCCGTTTTCGGTTTGTTTTGTTGCGGCGTGTTGATCGGAGCGTGGAGATGGATCGAGGATAGTGATTTATCGAGGGTTGCGTTTGTATGGGGAATTCTGTAGTTCCCTTGTGTCCAATGCCATTGTAGAGGTCCGTTGATTTGGTGTTGGTGGCGCTCAATCGGGCATATACTTTATTCATCTTTGTATCAGAGGAGCATTGATTTCGAGGAAAGAATGGTTTTTGCAGCATTTGAATGGCTATAGCTTGATGTTTTCTGTTTGATGCGATTGCTTTCATTTCGTCTTTTTTTTTTTTTTTTTTTTTTCCTTTTTTGGTGGCTGGCCATTGGTATTACTGTCTATCTATTCTGACACGTATGACATGTCATGTATTTGAAGCTTCAAGATGGGAATTGGAGAAAACAGCCACGAAATGGAAGAGGGAACCCTGGAGGTTGGCATGGGTAAGTTCTTGAGAATGCTCATTCTAAAATAAATGTGGAATTTTGGGAGATCTCTGCTTTCTTGATTGATATATGCTAGTTGAATTGCAAATATGGTTAATTGGTTTGAGGACTAAAAAATCAAGAGAAGTGAGCTCAGTTAAATAATGTTGAGTACTTCTCTATTGAGAGTTCTTTTTTGAATGGTTTGGCATCTGTTCTGATGTATTGCAGAGTATAGGACAGTTTCTGGAGTAGCTGGGCCCTTAGTTATCCTAGAGAAAGTCAAGGTTTGTTATAGCTCCCTCTTTGTTCTCGGCTCTCTCTCTCTCTCTCTCTCTCTCTCTCTCTCTCTCTCATTGAATTCATTGTATTTGGCCCTGCTTATTAACTGTGTAGGGCCCCAAGTACCAAGAAATTGTTAATATTCGGCTAGGTAATGGAACAATGCGACGAGGACAAGTCTTAGAAGTTGATGGTGAAAGAGCCGTTGTTCAGGTAATTGTTGTTCTTGACTGCTTCAATATTTGTTTGGATACTTGGTTTACATTGGAAGACATTGCAAGACCTTGCCTTTTTTTTTAATATATGGTTGAAACAATTGTTAACTTTACATACTTGTTAGTCATGTTTGGTCAGTTACAGTTGCAATAGAATTACATTTCTGGTTATACTTTAATGTTTAATTTCCTAATACTTTGCAAGTTTTGACTACATATATGCATATTTTGCATCTAAGAAACTGATTAAGCAACTGGCAAACTCTGTATCTTTGTTAATCAAATTTCTGGGGCGGAAAAACTTAATGTGGTTTGTCGCTGTGTTTCTTGTGTGCATGATCAGGTATTTGAAGGTACATCCGGCATCGACAACAAATTTACAACCGTGCAATTTACAGGAGAGGTGATGGCCATATGATGTTATTTTGTTGATGGTTAAGTTTAATATATGACAAGCCTGTGTTGATTGTTTTCTGTGATAACATTATATCAGGTAAATATTTCCAAAGTTTTATGCAATACAACAGGATTAGGACTTGATTAGGAGTATAAATATGGTTATTGTATTAATGAGAGCATTTTTCCTGGGCTGAAATGCCATGCTGATGCTAAGGCAAAGCATTGTGTTATAAAGTACGTGATTTTAAATAGAAGAGAACCTATTCAAACATGGGGAATTACTAGCACTAGAAGCAGCTGTTATTCATTCTACATTTCTCTTGAAAATAGTTGCATTCTCTTTAGCCAAAGAACTAAGATAGTTGCATCGTGTTATAAAGTACGTGATTTTAAATAGAAGAGAACCTATTCAAACATGGGGAATTACTAGCACTAGAAGCAGCTGTTATTCATTCTACATTTCTCTTGAAAATAGTTGCATTCTCTTTAGCCAAAGAACTAAGATAGTTGCATCCTCTTTGGTATGATTTTCTGTGCTTGATTGTATAGCTGCTGGTGCTCAGCAGGCGGAGTATGTTCAAGTTTTTCTTTACTTGTCAATGGAATTCACTGTTTTCATCATTTAGCTCAGTGTCTGACCTGCTGATCTTATAGGTCTTGAAAACACCTGTTTCGATGGATATGCTTGGGCGCATATTTAATGGCTCTGGGAAGCCCATAGACAATGGCCCTCCTATTTTGCCTGAAGCTTACTTGGACATCTCTGGTAAGTGAGTTGAAGGGGCGAAGTGAAAGATGGGTTCTGTTTTTTGATTAATTTTAGTATATGGAAATTATAATCCCATTTACTTAGCATACAGTAGGAAAATCATATTAACCTACATTTTCCAACCATCATATTGTTCATTAGTTGTTTGTATGTTACTTCAGGTAGTTCTATCAATCCTAGTGAAAGAACTTATCCTGAAGAGATGATACAGACAGGAATTTCTACTATAGATGTCATGAATTCAATTGCCAGAGGACAAAAGATTCCTCTTTTTTCTGCTGCTGGTCTTCCCCATAATGAAATAGCTGCTCAGATTTGCCGTCAAGCTGGTTTGGTAAAGCGGCTGGAGAAGTCTAATAATCTCATGGAGGTATGGGAGGCTTTTTATCTTTATGCACTTGCAATTGGAATGAGTATGCCCCAGGAGGGTTAGTAGGTTTAATAACCAAACTGAAGTTGTGTTTTTATTATATATATATGTGTGTGTGTGTATATTTGACAAAAACACTCAGTTTGATGGTATAACTAGGCAAAAAAGAGAAATTGAGTAAGTGTTTAGTCACATTAGTTCTTTGATACAGGAGGAAGAGGATCGCATGGTTGGTCATATAGAAGTTAAAAAGTTTTAGCATGGTTAAATTGTCAGAAAAATTTTGTTGTGGAGTTGGACTGAATTCTGAATGCAAGATATATCATGTCTTGGTTCAGGACTCATTTCCCTTTGTACGTTAATCAAATTCGCTTTTTAAAAATTGTGTTTTTTCTCAATTTTTTTTTCCTTGGTACATGGGGGCATTACAAGCATGCACACATGAAAAATAAAGAGACGCTATTCACAATGGCAATACTTTTTTTTTTTTTGGGGGGTGTGGGGTGTGGGGGGGAGAGTCAAGTGTGTTTGAGGTGGTTCTTCTGACAACGTGTTCCTGGTGTTACAGGATGTGGAAGAAGACAACTTTGCTATTGTCTTTGCAGCAATGGGAGTGAACATGGAGACAGCTCAATTCTTCAAACGGGATTTTGAGGAAAATGGATCAATGGAGAGAGTCATTTTGTTTCTCAATCTGGTAAATTATCCAGTCTCAGAAGCACACATCAAAGATCTGCATTATGTCGCTATTACATAATGTCATCTAGACAGGTTTACATGGCGTAATTTTCCTTGCTCTACTTTTCTTTGTACTTTTTCAGGCCAATGACCCAACAATAGAAAGAATCATTACTCCTCGGATTGCCCTTACAACAGCAGAATATCTGGCATACGAATGTGGGAAACATGTTCTTGTCATTCTTACAGATATGAGTTCGTATGCTGATGCTCTTCGTGAGGTGATGCAAAACCTCCTTGCCCAGTAGTAATTTGGAATAATAAAATGCTGGCATACGAATAGTAATCTGTGATACATCTTTCATCATCACTCAGTTCTTTTTCTTTCTTGAATGCTCAATCTTGATTGTTATTGGACCTTGACTTTTTTTTTTATTAGTACTAGAGAAAATACTTGGAATAATAAAATCTGTGATACATCTTTCACCATCACTCAGTTCTTTTTCTTTCTTGAATGCACAATCTTGATTGTTTTGGACCTTCACTTTTTTTCATTAGTACTAGAGAAAATATTTAAGTAAACCTCTTGTTGTTTCTGCAGGTATCTGCTGCCCGTGAAGAAGTGCCCGGAAGGCGTGGTTATCCAGGGTACATGTATACAGATCTGGCAACCATCTATGAGAGAGCTGGACGAATTGAAGGACGGAAAGGCTCAATTACACAGATTCCCATTTTGACCATGCCTAATGATGGTAATGCATTTTGAGGACACCTCTACAAATCCCTTCTGCTCATACAGAAAAAGTATGCCTGAAAGCTTGAATTGTTGTGAGCAGATATTACACATCCTACTCCAGATCTAACGGGTTATATTACTGAGGGGCAGATATACATTGACAGGCAGCTACAAAATCGGCAGGTAAAAGGAACTTTGGGTTCATCAAGAGACTCCATAAGGATTTTATTTTCTGTGGATTAGACTAAATTTGGTTAGCCTATCACACGAGCCATTTAAATTAACATCTGATAGTTGATCTCTAGAGGGTGAGTCCACGCATATGTTTGATACTAGGGATTCAAAAGAAAGGGGACCGATTTCCCTGAAGGATCACTATGCTTCTTATTGATGAATACTTCTGCACCAAAATGATTGACCCAATGATACTTCAATATCATGGAGTATTTTAGTGTCTTTGAGGTTAAATATCTGGTTTAGCATCATCTTTCTTCAGAGCATTTTGGTAATTGAGATAGTTCCGCCCTTAGTGAATTTTGATTGTGTTGCCACAATGAATGTAAGATGCATCATCTCTTGGGAATAATCTCCATGGTAGATTGTCATGCAGCATGAGGGTTTCACCCATGATAGAGATACTTTTGGTCAACTATGTGATCTTTCTTGCGACTCTGCTTCGCAGAAATTTTCTATTTTTTTCTGAGACTAAATTGTCTCATTTTGTTTCAATTAACAGATTTACCCACCAATCAATGTCCTTCCATCTCTATCACGATTGATGAAGGTAAAATATAGATCTAATTTGCAGAAATGTCCATTACATATATTTCTTGATAGATCCCCAGAAGGTTGCTCATTGCTGCTTGATGATACTGTAGAGTGCCATAGGTGAAGGGATGACACGGAGGGATCATTCTGATGTGTCCAACCAGGTACCGGTTACGTGGTTATAATTGGTTCATCCTGCTGTTCCTTTATTCAATATAAGGCTGTCTAAGCCTCTTGACTTTGACCTTTTCAGCTATATGCAAATTATGCTATTGGAAAAGATGTCCAGGCAATGAAAGCTGTTGTGGGAGAGGAAGCACTTTCTTCGGAGGACTTGGTCTCTATTTCACTCTTGTCTATTATGATTATACTAGATTGTTTGATGATTTCATTGTTATAGGCTTTAGTAGCTGGAAAGATTAACTGGGTTTTATTTTGAATGAAACAGTTATATTTGGAGTTTCTAGACAAATTTGAGAGGAAATTTGTTGCTCAAGGAGCATATGACACCCGTACAATCTTCCAGTCCTTAGATCTGGCGTGGACATTGCTTCGCATATTTCCTCGTGAACTACTTCACCGCATACCAGCAAAGACTCTTGATCAGTACTATAGCCGAGATGCGACCCACTGATAATGGAAAGCAGCTGATGTTGAAGATATCCAGCATTATTATATGTATTGGAGCTTGGCAATTTGTTTATTGATGAGCCTTACTTCCCAGGTTGCTTCTCTGTTTTATGATAGAATAAAAGCTTTTCCTATTCAAAATAGTTTATCAGTAAATCAGACCTGTAATTTTCTGCAATAGCTGTGTAGATGACGTAATTGCTTCTGGTAATTTATGTCACTCCTGGGGTTTGGGTTCGGCTTCTGGTTCGAGCCAAGAATTCGTAGGAACAATGAGGGCTTCTGGAACATCGGATTGCTTTCTGCATGTAACATTCTTTTTTCTCATGCCATTTATCTTTGTATTCAGAACTTTTTGAGAGTGGTCTTTTGGTCTATTTAAGTTGATTATCCCACTGGGAAGTCCCTTGTCTACATTTATGGAAAAGCTCTTGTTATGTATTTGAGTAGAGCCGTACGGGTATCACCGGATTGGTGTTTTCATGATGAGTATTATTGAGGGCTTCAAATGGGTTTGCAAGACTTGAAGTGCGCGTATCTTCAACTTCCATACCTGAGTGACGGTGTCATGATGTTGTCATGAGCGTGTTTGTGATATTGTCGCAGGACACTCAGGGCACCAAGTAACATATGCGAGTTTGCAGTTCATGGTCACTTGGATATCTATCTATACTTTCAAATTTACAAGTTTGCACCACCTTTGCTTTAGCTTAAGCGTTAACAGTCAATTCGTTCCAAAAATATCCCTATCCGTTTTCTCCCTCCACCCCTGACCGAATTGGATCAGGAGTCAGGTTGACGTTGATAACCTATTGAATAGGATACACTGGTTTTAGGTGAGTTGTGTGTGGATGTCTTCTCTTTTCGGGTCGAAGTGTGTGGATGATTCAAGGTTACGTTTTTTGGAGCTTTTTCATGGGGGAAGGTACTTTAAGCATTTCGACGGGAAGGAAACTTGGAGGGTGCTACGATAGCAATTTTTCTCTCGTTCGTTTATCAACTTCAACCTCGAGAATGAATTTAAAATAGCATCCAGGAAAACGGAGAGAAAATACTGGAGATGCAATAGACCTTTCCTGATCATGGTCCTGCAAAGTGATACATGATGCATCACCTTGCTTTTCCACGTTCCCAGAGGCCTTCACAGTCATACTAGCAGTAGCAAAACGTAGTATCTTTAGGCCGACAGGAAACCAAATGGAGTGGAATGAGCATGACACAAAAATATCGGGTTAATACCGCAAAAAACTCCAAATTGATATATTTATGATAAATTTACCTCAATGAATTTATTAATTTCAAAAATATCCAAATTGATATGTTCATAACAAAATTATTACAAGCTAATTTTTTTATTACAAAAATTCACAATTTGATATATTTGCAACAAAATTATCCTTCATTAATTTTCATAAATTTTATAATTAAATTATTAAATCAGATGACATGTAACAATTGACAATTGTATCGGTTTGGAATTTTATCATCCATTTATCATAGGTGTACCAATATAACGAAAGATATTAATCTAATTTAATAAAAACTAATTTGGGATAAATATGTTACAAATATACTAACTTGAAGTTTTTTATGGTTAAAAAATTAATTTGTGGTAGATTTGTCACAAATATACTAATTTAAAAATTTTCATGGTTATTTCATGATAAATTATCGCAATTATATAAGTTTGGAGATTTTCATTATCCCAAGATCATCCACAGCTTCGGATTCATGAGGCGTCCTTTGTTTTCTGGTTTTGGTTACTTCAGGGAGTTTTGGGCTCGGTGAAGTCGAGGATATCACCTTGGCAAAGTAACAGAAGCTCAAAATGAAGTTGCAGAACAGCGCAGATAATTCCCAAGAAGTAAAGTGTCCGTGAAAGGAGATGCATTTAGAAGCATAATGGGTGTAAAATGTCCCAATTCCTCTCAAATGTATGGAAAGGTTACATCAACAAATCTAAGCATCAGTAACACTTTGGACATCGTCGCATTTGCAATAGCAAAACTATACCATTGATATCAGCCTTGGCTAATAAAAACGTCAGCGACACCAGCCAAAAAGGAGCATTTCAAATAAGATGTTCATATGGCCTCTTCGACTAAAACCAAATCCCGCATGCACACTAGCAGCAAGGTTAATTTGTTAATCTCCGCAATTTAGTTGGGCAAAGAATATACCAGTATCCGGTCATCCTTAAAATGCTCTGCTCCCAGCATGCTTAGCAATTCTCCTGTATCTCCTTCAATGGATTAACAGTTCCTTTCCGTGGCCCCAAGTCTTCTCCAAATCAGGATGTGGTGTGCCCAAAGCATAATCCGTAGAGGGTTCACTTGGAACAAAGATACGCAAACAAGCCAAATGGATGCGCTAGAGTATCAGCCTGCTTTTGAAGTTCTTGCAACAGGTGGCAGTACAACTTCATTCAAGTTCCCTGGATAAGGAGTCCACAGGCCTAAGCCTCCCCGACTTTCTTTTAAAACGCTACCTTTTCCCTCAAATTCGCTCATGTTTTTCACCCATTCAATCTTAGAAGAATGTTCCCGAGTGTGTGGATGTAGCACAAATATCGAGTTGTATTCACAATTTGGAAACATGAAGAACTTGAAAGCGCCTCCCAATCTGTAGACGACATACCCAAAACTGAGTTGGTCTCTAGGTGTGAATAGATCGACTTCATTGAACCACAAGCAGGAAAACAAGTTGTTGATTGCAGTATGCTCGCGGATGATAATGGCTCCCTCTGGAACATCTGCATTAAAATGCCAAGTATGAAGATGAAATTGCAGAAGAGAGAACAAAATGGAGCGTTGTCCATTAAAAGAACGAGGACTTCTACAAAGTGACATTAAGTACTATCTGTCCTTTGACTCTTGGCAGTTTCCTCAATAACCTGTACCCAATTTAGGAGCCTCTCCCAAGGCAAATCAGTTTTATTTCAGGAATCATCTTATTGCAGAAACACAAAATCTAGGATGTTAAATTAACTGAAGAAACAAGAGAGACAATCATGTAGTAAAATAACAACTCCGCTTTACTTCTTACCACTTGGGTTCCCCTTTTCAGGAGTCCACAGTTGCATCCCCTCATATTTGTAGATTTTCACATGAAGATCAATAAGAGGCCGAGCATATCGCTTCCTGCGCTTATTTGCATCAGCCTCCTCATATATGCTGCGATGATGCTTATGCTGGGCAATTGCAAAGGTATGCTTCCCCCTCCATAAATATCTGCCAATAAAACAAAGATGCAACATGATCAAGAACAGCATCCCATAGATTGGCCAAAAAAGTGCATCTGTTTCCAAAAACTAATACAGGAAGGCATTTTTCTAACTCAGGTAATGGCTAATAAGGTCCATCAGGTTGATGCTCCTACATGTGCTCCTGGTCTTCCTCAACTAAAAAAATGGAGTCACCGACTCCCCATTAGAGAACCACGTTTTTTAATTCTTCCTCTTGATCAAACAATTCATTAGAGGTGTACCATTACTACTTTAATAGATGGCAAAATAGACAGAATATACACTTACCAAAGACAAAATGGAAAGGAATTAAATCGAGGGTTCATGAGTACTCGATTAAGGCCATGGAATGAGAACTTACGCGTAAACATGTAAAACATTTTGTCAATGAGTACTCTAGAAGCACTTGTTAGACAGGAAACTTTACAATATTTAATGCATTGACTTTGTATATGCTTCAGAAATTGAACTATTCCATATCAAGTATGCTTAACAGGGCATTCGTCAACATGATTGTCCTCATTAACATGATCCCAATGTATATCCAGTCATCTTGTGCTCCTCAACTTAAATCAAGTCAAACAGATAAGAATGATACCTTTCAAGCATTAGCAACGGATCGACTATCAGCTCCATTTTACCATCAATCCAGATGCTATACTGTGTTTGAGGGAACAACCTGTGGGTCAAAATCTTCGGAACCTTTCCATTTCTTCTGGGTTCGTCATATGGTGAATTTTTCAAAAGCACGAGACGCCAAATTCCCACCCATTGTCCCCCATCATCATCCTTCCTTACAGTAACATTGCTCTTGATGAAAGTAAGAGATTTCTCATCCACCACCATTAGAAAACAAAAGAGCTTCTTTGACTGCTGACTAATATTTGATGGCTGGTGTGGTGCATCATATCCATCAAAAATGCCAGATGCAACCACAAATCTGCACTTCTTTACATATTTGATGTCAATAGGATCCATCTCAGCACCACCATTACGGATAAATCCACAATGAACCTAAAGGGAACACAATGTTAAGACCACAATAAGGTCATGGTGTAAACTGCATAAAAGGCAACAATAGTCTTTTGAAAGAGGGAGAAGGGCCAAACAGCATCTAATTTAGAAAGAAATATGCAAATGAAAGAGACTACACCATAAAAAATTATGACCCAACCAAATTTGTCATTCTCAACCCTAATGTGCAAGAATAAACACTCCCCGCCATTTAAAATCAATTAGCAGATTTAGAAATTTTACCTTCATTGTTGAATTGAGCTTAAAGCTTTCTTCTCTCTGTGACCAAGTTTCATGTCCTCCAAAAAGTGGAGGTGACTTTGATGAATTGTTAATTTCTTCATCATCCATAACATAGTGCAAATTCGCAACAAATTTGTCTGGTGTTCTTCCAATTGGTATAGCGACTCTATCGGGATCATCGGCAAGGGGTATTGGACATCCTGATTAATAAGCAAAATGATATTAAATTTGGAGCCTAAGTAGAGACAAACACTTCAATTTGAAAGTATTTCTGCTATCTTACGATGCTGTGGTTGCTGTGGTTTTGGTCCTATTCCGATCGTGTCTAGTATTTTAATTACCCTGCTCTCTCGATTGCAAATAGCTGCAAGTCAAATAGCTCACTTGTCATTAGATATCTCAAATGAAGAAAGTGTTTAGCTGGTGAACAGCAATGTATATACACCAACCGCATGGTTATCTGATTACAACTCTAAAATGTCAAGTTTATCCAACAAGAACTCATGCAAATTACACCCGGCAGCCTGATGTCGCCATCACCAATACCAATCAGACAGGCAAACCTATTCACTTTAACTTTAAATATGTCTAACTATCCGAATCAGTTAAATCAATGATCTACCTATTTCTTAAAACCAAAAAAGAAGTAACAGGTGCTTGAAAAATCAATTTGTGATCAAGTGACAACAATTTATAAGGAAACAACCCAAAATCTTAGTGGTGATGTCATGCAGCCAACAAAATCTTGCAGATGATATTTGTTCATATATTGACATTTCTACCAAGTTTTGGTGAAGATGGACTTCACAAATCAAATAAGAGCCCTAGGGGATTAGGATTCTTTCATAGATAAATTAGCAGTCTTACGTCTTTATAATTTGATTCTTACTGGGATTTATTAAGATCCCCTTTTAGGTTAAGTCGGACGATTCTATATTATTTTTCCCGTTTAGAGGATTCCTATTTCAGCTAGGATTATAATGTAGAGAGTCTATAAATGTCATTGTAATTCTTTCTTTTCAATAGAGTTGATGATTATTTAAATTTGGCAGTTCTTTGCTTCAGATTTGTGTGATGCAATCCTTCCCTTAGATGATGCTTTACAAACCCTTGGTGTGATGATTACCAAGCTTTGGGCATGACACATAAACATTTATGGTTTGTTGTGGGACTCATCGTCCTACATCATCACATCAGTGCATGAGTGGTCTCCATAGCACAACAGCTAATTAGAGATCAAAGGAAACATCGAACTGCTAGTTCAATTGCCCCAAAACCAATATGGGAGAGATATAAAAGAGCTTCAGTTCTGAAATCCAATAATTTCCACAAGTTATGTGTATTTCCAATATGCAATTCTGGATAACAAAAGAAGGAGACAGATATCTCCAAATTCCGTGCACTGCGTACGATGTCACATATTCAAGAATATGGCATACAAAAGAATACTAAAAGCATCCAACAACAGGAACGAGAGGTGTTGCAGAAGCACCTGATAAGAAAGCAACGGAAGATTGACAAGACCATACGTGAAACAGCAACACACTGAGAATGAGCAACATCCAGACGATGCCTGCGACCAGAACCAGCCGAACAAAGCCCATCCTGAACATGACCTTCATCGGATACTCGTGCGCCAATCTCCCCGGAGAAAAAAACCCTCCTTCGGCATCTGCAATCAAGCAAAAATCACAACTTGCTAGAAATTCTCCCCACTAAACACGCCCCATTATCAAGCCGAAAGCATGAAATCTCTCAAAACTGCCGGAAACTTTCCCCACTTCGAAACCGACATAAACCGCAGCCGAAGCAATTAGCGCTCACCTTTCGCCGAGGAGCTCTGATTCCCGCGGTCGCCGCGCCGATTCGCTCGCAAAGAGACGGACCGCAGGCCCTCCGCCTCCACTGATTCCACAAACCCGAACTCCTCATTAGCTCGAACGTCGCACGAAAATCAAAAACAGAACGGAATCACGAGGAACCGTGCTTACTGGTTTAGGGAACTCAGACGTTCCGAGAGATCGCCGCCATTTCCCGAGCGAGAGGCAACCAGGGACGGCTCCGAACCTCCCGCTCCGCGCCCGAGCTCCGATCTGCAGCTGCGGGCGCGCGGATCGATCGGCGCGGCGCGGCGCGGCGAGGCGAGGCGGCGGTGGGCGGTCCGGGGAGGTTCCGGATCTGCTGAAGAAGGCAGAGAGAGAGAGAGAGAGAGAGAAGTTGAATGTGAAATTCGGAAGAGAAGAAGCGAACTTGCGAATGGAATCGAGAACGAAACGACTCGCTCGCTCCCACTCGGTAACTCAGCTATGGCGAGTGCGAACTCAGTTGTGGGGAGGAGAAGAAGGGAGAGAACTTTCCTTAAGCGGCATCGTTTCCTGTTGGAAAAGGATGGGTGGCGTGAGCGTGATGTAAGGAGATTCCGTGATCCCGGAGCGGTGCCCGGCTCGGGGTGAGCAATGGTCCGGGTTAGGGAAAGAAACTGAGGAATTACATGACAATCATCAATTTCTGTTCCATAAACAATTTATACTCATGTCCGATATTTCCTTTTGTTGCTTCTCAATTTATCTTTATGGATGAATATGGTGTGAAGACTTTGGTTGACTCCATTCTTACATTTACACCTTAGATAAATTGGCAAGTGGCAAAATCGAATCAAAAGCCCTTAAAACCTTTCGTATCGCTATATTCTTGAAGGTGCAATGTCAATATCAAATCGAACCATGAGAATATATAAAATTCGATATTAAAATGCATTTGATATATGGTGTTTTTAAAAAAAAAAAAATATGCTTTTATACCTTAATGTGAGCTTGACCTTTTATTTTTCATAGATTTAAGTGAAAATCGATTTTGTCACATAAATCCAGCGCGTCGCGGGCATCGGACCGCCAGCGTCGCCGCCTCCGCCCTCTGCCTTCTTCACCGCGACTCCGCCGCCGCCGTGTCGCGCCCTGCCTTCTTCGCTGCGACTCCGCCGCCGCCGTCTCGCGCCGTCGAGGTACGACTTCAGGTCATCTCTCTCTCTCTCTCTCTCTCCCTCCCTCCCTCTCTGGATGTCTGTGCGGGCGCGCAATTGAAGTGAGGTAGAGGCTCTGGGTGCGCCAGAGCTAGGGCTCGTTAGGTATCGAGTACGCAATTGAGCTTGAAATTCGTTTCTTGTGTTCGGTTTCGCTCGGTTTTCAAATCTTCCATTCGTGCGTCGACGCGGTGCTCTCAAGAATTCGCTGTTCGTTCCTGCCGTGGTGCGTTTAGGGTTCTTGATTCTAATTTGTGGGCAAGAAGCGGTTTTACTTGAGTTTCTGGATATTGGTATGGCCGACGCTGTTGAGCTTAAAATTCGTTTCTCGTTTTCAGTTTCTCTCAGTTTTCGAGGATCTTCAGTTCGTGCGTTCACGCGGTGTTCTCAAGAATTCGTTGTTCATTCCTGCCCTGGTGCGTTTAGGGTTCTTGTTTCTCATGTGGGCAGGAAGTGGTTTTAGTTGAGTACGTGGATATTGCTATGGCCGACGCATTTCGCGTATTCAGTTTCTTTTCTCGTCATGGGTTTGTGTATTGGGAAGTCTCGATTTTTTTCTCGTGTTGGCTCCTTAGTTGGCCGTTTGTTCCATGGCAGGCGGAAATATGGACGTCGACGTGGATCATTATGGTGTTCTTGGGTTGCCTTCTGGGGAGGAAGGCGCCCAGCTCTCCGAGAAGGAGATCTCGAAGGCTTACAGGGCTAAAGCTCTGGAGCTGCATCCGGACAAGAGGCCTGATGATCCGGATGCGCACGCGAATTTCCAGAAGCTTAAGTCATCCTACGAGATTCTGAAGGACGAGAAAGCCCGGAAGCTTTTTGATGATCTCCTGAGGGTCAAGCGCGAGCAGGTCCTTCGTCGGTCGCAGCAAGATTCGAAGCGTAGGAAAATGGTCTCGGACCTGGAAGAAAGAGAGCGGGCAGCTTTTGCGCCTGACCCTGCTGCAAAAGCAAAACATGAAGAGGAGAGGATCCTTAGGAAGCTTAGAGAAGAGATAGAAAGGATTCGGGCTACGCATGCGAATAAAGGCGCTTCTCCAGCTTCCTCAAAGGGACAGGCTGCTAGTGAGGGAAAGGATAGGAAGAGCAGTGGTGGGGTTGGTCTGGACAAGGAGAAGGTTCTCAAAGTTTCCTGGGAGATTGGTGGCCCTGACTATACCGTACAGAGGTTGAAGGAGTTGTTTTCGGTGTTTGGTGAGGTCGAAGATGTTGTCACTAGGAAGAAAAGATCTGCCCTCATTGTAATGGCATCTAAGGATGCTGCCGTATGTCTTTTTACCCTTTACCTTCTCTTTATATCACTTGCCAATTTAGGCAATACCCTTACAATGAAAGTCTCTTTTTGTAGGTTGCTGCCACAAGAACAGTGTGTGGAGATCTTTCTAACCCTTTGCTGGTCGTACCTCTTCAGCCAGTTGTAGCACCAGATTTCCCCAGTGTTAACAAGCCTGTGGAGAAAGATCTCCGCAATGACCTTGTAGGGGCTGGCTATCAAGATTTTGAGGACTCTGTGATGAAGAAGCTCCAGAAGGTAAGGACCTTTTCTTGCTTTGAAGAGAAATGCATTCTTTATAATCTTCTACGTATGTAGACTCGACTTTAATATGACGAATTTGAATAGTGTCAACTTAGCAGGAGTATGTGGAAAAGCATATTCACTTCTAGTGTCTAAGCCATCAAAAGTTTTTTTTTTCTTCGTCTTTTTTGAAAATGTCTAGCTGTGTCTACAGGCATAGCATGATTTTCTCACTACTTAATTTGAACAAATTTGCAAACATCCTTCACAACATTCATAGTCAACCTTAAGTAGGGAGTGACAAAAGTAAGGAAAGATTTGGAATCTTTAACTTTGATAAGTAATAACAAAAACACTGGATTGGGAATGTTTTAGGTATCACTGGTGGAATTGGCTTATTGCTTTCAGTTGCAGTATGTGAAAGACTCAAGTGAGGGAACTTTGGTAGACATATTTGGAAAGTTTTTTTATTAATTGTTAATTGTGACTTTAAAGAAAGATGAGGGATGAGAGAAGTTTGAAAACAAAATGAATGGAATCCCCATGGACATTTACTAGTAAAGCTAATCCTTTGCTAAATATGTGAACTCAGCGAAATGAGAAAAAATTGGCATCATCTGGTTTTGTAGCTCTAAAATCTTCATTTAGCATCCGTTTCCATATTAATAATAGATGTTACTTATGAAATAGAGAAGCCGCCAAAAAGTGCAATCCAAATTTTAGCTATCCAAGGTTTGGAAAATTCTTAACTTGTCACATATAAGATGTTGCTAGAGTTTTCATTTCCCCGCTCTTTGGCTGGGAGTCTACCAGTAAATGTTTTGGACCAATAAACTGGTAAAGAAAAGTTCCTCTCACTGGATAATTTATAATTCATAGTTGCTAATTTATCATGAATCTGATCATAGTCTTATCATTGTTTAGTGTGGATGAGGTAGAAGTAGATGCATAAAGTACTGTTTTGGCATACAAAACGGTCATACGTATTGCCTTGCAGCAATCTGGCCTTAGTTGTCAATGTTTTGGTCTTCCTTTTCTCTGTGGTTATGGAAGTGTTTTACCTGATACTATGCTAGAGCTCTTTTTCTTCTTTTAGTTTCCTTTTACTTTTCCATTTCTCTACATGTGTAACTCTGAAATCCTGGGCAGGCTGCAGCAAGGCAAAAGTCATAGGGAAAAGCATCTGAGGAGTACATTATGTACAGTTTAGCTTCTGATATCCTCAGTCTATCATCTGATGGTAAGGTGTCACTTCTTAGGTAGATATATCAGCAATCAGTCTGTATCGATTCTCATTATTCTCTCTTTCTTCCATTCTGTTGAAGTAACAGTGGTTTGGGATGGTTAGAGCAGATGACGAGCATACTTGGATGGTAGCACCTGACACAAAATTTCATGTTGATGGTGTGGCATATTGAAAACTTGATAGTGCATTTGATACTGGTGGGACCTAAAGGCTGCGATTGGCATTTCTGGACAATGTTTGCATTATTCTCGATTGCTAAAAACAGCCAGAACACATTGTTTATAATTGCTGAGATAACATGATATGTTACTTTCACTAGGGGATATACCTGGCAATTGTCATGCTGGACTGTAATTTTAGGGACTTCTTGTACTGTGTAATTGCTTGGTGATTGTAATTTAGTAGAGTTGAGGCCTGGTGCTGGAATCAGCTGACTTTCTAAGCCATTAGTGTGATATGCAATATCACATACTTTGTAGAAGGCAAATTTACATTAAAATGATGTAAGAAAAATTCACATTTACTGACCCCCATTCGCATTATTACATTGTATAAAATTTCGATCCTGATATGTCTTGGAGTACATGAGGATTCAAGATAGTGGTAGTAGTACTGGCAGCACACAGAGATCCTTGTTAGATGTTCTGTAGCATGGAGATATATTGGCTATTAATGTCCAAAACTTTACAGAAATGATGATTTGTGATAATATTCTACATTACTAGGAATAAATTGCTTAGCAAGTAAAGGAAACTGGAATAGTGAAATGCTAAGGGTCGAATTAACACAAATAAAACTGAAAAGTAAGTGCTGAAATATCAAATACTGAATTTTTAATGCTGATAATCTTCATCGCTGCAAATAGAATCATAAAAATTATTCGACGATTATTGAAAAGTGATAGCTAAATGTTATTAATTTCTTACTAAAGATAAAAGAATGACAATTATTGGTAGGTTTTAGAAATATGGTTGGCAATATTTTAGTTGCTATCAATTATTTTTGCTATCGAATGAATCAAGTAATGCCCCCCTCACTTACCATATTAAGTGAATTCTCAGTTGTCAACACTTAATTAGGTAAGTATTCTACTTCCATTGTATCTAAATAGTATCCTGAGATAACTTGGACATTGATCATTTGCCTTCTCGTCTGGATGAAATAAATGTACATCCCTGAAGTTAGAGTCTCAATGAAAGTTAATCCTTTGTTGCTGTTAATTCTATTGTCTTCCACATCTCCTTTCTCTGAACTTCCTCTTTGTCAGCTATGGATTCTCTGCATTCAGTCTCCAGAATGTGGTCCTAGTACAGTTCCAGCGTAATCTTTTCTGTGTTGCCACATGGTGTTGCTCCACTGTGTCTTTAGATTCATTCTTTTTCATGGCTTCAACTACTATAGGGAAAAATTCATCCAAACTCAGCAATACCATCTTCACTAGCCGAGGTGAGAATAGTGTTTGTTTTGGGCGATGTACCTCTCAATTGTCATATGCGAGACTGTATTTTTGGAGCATTCTCCCTGTCCTTAAAACTTCCTCCTCTTGGTCTTGCTCAGTCACTCAGTGACAGCAAATTAATTAGGGTAGTCAAGGTTTGTTGCCGCAATTTGCTAAAGTGCCCAAAAAAGTAATGTGCTATGTAGTTTTACATGCTTTGGAGTAGACAAATTCAAAAAAGGGTGATGCAAGAGCATTTTTAGATTTATCTCGACGCATGGTTGGATTGTATCAACTTTTGATGCGGATGTTGGAGTATGGGGGGATGCAAGATACTGCTAGGGTTATTGGCAACACAGACGGATCCTTGGATGTTTGATGGTGTGGAGAGATGAAGATCAATGCAAAAAACTAAGAAGAAAAATGACGATAATGGGGACTGGCAGCCGGGGAGGTGGAGTTTCCTATTGAGATCTTTACTGATCGATGGCCGTCTGGGCACTTGGAATTTGAGGCCTAGTAATTCGAACAAACTGCAATTTCAGTGAAACGCCTGATCGCGTTGCTAACTGTGTTGGCAGTGTAGCTAAATGGTATCCTGTAGTAACTTAAGCCAGAGATCGTTCTTTTGTCTCATCTGGAGTGTATGTAAATGTACATTCTTGAGGTTGAAGGGGTTCACAGGTTGTAATTCTTGGCTACTTTTGATTCTATTCTCTCCCATTTCTCCATCCTCTTAACTTCCTCCTTGCGAGCAGTGGATTCTCGGTGTTCCATCTCCAGGATGCACTTGTAGTACAGTACCGGATCCATCTCTTCCAACATTTGCTTGACGTTCTCCGTGAGTTGTCTTACACTGCTGCTCCAGTGCCTCTTTAGATTCTTCTCCATGCCTTCAACTACCACAGGGAAGACATCATCCAGCGCCAACAATACCATCTTCACAAAGTGTTCATTGTTCCACATGTAAAGTGCCCGCTCTGCAACCTAAACATGCATCGAGGACAAAATTAAAGGTCGGCAAACCTCAGGCAAACTGATGGAAAGAAACATATTGAGCATTGATTCTGTTGACTGCATGTACATGGTACAAATTGGGGAAGCCTTAATGAGAATCATTTCGGAATTATAATATAATTATATATTAAGGTTACAGGCAGCCTTAAGCTGAAGGTAATTGTCCTCTTTCATCAGAGTGCGCGAGCCATTAAGGAATGATGCTGTCATATGGAGAGGTGTTTCATCAACTGTCTTCTAATCAAAATAAAAGTGCAAGATCTAAAGCTGTTCAATTTACCTGAGAATTTAAACTATTCAAGCACCTTGTCACATGGGTGCACAAGGGCAGAGCCAACTTCCTGTACTGATCAGGGTCAACATTCTCCACAAGCTCCTCCAGTTCTCCAATGAGCAAGACCTCCTTCTGAGAGTTAGTGACAGGCCAATACCTCAGAATCCCCCTCACAACAATCCCTCCAAGCACAGGTTCTTTCTGCACAAACTGAGACACGCAATAGCTCAGTTGCTTGTGGTACATCAGCATGCCCTTTGGCTTGTGCATGGGAATGAGCACTCTGATCAGGAACAGCTTGTGCTCTTCTTTGAGAGGGACTGTGAAACCATTTATGATGCTCCCGTAAATCTCGAGCAGCTCACCGATGCTGCAGTGCCTCTCAGTCTCAAAAATATAGTTCAGAAGCACATCGTTCATCGATTTTCTCATGAAAGAACGGTGGAAGGTGAATCTCAAGTATATCATGTGGTACACGTTCTTCAGGCTGTTGCGCTCTCTGGGATCCTCGGACTGAAAGAGTGTGAGAAGATTCAGAAGGAAAGGGCGGTCGATGTGGTCTCGCAGCATCTTGGGGTCCGTGGTTGCAATGAGCTGGAGGAGAATGTGGTACACGACCAGGAGGTGGATCCACGCAGGCGAAGCAGTCGTTATGAAGCCCTCATCGTTGGGCAAGTCTGATATGAATGAGAGGATGGAAGGTGGAGGGAGCGGCCGGAAGAGGTTGGCCGAGATCATTGACATCAGGGGCGCCAATACTTCGCCGTCCAATGGCTTCTTCGAAGTCTTCACCAGGTAGAGGAGTTGGTTGAGCTTAAACCTCTTCTGGTCTTGCTGTGAAGGAGACTCTAAAGGGTCAGTGAAAGTGAAGACAACGGAACAATACGATATCAGTGAGAGCATCTCTTCTTCCACAGAGTGCTGCCTCCAATTGACGCTCCGAGACGGGCTATTGCTGCGCGATGGGCTGTGTCCGTTGTGATTGAACAGAAACTGCAGAGTAGTGGATCTCTTCCGTGGAGAGTTTATTGAGGTGATGTATCTATCAACACCCATCTCCCTCTCTCTCTCTCCAATGCCTATTTCTCTTCAGTGAATGAATCTCCTCTTTGGGATTATGGAGTTTGAGAGCATTTTTACTGCAGTTTTGCTTCAAGGGCCTGAAAGGGGCTGCCTTGTTTTGATCTTTCTCATTTAATCTTTCCTCACTCGTTTGCATGTGAAACAAAAGGACAGAAAGACAGCGATGTTTTTTATAGACTGGGAGAGTTTTCCAATGATTGAGAGTGGAATCCTCTGTCCTTGTTCTCGGAAAGAGAGGTGTGACGTGAACAATGCTAATTTATATCCTCCGTTAAAATAAAGCCAGTTGAGGATCTTCTTAGTTGCTGTCCCTTGCCACGTGGAATTCTCTGGGTATGATAAAGTTGATAATAATGAGGATTTTGGCTGGTAATGAGAAGATGCTAGCAAGAGGACAGAGTATCCTCTAAGTCTGTTTTGGTCCAGCATGCATGTGCCTCACCAACCCCACAGTTTTGGACGGTTTATGAGGTGATTTGGGAGATTCGATTGAAGCTCTCTGGGAGTCCATTTGGAGAGGAAACAGAGATCAAGAACTCCATATCTTAGGATTTGAGAGGCCAAAGAAAAGGGATAAAATTGCTTATCTGGAGACAGAGGGAATATATGGGTTTAGCTACAGTTACCATCTTGCCGTCCATTACATGATGTACCATGTCAGAGCCTTTTATACACACCTTCAATTCAGTAAGTGTCATTCAAATGAAAGGTTTACATACCCAGTGACTATTCAACTTGCGCAGTAGGCATAATGTATGATCTGTGCAAGCGACATGAAGTACAAATGAAAGCGCTACATGCCGTTTTTCAAAATGGCCTTTCCAATGCTGATCGGAAATAAAAAGAAGGGCCTGTGCAAAACAATTGCATTACGGGAGGTATATCCATACTCAAGGGACAAGGTTGAACTCATGGGAGAATTGCAAGCCATTAGCTGCCATGCCACAGGGAAAGAGATGGTCCCTTCCCTTTTTTCTTATTTGCCGTGCTCTACAATCCATAGGCTTTGAAAACTAATTAAAGACGTAAAACAACGATGATAACAGAATCTGGCCTGCAAAATTATCGTTTTCGTATCATATGATACACACATAGCATACAGATTCAACTAAGTTTGTATGTACTTGTTTGCCTATACATGTGTATGTGCTTTGGAATGATCACTTTTCTATTATTCCCTCGGACAACCATAGTAGTCTATTGTTTTTCAATTTCTCCTATTTGTGTTTCATAGTACTTCGTCACC
Organism: Eucalyptus cloeziana; assembly: GCA_014182715.1. Taxonomy (NCBI): domain Eukaryota; kingdom Viridiplantae; phylum Streptophyta; class Magnoliopsida; order Myrtales; family Myrtaceae; genus Eucalyptus; species Eucalyptus cloeziana. Next base: position 20,995,634 of record CM024640.1, read on the forward strand.
AGTAATCATTGCAAGAGCAGCATCCGTCTCTGAAGTGGTGAATGACCTTCACATCCACAACTATTATCTCTCTACAAGTCAAATCTGATATTTTCTTTGCAGCAGAATGGCAATCTTCGCAAATTCTAGTGTTCTGTCTGATAAGAATTGGGTTCCCTATCGCTGTAGAAACCAAGCCAAAAGATATAGCCAACCTTAAACTGTGAGTGGCAGGAGATTTTGCTCTTTCTTTTGCCAGATCAAGTGGTCTGAATCTAGTCACTCTTGTGGGATGAATATTTACCCCAATCCCCTTGCTTACAATGTCCAATACACCGTAGATCATGCTTGCGTGTTGACAGCATTTATCATAATTGGTGAAGCTGTATATTTTACCTCTACTCTCCATCATACTATATCCAACTGTCTTTTTGATCCCCTCTTTTTTCATGAGTGATTTGATGCCTTCGAAATGTTCCCAGCGTCCAGCTTCAGCATACATATTTGACAGTAAAATACAACACCCTGTATTATCATGTTCTAACAATAAGATGTGCTTTGCAGCATATTCAGCCATTTCAATATTTCCATGCTTTCTACTAGCAGTCAGCAGTGATCCCCAAATTCTAGCATTGGGGATCAAAGGCATTTGTGCAACGAACTCTCTGGCATGGTCAAGGTTGCTGGTGCGACCAATCAGATCAAGCACACATCCATAGTGTTCTATTCCAGGATCAATATTATAGCTCCCTCTCATTTGATTAAAGTATCCCCACCCCTCATCGACCAAGCCAGAAATGCTGCAAGACATTAACAAGGAAAAGAATGTGCTGGCGTTGGGTTCAACACCATAATTTTTCATCTCTTTGAACATTGCAATTGATTTACCTCCACATCCATGTATTGCATAAGCCATAATAATAACATTCCATGAAACCACATCCTTAATCAACATTTTGTCAAAAATTTGTTGAGCAGTCCCCAGATCTCCACATTTTGCATACATATATATGATTGAGTTTGAGATGTAGATATTTGAACCGAGACCCAACTTTGAAGCATATGCATGAATCGGCCTTCCCTCTCTCAATAATGCTACTTCAGCAAAGGCAGGCAAAACGCTTGCAATTGTAATTGCATCCGGTTCCAAAGGCTCACACCATAGCTTTTGAAAGAATCCTAAGGCTTCTTCATTTTGCCCGTTCTGCACATGGGCAGCAATTATCGCATTCCACGAGATCAAACTCTTTTCAGCCATTTTATCAAACAAATACCTAGCCTCCTTCAACCCTCCACCGGCTCCATACATATTAATAAGAGCAGTTTCCAAGACCACATTTGGAAAAAAACCTTTTCTGATGGAGTGTCCATGGACAGATTTCCCTACCTGGAGGGATCCTAATTGTGCACATGCTGGTAGCAGGTTAATCATTGTGATACTATCCGGATTCAAATTACAATCGTCCTGCATACTCTTCACGCAAGCCAATGACTCTGAAGGAAGAGCATTTGAAGCATAACCATCTATCATTGCATTCCAAATCACAATGTTCTCCTTACAAGCACTGTCAAACAATCTCTCAGCATAGTCTACTTCACCACATTTGCAGTACATATCAACAAGAGACGTCTCAACCATTAAGTCGGACTCAAGCCCAGTTCGAATCGCCCAGCAATGAATCTCTTTCCCGCTCCGCAAATAACTCTCGAGAGAAGCAGCGCCAAGCGCACTGATCAAGCTGTATCTATCAGGTCTCATGCCATACACTTGCATTTCTCGCAAAATAGCCAAAGAGCTCCAACCATCGCCCACTGAAAGGAACCCACTGATCATGGAGTTCCACGAAACCACATCCCTCGCACCCATTTCAACGAATACCTTTTCAGCTAAGTCTGCACGGCCATTCTCCGCATACATGGATATGAGCGAATTTCCGACATACAAATCCAAATCCAGCCCGACTTTGAACAACTTCGCGTGAACTTTCTCCCCCTCCATCAAAGCTAACAACCCTCCACACGCCTTGACCACAAAAGGGTAAGTGTAATTATCGGCCCTGATTCCTTCACGCGCCATCCTACGGTAAAGCTCGATCGCCTCCCGAAACAACCCGTTATTCACAAAACCTCTAATGAGCACGTTCCAAGTGTAAGCATCCGAGCGGGGCATATTCTCGAACAGGTGGACCGCATTCTCCAAACTCCCAGAATCCACGAAAGCAGAGAGCGCTCTGTTGAGCGCGAGACGGTCGGCTTGGCTCTTTCTCCTCAGCTTGTTGGGTTTGCTTCCATTTGGGGCTGCTGCGGGCTTGGAGATTCTTCCTGGGTTGACGATGGGGCGGCCTCTGGGCGTCGTTGCGGAGTTGTAGAAATGGGGGTAGTGAGCGAGCGCTGAAGCCATGTTCGGACCAGTGGAACGTCAGACGTTCGTGGCATGCGCCGACAATGATGGGGGCGGTCGGAGAAATGGAAACTGAAACTCGGTCCGGCCTCTCACTTCGCCGGCGGACAGAGCATGTGAGCCGCTGAGTTTAACTTGCATCTCGAATTTCAACTCGAGAGTCGAGATGATCATGACTGCTCCGCCTTTGTACATATTCATATTTACGGTCTTCAATAATGTTCCTAAACTTTCTTTTTTTTTTCCCAATGTATATTGTTTTTGTTCGAGCGAAAATGGTGATGTGAATGGACACATTAATGCTGCATTGATGCTCACAAGAAAAATCGATACTTTAAGAGAAATGATTGCGTAACAGTATTTAATGTATTATGAAAATAATAATTTATTCTAAATCATAAAAAATCAAATTATCTATTTTTTTAGAATTTATGACTTATAATAACTTGTTATTTTCATAATATTTTAAAGATTATTATACTAGCAAAGTCTAAAATTGTGTTTTGTTTCTTTTGTCGAAATTGTATTAATGTGTTGATTGGATATAATATTGGAAAGTTATGGAAGAATGAACCGTGAGAGAGACAGGAGTCCATGAGATGAAATCTTGAATGAAAAAGTAGCGTGAGAAGAATTCCCCCACTCTAGAGAGTGCCAAATTAATTGGGGCTAGAGCTTCTACAATTGCTTCAGCGGAGTAGTTGTTGGTATTGGAAACGTTTCCAATAGTAGAGAATTCTATAACAAATGATTTAATGATTGCTGCACACCTTAAACGCTAGTTCTGCTTTCACACGTTGAGATCGGATCCTTTCCAAACTAGGCAACTCAAATGCGTGAAATGGTTGGATCGAACAATTTAATGATGGCGGCACACCTTAAACGCTAGTTCTGCTTTTACACGCTAAGATCGGATCCTTTCCAAACTAGGCAACTCACATGCATGAAATGGTTGGATCAACGATGATAGCAGATTGGGAAAGAAGACAAAGCCCTAGAGACTATCAATGCCCCCACCCAAGATGAGGTTACTGGGGGTAAAGGCGATGCCTTCTGCGAGTTGACCAAGGCCACCAAGCCCTTGTCCGCTATTGTTTAGGTGTCTAGGTTAGGCGTCGCCTAAGCCGCGTATGCCCTGCCCGACCTGACTATGGTCCAATATGACTAGGGATAGTGTAAAATTGTCAACCATCTCAGCAATTCCGTCCATAATTTAGATGGACGGACCGATTCAAAAGAATATAATTTTGGGACGCAATTGCCAAAAATACAAAAAGGGTAAGGGAACTCATTAAACAACATGAACAATTACAGGCACTTCTGAAGCCTTCACACTCTTTCCAAGCAAATTGCAAGGGCCTGTTGAGTTTTATTTATTTCGAGAAAGAAGATACTCCACTAGTCCAGCTATGAGGTCTTGGCGTTGTCCCGGTGAGGCTACCTTTCTAGGGCACAACACCCGCCGGAAAAGATCACATTGCCGAATCCGCCACATCACCCCAACCACCAGAACAGTGGTTGAAGATTGACATTTCTATTCGGGTATGTTACTAGATTAGGACCACTGGTCCATTCTGCTGGTTGTACAAAGACCTGGCAGATTTAGGACCAAGTGTCCTTGTAGCGTATTATCCTGTTGAATAAGAGAATTCCTTCCACCATGTTTTTCCCTCCCAGCCCCAATGCCGATAACCGAGAACAACATTTATCCGCAATTCCAATTCACAGGGACACGGCTTCATCATCTCGACTCATCATCCATGCATCAGATCCAAATCTTACTATACTCGATAATTTATTCATTGCGCAATCACAGAAGGCGATTCCTCATCAAGTACCAGGTCTACGGGGAATTTTTACAGGAGATTGGCCAAAGCAGTTTCATTTGAAGAAAGCATGTACAGCGCCTAGGAAGACCACCCAACAGGCAAGACGGACGATCCCAGAAGCTCAACTAAATAAGTCTTCGGGACCAGATGCATCGCCCCCATCATCTGAATCACTGGCATTGTTTCCATTAAATGTGAAAATAAGCTCCATGAGATCCCGACCAGTTGCGGAGCTGGAGGAGTCATCTCTATCATCTCCCGAGTCCGTTCTTCGTCTTTCCATTGAAAACAATTGCAACAGCAGGTCCTGGGGAGAAGATATTCTGTACATCCAGCCCCTAGGTTTCGGCCTCGTCTGAAGAAACAAAGTATCGAAACCATAACATTAATAATCAGAACCATTGTACTGACAAAATAAAATAAGCAACCAGGATCACTATGTTCGCCAATAAAATATCAATTGCCCAATTTTTCGTAACGATTACCACACACATCTTCACATTATCTGCCCCTTGAACAATAAACATAAGGGCAGAAAACACTGCACATACGCACACATGGATGGAAAGGGCGGGAGAACAAGAGCAATTAAATAAACTTAAAAGTTTTCTATTTCCACAAGTGAGCAGCAAAATTGAGTTAATAACATTTTCCATGTTCTAAATGAAAAATCAGAAGAGGAATGGCAAGCCGGAAAAGGGAGAGGAAGGTAACAAGCGCAAGGAGAAATAGTGATAGGTGCACAGCCAAGCAACCAAGCCTAATTTCTTGCAGATATCTGTACAGAACTAGAAACACCACATAATGATTCGCCGTGTTCTAATAAAAACACTGCAAAACACTGAGGTTTCATGACACATAGTATCTTGTACAGATGTATCAATATGTGAGAAATGATCTACAATTTTCTGGCCTCATTGTCTATATCCATGACATGAAGTATGATGAGAATATCATCAAGCATACTGCATTTTGAAAATGACTTGAAATTCACTAAAGTGAAATGCAGCTATATGTTAAAATCACCAATGTCATTCCTGATGGACTATAAAAAGATTTTCTGGAGATGAGTCATACCTGCTGGATATTGGTGGGTAGTATAGCTTTTTCAATAGCCTTTGGTGTCCATATCTTGACATCATCTTCAAGTCCACTGCTCGCCAACATTACTTCATGAGGATGAGGTTCCACACAGTTTACCACATTCTCATCAGCTTTCATGACTCGAATGAGCTCTCCACCCCGTTTTTTCCAGATGAATATTCTCCCACAGTCAGATCCGCTTGCCACATACTCACATTTAGGACCAAAGAAATTCACACCCTTCACAGTCTCAGAGTTCATGTGCCCTTTATAAACTTGGGGATTAACTTTTTCCTTAGGATCTGTACTGGATGAAGACGCTGCCACCTCACTTGTAACTGCGTCAGGACCTAATCCCATGTCTTGAGTGAAGAGATAGATAAATTCGTCATTGTAAGAGACCAGAAGCTCACTCTGATCTGAGAAGGCTAAGCCAGTTATTCCAACTTGTTCATCACCAATCAAATGTGGAGGACAGTAGTAATAGGCAGGTTGGCCAAAGTCCGTAGACCTATCCCCCTTATACTTGCGGATATCATAAAGTCGGGTGAACTGATCTGACCCAGCAACTGCAAAGAGGTTTGGATTCCTTGGATCAATTGCAATAGCATTTAACTGAATGACCGGCGCCCTATCATCAATTGGATGGCAAGTAAAAAGTTCTGTCACACTCTTAGTCCTAAGATCAAACTGGAAAAGAAGAAGATGGCATTGTCACATAGCTGAATGGTCAACCAGATTATGCTTCCACATAACCAATAGAAAGATATGAATAACATTTTATGACCAATTTGAATATTGTAATAGCGACCATATATTGACCTGTGTCTACACATTTTAAATTCGTGAAATGCAAGATAAATGGAAACAAATAAATCCATTAAAATATGGTCAGATTTCTTTTAGACATCTAAATATGATCATCAAATGGTTCATGCATGTTAACAGCCTTTGTAATTGTATTTTTTACTTCTCCAAAACACATATTTCATAAAGTATAATCACAATTTTTCTTCATGAATATTTTAGAACTTATAATTGTTAACATGCATCGCGGCAGTAGATTTTATCTAATTACAAAAAAACATAAACATCACACTATGTCATTTCTGGAAAGGGAACTTACATGTTGAACTAAACCATCTTCCCCACACGAGTAAAATACATGGGGACTTCCTGGCTCAATGGCCAATCTATGGGCTCTACCCTGATGTTTGGCCAACAAAGATGTCTTGACAGATCCACTCTCTGCAAGTTGAGCATATCTCACCTAAATTCAATTGAGGTGTCGAGTCAGAGGAATTGCTAATAATCACAACACAACCATCCCCAACCGAACCTCTATTGCTAAAACACGTAGAAAGAAGACATTGCTTGACATAGTAGACTGTCAAAAGAATGAGGCAAATTAATAAACTGTCGGACCTTTTGACTAAAAATTATTGCAAATCAAAAAAAAAAAAAACACTGCTTTTACCAACCACTAATACAAAAGAATTTAGAAGAGGACATTTCATTGGACATTGCAAAAAATGCTTTGTATCCTCACAGAATCATACCTGCCCATCTGCAGCACAAGTGACAATTCTTCGATCATCTGTGTAAGGCATGATCTTTGCATTGAAAACATTGTTCTGATGACCAGAATGAAATGAGAGCTTAACATTTCCAATTTCCCAGTCCCACATTATAACCTGTCTGTCATCAGAACCAGAGACCAGGATGTCACCACTCGAGTTAAAGCTGATGGTATTCACACAACCCCTATGGGATTTTAGCTTCCTGTAGATCTCGAAGCGCAGCACAAGATCCTGAATATAGAGAAACCAGAAAAGTGAATCAATTAATCCAACAGCTAAGGTTTAGCTTATCCTAAGTGAGGTTGGTGATGAAGGGCTAAAAGTGCACAAGTCTCCCTCTTATGCAGATGGTCGTCTACCGTACAGAGTCTTCCCCTTCCATCGAACTTTTAGCGATATGAAGAACCTTACTACAGCTTAATCCCCTAAGAAATGAATCCCACATTAAATCGACCCTCCTAATCAAATCCTAAAAGCTTTCATTCTGATCTCTCTCCCATTCACCCCATCCGCCTATGAATAAATTTCCGACATTTCACTTCAACTCTCACAATTTAGGCTCTTGGAGAACCAAAGCACACGCACAGCCACACCGAAAAGAAGCTTATAACGACAAACATCTCGCCCGTGCGCTTAATCAAGCTCGTTCCTAGCGCTCAACATAGCCTGTCGAGGGGAGCCGACAATAACGACTACGAAAAAAACACTGTCCAGCAGCAGCCTCTCTAATCTCTCGAAGAACGATCCACGAGTCAAATCAAACCCTAAACCAAATCTAACCACAGCAAATCAAATCCAAACGAAGGGCTCAATCGAACCGACAAGAACCCCAAAAGCAGAAAAAAAAGGTAAAACTAGAAAGCGCATCGACGATCGGACCTCCGAAGCCCTGTGCCGGTACGAGAAGCCCCTGCTACTGAGCCCGCCTATCTCGCGGAGCCAAACCCCGCCCCCGGGCCCGTCCAGGCTGCAGCGGCCGCTCATCCGCGGCCGCTTGCTCGCGCTGGTCTCCCCGATCGGTTCCATCCGGAAAGACGAACTGAACCGGGTCGAGCGCGGATTGAAGAGAAGCACGCCGACGGCGGCGGCGATTCAGTCAGATGACTCCTCCGGCGAGCCGATTCCGGCGGGAGCGTCCGGCCCGCAGCTTCAGGCCTCCGATCCGGGCTTCGAGCAGCTCCGTCCTCCTCCTTCCACCATCTCTCTCTCTCTCTCTCTCTCTCTCTCTCTCTCTAAATCTCTGTGTGTGGAATTTCTGGGCGTGATGGAGGACGTGTGAAGTTTCTGGAATGTGGGGCAAGGGGGAGGGGGAGACGTGTGCATGCCAAATCGTCAAACGTCGGCGTACGAACGCTTCCGGTGAAAATTAAAAAGAATTTGAATTGGATTAAGAGATAATGCCACCGTCCTGTCCTCTCTTCCCCTCTATTATTTCAATTTGTCTAGATTTTTGTTCCGGGCCATGCACTTATCTTTTTGGCTTCGGAATAAACAAATTTATCTCAAATTAATTTTTTAATTATCAAATATTCCAAATCGATATGCTTATGATAAATTTACGCTTCCTTAGTTTACGTTAAATTACACATTAAATTACTTAGTAGGACGACATGTAATAGTTGACTGTACAAGTTTTAATTTACGTTTGTTATAGGTGTACTAATTTGGAGTTTTCTTAATATTAATTTAATTTAACGGAAATTAACGATAGCAAACTTGTCATGAATAAAAATTAAATTTGGATAAGTTTATCACAAGCATATTAATTGGGGATTTTTTATGATTAAAAAATTAATTTAAAGTAAATTTATCACAAACATACCAATTTAGGTTCTTTGTATTAATCTTATTTTAGTTTGTAAGATTTTATCACTATGCTTATCTTTTTGGCTCTCCGTTATATATATATCGATCGAATTGGTCACATTCTACTAAAAATAAAGTGATCGCTTAAAAATAGTCAATCGATAAAAAATATTTAAGTATTATATCTAAAAAAATTTGTGGACAATAAAAATACTTTTCATCCACTCATTTTTATAAGCACTCAAAGTTATTATTTTCAGGAAGATATTTCCGAATCATTCGGCATATAAAGGCACTCAAAATGTTCTCTTAGCATCTTGAGTAATTTTCTACTTACCTTTATCGCACAAAAATATACGACGGAGAATAAAGAATTAAATAAATGAACTGACCTTTAAAGACAAGGAAAAAGAAAATTAAAGAAAAGGCCAAATGGTGGCCCAAAGTAGCGCCAGTTGCAGCGGTGGTGGCCCCTCCTACTCCCGGCAACCACGTTCGTTAACTTTTGAAGATGTCTCATTTACATTTTTTATTTTATTTTTTTATTTGCAATTTACATTGAGCTTGTTCCCATTTCTTCTTTTTGATATAAATAAAGTAATTATCAAACACACTAAAAATAAAATAACAGATAAGTGATGGCTCGAGACCGCACAACCTTAAGCTAGCGGTGCATCATCTCAACAAGTGATAAAAAATAAATCTTGTTCTTTCTCTGTGTAATGACTTGATACTAATATCATCATCCACGTCAACATTTATATTCATATGCTTAGCCAAAGGGTTTTTGCCAAAGGACTAATTTTGACAAAAATGAATAAATAACTTTTACTTATCACATTAGTTCCAAAAACAATAATGCAAACGAAATATTGAAAAAATTAAAAGAAGTATATTGACTGACGGTGTCAGTATTACAATTACCAAAGCAAATAATTGAGCGGTGACAAATGGCCACGGATGATATGTTAGGAATAGGTAGTGATGAGACACTGGGCATAATTAATCACATCTTTAGCAAAAAGTCAATTGATTTTTTTTTTCCTTTTTGCCTTACCCGTTTATTGAATGTTGTTAAAGTACATGAAAGTTAGAAAATGCGGACAAAAGATTTACATATCGAAATCTTCAAAATCATCCCTAACGATATGTAATCTTGTAAACTTCTTTAATCTCTTTGTCACGCATGTCTTACGAAGCACATCAAACTTGACAATTATGATCACTGTAGATCTCGGGGACTCAAGCCTTTGTTGTTTCCTTTACGCATCGAGTTCTTTGATTAGCTTTCGGTCACGAATTTTCCAAGACCATGTCGTCCAATTCTCAATGGGTTAAAATTTGGTAGGTCAGCAAAAAATTGACCTCGCATGAAGAAGGACACGTCTATGGTACACTCACCTCCACCTAATCCCATTTTTTTTTTTTTTAATTTCAACTTTCAAACTTTACAAACTTTTTTCCGTGCTTCTTTCCTCATTTTAATGGATTTTGTTCAAGGATTGTGAACTTTTCCATTCACTCAACATTCATCGACCCAAAAAATTGGGAAAATTGTCCAAAAAGTCCTAAACCTATTACACTTTTACCAATTTAGTCCTAAACCTTTTAATTTTACCAATTCAGTCCTAAACCTTTTCACTTCTTGCCGATTCAATCCATCCGGCCAACTTTGGCTGGAAAATGCTGACGTGGATGCCGGCGGTGCCACGTAGGATTACCGGTGCTGACGTGGACAATTTTTAATAATATTTTAATTTTTTCCCTTTTTTTCTTTTTGGCCTTTTCTTTTTTGCCTTTTCCGGTGGCCGGCCATCGACCACAGCCAGTTGGCTAGCCTCGCCCACCACAGGCGAGGCTTGGTCGGACGAGGAGGAGCTCCTGCAAGGGGAGCCCTTGCCTAGGCGCGGCCCGACAAGGGTCGCTTGGGTGAGGCTGAGCCTCGCTGGGCGTCGGCTGGGCAATGATGACGCCGGGCGAGGCTGCCCTAGCTTGGGTGAGGGTCGGCCTTGCCAAATCTGGCGAGGGGAGCCCTCGCCGGGGCTCACTCTCACCTCGGCCGGCCGACGACACCCACCTCGATGAAATCACCTCTCTCTCCTCCAGCGTCGGCATCACTGTCGCCGCCATTGTCTGTCTTCTCCACTGAGGAAGACGCGCCTCTCACCTTACCTCTTCGCCCTGCTGTTGTTCATCGTCTTTGTCTCTGTCCTCTACGATGAGGACCTGGCCTGCATCTTCAGCCAACAGCTCCAAGTTCGCTTGAGCTCGACCAGGGGCGAGGGCCGGCCTCGCTAGATCTGGTCTGGGCGAGGGCTCCCCTCGTCAGAGCTCCTCCTTGCCCAGCCGTGCCTCGCCTGTGGCGGGCGGGCTAGCCGGCTCGCTGTGGCCGGTGGTTGGTTGTCGCTTGTGGCCGGCCATCAGTCATCGGAAAAGGAAAAAGAAAAAGCCAAAAAGAAAAGAAAGAAAAGAAAAGAAAAAAAGGGAAAAAACAAAAAAAAAAAAAAAATCAAAAATCAAAAAATCAAAAAAAAAAAATCAAAAAAATCAAAAAAATCAAAAATCAAAAAATATTATTAAAAATTATCCACGGCGTCGGCAGTCCTACGTGGCATTGCCGACGTCCACGTCAGCATTTTCCTACCAAAATTGGACAGATGGACTGAATCGGCAAGATGTGAAAATGTTTAGAACTGAATTGGCAAAGTTAAAAGGTTTAGGATTGAATTGGCAAAAATGCAATAGGTTTATGACTTTTTAGACAATTTTATCCAATAAATTACAATCGCGATGCGCTACATGAAAAATGCAACTTGACCTTGACGTGATGTTAGAATATTTGAGTTTGCGTTAACTATACTTGTGGGAAAAATATGTCTATGCTTAGTTTAATGTGCATGTAGTGGTGATTTCTAGGAAAATTACCCAAAATGTCATAAACTTATTATAATTGAGTCAATTCAATCCTAAATCTTTTGCAATTTGTCAATTCAATCTATTCATCTAATTTTAGCCGGTGGCAAATTTTTAATAATTTTCTTTTTCTTTTTCCTTTTCTTTTTCTTGCTACGGGCGAAGGCCGCCTTACTTGAGGTTGGTGAGGCCTTGCCCACCTTCGTTAGGGCCTCGACGAGGGCCGCGACCCTTGCTGGCTGTTGGTAAGAGATCCATAGCCCTCACCTAGTGGCTAGCCATTGCAGGAAAAAAAAAAAAAAAAAAAAGGAGGAAGAAGAGAAAAAAAGAAAAGGAAAAGGAAAAAATTAATAAAAAATTCGAATTTTTTTTTTTTTTTTAAATTACCACGTCAACATTGGCCAGATGGTTGATATCCATGTCAGCACTAACCAACTAAAATTGACCGGATTGATTGAATTTGCATAATTGCAAAAATGTTTAGAACTAAATTGACCAAGAAAAAAATTGCGATTGAATTAGTAAAATTGTACTAGGTTCAAGACTTTTTTAGTAATTCTCTCGTCAATTTCTTGATTTTATACGAATAAAGTGGTTTTGTAGTAACCAGATTCGCACTACAAATTGTTTTCGATGATCCTATATTAATCTAGTGATGTCGGACAAGTTATTTACATATTTTCAAACTTATATACATATCCATACAAAGAATTACTAAAACAATCCTAAACTTATTGCAATTTTTTCAATTCAATCCTAAACATTTTGTAATTGTATCAATTTAGTCTTCCTTACCAATTTTGGCCGACCAACACCGATCGTGATGTTTGACCTACACTAAAAAGAACAAAAAAAATAAAATATTTTTATTTTTTTTAATCTTTTTTCTTCACTCCCTCCTCCTTCCTCAGGTGATCGGCCAAAGGCAAGGTCGCTCGCTAGCCTCAGCGAAGCTTGGCCATGGTTGGGTGATCGTTCGTTGGGTCGGTGAGGGTTGAGCCCTGGCGACCATGGGCGAGGCTCGACCTCGCCAAAGGTCGCAAGGTCGAAGGCCACAACCTCACGTAACCTCTAGCCTGGGTTGCCAATGGTTGGGCAAGGCTCGATCTCATCAAATCTGGCGACGGTGGAGCCTTGCCAGCCATGGGCAAGTCGCGGTCTTGCCATGGCTGGATGAGGCCGAGCTTCGCTAAATTTGGTGGGGCCTTGCTTAGCCATGGCAAAGGCAACTTCGCCAAATCTGGTGAGGCTTTGCTTAGCCATGGTGAGGGCGACCTCACCTAGGGCGACCTCATCATCGCTAGGCGAGGCTCGCCCTTGCTAGTGGCTACTAGCTAGTGGGGGCAAGCCTCGCCACCACTCGCCTTTGGTTGCTACCGACCAGAGGAAGGAGGAGGAAAAATAATAATAATAATAATAAATTCGAAAAAAAGTAAATATTATTAAAATATTGTCCATGTCAACATTGACTGACGTGTCAGTATCGACCGATCAAAATTGGCCAGAGTAACTAAATTGGCACAATTACAAAAAGTTTATGATTAAATTTGTAAAAAAAAAGGTTTATCACTAAATTGAACAAATTGCAAAAGATTTAAAATTATTTTGGTAATTTCCTCTTGTTCTGTAAGTTATCAATTTAAGCAAGCGAGGTCTCTAATTTTTTTAAAAGATGGCAATGATACTGACTGATGGGTTTTGATTGCCATCAATAATTTCTTTACGTCACTTCGAATTAAGTTCATCGGGCACTTTCTCACCGCATCAACTGAATTGTTTACTTAATCGGCCTTTTCGTGCCAATGCCATCAATCAAGCTGAATCTCATTGAGTACCGAATTTCCAATTTTCAACATCTAATTGGTTTATCAAACATGCCCAAGCTTAGCAATTGCAGATTCACTGGAAACTCATCACATGCATCCATGGAAATATGAAAAGGACTCTTACCATCTGCTTTGGAGGGTCTGAGGCCTTGCATGGTTATCCACGTTCGGCGGAAGCTGCAGCTTTGGCTTTGGTTTCCCTCCCGATCATGGTGTCCAACTCATTCTTGAGTAGAACCTTGTTTCCGCTTGTCCAATGTCAAATCAAATCCATGGTTGCATGATATCGATCAATCTTTTCATATTCCAGGCAGGCATCGGCACATTCTTGATGTTCAGCTTGTGCAAGTGAGATCTACTGTTATCCCCCGATAACTATTTCCAAACTGTACTCAGAGAGAACTTGAAGCTTTCCACTGTGTGACTTCTCTAAAGCTCTCCCCTCCAAGTTACCCTCCCACTGCTCCTTGGAAAAGCAGCTGCCCCGAGATCTGATAGCATGGCTCCTGTTTGCATCCTTCAAATTTTGAAGCTTAGCTGCAATTATATCCTCCTCTCCCTCCGTCCTCAGTATTTCCATGGAAGGTGGACCCAATAGCATCCCAATCACGTATTGGTTAAACCCAGATTACTGAATTATGGAGAAATGGGTGCTCTCGTGAAATGACAAGGCTAGCACCTTGATTATCAGCATCATGATCAACTGCAGCGGATTCCCTGCCAAATAACACACGAACTTCCAGTGACATACTTCAAGCTCTTTCCTCAACATTCTTATTAAACAGGGCATGCCAAGCAATCAAAACCAGCCTTGAACTCTACCACTTCCCCTAGACCACAGACGAAATACCATACCCTTTTAATAAACAGAAAATTCCTCTCAATAGAGGATGCGACAATTTCTTATCATGGTCAGTGGAAAATGGAAGATGAATATTTAAATTCTGGTAAATGACTTACCCTTCAAGCAAGAGTGCTCTCTTGAACCTCATCGAACTTGTTGTTCCATCTCAATAACCTCCATTGACCACCCCATCACTGATAGGTTGTCCAGGTTGGCAAGCCACCAATCAATGTCGCCAGTTGCTATCTGCCAGCACCCCTGGTCCCCAGTAACCACCATCACCCATCGCCGGTCACTGGTCGCTACCTGGTGTCTGTCACTGCTACACTGTTTCAATTGATGGTAGTAATTAGCGACTCATTGTCACCCGTCAACACTACCAGCGACCGTTGCCATTACTGTTGATTCATCAAATTTTGTTTGGAATTTTATGGAAATAAATAGAGAACCCTGAAGATGATTTTAGTATCAGAAGAATGACACAGATCATCAGCAATTATTATTATTACAAAGAAAATCATTGTTGAACCGCAGTTTATAAGTCAAAGCCCCACGCGTGCAAGTAGAAGCCCCTTGAATCCTTGAGTGATTTAGGCCTCAAAACAACATAAGTAGCCTTGCAGCCTTGACAAAATTGCTAACCATTTGCTTGTTCTTCCTCTTCCTCCTTCTTTCTTTGCTTAAGTTGCTGAAAGAGAGGCATCACATATTCAAGAGACAAGTTCCAAAGAATAGCAGAGAATTCTCTCCGGAAAAAGTGAACAGTGAAGAGAGCCAATATGCGAGTGATCATTCTATTCTCTTCTGCCAAGACAAAGCAATCAATAGATGACCTTCCAGAGCTCAATAAAAGGGCACATTTTTGCAGATTATTCACTTATGTAGAGTAAACTAGCCAAAATTAGGTTACCTGTTAAAGAGTTAAGTATCTGTGTGCTTGCCAAGCTACTCAGTTGCAGGATACCCAGGCTTTTCATAGCATCAACATGTAACATCTCCTCTTGTCATGAATCTTAAATAAAGGCCATGTTGGCCAATGAAGATGGACGATGCAGGTCAACATCCCATGCAGAAAAAGTCATTGCTCTTCATGTGTTCATTTTGATGAAGCAGTAATGCATTAGCATGAATGATTCATACAAAAGTTGAGCATGCCAATTAAGAGTCTAGATTGGCTTCAGCTCCTATTTAATTGTACATATAAATTGTTGGGGTCATTGAGTTTCATTTGTAGTAGGCCAGAAATTTTTATGATATCAGCAAATGATTCACCATGAAAACCAGAGTCCTCGTTCTTTCTTGAGAATCCCAATTAAATCAAAAGATCTATTAGTTATCTAACTTCTTTTGATTTCATAAGCAAAAAGAAGGCTGATGCAGGGAATAAACCAAAGGTCAGCATACGAAACAGCAGCTACTGCGGGGAATCCACTCGACTATACCCCTTATGCTTCTTAATTGCATTTCTCTCCATCATCATGCGCACTTCGTTTGCATCATCCCAGCGTCCGGCATCTGCATACATGTTGTATAGCAAGACGTATGGTGCTGAACTTTCTGGCTCAAGTTGCATCAATGCTTCAGCTGCAACTCGAGCCAGCTCCACATTGTCATGCACTCTACAAGCACCAAGTAAAGCACCCCAAACAGCCTTATCTGGCTTCATTGGCATGTCCTTTATTATATCGAAGGCCTCGTTAAGCTGCCCGTGCCGGCCCACTATGTCCACAAGTGATGCAAAATGTTCAACCGTTGGTTCTACGCCATATTCCTTAGACATCGACAGAAAGTGCCTCCGGCCTTCTTCCACTAACCCAACATGAGCACAAGCACTCAGAACAGAAATAAAGGTTATATAGGTAGGCCTAACTTCAAATCTCTTCATCAACTTAAAGAGTTCAAGAGCCTCTGCAGCAAACCCATGAGATGCATATCCTCCAATCATTGCATTCCAAGTGATCACATTCTTCTGTAAGTTCACCTCATCAAAGATAGTCCGAGCATCGACAATCGCCCCACATCTAGAGTACATAGTGATGAGGGAATTGTTTATAGGCACATCTGGGTTCACTATTTTGTTAACCAGCTGGTGGAGCTGCAAACCTAGGGAAAGATCAACAAGACCAGTGGCTACGGCTAGAATGGAAGATAAAGTATGTCGATCGGGTTTCTCCCCATTGGTCAGCATCTGAATGAAGAGTACAACCGCTCCTTTATAGTCTTCATTTTTCTCGTATCCTGCTATCACAGAATTCCATGAGACCAAGTTCTTTCGAGGCATCTTCTCAAATAAATCCCTCACAAATTCAAGGTTTCCAGTTTCGGCGTATCCTGAGATCATGGTGTTCCACGTAAAAGTATCAGGATTAGGCATATCTTGAAAAAGTTTGGACGCCTCTTCCATGTTAGACATGTGTACATAACCACTAATCATGGTGTTCCAAGAAAATGTATCACGTTCTGTCATTTGATCAAAGAGTTCTCTGGCAGCAACAGTATTTCCTACTTTAACGTAGGACATGATCATGGTATTCCATGACACCACATTTCTCACGAACTTCTGAGCACCCCCGTTCCCTCTATCATCACCAAATGGGATCAGGTCAAAAAGATAACGAGCCTCTTCAACGCGTCCTCTTTGGCCATACCCAGCAATCAGAGTGTTATATGCTCCCACTGTATCTTCCCCACCATCCGGCTTCCCGTATTCAAGAAAAATCCTAGCAGCTTCATCTAATTTATCATTACGAATAAGACCCGACACAAGGCCACTTAGAGAAGCCGAATCCCGCTCGGGCATCTCCTTAAAAACCTCTACTGCGCGTTCCACATCACCGTTCCTCAGAAACCCAGTTACCATCGTATTCCAAGAAACGACATTTCTCTCAGGCATCCGCTGAAATAGCCACAACGCCTCATCCATCCTCCCCACTTTCGCATACCCACTAATCATCGTGTTCCACGAAATGCAATCCCTCTCGGGCATTCGCTCAAACAGTTCCCTCCCTTCCTCAATGAACCCACTCCCGCGACACGAGACGTAACCCGAAATCATCAGATTCCACGACGTAACGTCTCTCTCGGGCATTCCGTCGAACAGCTCGCGCGCCCTCGCCATCGCTCCTCTTTTAACGTAGCCCGTGATCATGGCGTTCCACGTCACGGTGTTCCGGCACTCGGCGGCGTCGAAGACCGCTCTGGCTTCGCCGAGACGGCCCGTCCTGACCTGGTGCGAGATCTGCTTGTTCAGTGCGAACAAATCCGGGGTACGGGACCCTTTACACTCCCTCGCGGAGGCAAAGCCGCGAGCTCGTCGGGAGTCTCCGGTGGGGAAATGGCGGGTCGCCAAGTGAAGAGGATTGAGTCGATGCTGAGGCCGTCTCCACGACGAGAACGTGGGCCTGTGCAAGATGCAGAGCTTCCTCCAGCAGATCCTCATATCTGTCGGGGAAGCAAGACGACCCGGTCGAGCTTGTGCTGGTCATCCGCGACCCAAGGTCAGTTCAAGCTCTGCAGCCTGTAGCCCCTTTCTCTGTATGGTCTACGGGGGAATGGAATGTGACCGAGATATTCTCCGGCTGGTCGGAAAGAATAAATTCATAGAAACGAAATGAAATGAAGTATGTACATTTCAAAAAGTAAGGTTTAGGACTTATATAAAAAAAAAGGGATAAGTGCACTAAAAGTCTTGAAAGTTATTATAAAAATGCAATTGGGTTTTAAAAACCTTCAAAAAATGCAATTAAATCATAAAATTTTCAAAAATGTTATCAATGGAAGGATTTGATTTGAATAATTTGACAAGTTTTAAAATTTGAATCGTATTTTTTTTTTAAAGTTCTAGGGCTTGATTGCATTTTCACAATAAGTTTTAGAACTTACTTGCACTTTTTGAAAGTTTTAGAATTATATTATACTTTTGTGACAAGTTTTAGAATTAAATTGCACTTTATTAATAAGTTGTAGGACTTCCAATGCACTTATCTTAAAAAAACATTAACTGTTTTTTGTAGGAAAATTATATTAACTAATATTATAGTTTTATTTGGCCCTATAATAATAATATTGTAATATCCCAAAATTCGATGTGGTTAGATAGGTTGGCCTATTGAAATTGCTTTAATTTATGATCATTTGAATGAGTATTCAATGAGAGATTGGTACGTTCTGAAATTCTTATTTGATAATGATCAGAGTTGTATTTCAATTACACGAGAACACTTTGGTGGCGGTTTAGTTTTCTATCGAAGAATTTTGATGTTCCTCAATTATGTTCCAAATTATTTAGCATTAGGATGGAGACCAAGGCCTTCAATTTGTTATAAAATTGTAGAATATGTCGTTTGGAAAAAATTATCCAAACAATTTTAACCTATTGTACGAATGTCATTTCAATTCTAAACTTTCAAATTTTGCTAATTTAGTCCTTAGCCATTGTGTGAAACTTCAATGCGGATCTTTTTGATCAATTTTCGTTAGAAATTACTAACGTAGGAATCCAATCATCGTTGGCTTTTCTACATGGCACGTTGCCACATTAGCGATTTCTATAAAATAAAATAAACAAATCAGACTAAAAGACTACATTATAATTTCCTGCAAAGATCTAAACTCAATTTAGCAAAAATAAATAGTTTAGAATTGAATTGATAGTCATGCAATAGGTTTTAGGACTAATTAGACAATTTTCCCTGTTTTACATAAGTTGTCTTGGGCACATTCATTCTCTTTGAAATCAATTCCAGTCTTGACGTGATCACTTATAGCATCACATGGTCCATTAGACAAATGTTTAATTTTCAGTCTAAAGGTTTTACTCAAAGAAATATAAAATGAAATAACCATCAGATATTCCTATATTATGTCCGCATATAGATCGAATCTGTATACGTATAAATTCTACATATGTTTCTTACAAGATTTCTATACGAATTTGCTAGAGTTATCTCATCAGATTTCATATAATTTAAGATCCTCTAAATCTCACACGCAATGCTCTAAATTACCTAAAGAAAATATCATATATTATAAATGTACATTCCTCGTTTTATGGTGTTTCGGACGTTCAGTTCTCTCCTTTCTTTTGTTTTCGTCTTATCTTGTGATGTGCATTGAAAATCTTTGCATTGAGCAACCTTAAACAAAGCGACTCTCCTCAAGTTATCATAAATTGTACTTGATACTTGATAGCATAGCCTAAGAGACCCCCTTTTTTTTTTTTGGCAGAAGTACAACACAAGTGCCAAAATTTGACACGGAATGACACTTAAGTACTAAAAATTAGAAAAGTGACACTCAAGTGCCAAAATCGGAACAAAATGGATGCTAATCTGGCCAAAATACTGATGTGGCGATTTTCTGGCAAAATAAGTGCAAAACGGCATTGTTTTGCACGCTGACGTGGCTAAACAATGCAAAAATGGCGTCGTTTTTGTGTTGACGTAGTAAAAAAATTTATATAAAAATTAATAAAATTAAATTAAAAACTAAATTTATTTAAAACATTTAAAATAAAAACACAAATATTAAAAAAAAAAAAAAAGGAGGGGGAAAGGGAGGTGGCTAAGGGCTAAGCCCTCACCGCCGCTGCCGCCGTCGCCTCCCCGTCGCCGCCGGGAAGGGCCGGCGAGGAGAGGGGAGGGTTGGTCAAGGTCGCCGGCCCTTAGCAAACCAATAGTGAGGACCCGCGAGATATCGCTAGATCCGGCGGGGGACCTAGGCAAGGGTCGCGGGCCCTTGTTCTTCAGTCGGCCGGGGTCGCCGGCCCCGGCCGGGCCTAGCGACCTCGATCGACTCTCCCCTCAACGTTGCTGGCCCTTCCCAGCGACGACGAGGAGGTGGCAAGGTCTCGCGGGCTCTCGTCGCCGGTTGGCCAGGGGCTGGCGACCTTGACCAACCCTCCCCCTTCTGTCGCCGCCCTTCCCGGTGGCGGCGGGGGAGGGCGATCTGCGGCGAGGGCTCGGCCCTTAGCCGCCTCCCTTCCCCACCCTTTTTTTTTTTTATTTAATTTTTTAAATTTGTTAATTTTTAAATAAATTTAAATAATTTTTACATTAATTATTTACCACGTCAAACATAAAACGACGTCGTTTTTGCATTTTCTAGCCACGTCAGCGTGCAAAATGACGCTGTTTTGCACTTATTTCGTCAGAAAATCGCCACGTCAGCATTTTGGCCGGATTGGCACTTAAATGATCCATTCTACTTCGACTTTGGCACTTAACTATCACTTTCCTAACTTTTGACAATAAAGTGTTCCTCCGTGCCAAGTTTTAACACTCCAGGTGTCTGGCAGTCATAAAAATTTATAATTGAGCAATCAATAGCATAGCATTACACGCGCAAATAGCCATAATTACATACAATCTCATTCAGAGAAATGAGTATAAATTTCTACTTAACGGCTAATCCATCATTAATTAAGCTAATCACGATTAACTATGCTAATTACGATTAATTAGTCTAAATTACAATTAATTAAACTAAACTCAATTAATTTGCCAACGTATAATTAATTAAAAATTAATGGACGTTAACTAAAATAATTACGATTAATTAAACTATACTCAATTAATTAATCTAACCACGATTAATTAATATAATCGTAATTACTTAAAATAATAGCACTTAAATTTAATCTAAACCATTCTTAATTGCAATTAAGGCTAAACTAAAATTAACAAATACTAACTGCCATTAATATTAAACTAATCTATCCCATAAATGTAATTAACATCCTAATCCACGAATAGGAGGTTAACTCACGGGTTTCTGTCGATGGCGAGCTCGTGGTTGAGAATGTGACGCTCGCTGCTCGAATTGGGGCACAACAGTGGTGGCGGTTTGGCGGTGATTGATGGTGTCGACTGACGGAGGTGTGATTGATGGTGTCAGCTGATGGAGGTGCAGTGTAGAACCAGAATACGAAAAAAGATATTGATTTTTTAATTGAAATTTATGTGTGGATCTTGGCCAAGGCCCAAGAGTCCCAGGTCACCTTTGCTGTTTGGCGGAGATGGCGCCGACGAATGGGAGACAGGTGTGGACTTACTTAATTGACTGGGGAGTTCATTGGCAATGTCCTTATTGTTTTAGTTTTTTCACAGTTGTCGACTCAAGCATTTCGAGGATCAAAAAGTAGTTTCGGACACTTGAATAGGCCATGTGGCATCGTAGTTTGCACATAAATCAGTGCTAGGAAAGGGATGACTTTCGAGCTTTATTCGGGATAGTGGATGAACATACCGCTCAAGAGGTGGTTTTGAGAAATACGCATAATCAATGGAGTAATTAAAATATCGAAAAAAAGAAATTATTTTAGAGAAATTTTTAATTATCTCTAACAAGAGAAGCTACCCTTTTTTTTTTTTTTTTTTTTTTCGCACGTATATCGCACGTGTATCTCACTTTAGGCATAACTGGATTAATATATTATTTTAGAATATTTATATGATAAATCCTATAAATAAGCTAATATATTCTTCATATATATATATATTATATATATACCATTCTTCCGTATATTATTATTATTCTCAATTGGCTATCAGAGCTCCAATAGTCGACTATCCACTTGTTGCTCGCTGCTTGCTAGTCGTCATTGTCCACCCACCGCTCGCCATCTGCCAACCGCTGCCATCAATTGTCCGCCACGTGCTGCTGTTGACTACCTCTCACCGCCTAGGAGGGAGGAATTTTGTATCATTATTAAATGAATTTCTATTTAGAGAACGTAAATTTTGTGTTGTTATCAAATATGTATTTTTGCTCAGAAACTTGTACATAAAATAGGATTAGATAAATAAATTTCTAGCAAAAAATTAATTTTTAGAATAAAATGGTTATTATTTGCGCCCAACGACAATAAAAAAACGATGGGTCTCTTCATTCTAAATCTTTCCTTTTTTTCCTTTCTTTAAGGACTGACATTTTATATTTTTTTTCTAATCGTAGTAAGTTTTTCTCCCCTTATCATCACCAATATATGTAGTAGTGCACAAAAATATTTTCGCTCACACTGACTTTTTTTTTGGTCTATTGCACACATTGACTTCGAAGGCGAGAGAAGAGAAAATTTTGAACAGAATTTTTGGGTTTTGGGGGGTTTGTGAACCAATAAGGGATTGAAACGCGTCCTAAGGCTAGGGTAAGGATTTGCTTTTCTTGCTTCCAATAAGGGATCGAAATGTGTCCTAGGGCTATTACAAAGATTTGTTTTGCTTGCTGAGCCTCTTTTAGGGCATTTCCACAAAAAATAAAAAAAAAAACCTCATTGTTTTATTTTGCATGTAAAATTTGGCGTCCAAACCTGACACCTCATAATTTGTTATTTTCTTGCTCATAAAACCTCATATGAAAATAGTAAATAAAAATCTATAATTGAACAATCAATAACATAGCATCACATGCGCAAACAGCCAGAATTACACACAATCTCATCCAGAGAAATGAGTATAAAATTCTACTTAATGACTAATCCATCATTAATTAAACTAATCACGATTAATTATGCTAATTACGATTAATTAGTCTAATTACAATTAATTAAACTAAACTCGATTAATTTGCCAACGTATAGTTAATTAAAAATTAATCGACGTTAACTAAAATAATTACGATTAATCAAATAAATAACGATTAATTAAACTATACTCAATTAATTAATCTAATCACGATTAATTAATGTAATCGTAATTACTTAAAATAATCGCACTTAAATTTAATCTAAACCATCCTTAATTGCAATTAAGGCTAAACTAAAATTAACAAATACTATCCACCATTAATATTAAACTAATTTATCCCATAAATGTAATTAACACCGTAATCCGTGATTAGGAGTTTAACTCATGGGTTTCAGGTGACGGCGAGCTCACGGTGATGGTGGCGCGACGGCGTCGAGAACGTGACGCTCGCTGCTCGAATTGAGGCACAACGGCGGCGACGGTCCGGCGGTGATTGATGGTGTTGGCCGGCGGAGGTGCAGTGTAGTACCATAATATGTAAAAATATATTGATTTTTTAATTGAAATTTATGTATGGGTCTTGGCCGAGGCCCAAGAGTCCCAGGTCACCTTTGGAATGGACTTAGCGGTGCAAATTTACATCTTTTAAGTATGTTTTCTTTTATTGCTGTTTTGCTGAGATGGCGTCGGCGAATGGGAGGCATTAGGTGTGGACTCACGTAATTGACCGGGGAGTTCTTTGGCAATGCCCATATTGTTTTAGATTTTTCACAATTGTCGACTCAAGGATTCCGAGAATCAAAAAACATTTTTTCGAACTCCTGAATAGGCCATGTGGCATCGTAGTTTGCACAGAAATTAGTGCCCAGGAAAGGGATGACTTTCGAGGTTTATTCGGGATAGTAGATGAACATACAGCTTAAGGAGGTGATTTTGAGAAATACGCATAATCAATGGAGTAATTAAAATATCAAAAAAAAGAAATTATTCTAGAGAAATTTTTAATTATCTCTTACAAGTGAAGCTACTCTTTTTTTTTTTTTGCACGTATATTGCACGTGTATCTCACTTTAGGCATAACTGGATTAATATATTATTTTAGAATATTTATATGATAAATCCTATAAATAAGTGAATATATTCTTCATTATATATATATATATATATAATACCAATATTCCATATATTATTATTCTCAATTTGCTATTAGAGCTCCAATAGTCGACTGTCCACTTATTGCTTGCTGCTTGCTAGTCGTCACTGTCCACCCACCGCTTGCCATCTGCTAACCGCCGCTGTCAACTGTCAGCCACGTGCTACTGTCGACTACCTCTCGCCACCTAGGAGGGAGGAATTTTGTATCGTTATCAAACGAATTTCTATTTCTAGAACATAAATTTTGTGTTGTTATCAAACACGTATTTTTGCTCAGAAACTCGACATAAAATAGGATTAGGTAAATAAATTTCTGGAAAAAAAATTGATTTTTAGAATAAAATGGTTATTATTTGCGCCCAACGACAATAAAAAACGACGGGTCTCTTCATTCTAAATCTTTCATTTTTTTTCCTTTCTATTGATATGAAATTGTCATTATTTCCTTTCTTTATGGACCGACATTTTATATTTTTTTCTAATCGTAGTAAGTTTTTCTCCCCTTATCATCACCAATATATGTAGTAGTGCACAAAAATATTTTCGCTCACACTGACTTTTTTTTTGTCTGTTGCACACACTGACTTCGAAGGCGAGAGAAGAGAAAATTTTGTACAAGATTTTTGGGTTTTGGCGGGTTGTGAACCAATAAGGGATCGAAACGCGTCCTAGGGCTAGGGTAAGGATTTGTTTTTTTGGCTTCCAATAAGGGATCGAAATGTGTGCTAGGGCTAGAGCAAAGATTTGTTTTGCTTGCTGAGACTCTTTTAGGGCATTTCACAAAAAAAAAAAAAAAAAAAAACCTTATTGTTTTATTTTGCACATAAAATTTGGTGTCCAAACCCGACACCTCATAATTTGTTATTTTCTTGCTCATAAAACCTCATTTGAAAATAGTAAATAAAAATCTATAATTGAACAATCAATAGCATAGCATCACACGCACAAACAGCCGAAATTGCGCACAATCTCATCTAGAGAAACAAGTATAAAATTCTACATAACGGCTAATCCATAATTAATTAAGCTAATCGCGATTAATTATGCTAATTACGATTAATTAGTCTAATTGCAATTAATTAAACTAAACTCAATTAATTCACCAACGATTAATTAAAAATTAATCGATGTTAACTAAAATAATTACAATTAAATAAATAAATTACGATTAATTAAATAAATCACGATTAATTAAACCATACTCAATTAATTAATCTAACTATGATTAATTAATATAATTGTACTTACTTAAAATAATCGCACTTAAATTTAATCTAAACCATCCTCAATCACAATTAAAATTGAACTAAAATTAACAAATACTAATCGCCATTAATATTAAACTAATCTATCACATAAACCTAATTAACACTCTAATCCATGATGAGGAGGTTAACTCACGGGTTTCCAGCGACAGCAAGGTGGTGACGACGGCGGCACGATGGCGTTGAGAACATGACGTTTGATGCTCAAACGAAGGCACAATGGTGGTGGTGTCAGCCGACCGAAGTACAGTGTAGAAACAAAATAGGAAAAAAGATATTAATTTTTCATTTGAAATTTTTGTGTGGATTTTGGCCGAGACCCTTCGGATTGGGCTCGGTGGTGCAAAGATATTAATTTATTTTGCACGTAAAATTCGGCATTCAAACCTGACACCTCATAATTTGCTATTTTCTTGCTCATAAAACTTCATTTGAAAATAGTAAATAAAAATCTATAATTGAACAATCAATAGCATAGCATCAAACGCGCAAAAAGTTGGAATTGCGCACAATCTCATCCAGAGAAACGAGTATAAAATTCTACTTAATGCTAATCCATCACTAATTAAGCTAATCGCAATTAATTATGCTAATTACGATAAATTAGTCTAATTGCAATTAATTAAACTAAACTCGATTAATTCACCAACGTATAATTAATTAAAAATTAATTGGCGTTAACTAAAATAATTACGATTAATTAAATAAATCACGATTAATTAAAACTAAACTCAATTGATTATTCTAACCACATTTAATTAATATAATCATAATTAGTTAAATTAGAGCTATGAACTAAGAAAGAGCAGGAACTTGGTTGTTGCTATCCTTAGGATAAGAAGCCAGATGATCAATATGACGATACAGACTATGGCGTTGACCCCCTGATGCAACTTTTTGACTGTAGTCTTGATGTCGTTTAAGGTCAAGGCAAGTGCTCTCCTTGCTCTGAAAGCATTGACCTTAAGCAATTTGGTTAATTCGATTAGCATCAAGACGAACAAGTTTAAACAAGCACGTCCAAGGACCTAATTTTACAGAATTCCACTCACCGGCTAGTTCTTCAGGCATGACTTGCTGATTTTCTTGCATTCATCGGCTCCTTCAAAGAGACTCATCATCTTCGAGGCTTCATCGACCCTCATGAGCCGCATCAAGTCTTCCACGTAGATAAACCTAGCAACAAGAAAATCATAACCAACTTGGACACTTTCCATCATAAACCAGATAATATCAACCCAACATCATGCGCCAGGGAATCAGAAAGAGATCCAATCGGGGAACCAATTGCCTCATCCAAGGATTATGTCAAAAACTCAAGACATCGAGGTGAAGAACCGTGGTCTTACTTTGAATTAGGCTTAGCCACATTTCGAAAGATCTTCCTAGCTGCAGCTTTGGCTTTGTTTTCACTCCTGATCATTGTTCTTGACTCGTCCTCTTGAGTAGAATCCTATATCCGCTCATCCAATGTCAAGTAAAATCCGTGCCGCACAATATTAATCAATCTTTTCATATTCGAGGTGATAACTCTATAAAAATCGAGTTATTTTACCTATTTTAGGCAACGATTAATGCAATATCCATGAGAAAATATTTGGATTTCCTTCTTATTATTTGAATTTTCCTTGTTTATGCATAATAATGAGATATGGAAAAGATAAGGAAAAAAATGGCAAAAATCAGGAATTCAAATAAAGCAGCAATGGAAGATGGATATCAAATAAGGGAATCCTTGATTTTGTTCTCTAATGTTATTTGCAAGCATTGGGAGATTAGATAACTTGGCTATATCCTATGAAGAGGAGAACATTGAGGGCCAAAGAGAGTAGCTAGGTTTTTGTTAGATTGTTTTTCATTGTTCTGGGAGTTTTTCAAGTATTTTGAAGAGAAGACAAAAGTGGTGACAGAATTCTTATTCTTTGATTCAAGATGTTGGGTTTGATTTATATTTTTATTTCTTCTTCTACTATATTCTAATTTTCTTTTGTTAGGGCTACGGTGTAGCCTAACCATGATGATGTGAATTTCATGATTTTTATGTTTTGCAATTGATTTCATTCATGTGAGTTATATATTATTGTACATAATGCTTTTGAGTGACTGGCCACCACTTGAATGATCTAATGTGCATGTTTGAGACTGAGAAGTGATAGTATGCAATTGCTCATTATAATATATAATCATGAATTAAATGTGGATAGAGATATACCGCGTTATTTGTGTAGCTTTCGGTAATAAGGTGATCCAAAAGACTCATTGTAAATCGGGAATATTCATAGTTTTTAATGTACTTATGTTTATTTTAATTCATATAAAGATATAGTGGATTAATAAACTGAGTAGGTTTACCATACCTAAATATAGGATAGTAAATAGGTTAGGAACTTCCGCTATCACATGTTTGATATTGTTCATAAAAAGAATTATTTTTTATTCTGGAAAAATGGGGACCGGATTAGGCAAAGGACCAGGTCCGAATATATGGGTCCGAAGGTCCGAGTTGGGTCTCAAATTTAGACTGGCTTTTGGCCCTAGTCTGGATGTGGCCTTGGTTTGATGGGTTCAGCTATTTCCACAAATCAAGCCCAAATTTGTTATTACCTTTTGATCCATCCAAGGCCGAAACCAAAATCAGTCCACATGCCCAGACCAGCTTCACCAAACCTTTAGCCCATTTAAATATGTAAGTGCATGTATCTCTATAGGGTTAATACGTGAAAATCCCAAACTAGTAAACATATGATAAAATTGCTAAAAACTCATTTTTTAATCACCAAAAGCTCAAATTGGTATACATTTGACAAATTAACCCCAAATTGATAAACTTGTGATAAATTTACCCTATGATAGTTTTCGTCAAATTTTACTATCAAATTGCTGAGTTGAATAATACGTGACAGTCGACTAATATACCGGTTTATGATTTTATTCTCTGTTTGTCATAATTGTACCATTTTTTGGGTTTTTTTGTGATATTAATCCAATTTAATGGAGAGTATATTTGTTACAAATATGCCAGTTTTGGGTTTTTGACAATCAAACAAATTAGTTTTTGGTAAATTTGTTAAAAATGTACCAATTTGAGGTTTTTTTTTTATGGTCATTTAGGGTAAATTTATCACAATAATTTGAGTTTTTTCATACTCAAAAATTAGTTATAAGTAAATTTGTCATAAGTGGATGATAAAAAACTTCAAATTGATACACATGTAATAAATTTATTCCAAATTAATTTTTTGATAATGAAAAACCTTTAACTAGTATATGCGTGATAAATTTATCTAAAACTATTTTTTTACCACAAAAAAATCTCAAATTAGTACACTTTTGAAAAATTTACCATATGTTAACTCTTTTTTTCAAATTTTATCGTTAAATTTACTTAGATGACACGTGGTGACGTGGAAAGTCCACGTGGAAATCCAGAAAAGTAAAAGATCATGAAAAACCCAAAATTTGTGAAAAATTTAATGACACACTTGTGATAAATATAATGGTACATCTTAAATAATTTAAAATTTTTCGTGATATTAACCCTCTTAATTGCTACGTGGACTTACCATGTCATTATAACACTATC
Source organism: Eucalyptus cloeziana (assembly GCA_014182715.1). Taxonomy (NCBI): domain Eukaryota; kingdom Viridiplantae; phylum Streptophyta; class Magnoliopsida; order Myrtales; family Myrtaceae; genus Eucalyptus; species Eucalyptus cloeziana. The sequence goes on from CM024640.1 coordinate 21,024,363, forward strand.
AATGTCAGCAAATTTAATAGTAAAATTTGACGGAAATTAATAAAGATAAATTCATCACAAGTGTACCAATTTGGAGTTTTTGGTAATAAAAAAAAATTAGATTAAGATAGATTTGTCACGATTGTATTAGTTGAGGTTTTTCATGATACTGACACACACACACAAATATATCGACACACATACGCTTTTCCTTTTCTTTATCTCATTATCTTTTTTTCTTCTTCCTTTTTAATTTATTTTTTTATATTTTTATCATTTCTTTTTCTTGTTCGTGCTCCCCTTCACCGAGAGTCTTGTCATCTTCAGACGAACTCTAGTCGGATCTTCATCCTTCTGACATTCGGCTGCCAACGCCGCCGGCCATCACTGGAGTTCCTCCATCAGGCCTCCTCTCCGACCGTCAATTCCGGCAATCACCGGACTCTCTTTTTACTCTTGCGCCTCAACAGATTCCAGCGTTTTTCTATTCCGATTATTTCCCTCCGATCATCATCAACACGGCCAAGCAATAAAAACAAGATACAAGGAAGGACGGACATTACCAGATATTCAATAACATGCCCACCAGAGATTTTCGCTCGACTTCCTCCCCAGTGGTCCCCGCTCGAGCAAGCCATCCAGTGCAAAGAACGAAGTGAACACAAGAAGAAAAATTGATTCAGAAGTGGAAACAACGACGCACGACTGAAAATAGATTCGTGTACTTTAAACTGACCGCAAAAGAACAATTTCTATCATGTTTCCAGGTCCTCAGTCGCTTTTCATCGAGGCAATTTATCAAACAAGTTACGTGCATGGAAGATGTTGAATATGGTCGCGAAATCCAAGCCTTTCTTTTCGCCTAAACCAGTACTAGAACAACGATATCATTACGGGTTTCCCAAAGGGAACTTTTTTCGCCTGATTAGCTACGCATGAACAGCACGCTCGAAACCATGTTTTACTCGAAGCAGAGAAAAAACAGGGAAAGAAAAATCACCCGTTTGGTGAGCAGTTATGGAAGAGTACAATCGGCAGCAGTGTCAGGAACGAAGATTTCAAATAACGCCTGTGGCCAGAATCGCGGCAAATGGATGAAGCGAATGTTCTGTGGTTGGAGATCTTCAATGGGGGAAGTCAAGCTAAACGGATCGAATCCCTTCTTCTCGGGCCGGAATTGACGACGGCAAGCAGTGACGGCAATGGTGGCTGATGCGGCTGAGGGGCCATGGATGATCCCGGAGCAGCGATTTCTCCATTATTTTTCTCTAGAGGGAGAGTCGGTTCTTTTCCCTCCACCTCCGGCCGAGAACTGCCGCCGGCGAAGTAAGTTTGTTTTGTTCATCATTATTTATATTTTTTGTTGAGTTCCGTGGGATTTAGTATTGCATTTTTATTTTTCTTATTTTATTTTTTTTTTTTAAAAATTGCACACTTTGGATAACCAATAAAAATGCGGTTGTCAATTGTGGCTACCGAATCGAGAATTGGAATTCGATCCGATTATTTTGCTCACCCTTATTACCAATCTCATGTTATCCATTGGTTATCTATTTCAATCAATATGTATATTTTAGGGTTTTGGCATAGATGAAAGTGATTTCTCAGGCTATGCTATCGAGTATGGTTTATAATAACTTAAGGAGGTTCACATTGTTTCAAGGCTGCTCAGTGCAAAGAGTTTCAACACACACAACAAGGTAAGACGAAAACAAAAGAGAGGAGATATCATAAAGTCCGAAAAAGCACAAAACGAGGAAACTATATTTATAACAAGATTCTAATATATGATATTTTCTTTAGGTAATTTTCAGAGCATTGCACGTAAGCTTTGAAGGATCTCGTACATATGAAATCTAATGAGATAACCCTAACAAATTCGTATAGAAATCTTGCAAGAAACATACATAGAATAGCTGGGTATATAGATTTGATCTATATATAGAAAAATCCGATGGTTGTTACACCTATATATTTCTTTCACTAAAACTTTCGGGGCAATACTGAAAATTAAACATTTGTCTGATGTACTGTGAGATGTTATAAGTGAAGATGTCAAAAATGAAATTGAACGAGTGTAAGGTTGAAGTGATTGTTCAAAGGGAATGAATGTGCCAAAGACAGAGCTTTCGTAGAATAGGGAAAATTGTCTAATAAGCCCTGAACCTATTGAACATATACTAAATCAGTTTAAAATTTTTCAATCTTATCAAATTGATTTTTAAATTTTTAGGTGAAATTTCAATGTAGTTTTTCATGTCAATTTTACCAGAGATTACTTATGTGGCAGTGTACTATATAGGAAGGTCAGCGATGACTAGACCATCATATAGTAATTTCTGACGAAAAATTGATCAATCGAAAGGATTGCATTGAAAATTCCTGCAAACATTTAGGACTAAACTAGAAAAATTTGAAAGTTTACGACTAAATTAGCATCCGTGGTGTAAGTTTAAGACCAAGTGGGTAGTTTTTCTTGAACAACATACTGTGCACCTTGATAACACATCGAAGGTCATGGTCTCCATCCTAAGGCTAAATAATTTGGAACATAATTTAGGACCAACGAAATAATTCAAAAGAAAGCTAAACCACCACCAAAGTGATCTCGTGGAATCGAACTATAACTCCACTGTTATCAAATCAGAATTTCGGAACATATCAATCTCTCATGAAATACTCATTTGAATGATCTGAAATTAAAGCTTTCAATATGCCGACATATCTAATTCATGGATATTGCAATATTATTATAGTGCCAAGCAAAATTATAATCTTAGTTAATATATATATATTTTTAAGGGTTAATATCATGAAAAACTCCAAACTGGTACGCATATGATAATTTATCCAAAATTAATTTTTCAACCATAAAAAACTCCCAAATTAGTATACCAGCAACAAATTTATCCTCTGTTAATTTCCGTTAAATTTTATTGTCAAATTTTTGAGTTATACATGAAAGTTGATAAGTGCATTAATTTGAGATTTTAGTTTCTATTTATCACATGTATATTATTTTTGTAATTTTTCATTATATGAATCCAATTTCAATGAAAATTAACGAATGATAAATTCGTGACAAATGTATTAGTTTGAGGTTTTTGATGGTTCAAAAATAAGTTAGTAGTAGGGTGATCAATTCGAGGTTTTTGATGATAAAAAATTATTTTGGAATAGATTTATCATGTATATATATATATATAAGTTTGAGGTTTCTCATGGTAGTATCCCTTTTTTTTTTTTTTTTTTTTTTGAGTAACTAAATCATAAAATGTATATACTTCATTGTATTTCTATGAATTTTTATACCTTACGACCAAGCGGAGAATGTCTCGCTCCCATTCCATTCCCCCGTAGACCATATAGGCTACAAGCACAGGCTACAGAGCTTGAGCTGACTTGGGTTGCAGACGACCAGCACAAGCTCGACTGACTAGGTCGTCTAGCTTCCGCGACAGACATGAGGATCTGCTAGAGGAAGCTCTACGTCTTGTACAGACCCACGTTCTTGTCGAGAGAGATGTTACGTCGTGGAATCTGATGATCTCCCGTTACATCTCATGTTGCGGTAGTGAGGAACTATTCAAGTGAATGCCCGAAAGAGATTGCATTCCATGGAACATGATGATTGACACCCCGACCCCAGATTGCCAAAACTTGGGACGGGGATATTTAAGTGCCAAAAATTAGTGGGTGTGCGAACATGAACGGATGAGGCGTTATGGCTGTTCAAGCGCATGCGCGAGAGAAATGTCATTTCTCGGGATACGATGGCAATTGGGTTTTCTGAGGAACAGTGAACGCGCGGTTGAGTTTTTTCAAGGAGATGCTGCACATCACGATGATGCACCTCTGCTTCACTATCTTAGCAAAACACCGCACCAAAACAAGCGTTTGTCCTCATCCAAGGAACACAGATTTCTCGGAGCATGGATTTCGGACACTCCCTATAGCCCTAGCAATCGAGAAAATTGCAGCACGAATGACTGCAGGGAAAGGGGAATCTGGAAGCAAAGAAATTCAAGTTCCTAACCAAGCATAAAATTCCAAACGTGTGTTAATAATCTCAACATCAACAGAGTGGCAGTCCAGTGATTTACATCCAAGGAGGAGGGCATTTAGGAACCCCACCATGCAGAGAACAGAATAGGAAAGTGAATTTCAGCGCAATCCCGGAGCTCTCTGCTATGCTTCTTCAACCTTCGTTGCCTATCTCGGAACGTTTCCTCTTTCCTCCTTCCTCCTCTCGCCATTATAATCTCTGTTTCGGCACGTTTCCTCTTTCCTCCTCCTTGCTCTCACCATTTATAATCTCTGTTTCGGCGACACCCCTCACCCTTCTTTGAAGTTCAACCTCTGCTGCGTCTCCCACCATCAATTCCTCTTTCTGTCACTCTCTTTCTTTCCTTTTCTAATCGTTTCTTTGACTAGCCCCACTGACCATGGAGTCACTGCGCAAGTCCTTTAGATCCTATGGCTCCTACAAGCACACGCCAAGCAGACGAACGGCTACCGTCAACCCCTCCGACCTCGAGCTCAGTCTTAATGGTTCTGGCTTACCGGGCGATTCAAAGAGTGACAGGAATGATGGTTCGAGAATGCCAAGGGAACCCAACATTGAGTTTTGGAAGGAGAGGGAGGAGGAAGCTCCTGAAGAATGTCCCGGCCACTCGCCACACTGGCTAGCGCCAGATGACCCACCATCACGGCTAATTAGGTGGTTCCTCCACCAGCAGCGAGCCCCCAGCAACGTGTTGCTGGACATGGACCTGGAGATGGAGGAGCTGCGTGGCAGCAACAACTGGAGGGACTTGCCTCCGGTCGCCAATTCGCCGCTGGTGCCACAGTTGCCCAGGACGGCTCGAGACAATCCTTCCAGCCGCCCATCTTGATAGGGGGCGAGCCAGGTACACCACAAAGGCAGCACAAGGGCTCACCCAGCCATGGCAGAGATGGCAACACTGTCACCAACAACGAAGAGGAGGCTGTGACTTCCCAACAGAAATCAAGCCTGCTCTACACAAAAACCAAGTCGTGGCTAATGGACCCGCTGGAGGAGCCTTACTGGACGCTGGGCCGGGTTCCACAGTCAGGCCAACTACAGTTTGGAATGTTGAGGGGGGCAGGGGATGAGGAGGAGGACGACCTATTCTTGGAACAAGACTTGCTAGAGGAGTTCAAGAAGGCAAAGTTCGATGCCATGACTCTGTTACAGTGGGTGACTTTGGTCTTGATCATTGGTGCTTTATTTTGTACTCTTGCAATTCCTGCATTGAAGCGTAGAGATTTGTGGAAGCTGAAACTGTGGAAGTGGGAGGTCATGGTTTTGGTCATGATTTGTGGGAGGTTGGTCTCTGGGTGGAAGATTCGATTAGTTGTGCTCTTCATCGAGAGGAACTTTCTGCTTCGAAAACGGGTTCTGTATTTTGTCTACGCCTTTGAAATGTAGTGCAGAACTGCCTGTGGTTGGGTTTGGTCTTGATTGCTTGGCACACCCTCTTTGACAAGAAGGTTGAGAGGCAAACGAGTAGTGACAGGTTGAGGTACGTCACCAAGGTGTTGGTGTGCTTCTTGGTGGGGACTCTACTGTGATTGGTCAAGACACTGATCATCAAGGTACTGGCATTGTCGTTCCATGTGAGCACCTACTTTGACAGGATCCAGAAGTCTCTATTCGATCAGTATGTGTGACATGTTGTCGGGTCCGCCTGTGACAGCTTGAATTTTCAGATTTTATTTTCGATTAAATAAATCGGGCTTTTCATCAACAAGCCGATAATGCTATTATCTGATCTGATCAATCATGATATAATTAGACTATCTAAGCAAGCCATTAAATGATTTTAACGCAATAGAATTGAGAATTCGACAAAGAATCGATTGCTCGACCGTGTTGATCTATAAGGGTCATTACGGCACCGTCAAAATCTATCAGAGACCAGAGATAGGTCGATTCGATAGAGGTATGTGATTAGTGTATAGGTGATTCCACCTGATTGCAAAATTTCTATTGAACGGCACTAGACTGATTTTTCTGTCATTTCTGTACTCGGCGCCCATATTTGAAACCTCGAGATTTTCACGACAATCGAGAGTCGCCAATGAGTCGAAGATGTACATTGTGACTCGAGATAAATCGATCATGGGTCAATTGCACTAAAAATTCATAAAAACTACCTAATAGGTTAGGTCATACTAAAATCGCATCAAATTGAATTTAACTGCAAAATTGAACTCGATTTCATAAATTGAAAGTTCTGTCATGTCACGATTTATTTTAGGAACGTCAACTCATCTTTTGAAATTCTGAGATTTTTACGGAAAATCGTTTCGAACGATTCGGAAAATAATGGAAATTCATATTGGCCAAATGGAATGGATTTTTGGCCTCCTTACCGAGCCTTTAGGTGTTGGGAACTTATAGAAATTTTATGGGCTTTCTTCTTCATCAAATTGGATGTTGAATTGGGAATTTGTTGGAGAAATTGAAGCTCATTTGGATGAAATTTAGAACCATGGAAGGGGTGCATTATGTGCATCAAAATTTGATTAAATGGGTGGAAATATTAAGGCAAGAAAGTAATATGGGGACATGCAATCAATGGAGGGGATAAATTGTTGACTTTAAGCCCTTTATCCCAATCTTCTAGCACACTTCACCGGTTCTTCCCCCCTTCCGTTGTTCTGCTTCAGTCTCATCTCCCTTCTTCTTCGAATATTTCTTCTCCCCCAACCCACTTCACTTTCTACTCTTGCTTGGCTTTCATTTCCTTCGTCCGAACCTGCAGCCCCGTCTTTGCTGGTCTCCTCTTCCACTAAATCAAGCCGTCCCCTCCAGCAGCACGCGGCCACGAAACCAACGCCTCACCATCTTTTATTTCTTCCCTTCAACCAAAGAAATCCCCACCATCAGCCCACGATCGACCCACCGCAACCCAGCGTCTTCGGTCCACTTCAACGCCTCCACCAGCAAGCTTGGTCTGCCACACGTCTCGGTCAACATCTCCACCGAGTGCAGCTACCTCGAAGTTAGGTGGAATTGAAGTAGCTCCAGCGTTTCTCCCTCTGCCGCGCGTCCATCTCCTCGTTCGTTTCCCCTTTGCCTTTTCGCAGCCGCCTTCACGCCCACAAGCCCAGAAGCCTGCACATTTTGTCCAAGCCTAGCAGCCTAGCACCACTAAGTCGCAACAGGCAACCCACAATTCGGCCAAGTTTCAACCCAGTAGCTCCTTTGAGCTTTCTTGTTCAGCCCATGAGCTTCAACCCGCAAAACAAGCTCAACTGTAGCCCAAGCCCAGCAATTTGTTGTGGGCTTGCAAGGCCTTTTTGGCCCAGTCCAAGTGTCTGTTGACGACATCAAAAGTTTGGGTTTCGACCGCCGTTGCGGTGAATTAGTTTTCGCGTTAAACCGGTGAGTTTATGCATTAAACTCTTCTTAGTAGGCTAATAATGTTTAATGGGTGTTTAGTTTAGGTTAATTAGGAATTAGGTAGTTAGTTAGATTAAATTAACAATTTAATTATTCAATTATGCATGTTAGGTGATTAGATTAAATTAATTAAAGCATAGATAGGATGTGCTATTTATCTAGACAGGTTCGGGAATTTTCCTAGCCCGTTTAGGCGTTTAATTTAGCAATTTCGGCCTAGGTTAGTATTTATGGTAATTAATTGCAATTATTTAATTAATTTTGGTAATTATTTAATTATTAAATATTTTCCAGAAATTAGACCTTGATAGTCGGTGACCGGAATTTTGTGTTGATTGCATTGGTGTTGTTAATTTATGCAATTAAATGTTAAATTGTGCAAATTGAGTGCTGATTGGAATTTTGAGTATTTAATTCCAAAATTTGTGAATTTCGATATTTATTCAAAAAATCTCGGGTGTCGGATTTTAACACCGAAAATGGTTTTATATACTATATAAAACAATGAGATTTTAAATTGGAAGATATCAATTTTTCTGGTGTGAATTAACCATGTACCCACGCACGACTATTTTTATTATGTATTTCTAATACGTTACCTGGAGAATTATGATGGTGGGTCCTGCAATCGCTCCCCCAGGGTTTGCTCGCTGGCTGTTGGCTTACGGGGCTCCCTAGGTTACCAAAAAAAAATAGGCTAGGCTCACCATTTTAATTAAGGCATTTGAGTGCAATGCACGGTGTCTTGAGCCAAGATTGAATGGTCGTGTATTGGTTAAGAGAACCTGTCCCGGGCTGTTAAGCTGAACGTTACCCCTATATGGGACGCCCCTAGACAACGGGAAGTCGGTCGCCGTAGATTCTGGACCCTTGCTCCTTAGGGAAAGCAGTTTGATAGAGACATAGCCATGCTCAATGGGGTGAGATGAAGCCTGGCAATGCTAGAAGACCGCCGAACAAAGAGTAGGTTGTGCTATATGCCGAGATCAAAACTAAGAACGCATGTTTATTTGAGTTAAATGTGTCGGATTATGGGACAAAATTGTGTGACACGGTATGGGACGTATCATAATGATTTAGCCCTATAATCAAGACCCCTGTGTTTGTTTGAATTTGAATGTGGCAATCCAATTAATTGAGCTTGGTTGTTGCTCATGCTCTTGTGTTGTCTGTGATATAAATTGTACTAACTGCAGGGAGGATCTGAGACAAGGTAAGTTTCTTTGATTGTGTGATTGTGTGGTTAGGATGCCTCTGGACGTATTACCCTCCTAATCGAGATTTAGAGCGTGAACTCGCTGAGATTTATATCTCACCCCGTTGTGGGCTAAATTTTCAGGACCGTAGAGTGGAGGACTTGGAGCTGTGCAAAGGTGATCTAAAGTATAGGTTAGTTAGGACCGCTTCTTTTTGGAGAGCCAGTCTGTTGTAGTCTTTTGGTCATAGACCTTGTGCATGACTCAGTATGTATATAAAGGTGTGTTTTGTTTGTGAATTTGTTGTCTTGCTTTTCTATCCCAAGCTGTTAATGTCAGGAGATTTATTATTTGCTTCCGCATGTGCATTCAAATGAAAAGGGTCGACGACTCGTCCTGAGAAGTTGCAAATTTTATCGACCATTGAGGGATGGGCGCGCACTCGAGGATCGGGGCTTGACACTGCTTGTGACTGAAATTCCGAGGACAGAGGAAGAGGAGGAGAACTTTGCGGCCAAGTTTCAGACTTCACAGAAAGTAGGTGTGACTGTGCCGCCAGATCTAAAGGCGGCTGCTTTTTCAACTAAAAGTGGGATGGTAGTTGGAAGCAAAGAGCTTCAGAGAATTCCCCGAGTGAAGAACAACAAGCTTTCTCGAGGGCTGTAGGGAAAGAGCATGAAAGGAATCACCATAGAGCACTTGCACAAACTGAATCCCAAGAATGTATCTGCCTAATAATGATATATGGTGGTAGAAAAAAATATCTTGAAGAAGTGAAATTGAACAGTGACATTAGCTCTAATTAGTCCTAGAAATCAATATGTTGATGGGTGATTTGAGCTTAAAATTACCGTTATCTCACCTTTAGCCCAGCCTTACATTACAAACCGAGAAAAGTCCTATTGATTTTTGGTTGGATAATTAGCTTACATTAGTGGAGAGAGGAATGAAAAGCAAACCTATGAGAATTGGTCATAATTATTGAGAATTTTTTAGAGGTTGCATATTAATGTGAATTTATCGGGATTGCATATAATTCGAAAAAAATGAGGACTCTCACACACACACTTGCATCACATAGTTAGAATTGATTTTAACTTATAAATCAATTTCAATGTTTGGATGAAATTTGTGTTTTTCTTTGAATTGTGAATTTGAGCAATTATGGAAATATGTCATGGAGGAGGTTGTTAGCTTGACTATTACCCGATTTGGCAATAATAAAAGGATTACTAGTAATCTGTGTCACTCTCACTAAAGTGCCCATCCATGGAGATATCAATATAGCACTCAAGCCTCTGTTACCCTTGCACCACGGCTATTCGAATCGAAAAAATAAATGGTTTAAATGCAATCATAAGAGTATGTATACTCTACACTTTATTTCCCGGGGATTGTAGTTCAATTGGTTAGAGCACCGCCCTGTCAAGGTGGAAGCTACGGGTTTGAGCCCCGTCAATCCCGACAGAATCAAATGTGTTATGTCTTGATTTTGCTCGAGGACTAGCAAAAGGTTAAGTTTAGGGGTTTGACAACTCTATAAAAATAGAGTTATTTTACCTATTTTAGGCAACAATTAATATAATATCTACGAAAAAATATTTGGATTTCCTTCTGATTATTTGAATTTTCCTTGTTTATACAGAATAAACAAGTAATACAATGATAAGAAAAAGTATCGTCCCACGGAGATCGATGATTAATAAACTAATTAATTATTAAAATAGATTAATTCTAAATTTATCTAACATATCAAAATATAATTGAGAATAAATTAAAAACATTATTTGTAGACTAAATGCAATAAATCAATCAGATAAATATGTTAAAGCATTAGATTTCACCATAACCACTAGATATGAATTTCAGATTATTGTAAATACAACAACGATATCAAACATGTGATAGTGGAATTTCCTAATCTATTTACTATCCTATCTCTAGATATAGTAAACCTACTCAATTTATTAATCCACCGTATCTCTATGTGAATTAAAATAAACATAAGTGCATTAAAAACTATGAATATTGCCGGTTTACAATGAGTCTTTTGGATCACCTTATCACCGAAAGCTACACAAATAACGCGGCACGTTTAATTCATGATTATATATTATAATGAGCAATTGCATATTATCACTTCTCAGTCTCAAACATGCACATCAGATCATTTAAATGGTGGCCAGTCACTCAAAAGCATTATGCACAATAATATGTAACTCACATGAATGAAATCAATTGCAAAACATAAAAATCATGAAATTCACATCATCATGATAGTTAGGTTACATCGTAACCCTAACAAAAGAAAATTAGAACATAGTAGAAGAATAAATAAAAATATAAATCAAACACAGCATCTTAAATCAAAGAACAAGAATTCTGTCACCACTTTTGTATTATCTTCAAAATATTTGAAAAACTCCAAGAACAATGAAAAACAATCTAACAAAAACCTAGCTGCTCTCTTTCGCCCTTAATGTTCTCCTCTTCATAGGATATATCCAAGTTATCTAATCTCCCAACGCTTGTAGATAACACTAGGGAACAAAATCAAGGATTCCCTTATTTGATATCTATCTTCCACTGCTGCTTGATTTGAATTCCTGATTTTTGCCATTCTTTTCCTTATCTTTTACATATCTCATTATTATGCATAAACAAGGGAAAATCAAATAATAAGAAGGAAATCCAAATATATTCTCATAGATATTGCATTAATTGTTGCCTAAAATAGGTAAAATAACTCTATTTTTATAGAGTTATCAAACCCCCAAACTTAACCTTTTGCTAGTCCTTGAGCAAAATCAAGACATAACACATAGTCAAGTTAACAACCTCCTCCATGACATCTTTCCATAATTGCTCAAATTCACAATTCAAAGAAAAACACAAATTTCATCCAAACATTGAAATTGATTTATAAGTTAAAACCAATTCTAACTATGTGATCCAAGTGTGTGTGTGAGAGTCCTCATCTTTTTCGAATTATATGCAATCTAGATAAATTGACATTGATATGCAACCTCTCAAAAATTCTCAATAATTATGACCAAATCTCATAGGTTTGCTTTTCATTCCTCTCTCCACTAATGTAAGGTAATTATCCAACCAAAAATCAATAGGACTTTTCTCGGTTTGTAATGTAAGGCTGCGATAAAGGTGAGATAACGGTAGTTTTAAACTCAAATCACCCATCAACACGTTGATTTCTAGGATTAATTAGAGCCAATGTCACTATCCAATTTCACTTCTTCAAGATAATTTTTCTGCCACCATATATCATCATTCCTTCTTTCTTTTCATTTTTTTTCTTCTTTTTTTTTTCTCTTTTTTTGAATTGCTTTATGGTGGAGTTTTTCCCAAAGTCCCTCCTAATATAACATGAAAAATTCCAATCCATTGAGTATCCAAAAGGCTCACTTAATTGAAAGTTGGATAGGAAACCATATAAGCAATTTTTTTTTATACACCCCAAACAACCATAGTAATCACTTTTTTTTTTCTCCATCCTTCCTCCCAAATTTCTATTAAGCTCAAATAATTTTTTTATCCAAAAAAAAAAAAAAAACAACGTGTTCATAGGGCATGGGACTATAATATAATTTGATAACGGCTAGGCTAAATATATATGGGTGTCAATGAAAAATTGGGTAATAATTAAGGCTCAAATGGGTGACTAGGGATAAATAAACAAGGTTAGCTTGAAAGGCTCAATCGATCCAAAAATTGCCTAAATCATTTTCTTAGTTAGATTTAGCTTAGGATTTCGCCTCAAGAGAAAATCGAACAAATTCTACGATTTGGGTGAAATTTAAGAAAATCACATATTTCACATGAATATTCTCTAGATTTACACACAATTCAAAAATTAAGGACTTTTAGTACTTAGTAAGTGGATCAACATAATCAGAATTAAAATTAACTCACATCAATTTGAAATTTAAATAAAATTTAAATTTTCCTAAGAATCGTAAAAATTCACAACCAGGAATGTAATCATGATAAAAAAAAAAAATTTAGCCAAAATTTTTGTCTCCCCCCAAACTTGAATGAAGCAGTGTCCTCAATGCAAAAAATAGAATTAGGAAGAAAAAAACTCCCCTGGTTGTAGGATAAGTTCATAGATGATCTTGATGATTAAACTCTTGAAAGGAGATCCCTAAAAAATTAACCTGGATAAAACAGAGAAAAGTTAATCTTTTTTTTTTTTTGAAAAACATAAACTTAACAATAAAAAAAAATAATTAAAATGCTTTGGTTGCCTCCTAAGAAGTGCTTGCTTTATAGTTTTCAGCAAAATTATCTCAAATGTTGCTATTCTGGAGGATGAAGTTCAATGGTGGTCTTTTGCTTGTTGTAACCACCTTCAAAGTATGGCTTTAAACGTTGACTGTTCACCTTGAATGTGCCCTCAGTGTCATGTGCAATTTCAACTATTCCATACGGGAATACTTGTGTAACTGTGAAAGGACCAGACCATCGAGACCGCAACTTTCCTAGAAAAAGTTTAAGACGAAAGTTACAAAGTAAGACTTTTTGACCAATTTTAAACTTTCTCTTGAATATATGCTTGTCATGCCATCTTTTTCTACACTCCTTGTACAACTTAGAATTTTCATAGGCCTCATTGCGAAATTCCTCCAATTCATTCAGTTACAATAATATTTCTTCACCTGCAGACTGCATGTCAAAATTCAAAAATTTCAATGCCCAATATGCTTTATGCTCTAATTCCACTAGTAAGTGAAAACCTTCCCAAACACTAACCTAAATGGAGACATCCCAATTGGAGTTTTGAACGATGTTCTATAGGCCCAAAGTGCATCATCAGGTTTTATTGACCAATCTTTTCTAGAGGCATTTACTGTTCTTTCTAAAATTCTCTTGATTTCCCTATTTGAAACCTCTACTTGACCACTAGTCTAAGGATGATAAGGGGTTGCAACCTTATGCGTGACTCCGTACTTACTCAAAAGTGCTTCAAATTGTTTGTTGTAAAAATGTGTCCCCCTATCACTTATGATTGCCTTAGGAGTGCCGAATCGAATAAAAATATTTTTCTTCAAGAATTTAGCCACAACCTTAGCATCATTTGTTGGCAATGCTACAGCTTTTACCCACTTAGACACATACTCGCCAACCACTAAAATGTATAAATTTCCATAAGAAGGTGTAAAGGGTCCCATAAAATCAATACCTCAAACATCAAATAATTCACACACAATAATGTTGTCTAAAGGCATATCATTTTTTCTTGAAATATTTCCAGTTCTTTGACACCTATCACACGAAGCTACATAGGAGTATGCATCTTTAAAAAGTGTGGGCCGATAAAATCCAAATTGTAAAATCTTAGCTGCAGTTTCGGTGGCACTAAAATGGCCACCTGCCTCTCCATCATGACAATGATGTAGAATGTTTGCCTTCTCTTTATCTGGAACACATCTCCTTATGACCTGGTCTGCACATAATTTAAACAAGAAAGGCTCTTCCCAAAAATAATTTTTCACATCATAAAAGAATTTTTCCTTCTATTGATATGATAATTTAGAAGGACGAACATTACTTACTAAATAATTTACAAAGTCGACATACTAGGGAATTGTGGACTTAATGGAAAAAAAATTCCTCATCAGGAAACTCTTCCAAAATTGGCCTTACCTCTTCCTTTGAATTTGGAATTCTTGATAAACAGTCTGTAATTAGATTTTCAGTCCCCTTCTTATCTTTGATTTCCAAATCAAATTCTTGTAGCAATAGAATCCATCTGATCAACCTGGGTTTTGATTTTTTCTTTTCAAGCAGATACTTAAGAGCAGAGTAGTCAGAAAAAACTATAACTTTTGAGCCAATTAAATAAGAACGAAATTTATCAAAAGCAAAATCTACCGCCAAAAGTTCATTTTCTATTGTTGAATAATTCAATTGTGCACCTGACAAGGTTCGACTGGCATATATATGGTTCGAAAAATTTTATTCTTACTTTGTCCCAAAATAGCTCATACTGTAGAATCGCTAGCATCACACATTAGTTCAAAAGGTAAATCCCAATTTGGTGCTGTTATAATTGGTGCTGACATTAACTTCTCCTTTAAAGTGTTTTGCAATGACCTCCACTTTGGCTCGATCGACTTCTATTCCGTTTCAAGAAATTTTATGCCTGAGTACTATTCCTTCTAGCACCATAAAGTGACACTTCTCCCAATTTAAAACAAGGTTAGTCTCCTCACATCTTTGTAAGACCAAAGGCAAATTATTTAAACAAGAATCAAATGATAAGCCAAAAACAGAAAAATCATCCATGAAAATCTCAATATATTTTTCAACCATATCAGAAAAAAATAGCCATCATGCATCTCTGAAAAGTAGCTGGTGCATTGCAAAGACCAAAGGGCATTCTTCTAAAAGCAAAAGTACCATAGGGACAAGTGAAAGTAGTTTTCTCTTGATCTTCTGGTGCAATAGGAATCTGATTATACCCCGAATATCCATCAAGAAAGTAATAAAACTCATGCACTGCAAGTCTTTCTAACATCTTATCAATAAATGGTAAAGGAAAGTGATCTTTTCTAGTGGCATCATTCAATTTTCCATAATCCATACACACACACCACCCAATAACTGTTCTAGTTGGAATCAATTCATTGTTGTTTTTCTTAATAGTAATACCACCTTTCTTTAGCACAATTTGTACAGGACTTACCCAGGAACTATCAGAGATAGGATAGATGATACCTGCATCGAGTAGCTTAATTACCTTAGCTTTCACTACTTCTTGCATCTTTGGGTTCAAATGCCTCTGAGGTTGGATAATGGGTTTATATTATTCCTCCATCAAAATTTTGTGCATGCAAATTGAAGGACTAATTTCCTTGATATTAGCTATTTTCCATCCAATTGCACCCTTATGCTCTCTTAATACTCTGAACAGTTTCTCCTCCATCAAATCTGTCAAAGAAGAATATATAATTATCAATAAAAAAGAAACTCCATCTAAATAAGTATATTTCAAATGAGAAGGTAAGGGTTTGAGTTCAAGAATTGGAGGCTCTTCAATTGATGGTTTCGGCTTTGTAATTTGTTGTCCCAACTCCTCAAATTTAATTGTCTTTTGCCTTGAATATGGTGGAATTGCATCCATGAAATTTGTGTACTCCTTTATCTCCTCATTATGAATATCTTTGTCCCTTGGTCGAATCAGACATGCTTCAAGTGGATCTTTAAAAATATTTTCCTGAAAAACTTTATTCACCAACTTATCAACTGTCTCAACTCTAAAACAAGAATTATCATCAGATGGATATTTCATTGCTTTAAAAACATTAAATGAAACAAGATCATCTTGAACTATAAGGATCAACTTCCCTTGTTGTACATCAATAAGAGCTCTTCTTGTTGTTAGAAAAGGTCGACCTAAGATAAGTGGTACCTCAAAATCTTCCTCCATGTCAAGAACTATAAAATCTGCAGGAAAGATAAATTTGTCAACCTTTACCAAAATATCTTCCATAATACCTCTCAGATATTTAATTGATCGATCAGCCAGTTGAAGTGACACTATGGTTGCTTTTACCTCGCCCAATCCTAATTTCTTCAAAACTGAATAATGCATCAAATTAATACTTGCACCTAAATCACATAATGCTTTTTCGAAATAAGAATCCCCAATAGTGCAAGGAATAGTAAAACTCCCTGGATCTTTTAATTTTGGAGGCAATTTGTTTTGTAGGATGGCTGAACACTCCTCATTTAATTTCACAGTTTCATAATCCTCCAGTTTCCTTTTATTTGCCAAAATCTCCTTCAAAAATTTTGCATAACTAGGCATTTGCGCTAAAGCATCTGCAAAAGGAATGTTAATATGCAATTTTCTGAATACATCAAGAAATTTAGAAAATTGCTTATTTATTTTGTACTGCTGGAGTCGTTGAGGAAATGGAATTGGCAGCATATGACTTGGGATTATCTAGAAAAAGTTTACTCTTACTTGTCTCTTTTGATTGTTTATTGATCACCTCTTCCTTATCTCTGAAAATCTCTTATTCTCCCACTTGTTTACCCCTTCTCAAGGTAATAGCCTTTATGTTTTCAATTGGATTTTTCTCTATGTTGCTCAGCAAAGAACCTTGTTGTCTCCTTGACATCATGCTTGCTAACTGACCCACTTGCATCTCCAGATTTCTGATTGAAGTCTCTTGGTTTTGAAATCTCACATCTGTGCTTTTGATGAAGTCATGAGTCGTATTAGTAAGTTTGGTGACTATATCTTCCAAATTGGACTTTGTCTCTTCTGATTGTTTGAATCCTAGGTGGTCTCGTTACTTTTGGATTATTCCATGAAAAATTTGGATGATTGCACCATCCTAGATTGTACATGTTGGAGTAGGGATTATTTTGTAACCTATAAAAATTCCCAACAAAGTTAGAATTCTCACTAGATTGTTTAAAAGTATTACCTACCTGACACGCTATGCTAACATGTCCTCCATCACAAAAATCATATGTCAAATTTTGAATTTTCATGGCTGAAACACTCATATTATCTAGCTTTTTGTTGAGTGTTTCAAATTATGCAGCAATTGCAACAAAAGCATCCACTTCATGAACTCCGCTAGCTTTTCGCATTGATAGTCTTTCAGTAGGCCACTGATAACTATTGGACGCCATCTCCTCTAATAAATTGTAGGCTTCTTCTAGTGTTTTATTATTTAGAGTTCCTCCTGCAGCTGCATCAATCATAGAACGAAGATTTGTACTAGAGCCATTACAAAAAGTTTGTACTTGCATCCATACGGGTAGTCCATGATGTGGGCATCTTTTAAGAAATTCTTTAAATATTTCCCATACTTCATATAATGATTCATTATCCATTTGCATAAAATTAGTAATATCGTTACGCATCTTCACAGACTTTGCAGGTAGAAAGAACTTACCAAGAAATTTCTAAGCCATATCATTCCATGTAGTGATTGATCCTGTAGGAAGAGAAGAAAGCCAACTCTTAGCTTTGTCTCTAAGAGACAATGGAAATAATCTCAATCTAATAGCATCATCCGTAACTCCATTATATTTAATGGTGTCACGGATTTCAAGAAAAGCATCAATGTGAGCGTTTGGATCATCGCTTGATAGCCCACTGAATTGCACTGATTGTTGAAGTATCTGAACGAGTGACGGCTTGATCTCAAAGTTGTTTGCTTGAATTGCAGGTCTTCTAATACTTGATGTGGTGCTTTGAACTGTTGGTGTAGCATAATCTCTTAAGAGTCTACGTGGATTTTCATTATCACCATCTACCATCTTCTTACCGTGATTTCTCTATTCTCTCAGTCGCCTTTTGAATGTACGCTTGATTTCTAGATCAAGCTCAACAAGTTTCCCTTGTTCACTACATGTCATAAACCGATGTACACCCTGAAAAATAAAACAAACAAAAGCTAGATTAAACTTAGAATTATCTGGTATCAATATTAATTAGTATAAAACAAACGATCCTTGGCAACGGCGCCAAAAACTTGTTCATAAAATTCTAAACGCAAGTGAACGTGTCGAACAAGTAATATAATGATAAGAAAAGAATCGTCCCACGGAGATTGATGATTAATAAACTAATTAAATATTAAAATAGATTAATTCTAAATTTATCTAACAAATCAAAATATAATTGAGAATAAATTAAAAACAAAATTTGTAGACTAAATGCAGTAAATCAATCAGATAAATATATTAGAGCATCAGATTTCACCATAACCACTAGATATGAATTTCAGATTAACTCCAAAATTTTTAAAAACTCAAGAAAAAGCTTATGAATTAGATTTTGATTTGTTTTGTTAGATTTTTTAGCATTAATTCTAGTGTAGAATTAGTTTAATGTATAAAAAATGTAAAAATCTTTTGGTGAAAATTGGATTTAAAATTAAATAAGGGTGTGTTTGGTTACCATTTTATTCTCGGGAATAATTTTTTTCCTAGAAATGGTTTTTCCTAATTTTGTTCCCTAGACAAGTTTCTAAGTATTTGAATACATTTGGTAATTGTTCAAAATTCATGTTCAAATTGTTTTGTGATTTAAAATTTCTTTTAATTTTTAAATTATTTTATTACTTTTTTCTTTTATTCTTCTTCCTTTAGCCAATTTTTGGCCTCTGCCATGGCCGGCGACCTCGCTAGAGTGTCGCTAGCCCCTAACAAGATGGAGCTCACCCGAATTTAGTGAGGCTT
Source organism: Eucalyptus cloeziana (assembly GCA_014182715.1). NCBI lineage: Eukaryota > Viridiplantae > Streptophyta > Magnoliopsida > Myrtales > Myrtaceae > Eucalyptus > Eucalyptus cloeziana. Next base: position 21,043,197 of record CM024640.1, read on the forward strand.
AACCTCATCGGGCCACCATGAAGTTGACCTTGCTATGGTTGGGCAATGCCTACCTTGTAATGGCTTGAGAAGGCTCGACCTCACCTTGGTTGGGTAGGGCTAGGTTGAGGAGGCTTTGGCGAGGCTCTCGGCCCTCATTTGGCCAGTTGCCAATCATCGCCAAGGCCGACGATTGGCAAAAGGAAGAATATGAAGAAAAGGAAAAAAGGAATAGAAAAAAAGCCAAAAAAATAAAGTTAGCTTGATTCTAAAATTGTTCCCGAGAACAAAGAAACAATTTTTTTTACTTCTTGATTCCATTTCAAATATATTCTCAAGAACAAATTAACAAAAAATTTACCAAATAGATTTCTATTCTTTTTTTGTTTCGAAGAACAAAAGAACAGAATCAGACATTGTTTGGTCGATTATCAAATATGGCCTAAGCTCATAAGCTTTATCATAAGGATTTTTTAATGTCATTTTCTTTTATAAACAATCCTAGTTTGTGCACTTTCATTTCGATTTCATTTAATTGCACTTTCATTTCGATTTCATTTATACATTGATTGTTCTTTTCTTTTCTTTTTCTTTTTTTAATAGAATGATTAGGATAATTTTTAAGATCTTTGATTGGTAAAAGATTGCCTTGACACTTTGGTCAACAAATAGTCAAGCTTAAGAACTGAAAGGGCACTAGTTAGATGACTAGTACAATCAAGTCCCAATTCCTAAATCTCTAGATACGTAGAAAGTGAGATATCATCTTATACCTCAGTTTGTTTCTAGTCGATTTCATTAGGGTCATGGCAAGTCCTTACATGATAGCGGCCTAACCTCAGGTGTACCATCTAGGGTTTAGCTAATGGACTACTAAGTTTAAACTTAGCTCGGACTCTCCCAAGCCCATACCAATTTGCAACTTAGGTTCAAGTTTTAAATGAATTTTATCTAGGAGTCGTCACTAATCAGTTTACGGTAGGTTGATTAAACACCTAAGTAAAATAATATGAGAATTATTTTACTTATATGAACCAGGGACTTTGGGTACGGGGACTTGATTACACTAGATTTCTCTAATGCCCTTTCGGTACCATTCTTTTTATTTTCAAAAATATTTTTGCAGGCAATTTGGATTAAGTTTAGCCTAAATCACTATAATGCAAATATGGTGATCACACGGATGCTCAACAATTAAATAAATTGCACTGAAAGAATTAAACACACAAAGCAAACACTTATTTATTTATTTAGGTTTTTCTCTTATCTTGGAATTACAACTTACCTATATAACATACACTTTAACTACATGACTTAATTCTATTGACAAGCAATTTCTAATTAAATGAACTTAACATGCAAACTATTTGACATGCACCTAATATTTTTGTATTTTTTTATTAAAATTCGTAATAAAAAAAAGCTAATTAAACTATCTAAAATGAATAATTTTCTAATCTATTTTAGGGATTAATTTGACTTAAACCCTATTCAATCTTAGAAAAATCTTTCTTTAAAAAATTTGAGATTATAAAAACATGCAAACATTATCTAAGACCCTCTCTATAAAAAAAAGTTATTTAGATCCAATCATAATCTATGTGCAATCCTATTCAAGCTAGATAATGAAGTCCTACATATCCTAACTATTCCAAAACAAGTAATTACCATATAGACATTATTACATCCAAGCCACTCAGGATATTCATTAAATGAAGGATTAAAATAATTGAAAAAATAATCCGTTATCTCACGAATTAAATCAACGATTATTTTAACCCTAAACATCACAACATATAAGAAAGTTCAAAATAATTCAAAATTTGATCCGAAGTCTTACGGATCAAATTAATAATTATAATGATTTAAGAATCAAAATACTATCTGCCAAAAATATCAATATAATTAAAAAAAATGATTGGACGTCTTACGAATCAAATTAATAATTATAGTGATTTTTGGGCAATAATACTCTACGAATCATGCTTGAAATATTCATAAAATCAATATCTACACCCAATATTTCAACTTAAGCAATAATAACGAAACTTGAGAAAAAAAAACTATCTTGACTGTTTTTTTTTCCCTCTAAACGGGACCGGCACGTGGGATTTGCGACCAATGATTTACGCTGGGGTCAGGCTGTGGAGAGTGGACCAATAACGGGCCAGTGTCGGGTCGATGAGCTTAAGACAGCGGGGCTTGCAGTTGGAGGATGCTCGGGGTTGTAGGCGTTGGTTTGCTACATGAGCCGAGTTACTACAGAGGGTGGAAGGCAGTAGTGGTGACGGTGCTTGGGTGGGTTGCTGCCATGGTGCTTGCGGTTCACAGGTCGTCAGGTGGAAGTCGGCAACGAGCAAGCTGAGGTGCAGCAGAGAGGGACGTTGGTAGTAGTGGTGGTGCGGCAATGGCAATTGCAGAGGCAGGGCAGAGTGGCTCTCGTGGGTCGCGGTGGTGCTCGCGGGCATTCGAAGCTCTGGCAGCAATGGATGACTGTAGAGGTGGAGTGGCAAGTCACCGAAAGGAGGGAGTTGGCGGTGGGTTGCTGCAGCGTCGGTGTTCACAGATCGCTGGAAGGAGGGAGTTAGCGGCAACAGGCGCCAGTCACGAGCAGAGGTGTGGCAGCAGGGGCGAGCGTTAGTGATGGGCATGGTAGCAGGGGTGATAGCAGACGTGGCGACGAGTAGAGGTGGTGCTGGCTCAGTTATGGTGGCGTAACGTCAGCGTTCAGAGCTTGGGGTTGCAACGGACAGACAGAGGTGCTCCGGCTGTTGCTGCAACGGCGCTCCAGCAATGGATGGAGGGATGGCAGCGGAGACTACAGGTGCCAGGCATGGGAGATGCCTCCCTGAAGAAGACGACCTCTCCTATTTTTTCTCTTTCCTTTTTCTTTACCTCTCACGTCCACTCTCTCTTTCTTTCTCCTGTACTTTTGCTAACTTCTTCTTTTCTCTGCACTTGGTCAGAGAAGAGAAGAAGTGACCGCACCTTTTTTTGACTTTGTATGGATGAGAGGGAGACTCCTTTTTTTCTCCTTCTTTTTTCACCAATTCTCTCACGCTTTTTCCAGCACTTTCTCTGACTTTTTTTGTGTCTCTCATGCCTTTTTCTTTTCACCAATTCCCCTTTTATAGTGGTTCCTAGCACCCCCTTCCATGGCAATTTTCAAGCTTCCTTTCTCTGTTGCCTTAAATCGTGGTTTGTAAATTGAGGCGTGATCTCGCAATCAGCTTGATTTTTCCTCAAACGCTTTGATTCCTTCCTTTTTATCAAATTTCTTGCTTTCTTTCTTAGCTCTTGATCGCTAACCAAGAATTTGCTTCCGCATTTACTAAGATTTGAATATTTGCCAAAGTAAGGGTGGCTAATCAAAATTTCCACCTTCCATTCATAATCAATCAAATTGATCCTCTCTTATTTTTCCTTTTATTTACTCTGATGACCAAAAAATTTATGCTATGCAATATTATTTATTTTTTTAGGGTGGTCAAAATTTAGGTGTCAGCAGCTGTCTCTCTTTGAAGGTGAGCTCGCAAATGTTGCATTCAAAGACAAAATGATGCCTAAATTTTGACTAGGCACATGCAATGAATTTTATTTTTGTTGGAAAATGAATTCCATTTCAAAATGCCATGTATGATGCAAAATGAGAGAACGTGCGTGTAGTTACTTACCAATTAGTGTGGTAGAGTACCTTGAGGTACATGATAAAGCTTCATTTACTCCACAAGTACCCGGTCTTCATTTAGGTTCCTTGAAGAGTCTAATGTTTATCGTAATACCTAGATTCAGACTAAAGTATGACAAAAAAGATAAAAAAAATTCATATCCAGAATGAAATGTTTAACGAAAAGATTTAAGACATCCAGATCCACACTGAGATGTCAATATTTTGGAACTCGAACTACTTAGATCCAGACTAAGATATAATGAGAAAGATAAAAAAAAATATTCATATCCATAATGAGATGTTCAACGAAAAGAATTAAGACATCTAAATCCAGACTGAGATGTCAAGATTGGAACTCGAAATACCTAGATCCAAACTAAGGTATAACGAGAAAGTCGAAAAACATTCATATTCAGAATGAGATGTTCAACGAAAAGAATTAAGATATCCAAATCCAAATTGAGATGTCAAGATTTTGGAACTCGAAATATCTAGATCCAAACTAAGGTATAACGAGAAAGATCGAAAAGCATTCATATCCAGAATGAAACGTTTAAATGAAAGTATTTTGTGAATTCAGATCCAAACTGAGATGTCAACAACAGATTGAAAGATTTTGGTGAGATTCACAAACTCTCAATTTTTGAAAATTGGAGGAGATGCTCAAATTTTTCTTTAAGCATTTAGATATGAATTAGAGGATGAGTTAACTGAGTTTTATCTCGGGTACTTTCGAAGATTTGATACTTACTCGGCGTACCCTACCTGAAGGCTTGATTGATTAGGTTGCCAAATGGTTTGGACAAATCCCAATGCTCCAGGGCAAATTGTTGCTTGACTTTCATGAGAACTTCGCCTGTCAAAAATGGTCAGTAATAACAAGTAGATGCATTCATCACTCATTTCTATTATTACCAAAATCCAATGTGGAGAGTCGTAACCACTCTTGTAATGAAGATATACTGAAAATGTCAAATGAGAAACTTTCGATTTGAAAGGACTTTCACTCACTTTCATTGAAAATGTTGTTTTACCCCAACAATTGATGCGGGCATATAAGAATCACTCTACCTCACTATCGTCATGCCAAGCAAGGGTTTGAGTATTCTCGCAAGTAGAACGACCTTACCGATCTGAGAGGTCTTTAATGGGAATTGTAATGTGGGCTTGGTCAACGGCTTAACAAAATGGACTCTTTGAGTCAAGGCTATTGAAATAATGATATTTCGCAATCATCTTCGGGTTTACAAGTCAAGAAATCTGCAAAATAAGATAGAAATTGTATTGCTTGCACTTATTCGAGCGATGCTTATAAACATATGAACTCCAACGTTAATTCAAGTGCTCTAATCAGAAGAGACTTTGCAAAGGACATAACGTAGGCTATGTTCATGGGTTGAGAAACAAAAGATTGTTAGGCTCAAAATGTGTTTAGAGGTGAGAGTTGGTGATCATTTTAACGCTGCCACCAATCTTCTTCATCACAATTAGGGATTTTATCCATATCGAAGTTCCATTGACTATAACACCTCGTCTTTGTTTGAATTTTTTTCATGGGCATTGGCCTTACTTTTACCAAGCACACCGCTTTTTCATGCCCCTTAGTTCTATTGAATGACCATATGGTGTTTTAACATTTGGACTTTTAGGAGATCTTTGTCTTCTGTTAGCACTCCAGACCATACTTTTTGAACAATTGCCTTTTACCTTGCCCCGGTGCGGGGGATGATTACCAATTGGGTTTAAAGAAATGAGATTGCAAGCTTAAGTGGGTTATGTAAAGGATATAAGTATGTAGGATAGAGAAAAAAATGCTCTTCGTCATCCTAAGGCACTTAAATTATCACATGAATTTAATGTAATAGCACGACTTGAAGATTGATGCAAGTGAGAGCAAGAAAATTTCTTTTCATTTTCCTCATCTCATGATGCCATCTTACCTCCTAGTTGCCTCGATATGGGGTGGTTTTTGACAGGGGTAATTTGAAAGAAATCTCCACAAGTGTATAAGGCTCAAAGGGGTTAAGCAATGGATCACCTATAGTGTTTGGGATAAAAAAATAAACCGCCCCTCATCATTTTGATTATCATACCTTTTGCGAGAGAACTCTTTACCTTGTATATATGAACCTCCCTACCTCATCTCACAAGTGTATGAGTAGGGGATCGTGTATAGGATAGGGTTTTCCTTTCATCATCCCGAGTTGTCTCATTCAGTATTCTTAAGCATTCCACATCATTCATTAAATTAATCAATCTTGATGTTCTTTAGTGGAATTGGTGGACTAAACATGTAAGAGTCACCATGCAAAATCCTTTTTAAAAGAGCTTAACAGCTTTAAGCATGAAAAATTGTCAACTTCAAAACAAACAATTTACCACACTAAAAAAAAAAAAAAATTGGTTTTAAGCATTCATTCAAGGGGTTGCTCCATAAAGGGATTGCTTCAGCAATGGATGTCCTTGGATTGTCCCTATCAATCAAGACTGAAAATCCGCTTTTGCCCCTGCACAAGAGAGCGTGCATGAATAGGATACTATGGGACATCAAAGTGAATTCAAATTGCACATCAATTTTGGCTTGGATCGAGATTTTATCTCAGTCATGTCACTACTAGAATCTGTAGTGCTCCCAATTCGTCGTTTGTTGAGTAACAATTGAGCCAATTGATCTATCATTGCAACCTAATGTGCCTTTTTCAAATGCTTTCTCATCAGGCCAAGAAAATAATACTCTGAAATATGAAGTAAATGAGTTAGAAAATTAAACAAGACATAAATCTATTCTTTTTTTTTGGGAATTTTTGGATGAGGAAGCATAAAGAAGCTCAGCCCTCAGAATTCTCCTTAGATGATATTTTCTTTTCATTGTTGAATATCGTCATTGGACTAGTTTGGTGTACCCCATCATGTCCTCAAAACAAAACTTATAATTTTATTGAAATTCATCAATCAATTACATTTATTGAATGGAAAATGCAATGTTCAATCCCAAAAAGGAAAGCAAAAAGGAAGAATTTGAAAACATTTATTGGAAAGCAATTAAAATTCCCACACAGGGGAATGTGCGAAAGCAACAAATGAGTTACTCTCGTGGGCTAGGGCCCATTTCTTCTGAAGGTCTGTTGTCAATGGCGCCTATGAGGAGGGCATTGAACAGACTGGTGATTCCTTCCAGTGCATCATCAGGGTTCTTTATCTTTGGAGGTGCCGAATCGTCCATGCCACCCCATCCATCTAGGACAATATCCCGAGGGTCAATGTAAAAGCTGGGAGGAGCTGAATACTTCAAATAATAGTCGAATTTGCCGCTTGGTTGTCCCAGAGTGTCCATCACTTCCTCTTCATCTTGCATCATTCTAAGAGGGCCAAGAAATGTCTCGTGAATGTTGGGAGGTAACGCGTTTTGCCTCCCTCGCCTTTGCTCAGGTGGCAAGTTTTGCATTTCTTGTCTCTATTCTCTAAAATTTTCTCCACCTTTTCTATGGTGTCCTAATCCAGCAGAACGAGACCTCCGATGGGTTTCAATAGGGTTTCGAATGCCTTGACCCCTTCTTCCAAGACCATATGGTAGCATTTGAAACCTCAAGAGTGGAAATAAATTGTACGACAGTTTTCCTCATCGCATATAAAACGAGACTTGACTACAAAACCTTTTATCATGGATCGACAAATTTGCAATAAAGTATGTAAATTGCAAAGTGAGAGTTCAGACAACTTACCTTTACCGGGAAGGGATGATAATCACATAAACACACGCATGAAGCATGAGACTCGATTTCTATCTAAACGGCTTAACTAAGTGGAGCTAAGAGGATGATTTGATTGTTGTAGTCTTGCGTTCAAAGTGTCAGGTCCTCTTAACACCGGCTCAGTTGAACGAAATGCCCTATAGTCACGCAGTCTCGCAGATATGGACAAACACAATCGACACCATGAAAAACTTTCGGGGAAGAGAATGTTAGTCTCTACATAGTAGTCTCGTTTTCTAGGAAGTATCTTTCTCAACACCATCCTAAAATCCTATCGCGGCCCAGGTCCGGCGGTAGGTTATGTGTGCAAATGTGTAGTGTAAATTCAAGGCATGCACAACAGTTTATATCAAACAACACTTCAATAGTTTGAATTCAAAACATTCATCCCCAACTCCAACCTGCAAGACAAGGTTTAGCAATCACTACTCCCCTTATACCTTTCATCTGCAAGAACATTTAACACTTGATATTAGGGATGTACCTGGTATCCTCGCTGCCAAACAAAAACATTTTTGAAAGAAAAATTGGCTTAAGTCCACTAAGAGTTTTAACTCAAGTCCTTAACGGAGTCGCCAAGCTGTCGTGACCTAACCTCGAGTGCACCACCTAGGGTTTGCCTAATGGACTACTAAGTTTAAACTTAGCTTAGGCTCTCCCAAGCCTATACCAATTCGCGACTTAAGTTCAAATTTTAAATGAATCTTATCTAGGAATCGTCACTAATTACGTTATGGTAAATCGATTAGACACCTAAGTAAAATAATAGGAGAATTATTTTATTCCTACGAACCAGAGACTTTGGGTACGGGGACTTGATTACACTAGATTTCTCTAATAACCTTTCGGTATCATTTTTTTTTTCAAAAATATTTTTGCAGGCAATTTGGATTAATTTTAGCCTAAATCACTATCATGCAAATAGGGTGATCACATGGATGCTTAACAATCAAATAAATCGCACCGAAAGAAACACACAAAGCAAACACTCATCATCATCATCATTATTATTTTTATTTTGACATGCACCTAATATTTTTGTATTTTTTTTATTAAAATTCGTAATAAAAAAAAAGCTGATTAAACTATCTAAAATGAATAATTTTCTAATCTATTTTAGGGATTAATTTGACTTAAACCCTATCCAATCTTAGAAAACTATTTCTTTAAAAAAATTGAGATTATTAAAACATGCAAACATTATCTAAGACCCTATCTATAAAAAAAAAGTTATTTAGATCCAATCATAATCTATGTGCAATCCTATTCAAGCTAGATAATGAAGTCCTACATATCCTAACTTTTCTAAAACAAGTAATTACCAGATAGACATTACATCCAAGCCACTTAGGATATTCATCAAATGAATGATTAAAATAATTGAAAAAATAATCAGTTCTCTCACGGATTAAATTAACGATTATTTTAACCATAAACATCACAACATATAAAAAAGTTTAAAATAATTAAAAATTTGATCCGAAGTCTTACGGATCAAATTAATAATTATAATGATTTAGGAATCGAAATACTATCAAAGTGCCAAAAAATCAATATTATTAAAAAATGATTCGATGTCTTATGAATCAAATTAATAATTATAGTGATTTTTGGGCAACAATACTCTACAAATCATGCTTGAAATATTCATAAAATCAATATCTACACCCAATAGTCCAACTTAAGCAATAATAACGAAACTTGAGAAAAAAAAACTACATCGACAGTTTTTTCTTTTTTTTATCCTCTAAACGGGACCGGCACGTGGGATTTGCAACCAAAGATTTACGCCGGGGTCGGGCTGTGGAGAGCAGACTAATAGCGGGCTGGTGTTGGGTCGATGAGCTCAAGACGGCGGGGCTTGCAGTTGGAGGATGCTTGGGGTTGCAGGCGTCGGTTCACTGTAGGAGCTGGGTTGCTGTAGAGGGTGGAAGGTAGCAGTGGTGATGGTGCTTGGGCGGGTTGCTGCAGTGGTGCTTGCGGGTCGCGAGTTGCTGTAGAGGCGGGGCGGAGTGGCACTCACGGTAGCGAGCGCCAGTGACAAGCGGAGGCGCGGCAGTAGGGGTGAGCGTCGGTGACGGGCGCGGTAGTAGAGGCGACGACGAACGCAACGATGAGCAGAGGTGGCGCTAGCGTCGGTTACGGTGGCGTGGTGTCGGCGTTCGGAGCTCGGGGTTGCAGCAGACAAATGGAGATGCTGCGGCGGTTGCTATAATGGCGCTCCGGCGATGGATGAAGGGACGGCAATGGAGATTGCAGGCATCGGGCGTGGGAGACGCCTCCCTAAAGAAGACGACCTCTCCTTTTTTTTTTTTCACTTTCTTTTTTCTTTACCTCTCACGTCCACTCTCTCCTCCTTTCTCTTGTACTTTTGCTGACTTCTTCTTCTTTTCTTTGCACTTTGTCAGAGAAGAGAAGAAGTGACTGCACCTTTTTTTGACTATGTATGGATGAGAGGGAGGCTCCTTTTTTTCTCCTTTTCTTTTCACCAATTCTCTCACACTTTTTTTCTGCACTTTCTCTCACTTTTTTTGTCTCTCACCAATTCCCCTTTTATCACGAACTGTCGCTCCCTTTTATAGTGGTTCTGAGCACCCCATTCCATGGCAATTTTCAAGCTTCCTTTCTCTGTTGCCTTAAATCGTTATTTGTAAATAAGGGCGTGATCTCGTAATCAGCTTGATTTTTTCCTCAAAAACTTTGATTCCTTCCTTTTTATCAAATTTTGTGCTTTATTTCTTAGCTCTTGATCACTGATTGAGAATTTGCTTCCACATTTACTAAGATTTGAATATTTGCCAAAGTAAAGGTGGTTAATCAGAATTTCCACCTTCCATTCATAATCAATCAAATTGATCCTCCCTTATTTTTCCTTTTATTTAATCTGATGACAAAAAATTATATGCTATGCAATTTTATTTATTTTTTTAGGGTGGTTAAAATTTAGGTGTCAACAGCCGCAATTCCTAAAGTTGATGATAGTGAACAACCAGCAAAGCCACATCACACTATAGCCGCAGACAAACAAAGAATGCAAATTAAATCACCAATATATTATGGTTATACGTATATTGCTTATGCATTGACGGTAGGTGATGAGATAGAAATAGATGAGCCTTCATCTTATTTTGAGGCAATGGGTAGTTCAGAGTCGTTGCAGTGGCTAAGAGTTATGAGTAAAGAGATGGAATCACTCCATTGAAATTAGACATGGGAGCTGGTCAAAGTACCCAAGAGCCAAAAGATTATTGGAAGTAAATGGGTCTTTAAACAGAAAGAGAGCATTCCTGATGTCGAGACAACAAGGTATAAGGCGAGACTTGTGGCGAAGGGGTATACACAGCATGAAGGCATTGACTACAATGAGGTGTTCTCTCCTATGGTAAGAGATAAATCTATTTGTGTTTTACTTGACTTAGTTGCTTCACAAGATCTCAAGTTAGAGTAGTTAGATGTGAAAACTGTGTTTTTTCACGGTGAGTTATAGGAGCAAATTTACATGAGGTAGCCAGAGGGATTTGCTATTTTGGGTAAGGAATATCATATTTGCTTGTTAAAGAAATCTTTGTATGAATTGAAACAGTCTCCTAAGCTGTGGTATAATACGTTCATGGCTAGTCAAGACTATTCAAAAAGTCAGATGGATAGCTGTGTTTACTTTAGGAGGTTGGAGAATGGGTCTTTGATTTATCTACTCTTATATGTTAATGATATGCTTATAGTAACTAAAAATATGTCCGATATTAATGTGCTGAAAAGGTAGTTAAATGCTGAATTTAAGATGAAAGATTTAGGTGCCGCAAAGAAAATATTAGATATGGAGATTTTACGTAACATGACTACAGGAGTTTTACCTATATCTAAGAAGAAATATATTGACAACATCGTGGCATGTTTTAATAAGCATTCAGCAAAATCTGTAAATACACCTTTAGCGAAGCACTTTAAACTTTCAGATAAATTATCACCGCAAACTAAGGAGGAGGAGAAACATATGTCCCATGTTCTTTATTCTAGTGTCGTCAGGTAGTATTATGTATGTTACAGTGAGCACTAGGCCTGATATTTCACAAGTTATGATTATGGTTAGTCGTTATATGAAGCATCTCGGTAAAGCTCATCGGGAAACTGTGAAGTGGATACTTAAATATTTGAAGGGGACAACAGACGTGAGTATAGTGTACCAAAGGGACAACAATGGCAGTGAGACCACTGGTTTTGTGGATTCGGATCACTTTAGTGACTTGGATGATTGCAAATCTTTAGTAGGGTACATGTTTACGCTAGCAAGTGGTGCAATTAGTTGGAAAACGTCCTTACAAGATTAGGTTGCCTTATCTTCGACTAAGGCAGAGTACATGGCACTAATCTCTATAGCTAAAGAGGCGATATGGTTACAAAGTTTGCTCTCGAATTTTGGTTTAAAACAGAAAAGTGTGAATGTACATTGTGATAACCAAGGTGCAATATATTTGGCGTATAATCCAGTTTATCATGAGCGAACAAAGAATATCAACATCAAATGCCACTTTATTCGAAATGTCTTAGTTGAGGGTAATGTTATTATCAAAAAGATTGTTACAATAAATGACTTGACGGACATTATGACTAAATTAATGTTTGCTTGAGCTCTATTGGCGTTTGTGGAGAATGAATGCTCGTTGGGGCATTAGGAGAATAGCATGAATGGTGAGTACTATAATTTGGCTTCAAACATCAAGCAAATGTGAAAAATTATTAAATTAATGTCTCGAGTTTGAATTTTGAAAACGATTTATTAAATCAAATTTGTTCATAAAGATTTTCTCAAGCGGATTATACATTGGATGAAGAAGTTTTCCTCTTCTTAGACTTTGTTTTGGATGTACAAAAGAAAGCAAAAAAAAAAAAAAAGTGATCCACTACTACAAGATAAAAGAGGAAATAAAATAAAGAAAAGTTAGGGTTTCTTCTTTTACCTGCAAAAGGAGCTAAATCTATTTTGGAGAAAAGAACCCACGGTGGGGCCACAGTCAGAGTTTTGACTTTGGGCACACAATATAAAAGGCGTGGACTCTTTAGCTGAAAAAGAAGAGAAGCCCTCTACACGTCCAAGAGAGAGTGCCACTTGAGAGAGGCCGCTAAAGCCAAGTAGAACCGCACAAAAGAAAAGTCCATAAGTCAACGAGAAGCAGCAACTTGCTGCACGTGAGAGAAAAAAAATTCAACAACGCTGCACGGTCATGATTTTCGGTTGTACGAAAAGAGTATTGCTTGGGCTTCAACACACAACTTTTTTTCGTGTTATGAGTGTACATTATTTATTTATAAACTCTTTGGATTTGAGATTAAATCTAAGTGTGAGAAATACTCGAGCGTGTGAGCGATTGTAAATTTTGATTCTCCAATTATAGTAGACTATTTGTTGTTGGCTCTCCCTGTAGACATAGGTATCAATATTCGGACCGAAACACGTAAATTTCTAATGTCACTTATTATTTCTCGTTTATTTTTCTGATGATTTCGCATTAACGTAAATTATAAGATCCTATCGTTTCTACATATTATATTCCAAAAGCAGCCATGTAGGTCTCCCATAGCTACGAGTAGTCCAACCTCGATCTAGACCACATTTGAGGTCGACACTGGTGGAGAGTAGGAGAGAGAAGGCCGGGATAGGATTTGTGCGTGGTTGTTGAGACGGGTTAGTTTAGGAAGAAAACTGAGAAATTGGTATAAGTGAGGATGGCAGGATGCAATGCGAAATGAAGCAGCAAAACTCGGGATGCAAATTGTGTTGTTTTCAAAAGTCTAAGATGATGTTTGATATGCAGTTGAAACATTTATGCTGCCATTTGTCTGAAGGTCTCCATTAAAGGAAGTTTCAGATACATGTCGGATAGACTAGAATAGCTCAAAAGTAACAGGACGAGCGTCACTAGATACATGAACATCTACATCCTGAGATTTCTCTCTTCAAGTAACATGTTGTATCCCTTCAATTTCAAAGCATCATTTATATAATCCATTCTCTAATTACAAGTATGCCTCAGATTAAGATGGGAAAAGTGTTCCGAAATCTGAGGAAAAGAGCCTAGAGGTGTCGGGAAAGACAGAGAAATCAGATTTTCACTGTTCTGCGATGAATATATTCAACGAGAGGAGAAAACCTCAGAGTCGAAGAAGTAGCGGTTTGCTGGAGTCCCCTACATGGTCCGCGTTGCACTGCCGCTGTGGAATGCGAGCTGCCAATACCATGGGCGAATGCAGCCATTTGTCCGACAAGATGAGCGACTCAGCCAGGGTTTTCCCATGCAGGAGGAACCCGTGCAGAGCTCAAAGCAGGCATTGCGCGGATATTGATGTCAAGTGGTAGCAATCGGTATTGGATGTCGAGCTCTCTGAACATCTTGACCATCTCCTCGACTAAGGCGGATCGCCTCAGGAACTTCTCTCCCATGTCATGGTGGTTCATCCTGTGGCACAGCCACACGGCAATCCTGACCCTGTTCAGATCTTCTACATCCTTCATTATGATCATAGGCGAGGAATACCAGTGCTCTTTCTTGCTGTCGACATAACTGCAATCGGTAGAACAACAAAGAAGCATTCCAGATTATTTCTAGTTTTATCGATACTTTGATGCAGAGAGAACAGAAACAGACTGGCAATATTCAGGTAAGCAAGCCCGGAATTTTCACATGGTTATCTACCTAGTTTTAAAACCCAAACACCCAAGATTAATCCTGGTTCTTATCACAGATTGACTTGAGAGACATTACAGTTCTCTACTTTTCCGGGTAGTTATCTACGGCAGCAATCATTCCTCGGAAAAGAACCTTCAACAGACAGAAAACCGAACAGAATTCGAGAAACTCTAGATGTTTTTACTTGCCTGGTTATCTTGTGCTTCATGGCAGCAATCTTCTCTGCAGGAGTAGATATGTGCACACAGAATTCGACCGCATCTCCCATGTCAGGGCTCCGATAATAGTTGCCGATTGCCTTTGTTGCAAGAGTGCTGTTTGGGTATATAATCTTTTGATTGTCGTCCCTCAGAAACATGGTCGTCAGGATGTTCATCTCTTCCACAACCAGCTAAAAGGATACAGCATACACATGAGTGATGATAATAGAAGAAACCGTGAAGTAGGTACAAGCGAAAGCAGATAAAGCAGTGAGTATACAGTCGACATGTGATAATCGGGATCTACCTGGACTCCATCAATCTCGCACCTATCTCCCACATCATATGGATGCATCACGAACAAGAAGACAATTGCCTCGAATATGGTTTTGCAGGTGTTCCCGAAAATAAATACGATGAGGACAAGCTGCGAACTGAGAAAGAGCAGGAACTTGGTTGTTGCTATCCCCAGGATGAGGAGCCAGATGATCAATATGAGGATGCCAACTATGACGTTGACCACCCGATGCAGCTTGTTGACAGCAGTCTTGGTGTCATTTAAGGTCAAGGCAAGTGCTCTCCTATCTCTGAAAGCATTGACCTACAATAATTTGGTTAATTCGATTAGTATTGAAGACGAAAAAGTATGAACAAGCATGTCCAAGGACCTAATTTAACAAAATTCCACTCGCCATCCAGTTCTTCAGGCACGACTTGCTGATTGTCTTGCATTCATTGCTTCCTTTAAAGAGGCTCATCGTCTTCAAGGCTTCATCATCCCTCATGAACCGCATCAGATCTTCCAAGTAGATAAACCTAGCAACAAGAAAATCATTACCCACTTGGACTTTTTCCATCATAAACCAGATAATATCAACAGAATGTAGTGTGCCAGTGAATTGGAAAGAGATCCAATTGGGGAACGAATTGCCTCATCCGAGACTTATGTCAAAAACTCAAAACGTCCAGGGGAAGAACTATGGTCTTACTTTAAATGAGGCTTAGCCACATTTCGAAAGATCTTCCTAGCTGCAGCTCTAGCTTCGTTTTCACTCCCGATCATTGTTGCTGACTCATGAGTAGAATCCTGTATCCGCTCATCCAATGTTGAGTAAAATCCATGCCGCACAATATTAGTCAATTTTTTCATATTCCAGGCTGACACATTCTTGGGATTGAGCTTGTGCAAGTGATCTATTGTGATCCCTCCGTCGCTCTTTCCCGACAGCCCTCGAGAGAGCTTGGTGGTAATCACTCGGGAACTTCTCTGAAGTCCTCCGCTCCCAACTACCATCCCACTTTTAGTCGGAAAAGCCGCCGCCCTTAGATCTGACAGCACAGTCGCACCTGCTTTCTGTAAAGTCTGAAGCTCGGCCACAAAGTTCTCCTCCTCTGCCTCCGTCCTCTGAATTTCAATCACAGGCAGACCTGACAGCGTCTGGATCACGTACTGACTGAATACAGACTCCTGGATCCGGTCAAAGTAGGTTCTCACATGGAACGACGACGCCAGCACCTTGATGATCAGCGTCTTGAGCAACCACAGCAGAGTCCCCACCACGAAGCACACCAGCACCTTGGTGACATACCTCAACCTGTCGCTCTTCGTCTCCCTCTGGACCTTCTTGTCGAACAGAGCATGCCAAGCAATCAAGACCAGCCCCAACCACAGGCAGTTCTGCACTGCCTTTCGAAGGCCGTAGACAAAGTACAGAACCCGTTTTCGCAGCAGAAAGTTCCTCTCGATGAGGAACACAACTAATCGAATCATCCAACCCGAGACCAACCTCCCACAAATCAAGACCAAGGCCATGACCTCCCACTTCCACAGTTTGAGCTTCCACAAATGTCTACGCTTCCAGGCAGGGATTGCAAGAGTACAAACTAAAGCACCAATGATCAAGACCATACTCACCCACTGTAACAGTGTCATGACACCGAATTTCGCCTTCTTGAACTCCTCTGGCACGTCTTCATCCAAGAACAGGTCGTCCTCCTCCTCATCCCCTGCCTTCCCCAACATTCCAGACCGTAGGTGGCCTGACCATGGAACACGGCCCGATCTCTGGTCGGGCTCCTCCAGCGGGTCCATCAGCCGCGACCTGGTTTTCGAGCGGAGCAGGCCTGAGTTCCGCTGGAAAGCTGCACTCGACGTGCATTTCACAGCCTCCTCTTCCCTGTTGTCGACAGAGCTGCCATCTCCCCCGCGGCTCGGCGAGCCCTTGTGCCGCCTCTGCAGTGTACCTGTCCCAGCCCCTGTCGAGATGGGCGGCTGGATGGGCACTCTTGAGCCGTCCTCGCTCTGCCTTGGCGGCAAGTCGGTGACTGGAGGCAAGTCCCTCAGGCTGTCGCCGCCGCGCAGCTCCTCTATCTCCAGGTCCATGTCCAGCGACACTTTGCCAGAGGCCTGCTGCTGGTGGAGGAACCGCCCGATCAGCCGCGACGGGTGGTCATCCTCCAGCGCATGCTGACGTGGTGAGGTGCCGGGACCCTCCGCAGGAGCTTCCTCCTCACTTCCGTTCCAGAACTCAATGCTGGGTTCCCTGAGCATTCTCGAACCGTCGCTCTCGTCGCTTGTCGAATCACATGCTAAGCCGGGACCATTGAGGCCGAGCTCGAGGTCAGAGGCGTCGCCGGCGGCCCTTCGTTCGGCGGGGATGGGCAAGCGATCTTGGCAGGAGCCGTAGGAATTAGAGGACTTGCGCCGTAACTCCATGGTCAGTGGGGGCAAGTGAGGTAAGTTCCGGCTGATTAGTCAAAGAAAATTTAAAAATGGCAAGAAAGAGAGAGACTCAGAAAAGAAAAACAGAGGACCTGGCTGATTTGGTGGGTGGAATTTCATGGGAAGTATTGAAGGTAGGAAACACGCGTACCATCATGTCATATAGACCCAATCCGTACATTCAAATGCTTCGATTGAATAGAGTCTCAAGTAAGGGGAGATATTTACTAAGCGAGTCCGATTACGTCTATTCTTAATTCTAAATGGAATGAAATGAGATAGGGATAAACATAGTATCTATTTCGATACGGTTGAACTTCAAAGAAGGAGACAGATTAAAAATGTGGAGAGAAAAGACACAGGTGGCGTCGAAACACCGAATTATCGTAGCGAGAGGAGGAGCAAATAGGGAACGCTCCGAAAGGGCAACGAAGGGTGAAGAAGGGAGCACAGCGGAGCCCTCCTATTCCATTCTTGCATGGCGGGGTCTCCTAAATGTCCTTGTCCTTGGATGTTATTACCGGACTGCCAATCTACTGACGTCTGGCTATGGCCGACCGGAGTGGAGCGAGAGTTCGACAGGATTGCACGCAAAAGGTTTTACATTGAGACAAAACACGTTTTGCGTTTATACTGATACACGTCCCCCCCAAAGGATAACCTTCCCAACGCGTTCGTGAACTCATCCCGCCTCCATCCCGCCAGTACTTAAATCGTTATTGAAAGGAGAGGAAGAAAGAGGGGAAAGATAAGATGGTAAGGGAAAGAGCACGAATGCATATATATGCACAAAATAATTGACTTTTAATTCGGCGTGCCGTATCGAAATATCTGGTGCAAGAGTCGTATGTAGGCATGATCATAGGTGTCGTCGTTTAAAATTATGCGTATTAAATATTCTGACATGACTTCGATATGCTGTTGGATGTAATAAAAGGTAAAAGTAAAACGTGGACGGTTCCCTTATAAGCCTCAAGAGCCGTGGTGACTTCTAGTTGAATAAAAATTATATATCACATCGGAAAGTACATGAGATGTGACTAAGGGTGTGTATGATAACGCTTTTGTTTTTGGGAACAATTTCTAATAAGAAATTATTTTTTTTATTTTGTTATCAAGAACAATTTCTAAGCAAAAGAACGCATTTGGTAACTGGACAAATTTCTGATTCTGAAATAGAATTGTGTTTGATATCGTGTTCAAAATTTCTATTCCAAATTATTTTCTTTTAATTTTTAAATAATTTCACTACTTTTTCCTTTTTTTTTCTCCTTTCTTCTTCTTCTTCTTCTTCTTCTTCAAGTCGCCGATCGCCAGCCTTGGGATGACCGGTGACTGGCTAGATGAGGGCCGACGACTTCACCGAAGCGTCGCTGGCCCTCGGCGAGGCTAGGGAAGTCTTGCCGGTGGCCATGTGAGCCTTGCCTTGCCCTAGCGAAGCTTGCACAGCTCCACCGAGGCTCGCCTAGCCAGATTTGGCAAGGTCGAGCCTTGCCGATGGTTGGGCTTGCCTCTAGCGAGCTCACCGGACCGGTTGCCGGTGACCGGCGATGGTGGGCGATGAATGGCGATGGACGGCAACCACAGCGGTGGATGAAGAAGAAGAAAAGGGAATAAGAACAAAAAAGAAAAAAAGAAAATATGTGCTTGATTTTAGAATTGTTCCCGAGAACAATAATCAACTTTTTATTTATTCATAATTCTGTTCCAAATCTACTTTCAGGAACAAAAAATTTACCAAACATGATTCCGTTCCAAATTACTCCTGAGAACAAAAAAATAGAAAATTTTAATATTTAGCCGGTTATGGCCTATTTGTTAACCATCCAAATAGTATCTAATTCTGACTTTTTGTTTCTGGGAGCTGTTTGGGAACAGAATTGCGTTTGGTAAAATTTTTGTTCCCGGGAATAAATTTCTATTTTTTTCTTCCCAGAAATAAATTTGGAACAGAATCACGAATAAAAAAAAAATTGATTCTTATTCTCGAGAACAAATCTAAGAATCAATACCATATTTCTCTTATTCTTCCCTTTTTCTCTTCTTCTTTTTCCATTTTCTTCTTCTTCATCTACTGCGATCCCACGGTTGCCGTCCGCCGCCCACCACCACCAATCGTTGGCAATCGGTCCAGCAAGCTTGTTGGAGGCTCGCTAGGCTAAGGTGAGGTCCGGCAAGCTCGTTGGAGGCAAGCCCAGCCACCGGTGAGGCCCGCCTAACCCCAGCGAGGCTCGCCCAACCTCGGCGAGGCCCACCTGGCCACCAGCGAGGCCGAGCCTCGGCAGTGCTGGGCGAGCCTCGCGATCTGGCCAAGTGGGCCTCGCCCAGCACCGGCGAGGCGTGCCTAGCCATCGGCGAGGCTCGGCTGACAAGGGCCGGCGACCTCACCGCCGGTGATGCTCCGGTGAGGTCGCCGGCCACTTGAAGAAGAAGAACAGGAGAGAGAAAGGAAAAAAAGAAAAAAAAACATTTAAAAATTAAAAGAAAATGATTTGGAGTAGAAATTTTGAACACAATACCAAATGTAATTCTATAAATCAGAAATTTTGGACAGTTACTAAACGGTTTAAAATACTTAGAAATTGTTCCCGGGAACAGAATAAAAAAGAATTATTTTTTATCAGAATTTGTTATCAGGAACAGAATCGTTACCAAACGCACTCATACCAAACATGGCCTAAAACAACCACTTTAAATCATGCTCTTATAAGATTATTATGAGTTGATACCACAAAAAAAAAAAAATTTAAAGTATGTTTACTATGACACAAATAATCTTAACTTTTTTTGGTTGCTAATGGTGCAAATGACAACCATTATGTTTCTAGAAATAATTTTTTGAAAAAAATAGATCTTTCCATTTCTTTTCCCTTGATACACATTTGATAATAACACAAAATTTCTGATCTCAGAATAAAAATTCGTTTGATAGGCCTTCTTAAATATCTCCCTCCCCTGCCTTTTTTAAATAAAAAAAAAAAAATTCATTGTGCTCCACTCTTTCATGAGATAAAACGTCCTTAATCAATTGAATTAAAAGTGTCGATGTAGAAATCGTACATTGACAGGCTACAGCAGTGAAGGGAGAGATGAGAAGAGTTTTTTATTTCTATTTCTGAAGATAGAAAAGTAGAAAGTTTTCTACTTCTCATTTCTGTAATTTAATTCTAGGCTAAAAATTTGTCCCGAAAGTAGAAGAACAAAATTGTATCATCAAATGAATTTATGTTTTAAAGTTGTTCTCAGGAATAGAAAAGTAGAAAAATAGATGAATAGAATAGTTATCATACGAGTACTAAAAGTCCTAAACTTGCCTATTATGATACAAATACACCGAATTATTTTGTTGTTATAAAAACCCTGAACTTATATTGTCGTGACAAATATATCTTTGATGAAATTTAAATATAGGATAAATATGTTGTATATGTATAAATTTGGATTTTCTTCATGAGAAGAAAAAAAAAAGTCGAGGGTATCTATATCATAGGAGGTAAGTTTGGGATTTTTGGTGACACAAAAAAAAAAAATTTGAGGTTTTTGTACCACGGTGGACATATTTTTTTTTTTCCTTGTGTTTGCTCTATTATTCTTTGGGAAAAGCAACAAAATTCCACAAATTGTACTCATTGTGATACATTTATCTTAAGTTTTGATTTGCGACACCGAAAGTCTTAAAGTTGTGATCGCATGACACGTCTGCCCTTCATCAAGGTTTCGTTAATAAGCACATTTTCAAAATCTGTATGTGTGGACGACAGAAGGCAAACCGTGTTGATATGGCACCCATGTGGCTTAAATAAAATAAAAATGTTATTTTGGCTGAAAAATCATATAATAGAACATTAACGAAGAGCCCATGAGTCATCATATGGGTATAAATTCGGGGTTTTTGACATTGCAAGAAAAAGTTAAGGATAAATATGTCACAATGAGCACAATCTAATAATTTTTTTTTCTCTCTTTCTTTTTTTTTTTGTTCATATTCCCGTAGGCATTTGTGGGAATTTGTATGACCACTGCCAACTATTTTAAAAGCTTAATCAGATGAAAACATAGTTTAATATTTAATTATTCAAACACTCTCCATCATACTTAGTTTGGTCTTTTTGCCTAATACTAAGTGTGAACATATTTAATTAGGGAGATAAATAGGGTCTGAAAAATTTTGAACTCAGAATCTCAAACTCCGATATCATGAGAGAATTTATATGACCACCGCCAATGATAAATTTAAGTTTTTAGATAAAAGTGTGATTTAATATTTAATTAATTTAAAATGATTCAAGGTTCATTTTTCAACGATATAAATCACGCCTGCTCTTCCTCTATTGCTAAAAGCGTCACATTTTTTTTTGGGACTCAACAAAAGAAATCTTACGTTAAGTCAGGGGCCGCTGTGTGCTTTGGGAGCAAGCGATGGAGGATATGCCAGCGATGACATGGACGTTTGTCTGCAATCGATTGGGCCAGAGAGAGAGAGGGAGGGGAGAAGAGGAGAAAAATGGGGAATGTCGACGAGTTGTTTTCGAAGTATTTATGATTGGTGGCTTCGGACTTGGATTGCTCAGTCAGTGGTCGAGATTGGCGTTTCGAGGCGTGGATCCTTGAGGTCAACCGAGCCATCAGTGGGAGCCATGTGTCCTTTTGCCCATCATTACCTCCATCACTTTCAACCAGCTCTTCTCGCGCTAATGTCACTTGACGTCTTTCCCTCTCCTTTCCCTGAGTGAGACCTCCGACGATCCGTTTCCGGATCAGTATGGTTCCCGAGTTGGATCGACTACGTTTAAGGTTTTGAAAGTTTCTTTTTCTTTACTTTACAAAAAAGAAGGAAAAATTTTACAAAAAAGGAAATCAGTTCAATTGGGCCAATTCGGCTTCTCTCCTTAAATTGAGAATCGGACTGCTATTTTCAATTCTAAAGATTTAGAAGCTAAAATCGTCTAAAATGAACCGATTCGATCTGATCCGATTCCTTTGTGAATCCCTAGCCTCCATCATCTCTCCTCCTTTTTTCAAGTACAAGGCTCTCTTCTTGAAAATCGCAAGTATTGAATATGGTTAGGCCCATGTATTTGAACTATGTAGGTTAGCAAAAGAATAGGCACGTACCGTGTGTAATATAAATCTTGGAAAGAAAAGACTTTAAATTTTACATTAAAAAAATTGATCACAAATTTCAAATAAAAGCATGAAATTGCCATATTAATTTATCTTTGACTTCGCATGCTAGTCAAGGGCATTTTCAGCCTCTACTTTTTTTTGTCCTTTTTCTATTTTTTATTTCCTTTTCATTGGTGGCCAGTCTCAAGCGATGGTTGGCCACCCGACCTCGTCTAAGTGACCCTTATTGGCCACAACTAAGGCTAGCCCTCACTTAGGACTCGAGTTTTTTTTTATAAAAATCAAATCATTCCACTAACTCCATCTAATTTGATTAATATAAAATGTTAACGTAATTTTTTAAATATTGTATCTCTCTTACATGGAGTTAAAGTTAACTAAAGCACTAAAACAACATCATTTTGATTTGAATCCTAATTTTTACACAAAATCTTAATTAAATTAGTTTAAAAATCCAAAAAAGGCTAAAATTTAGAAAAGGAAAACACGCACACAAACACAAAAAGAAAAAACTCAAGTCCTTTGCTTGTGGCTGCCGCCCAATCGCTAGTGGGGTGTCAGCTAGGGCGAGGGCCGACGACCCTCCCCTAGATTAGGGAGAGGGCTCTCCTGGTTCTAGCGAGGGCCTATCGACCCTTGTCGAGGTGCCAGCAACCTTGCCAACCATTGTTGATGCCCCACTAGCAATGAAGAGGCGGCCATAGGCAAGAGGATTGGGGCCTGCCCTCACGCATGTATTTTTAATCTTCTTTAAAAACGTTTAATTTTCTTAATTTTTAATCTAATTAAACTATAATTTAGGTTAATATTGTCTTTGGACAAAACTACCCTTGATTGGCCGGAATATTTTGCCAGGCGGCTATGTTAAGCCCTTATTGAAAACTATCGTGACCACTTCAAACTCTTATTTGACACTATCACACCCTTTTTTGAAATAAAATTCACTCCAAACTTTTACTTGAGAAAATAGGGACACTCAATGCCCCTATTTGGAATTTTCCCAAAAACTTATAACCCTAAACATTATCATGCCATTATTTGAAATTGCCATGTCACTTCAAACCTTATTTGAAACTACCATGCCATTTTTTGAAATAAGATCCACTCCAAGTTCTTATTTGAAAAAGTAAGAACACTCCATGCTCTTATTTGAAATTTAAAACTTATAACCTCTAACCCATTTTGTCTATTCTTTAATGACATACTGACATGCATACATTAATTTTCACACACGAGCTGTGAAGGTTGCGTAGTTAAAGAGTGCTTTGATTTTGCTTTAAGGTACAGAGAGATGCCGTGAGGGATTTAAGTTCTTCTCCTCCCACTTCAACAGGGATCCTTCTTCATAACTCATCATTGCATACCATGATTTTTATGAATTTTCCCAAACATCTAGATGAATCGAAATGTTTTTCCCACGATGAGTGCCGGAATATTTTAGTTATAAAATATGAGTGGTCCACTATCATTTTCTCCACCTTCGCATGTTTCTCCTTCTAGATAACTGTCCTAAAGACGAGCATTTTTATTTTTGAAATGCATCGCTTCTCAAATCTACCATCCAAAGAGAGAAGAGAAGAGTCGAGAGCTTTCTATAGATCACGGTGCTTCATCGGTCACGCTCACTTTACAATTGATTAGTTGCAACGAATGTCGAGTTTCAATGAAGATATCACCACCTATCTCTCGTGACTCTTTGTGTTTTGGTCGAAAGACTGTTGAATACCCGATGGAAGTTTTTTCAGTGCACATGTTAAAGTGTCTTTATTGCTATGTATCTAGACATGTCTTTTCATGTATCTAAAGTACGTCAAGAGTCGTGTTTTAAGCCTATATAGACGAGTCTTGTAATCGTTTCATATTGTGGAGAGTGAAAAGAAATTTCAGTGAGTAAAGTAGTGTATTCATTTCCTTCCTTAAGAGCTTCTCTTGTGAGAGTTTTATCAAAGCTGTGCGTCTCTAATATTCAATAATTGGTATCAAAGCAAGGTTATCTGGGACTCAGGGCCCAATTGTCAGGGATTGTGAGTCAAGTCTTCCGGAGCATAGTTTGTGAAGACGGTGGTCAAGGACCATTGTTTGCGCGCAGGCGGTCAAGGATCGGAATACGTCGAAGTTCTGCTAGTGTACAGTCATGGACTATGATTGAGTGGTCGGGGATCAAGGTTTCTTGGAGTAGTGCCAGGCATTATTTCAAGTTAGATGGTGGATGTTTCAAATTCAACGAAGGGCATTGAGAAGCTCAACAACTCCAACTACAATAATTGGAGTATTCGAATGCAGTTTTATTTGCTGGGTTAGGATTTGTGAGATATTGTTGGCGGCAGTAACACCACGGCACCCAGAGATGATGATGATCAGAGGAGATGGAAGATCAAAATGGGTAAGGCTCTTTACGCTCTTGATGTAACTGTCAAAGATGATTTATTGATGCACATTAAGAGCGCACAGACTCCCAAGGAGGCGTGGGATAACTTGGTAGCGTTATTCGCTAGGTCGAATGATGCCAAGCTACAAAGGCTAGAGAACGAGCTGTTGTCGATGTCATAACAAAATATGACAGTGAGTCAGTATTTCTCCAAAGGTCTATTTGTGATGAAATTTCAAAGTTGGATCCCACTAATGCCATCTCAAAAAGAAGAATGAGAAGAATTATTATTGACGGGTTAAAGCCGAAGTATAATGGTATTATTATGGCTACTCGTGGATGGGCAACTCAATCAACGTTGACCGATCTGGAGAATATTCTGGCTAACCAAGAGACTTTAGATAGTCAAATGTCTAAGGTTTTGATTAAGGAAGAAGAAAGTGTCCTCTTCAATGATAAAAGAGGATTCAAGGGCCAAAGGCGAACTAGTGCTGATAATAAAGATGGCAAGTCCATGAAAAGCCATGTCAAATGGCAAAAGCAACCAGCTCGTGAAGGATGGCAAAAGTGTCCAGGAGAGTCGAGCTTTCGACTAGGGGGAGCCTGGCGGCGTGATGGCAAAAGACACAATGGACGATGTTACGTCTGCAGCAAGGAGGGCCACTTTGTCAGAGATTGTCAAGCGAAGAAAGTTGAAGGAAATGTTGCAACATCATCGAAGAGGAATGATTTCGATGAAGATAAGGAATGGGATTTCCAAACATCCGTTGCAATAGTGGTGTCAGACGAGTTCATTGCCTCTTTTTCCATAGTCGAGTTAAACGATGCGATGGCATTGATCTCTATAAATGAAAAGTCAATTAATTATGATTTCAACTGGATTGTTGATTCAGGATGTTCGAGTCATATGACTGGAGATCAAGGCAAGCTGTCAAACATGCATAATTATACCGGAGGATGTGTTATTATTACTGTAGACGGCTCGAGATTGCCGATTACTCAAATCGGCAAGACGATGATAACTCCTCGGTTCAATTCACAGCAAGTTGATTTGAAAAGTTTGTGTCACGTGCCAAGAATGAAGAAGAATTTATTGTCTGTGTCCCAGCTCACAGACTCCGGTAATTATGTGGTGTTTGGTCCATGAGATGTTAAGGTGTACCGAAGTGTGAAGCCCATTGGTCGACCAATCATGGAGGGATGTTGGCTAGAGTCTGTTTACGTGATGTCTGCTTAAATAGTATAAGTAAACAAAACCCGAAGGAATGATACACCTGATTTATGGCTTGCACGACTTGGGCATGTAAGTTATCACAAGTTGAAGGTGATGACGCAAAAGAACATTCTGAGGGGTCTTCCCAGTTGGAAGTGCAAGAAAATGTGGTTTGTGCCAGGTGCTAGTACGGGAAGGCACATCAACTTCCGTATGAGGAATCATTGTTCAAAGCTCGGATGCCTCTCAAGCTTGTTCACTCTGATGTGTTTGGTCTAGTGAAGCAGCTATCTGTTAGCGGATTCAAGTATATTATCAGTTTCATTGACAACTTCTCCAGGTACGTTTGGGTTGATTTCATGAAGGAAAAATATGAGGCGTTTATCAAATTTAAGGTGTTTAAGGAGAAGGTTGAAAGTGAAGTAGGCAAAAACATTCGTTGCCTACGCACCGATAATGAGGGAGAGTACACTTCCTATGAGTTTACGAAGTATTTGCAAGAGTACAAGATACATCGACAATATACTTGTACATATACGCTGTAGCAGAACGGTGTTGCCGAAAGGAAGAATCGGCATCTAGCTGAGACATGCAGGAGCATGTTGCACGCAAAGAATGTTGCATTTGTGCCTAATGATCTTTGTAGCAAATTCGACAAGAAGGCGGTCCGCTGCATATTCGTGGGATATGATGATCAACAAAAGGGGTGGAAGTGCTGCGACCCTATAATAGGGAGGTGCTATACTTCAAGGAATGTGGTGATTGACGAAATGTTGTCTTAGTGGTCACCTCAAGCAGTTGAATTGCCAAATTCACAGCATTTCGACGAAGAGGTTGAAGAAAGGCTGAAAGAATTCGATGAGAATCAGCTTGTTGAAAAAAGATGTCGAAAAAGATGTCAGTTAAAGCACAATCACCAGGATCGACAAGTTCATCCGATGAGCGTCCAAGGTCGACATAAGAACTTCAACCAAGTTAGGTCGAAGAACTTGAAGAGGAGGAGTCTCAACTTCGGAGATCGACGAGGCAAAGGAAGCCAAACCCCAAGTATGCCAATGCGGCATTGACTAAAGATCTTGAAGGGTACAGCATGGAGGAAGACCATGGAAGAAGAAATACTCGCATTAAAGAAGAATGAGACATGGGACTTGGTATTGAAACCTAAGAGGTACGTCCTATTTCCTGCAAATGGGTTTATAAACTTAAAAGTCGACCAAACAGGTTGATTGAGAGGTATAAAGCACGTCTAGTGGCTCGAGGATTTTCGCAAAAATATGGGGTTCATTATGAAGAGACCTTTAGCCTGGTGGCAAAGGTTATCATAGTTCGAGTTCTATTAGCACTTGTAGCAAGCAAGTCGTGGAATGTGTGGCAAACGGATGTGAAGAATACTTTTCTGCATGGAGAACTTGAATGAGAGATATATATGGAGCAACCAAATGGCTTCAAGAGTAAAATTCATCTAGAATATGTTTGCAAGCTAAAGAAAGCGTTGTATGGCTTGAAGCAAGCCTCGAGAGCGTAGTATGGAAAGATTGCGGAATTCTTATTGAAGAATGATTATAATGTAGCTCTAGTAGACTCGAGCCTGTTCGTAATGGCAGAAGATGGAAAACTTGCAGCTGTGCTAGTTTATGTGAATGATCTCATCATTACTGGAGATGATGAAGATGAGATATGTCGAATTAGAGCCAACCTCTTTGTGCGGTTCCAAATGAAGGAGCTCGGAGAACTGAAACACTTTCTGGGGCTTGAGATTGATAGGACAAAGGAATGATTATTCCTATGTCAACAAAAGTATACACAAGATCTCTTGGAAAAATTCGGAATGCTTGATTGCAAACCTATATCTACTCCGTTGGATGGGAACGCAAAGCTATGTGCAGAAGAAGGTTGAGAGCTAGAAGATTCGACTATGTATAGGCAACTGATAGGTAGTCTAATTTACCTTACCATAACTCAGCCTAACATCTCTTTTGCAGTGGGAGTAGTGAGTCAATTCATGGAGAAGCCAAGGAACCCTCACTTAGATGTAGCCAAGCATATCCTGAGGTGTGTAAAGAAGACTCTTGATTTTGGGCTTTTGTATAAAAAAGAATCATCGAGTGAGTTGGTCAGTCATTGTGATGCCAACTATGCTAGAGATCAACACACACGGCAATCAACTATTGGATATTCGTTTAATCTTGGATCAGCAGTAGTATCTTGGTATAGTTAAAGATAGTCGACTGTGTCTTTATCTACAACAGAAGCTGAATACAAAGCAGCAACAATGGCAGTTCACGAGAGCATGTGGCTAGTGCAGTTATTAAATGATCTTCATCAGTCAATAGATTATTCGACAATATTGTATTGTGATAATCTATCCGCTATACGCTTGGTAGAGAATCCATTTTTCCATGCTAGGATTAAGCATGTGGAAGTCCACTACACTTTCTACGAGAGAAAGTGTTGGAGGGCAAGATCAAGATGAAGTACTATCGCGACCCGATCTCGCCGCCCTCGAAATCAAGGGGGAAAGGTTGGGTTTAGGAGTATTTAATCACAAGATCATAAGATCTCCCAAGCTCATACCCCACGCGACGAGTTTATTTATGCAATCTAATTGTTTATAACAACCTAAAAATAAATGGGAATCGCCACTAGCCTTGTTTTGGGGGTCGACTAGAAAACCCAATCGGGGGTTTGGAGTGTTCCCTCGATTCCTACGTAACCAAAAATCTGGGTTCGGGGACTTGGGTTACGCTAATATTTCTATTAACGCCCTTTCGGTACCTAAACAGTATGTTAAGTTTTTCCTAACATGTCCATGCGTCTTTTTTTTTACATTTTCAGGATTATTAGTTCTAAACTAAGTGATCACGCGTGATTGGTTATTTTCATTCTATTCTATTTCTAGAAAAAGCATGAAAGGAAAACAATCAATGAAATTGAAATTGCAATATAGCAAGTAAACAATTAAGGAAAGTGGTAAATCTATCATGCTATCCTAAAAAAAAAAAAAGAGAAATGTATGAGAAAAAGAGAGCAAAACCCGCAACTCGTCAGGTTTTATACAACAAATGGAACCCGAGACATATGTCGAGAAAAAAACAAATATTACATGATAACGGTTGGAATGGACATCGACCTCTACCATCTTCACGCATTTTCCATCTTCGTGGTCCTAATCTAAACTTAATCTAAGAAATTTCTAACTAGGTGCATACAAATGAAAGAAACAATCATCACAACTAAGATCAAAGCAATCGAGGTGAAATCCATGGACAATTGGCTCTAAGAAAAGTACAAAACATCAAGCACATCATGAGGAACGACTTTCATGAAGGGAGTTTCATAATATGGATTATACATGAATTTATAAAAATTTAAGAACACATAACAACACACCAGAAACATAATAGGACATCAAGACATCATGGTAAATCAACAACAATTTGTCCTAGTAAACAATGTCTAAAAATTCTGAAATTTCACTATGACATAGTCATGAGAAAGTCAAACAGATTTCATTAAGGAGTCGATCTCAAAATCTTTAGGGAAAAATCCATGCACAAATAATAAGAGATTTGACTCAACAAGGGCGGAATAAGCATTCCGAATTTCACTCATAGCAGATTTCAAGGCCAACTTTGCAAAAATGGAAAATGGGACAAATGACATGCAAATAATGCAAAACTAGTGTCATTAGAAAGATTAAGACATACCCTAAGACTTTTTAAGAGATGTCGGGTTCAAGAAAGGTCAAATTCATGGCCAAGAAGTAACAACCGCTAACACATGCAAATCAATCACAAGCAAACCAGAAAATGATGCATGATAACAGACTTAACAAGTCACCTAATCAATGCATGAAAATTATGGAATTTGAACATGACGTAGGGTTAAATGTGAAGAATAAGTTTGATTAAGACATTTAACCCTAAATCCATATGCAAAAGACCACGCAAATTCATTAACATTGATATGTGACTTGTCATTAAGGGCAAAACACATGACAATTTCAGTTGTGACATACAGACTTGATGTACAGTTTTTACACAGTAAATGACCCTCATATGAGGCATGCCATACATCATCGCGAAGCTTATGATATACTCTAAGTATGTCTAGAAGGCATCAAGCATCAAATATGCTCTTAAGGAGCTTAATTGAAGGCATTTTCACAAAACACACATCAGTCCAAATCACAGCAAAAATTTCATGGAGCATGGGTTATTTTCACTATTCTAATGTCATGAAGAAAACCCTATAAAAATCTATGATGTAGAAAGGGATTTCTAGATCATGTCTTGTGAAGGAACCTAAGTCTAATTGGGCCTACAAGATTCCACAGAAAATCAGCGAGTAATGCAGGTCACTGTGGAGCGGAACAAAGGCATGATGAATTTCCAAATGTCTGAAATCATTAATGAAAACTTGAATATGACTAATTTGATTTTAATCTAGAACATGCTGTTTTATTTACCTTTCTTTATCAAAACAGGACGTAACAAAACATGTTCAGTCGACAAACAAATAGGCATGAAGATCCATATGACTCTCCTTGACCATGGCAAAACTTATTTCATCAGTGGTTCAATTTCAGACATGAATCAATTACATCTACCGATCAACGGTCAAAAGACATTCAAGAGCCAACTCTGATCTAACTTGAGCATTTCATCGAGCAAAAAGTAGGCATCTCGGCCATGAGTCCAAAATGCAACAGCCAAATAGGAAAGCACAACCAAACTATCACAACAACAATATTACAAGCTTAGATTACCCAATGAACTTCGATAGTAGGTAAGTTTCTCACAAACAGAAATTAGAATCCTCAGTCACTGTTCAACACAATGAACATCCAGATATGGAAGATGAATTTATGTTCAACGTACCTTGAATGAATCGGCGAAGGATTGGAAGCCGTCGCCGTCGTCGTCGTCGCTACCACCATCGCCGCTACTGTCTACGCGAATCTGAGTCTTGTACTTTGAGCTCCTCGACCAACTGTTCCAGCAGGTCAAATCTAGCGCGCGAGACAGAGTCGAGAGAAAATTGTTCGAGTTAGAGGGAGTGATGGGAGAGAGAAACCAGAGGCTAACAACTTAACGGATCGAGAGAGAGAGAGAGAAAAGAGAACTCACTGATCTGGTGAGTTCGATCCAGAGAGATTCGAGTCCGGCGAGCCTCTGCACCAGAAAACCGAGGGCCGAGCGGGCAGAGAGCTCGCCGTCGTTGTCATTGTCTTCACCGTGGCCAATGTCACCAATGTCACTGATCTTTGCCCCAAACCAAGAGAGATCCACCGAGAAACCTTCAGAACCATCGGAACCAAGAGCGATTGAGAGCCCCTTCGCGATATCCAACCATCGATCTTCGATTTCTGAGGGTGATCCGCTGAACCAAATTTGCCGCCGTTGTCGCTGCGGCTACTGTCGGCTTTGGATCGAGTCAGATCCGGCAATTAGAGGACTAGATCCGGCGAGCAGAGAATCGCTGGTGTCGTCGTTGTTGCTGTAACCGCCATCGTCTTCGTTGATGTCGCCGCGATCCAAAGAATCAGAGAGAGAATCCGAGAGAGAGGGAGTCTGAGAGAATTGGCGAGAGAGAGCATTCGAGAGCGAGAGTGCGAGAGTCCCGGTGAGAGAATTTGCGAGAGACCCCTCGTGTGTGAGAGAATCCGAGAGAGCGCGCGGGAGAGAGAGCCCCAGACCCCTTCGCCCCCTTTTCATTTTGTTTTCTTTTTTGTTTTCTTTGTTTTGTTTTGTTTTTTTTTTTTATGTTTTCATTCATTTTTTCATTTTATTTTATTTTTTTTCTGTCTTTTATCTTTTTGCAAAATGTTTGAAATGTCGACAAAAAATTAGGTGTCAACAAGTATATCAAGACAAGTGATCAAGTTGCTGATATCTTTACCAAAGGTCTTGGAGCTGCAAAGTTTAAAGAGTTCCGAGCTCAGCTTGGTATGGTCACGAGGACTATCCTTAGAGAGAGTAGTCGGTGAGGGGGAGTATTGAAGATATCACTGTCTATCTCGTGATTCTTTGTGTTTTGGTCGAAAAATTGTTCAATTCCCAATGGAATTTTTTCGACGCACATGTTAAAGTGTCTTTATTGCTATGTATCTAGACATGTTTTTACATATATCTAAGGTATGTCAAGAGTCGTGTTTTAAGCCTATATAGGCAAGTCTTGTAATCATTTCATATTGTGGAGAGTGAAAAGAAATTTCAGCGAGTAAAGTAGTGTATTCATCTCATTCCTTAAGAGCTTCTCTTGTAAGAGTTTCATCAGAGTTGTGCGACTCTGATATTCAATATTCAAGGTATGGAGGAGAAAAGGTGACAAGATTTGGCGGAGGGCCAAAAGCGATTCGCCATCGAAAGATTTTTTGGTGCTCTACATAATGAAGGGAAATTGCAAAGTCAAATAGGAAAAGAAAATGTCTTTTAAGGGATGATTCAACCCTTTATAACTTCTCGAAGATATGAACCAATAAAAAACCGAAAGCTCTTATTTGTGGTTGTAATGCCAAAATATCAAGTTGGCTCATTTGTCTTTATGTTGATCCTTACAAGCCTCTTGAATCTTCTATTTACCTACTTTTTCTTTGATTTGTTATTTTTATTTATTTTTTTGTGTGTAATGCAGCTTTACTCTTCTTTTCTTTATTATTGATAGGAATTCCCTTGCTAAGTGTATGCAGGGAGAAGCGTTGATATTACTGTTTGTTCTTTTCAGCTATTGGAACTAGGGGTGAGCGGTTCTCGGTTTCGTCCGGAACTTGGAACCTACCCTTGGGTATGGGTTCCTCAATTTTTGGAACCTGGAATCTACCCGTTAGAACCGAGAACTTGGAACCTACCCTGTCACAGGTTCTGGCGTCGATTCCAAGTTCCAACAAGTTTTTTTTTTTTTTCATTTTCGTAGTGGGTGCGAATATCCTGAAGCCGAAATAATTCAATAGATGGCCCTCCATTTTCAATACCTGCCAATACACAACAATGTGAATCTTTTACATCCAAATAGACAACTAAATTCATAATTTTTTAGAGAAAACATTGTCTAATGTATAATTTGGTGATTCCTTATGGTTAATGTGTTTCATAATAATAACTACGGGCATGTTGTATGAGCATATGCTCTTGGCATTTCACTCTTGATTTGAGTGGGCAAGAATTAGGTGCCACGTCGTTGCTATGCGCTCCTTGCAGAAAGTTACAGCAACATGCTCAGATACACAAAGTACAAGCTCAATATAGCTGCCATGGCGTGTGGTTGGCAAATGCAAGGACAAAACTATGAGGCTTGCATCAAAGATCGGCAAGATATATTTCAAGTCTAGATGATGTTATGAAACCTCCTTTCCTGCACAAAGAGCGGTTTATTGTTACCACCCTAAACCTGCATGAAGAGAGACTGACTTTTCAGTTGTCATTCTGAAAATAATAAGTAGCATCACTGAAAGAACAACTTGAAAGCTTAAAACCCAACAAGAGCATGCGTATGGTGCTTCAGTAAATGTATTTATCCCGGACAAGCAAACAGTTGCAAATCTATTCATTGTGCCGTAAACTAGCATAAGAAGTGCAAAATCATCGTTTTCTTAGTTTGATGCATGAGATTTACCAATTACAACAAAATGACGGCTTGGACTGCATGTACTGCAAACTGCCTCAACAGAAGGATTCAGCTTGTCTGTTGGGTTTAGCATTTAACTAGAGAATCAATCGGCTGATAATTTCTTTCCCATTTTAGGCCGGCAAAAGAAGATGGTCACATCAATATCAGTTGAAGATTCTTCACCCCAAATGGGCAGTGTTGAGTAGAGTGGCAAATAATATAGATACAGTGCCAAGTATTTCAGGCACATTGGCTATTCCTTCAGTAGACAATAACATATACCTATGAAAATATAGCACATAAATAACAATTTGTTCCAACAAGATCTAGAATATGGCTAAGCCGCACCCTACAATATGATTGCTATCGTATTTTGTCATTGAACAGAAGAAAAAGAATTCTCTGTTAGATGCAAATTGTGCAATCCCTTAATCACCATAACCAGAACAAGAACATGCATATTTGACAAGAAAGATTAACGCACCTGTCTTGGGATCCATCGTTCTTGAAGCGGAAGCGGAAACATGATGTTCCACGCGCAAGTCCTTCTCCTCTATTGCCCTCCTTATCACTGGCTCAATGAGACGGCCCCATCACCCCTTAGCGTTAGGTTAACGCCCCTTATGTGAGGATATGTGTGTATGATTAGGGTTAGAGGAGAGACTTAACGCTATTTATAGAGTTTCCAGCTAGGCCCCTCATTACGGGTCAGGCTCAACTCGGCCCACACTAGCCAGCCCCATATTAGACTAATTAAGAAACCTTCTATCTCACCTTAAACCAAACCCCGTAAAACGGTAAATTACAATATCAATTAATGTAGTTCACATTAAGAAAACTCTTACATTCTCCCACTTGGACTATATTAATTGAAATCGTATTGTATGTGCGCACTTTGGTCTAGAGATAATTCTTAATAGTCAATCCTATCTCATAAAGTCTCAAACACTGAATCATGACGGTAACTACATATATACACACAGAGCCTTCCATGGTCACGAATGTTCTTAACTCTATTGATATGGATCCAATATGGTAGTGTGTCAAATGGACAACATCTCTCATTGAGAGATCTCATTTGTCAGTCACCATTCTCTTACCTTAAGCGTCACAAAATTATGCCACTAGAGAATGTCTTTATGGTTCCATGAACCCACATATGTCTTGTTCTTATGGTTAACCTTTCTTTATATATAACAAGACATATGGACAAGGCTAATAACCGTATGCCCCTAGCCTTCACTCAAGGTTTAAGCAATACCTTGAGACTTTAACAATATATATATATATACACACACACACACACACATATCGAAATGTTACTAAATTGTAACAAATACAGATGTAAACTTTATTCAAAGAAAAATAAAATACAGCTCCCACTAAATGACAGCATCCCAAGATGCTCCTAAGCCCATGCTAATGACATGTCGCTCAAAAACACATGGGCATAGACCTTTAGTTAGTGGATCTACAACCATATCATCTGTAGAAATATGATCTACTGCAATGTCACCATTCTGCACTGATTCCTTTATGGTAAAAAATTTGACCTCCATGTGTTTAGACCCCTTGAGACTTCTGTTGTTATTAATAAACAATACTGCAGAGTTATTGTCACAATACAACTGTATGGGCCTATCCACAAAATCATAAACTGATAACTCCCTAATGAGGTTCCGGAGCCAAATAGCTTGAGTAGGAGCTGAAAAACAAGCTACAAACTCCGTTTGCATGGTTGAAGAAGATATAGACTTCTGTTTCTCGCTCTTCCATGATACTGCACCTCCTGCCAACATAAATATGTGTCCAGTTGTTGACTTCTTATCATCTTGACAGCCAGCAAAATCTGCATTTGAATACCCTACTAGCTGCAAGTCTGGAACATGTCTGTAAATCAACATATAATCTCTTGTTCTCTTTAAGTACCTTAAAACCTTCTTGGCAGCAACCCAATGATCATGTCCTGGATTAGACTGATATCTGCCTAGAAGCCCTGTTGCAAAAGCAATATCTGGCCTAGTGCAAACTTGAGCATACATAATACTACCAAGTGCACTAGCATAAGGTACATCCTCCATTTGAGCTTTCTCAAAATCTGAATTAGGACAATTCTTGTACCTCCATTAGGGTTATAAAACCAATACCCATTTGAATGATCTGGGTAAGATACGAAGCATCGAGTAGTTTTGGAATCCAACTTACTCAATGCCGGATTGTATGACTTCACCTCTGCAAGACATCCCCAAACTCTAAAGTGATTCAAGCTAGGCTTACGTCCAGTCCATAACTCAAAAGGAGTCAATGGAACCGATTTAGTAGGAACACAGTTTAGAATATAAAGGGTTGTTTTTAAAGCTTCACCCCATAGAAAACCAGGTAAATTGGTCCTACTAATCATACTTCTCATCATGTCCATAAGAGTGCGATTCCGCCTTTCAGCCACACTATTTTGTTCAGGACTTCCGGGCATAGTAAACTGACCTATTATCCCAGAATCCTCTAAGTATTTAGCGAATGGCCCTTTAAGTTGTCCAGCATCACCGTGCCTACCATAATACTCACCACCACGATCAGATCTGACAATCTTTATAACTTTTCCCAATTGTTTCTCCACTTCAGTCCGAAAAATCTTGAATTTGTCAAGAGACTCTGACTTTTCTTTAATCATGTACAAGTATTCATATCGAGAAAAGTCATCAATAAATGTGATAGAATAAAAATTTCTACACAAGGTAGCCGTATACAGTCCACTAATATCAGTGTGAATAACCTCCAACAAATCATAACTTCGTACGGTGGATTTCTTCTTTATCTTTGTCATCTTACCTCTACAACAGTCTACACAAGTCTTTAGATCACATTTAAGAGTAGGCAAGATGTCAGTCTTTATAAGCCTTTCTACTCTTTCTTTAGAGATGTGACCAAGACGTTTATGCCACAATGCATAAGACTGTTCCTTAGGTAGAGGCCTTTTGGAAACAACCTTTTCAGCTGAATAAGCAACGTACATGTCATTGGAAGATGAGCTCAATCAATACAGACCATTGGATAAATTGCAACAGCCAATCTTATTTGAATCATAAAACATGGAAATTGTATTACTTTTTATTTCAAAAGAGTATCCACACTTGTCCAAACAAGACACGGAAACTAAATTCCGCCTAAAAGAAGGTACGCAAAAAGTGTTTTTCAACATCATCCTAAAACCATAATCTAAAATCAAAATGACATCTCCCACGAACTCGACGTCAACTCCAATGTTGTTTCCCACAGTGAGCTTTAATTCATCATTATTTGGCGTCTTTCGGTTTATGAACCTCTGTATGGTAAACGCAACATGATTAGTTGCACCACTATCTAGCCACCAAGAATTGGTTGGGGTTTCAGATAGATTGGATTCACAAACAAACGCCAAAGAATTATTACCTTTAGGCACATTCTTAGTTCTCTTAGACAACCAAACCTTAAACTTATTGCAACATTTCTTCACGTGTCCTCTCTCTCTACAAAAGTAGCAAAAAACACAATTTTTCTTGGTGAATGCTTTCTTAGGACCCAGAGTGTTAGAAGGACCTGCACCTTCAGAATTTCCTTTGTTGTTGGAAGGACCAGCAGCTTCAGAATTGCCTTTGTAGGTATAGTTCTTCAACTTCTTACCCTTGTCACTAGCAGAACTAGAAGCATAAAGAGCAATGTGCCCTTTATCTTTCTTCAATTTCTCTTCCTCTGCCACCAACCTAGCAATCAGGTCATTAATAGACCAGGTTTCATATTGGGAACTATAATTGGTCTTGATAATCTCAAAATCAGGAGGAAGAGTATTTAAAGCTTGATGGACGATGCAAGCAGTAGGAATTTCAACATTGAGAACCTGAAGCTTTGTCTGCAAATCAACCATCCTCATAACATAATCTCTAACTCCACCAAAACTATCATACTTCATTGTAAAAAGTGTTTGCAGTGTCCTTATCTCTGCATTAGGCGACATACGGTTTCTAGCCATCAAAGCTTCCATCATTTGCCTAGCATTGCAGTCTGCAAGCAAACCACTTTTCAAGTGTTCCTAAATGGAACGCTTCATGGACAGCAAACAAATTCTATTGCTCTTTTCCCATGTAGCAAAATTTGCTTTCTGAGCCTCTGTACTCTCAGTAGTCAGATCTGCCGGCTGATCAGCAGTAAGAGCCATATGAACATCTGTCATATCCATAGCAAACAGAAAATCCTCTCTCCATTTCTTAAAATTCGAACCAGCAAGAACCTCAATAGTGACGGAGTTACCAATTACAGAAAAAAATGACTGAAAAAACAAGCAATGTATATAATTAGCATCATGTGAGCAATGTGTAACTTGACACACAAGTACACATCCAGAGAGTTACATGCAAAATCACATAATCACCTTTAGGCAGAATACATGACAGGCAGTTGTAAATTCCCCACATGATAGCGGTTATAAGAATATATTCCAATCTTCGTGAATTCATCACTTTTGGGCATATGAACCACTAGGATCAGTCACTCCTCCACCACATAATCATGTATCCCTCCATGAACTAATACATAATCACCTCCTTTGGGAGTATGACTACACATTAAACCAGGAGACATCCCAATCATTATACGAGACCGAAATTTCTCAAACCCAATTAAGTGTGCCACTTTGGCTGTCACAAATCAATTGAATTATTGAAACTCTCTCATACCAGGGATATAAAATTCACATCTCACATAAACCATACATATGTGATTTTAATTTTAGTGACTGGGGCAGTAAATCACTAAAATCACATATCATGCTAATCACATTGCTCCATTCATTAATAAAAAATAAACTTTATTGTATATTATTAATGAATAACACTCATAAAGTTCATGTGATAACATACCAGTAACCCAGCACCTGTATTTCCACAATCACAGAAAAATACAAGAAAAACGCAAAAAATACATTTAAAAACACGTATTTAGGGTTCCGTATGTATTTTCACATCCATAAAATCATCAAAAATGTAAAATAAATATACCACGACGTAGGAAATTACCATACGAGTCGAACGCAACCAGCAACGCGCGGATTGGAGTCCCCACATGCCGCACGCGCCGCCGAGTGCGCGGCGCGTGGAGCCCACGCGCGGGCGTAAAAAACCGGTCATTAACCGATCCGACCGGTGGCGGTCCGACCTTCCGGTCCAGCCGCCCGGTTGACCGGTTCGGGGTCAACGGGTCGGGTCGAGTCCTAGGTCGGTTCGGGTTGGGTCGGTCGCCATCCGGGTCGGGTCGGGTCCGGGTCGCTGACGTTAGCGTCCGCGTGCGCCGCACGCGCGAGCAGCGCCCCGCGCATGGGAGTGTGTGAGGGCGTGTGAACGCGCGTGGGCGCGCGTCTTCGACCCCCGGCGGCGCGTGGCCACGCGTGGGGGCGCGTGGGGCCTCCCCCGAAGACGCGCCGCCCACGGTCTCGCTCGCCTCGTCGAGCCCAGTCCGAATATGTGATTTAATTTTACTTTTACTGTTTTTAAAAATCTCGAAAATCACAAATTAGGGCAAAATTCTATGCGTTCGAGTTCTAGGGTTATGGAGGCTCTGATACCACATGTTAGATGCAAATTGTGCAATCCCTTAATCACCATAACCAGAACAAGAACATGCATATTTGACAAGAAAGATTAACACACCTGTCTTGGGATCCATCATTCTTGAAGCTGAAGCGGAAACACGATGTTCCACGCGCAAGTATTTTTCCTCTATTGCCCTCCTTATCACTAGCTCAATGAGATGGCCCCTCACCCCTTAGCGTTAGGTTAACGCCCCTTATGTGAGGATATGTGTATGATTAGGGTTAGAGGAGAGACTTAGCGCTATTTATAGAGTTTCCAGCTAGGCCCCCTCATTACGGGCTAGGCTCAACTCGGCCCACACTAGCCAGCCCCATATTAGACTAATTAAGAAACATTCTATCTTACCTTAAACCAAACCCTGTAAAATGGTAAACGTTAAACGGTAAATTACAATATCAATTAATGTAGTCCATATTAAGAAAACTCTTACATTCTCTTCCCTACAAAGACAACACCAAACTAACTGGTTAAGCAGCAATATGCCCAATCTAGCAACATAGTGCTGTTGCTCTGCAGCAGTTAGACCTACTCCACATAAATAATGTCTCCATCAGGATCCTCACTTTCCCAATCGCTTTCATCTTGAGGATGATCTGATGCCCCAACCATGTCGGCGATGGCGGTTCGGAGCAATGACTGCCCGGACAGCCAAGCGAGCAGCGGCAAGAGGTGGTGACGGTGGCTTGGGGACGGCGGTGGTGGCTCACGGCGGCGAGGGGCAACGCGACAGCTCGTCGGGCTCAATAGCGAGACGACTCATTGGACAAGCGGTGGGTGGTGGTGGTTCAGTGGTAAAGAGGTGGTGGTGAGTAGGGTGTGGGGTGGCAGTGTGATGGTGGGTGAAGCAACAGCCAGCAAGAGGAAGGAAGGAAGGAAGGAAGGAAAGAAGAAGAAGAAGAAGAAGGGGTGGGGTTTCGGTCGAAAGAGGGGGAAAGAGAAGAGAAAGAGAAGAAAAGAAAAAAGTTGGGGGCTAGGAAGTGATGTGAGCAGGAAAAATGGGGAAAGAGAGGGAAAAAGGAAGGGGAAGGGGGAAATGACGTGGGTCCTAGAAAAATGGAACCGGGAACCAAAACCGGAACCGGTCTCTTTAGAACTGGGAACCGAACCGGACCCCGGTACGGTTCTCCGGTTCCCGGTTCTACCCGGGAACCATGCTCACCCCTAACTGGAACTGTCCAGATCTTTATATGCAGAAGAAAATAAAAGCCCAACTTGACTGGGCTCCCGGCGATTTAATGATGTCCTCTCCGGAGGATGGACAGGAATTGGCTGGGCTTCTCCTCGTGCCAATCATCCCCCTCTACCGCAACCTGTTTCACATGCAACGTCTCAAAAATCAAGCTGACGTGAATTTGAACCGGCACTCGAGGGGCTGAGTCTTAGTAAAGAAAGAAAATGAAAACCAAAGCAGAAAAATGGTTAATCTGCAAGTATCGGACAGCGGAAAACACTGTAAAGAACCCAGTTTGCTTTTGACTACTTGGCCATTTGCTGCAGGATTGTGGTTATATCAACAAAGTCGGGTCTCATCTTTGCATCCACCTGCCAGCACGACTGCAGTAGCTCACCATGCTTTGGGCAGGTGTGGTTCGGGATAGTAGGCCAGAGTCCTTGAAACAATATCAAATTAAACACGATCTCATTTATTCTAGAAGATTTACAATCCCCATTTCTACAACTCATTTAAAAGCGAAGGTGATAACACCAATTGACTTGTTCTGGATTTGGTGGGTCTACTTTTGTCTTTCTTTTGGGGTTAAGGAACAAAAAGTGATTAGTCCTCAAGTCAGTCTCAATTGATGGATTTTCCTTTTTGTCAGGGTGATCCATCAGTTTTGCTATGAATTGCAGTTTAGTCCATAATCGCAGAACTTAAATTCTACCATATATATCTTTTTTTTTTCTTTACCATATCTCTGTTGCTCATTGCAGACTATATATATGAAGTTGCATTGGCGTACGACCTTTCTCTCATAAAGTGAGCACCATGGCTTAAGGACGACTAGAAAAGAGTCAGAAAACACAGTGGGGTCATTTGGAGTTTCCAACTATACAAAGATCGACAGGACAGCAAAGTTGCAACTTTCCGAGATGCATGAGTTTGAGATAAATATGTATGCTGCCCTCTAGTGAATTACATTCAGATAATAACAGTAAAGAAGAGTGAGACATGAATATCTCTTGTGGAAGGGCTAAATTTAACAATTCAAGATATTAAGGATCAAAGTCTCTTTTTGTCCCAGTTGTTGGATATTCAGCTGAATAGAAGCATAGCCTGTAAGACTATCGAGAGTTGAAACTTTGTAAATACCATCCAAACCACTCCAACAGCTGCTTGTAACGGAGTCAAGTACTCATATGGGAGCTGAGAAGCAAGATATTAAAATGCATGACTAAGGAAATAAAGAAGACAGATGTTCAATAAATAATTATTTTCATCAGAAATTTGCCTTTCCAGTGAGTAACTCCCACAATACAATACCAAAACTGAAAACATTGGCCTTGTGATCATATGGCTTGTGTTCAATGAACTTAAAAGGCATTGGCATTAACTCAAATTGTAAGTATCATCAATGATGGAAAAATAAAAAAGTATCACTGGACTAGACAAATGACATCAAAGAGGCAGTGGAACATGGCAGATTTTCATGGTTGGCTACTCCTTGTATGCCTTTTAACTCTATCCAGATTTGATAGAGACTCGGTTCATGGCACAAATATCAGGAACTTGGGAGGAAGATCAAATCACTGCATATTTGAACAAGCAATTCTATATCAACTGTTCTTAGGAATCCAACAATCCAGCTAGCAAAGGACGAGTACTTTTGGGTGTAACCAACGAGTAAATCCTAGAATCTTACGTTCCTTCTTGTTACATAATTTTATTTCCCTAATATGGAATCAAGAGATCTCCTCATGGCAGGTCCATGGGGATTACCTGGCAGAAAACGTTCATGTCATGGTGATACGGTGCTGCTTCTCCAGATGATTAATCACAAGTTTGTTTATCAGACCAAAAATGGCCAGGGAGTGATTCTGACATATGGAATAAGCCAAGTAGTGGCAGCTATCAGCCTCGGTAGA
Source organism: Eucalyptus cloeziana (assembly GCA_014182715.1). Lineage (NCBI taxonomy): Eukaryota > Viridiplantae > Streptophyta > Magnoliopsida > Myrtales > Myrtaceae > Eucalyptus > Eucalyptus cloeziana. Next base: position 21,085,227 of record CM024640.1, read on the forward strand.
ATTCCTAGATATTGCATTCATTCATCAAACATGGCAGATTTTCATGGTTGGCTACTCCTTGTATGCCTTTTAACTCCATCCAGATTTGATAGAGACTTGGTTCATGGCACAAATATTAGGAACTTGAAAGGAAGATCAAATCACTGCACATTTGAACAAACAACTATATATCAACTGCTCTTAGGAATGTAACAATCCAGCTAGTAAAAGACGAGAACTACTTTAGGGTGTAACCAACAAATAAATCCTAGAATCTTATATTCCTTCTTGTCGGACCAGCTGAGCAACTCAGCCAGCGTTTTCCCATGCTGGAGGAACCCGCATGGAGCTTGAGGCAGGCATTGCGCGGACGTTGATGTCAAGCGGTAGCAGGTGGTATTGGATGTCAAACTCTCTGAACATCTTGACCATATCCTCAATGAAAAGGGATCGCCTCGTAAACTTCTCTCCCATGTCCTGGTGATTCATCCTGTGGCGCAGCCACACAGCAATCCTCACACTGTTCAGCTCTTCTATATCCTTCATTATGATCATTGGCGAGGGATGCCAGTGCTCTTTCTTGCTGTCGACATAACTGCAATCGGTAGAACAACAAAGAAGCAATCCAGATTATTTCTTAATTATCTACACGTCGATGCAGAGGGAACAGAAACAGACTGGCAATATTCAAGGGAGAGAGCCCAGAATTTTAACATGGTCATCTTCCTAGTTCTAAAACCCAATCGCCCGCCATTAATCCTGTTTCTTATCACAGATTGACTTGAAAGACATTACAGGTCTCTACTTTTCCTGATAGATTTCTACGGCAGCAATCATTCCTTGGAAAGGATGCTTCAACAGACTCAGAAAACTGAACAAAATTCGAGAAAATTTAGATGTTTTCACTTGCCTGGTTATCTTGTGCTTCATGGCAGCAATCTTCCCTGCAGGAGTAGATATGTGCACGCAGAATTCGACCATGTCTCCCATGTCAGGGCTCCAATAATAGTTGCTGATGGCCTTTGTTGCAAGAGTGCTGTTTGGATATATAATCTTTTGATCGTCATAGCTCAGAAACACTTTATCTCTTCCACAACCATCTAAAAGGATACAGCATATGAATGGGCGATGAATAACAGAAGAGACCATGTACAAGCCAAAGCAAATAGAGCATTGAATATACAGTCGACACATGATACTAGTATGTATCTAGCTGGACTCCATCAATCTCGCACCTGTTGCCCACATCATATAGATGCATCACGAACAAGAAGATGATCGCCTCAAATATGGTCTTGCAGGCGTCCCGTAAATAAATGCAACAAGGACGAGATGCGAAATGACAACGAGCAGAAACTTGCTTATTGCTATTCCCAGGATGAGAAGCCAGATGATCAATATGATGATACCAACTATGAAGTTAACCACGTGATGCAGCTTGTTGACTGCAGTATTGGTTGCATTTAAGGTCAAGGCAAGTGCTCTCCTCCCCCTGAAAGCATTGACCTAAAACGATTTGGTTAATTCGATTAGCATCGAAGACAAAAAAGTATGAACAAGCATGTCTAAGGACCTAATTTAACAGAATTCCACTCACCAGCCAGTTCTTCAGGCACGACTTGCTGATTCTCTTGCTTCGAAGAGACTCATCATATTCAAGGCTTCATCGTCCTTTATGAATCGCTTCAGATCTTTCAAGTAGATAAACCTAGCAACGACAATAAAATAAATAACTGACTTGGACACTTTCCATCATAATACTAGATAATATCGACCGCACAAAGTGCGGCAGTTAATCGGAAAGAGATCCAATCAGAGAAGCAATAATGTCAAAAGCTCAAAACAGGAGGTAAAGAACTATGATCTTACTTTGAATTAGGCTTAGCCACATTTCGAAAGATCTTCCTAGCTGCGGCTTTGGCTTCGTTTTCACTCCTGATCATTGTGGCTGACTCATCCTCTTGAGTAGAATCCTGTATCCACTCATCTGAAAGTGAAATCCATGCCGCACGATATTAATCAATCTTTTCATATTCTAGGCAGACACATTCTTGGGATTCAGCATGTTCAAGTGTTCTATTGTGATCCCTCCCTCGCTCTTTCCCTACAGCCCTCGAGAGAGCTTGGTGTTCTTCACTCGGGGACTTCTCTGAAGCCCTCCGCTCCCAACTACCATCCCACTTTTAGTTGGAAAAGCCACCGCCCTTAGATGTGGCGGCACAGTCACGCCTGCTTTCTGTAAAGTCTGAAGATCACCTGCAATTTTCTCCTCCTCTTCCTGTCTCCTCCAAATTTCAATCACAGGCAGACCCGACAACGTCTCGATCACGTACTGATTGAACAGAGACTTCTGGATCCGTTCAAAGTAGGTGCTCACATGGAACGACGATGCCAGCACCTTGATGATCAGTCTCTTGATCAACCACAGTAGAGTCCCCACCAAAAAGCACACCAGCACCTTGGTGACGTACCTCAACCTGTCACTGTTCGTCTTCCTCTCGACCTTCTTGTCGAACAGAGCATGCCAAGCAATCAAGACCAATCCCAACCACAGGCAGTTCTGCACTGCCTTTCGAAGGCCGTAGACGAAATACAGAACCCGTTTTCGCAGCAGAAAGTTCCTCTCGATGAAGAACACAACTAATCGAATCATCCACCCAGAGACCAACCTCCCAAAAATCAAGACCAAGACCATGACCTCCCAGTTCCACAGTTTGAGCTTCCACAAATCCTTATGCTTCAATGAAGGAATCGCAAGAGTACAAACTAAAGCACCAACGATCGAGACCAAACTCACCCGCTGTAACGGAGCCATGGCACCGAACTGGGTTTTCTTGAACTCCTCTGGCAGGTCTTTACAGGAGAACATCGCCGAAGCAGAGACAGAGGAAGCGACAGGAGCAGCGAGCGAGCGAGAGAGCGCCGGGCGATGGCGGGGAACGGCCGCTTGAAAAACGCAATGCCGGAGCAACAACAACAAGAGCAAAACCAGAGATTCAAAATTTGAATGCTTCGCTCGCTTGGAATGGCTCTTCTTTTTCTAAGAACGAAGAAGAGGAAACAGAACATGATAAATGTGTGCAGCCTCTGTTGATGATCCGGCCCCACAGCACCTCGTCGGTCCACGTGGCTCTCCATGATTGATCTAGGATCACTGACGCGGACTTGACATTTTTTTTGCTATGGATTGAGACAGAAGGGAGAGAGATGGAGGACTGACGAGGACGAAACAGGGAATGTCTTTTTGTTTTTTTTGGTCTGATAAAACAGGGAAATGTCGGTGAGTTGTTTTTGAAATATTATAATGGAATAATGACACAATTAATATGATTCATAAACTTTTAATTATTTATTATAATCTCTAAATTTTAAATTAATATTTAATGTAATTTCTAAACTCTTAATTTTTTTTTTGATACATAGATAATGTAGTACTTGAATTTTTAATTTGTTGAATATGATATTTAGATTTTTGGCATATATTAAATATATAATGTGATCCCGTTAGACTTTTTGTATATGTGGAATATAATCTATATTGGATATGTACTAAAAATCAAAATACTATTATAAATAAATTAAAAAAAATTATACATTAAACTAAAATTCAATGATCACATTAAATAAATTAAAATTCAAAGGTCTTTCTAAAATCATTCATTCATGTTATTTTCACTTTTATAATTGGCGGCTTTGGAGTTAAATTGTGCTCAATGGCTGATGTTGGCGTTCCAAGGCATAAATGCTAGGGTCAACCAAACCCTAGTCGGACATGTGTGCCCTTTGACCCATCGTCACTCCATCCTTTCCTCCTCCTTCACGTGTAGCTCCGCCCATCAATGTTGTGACGCCATCGTACATTGTTAGGTCCACATAGTTGAGCTATGTATGTTATCCCTAGAATAGGCACATTAAGTGTTGGATTGACAAAGATGTTAATTTAGACTTTGTTTGTTTCATAAAAAATATATTATTTTGTCATTTTTCAATATATAGATTACTTAAAAAAATAAGTCATAAAATGTTTTTTTTTTCATACACTCAAGCATAAGTCCATTGAGACTTGCTCGAGACCTCGGCGACCATGCTAGGGACCGTACTATCCACACCTGGGTCCATCAAGGGCAAACCCAAGACCTTGCTCGAGCTCAAGCACAGAAAAGCTCAACACAGGGCACTAGGGTCTTCAGCTCTGGCATTGGGGACCCGAGCATGAGTGTTGGGGTAAAGAGCTCAACCTTGATGGACTTGGGCTTGGCCTCTACACAATCAGGCCTGGTGCTGAAGACCTCGGCCTAGTCATTGGGGACTCTAGCATCGACATTAGGGTTCCGAGCCCAACCTCGGTAGACTAGAGACAAAAAGGCGAGGGAAAGAGAGAGCAGACGGATAAGGACAAAAAGGGAATGTCGATGAGTTGCTTTCCATGTGTTATAATTGATGGCTCTCAGTTAGACTGCCAATGGATGGCGTGGGCATTTAGTGACGTAGACACTATCAACCAAACCCTAGTTGGACACGTGTCCTTTGATCCTTTACTTCTTTCTTTTCGGATGCACCATCTCATCGCTATGTACTCAGACGTCTTTCGCTCCCCTTTCCCTGCGCGTGTTGAACATGGTAAGACACATGCGCAAGTGAAAACTTTGGGCAGAAAAGATCTCAATTTTTTTTTTTTGTATGTAAAATATACACGGGATTTATGGAATGTCACTTCTACAATTCCCCTATTTTATATAATTTTTATCCGCCTATTTGACAACTTTTTATCCACTTAGCTGACATGAATTTGAAGGTTTGTGTGGTTGAAGAATGCTTTGATTTGCTTTACAATGTAAAGAAATACTATAAGTTCTTCCCTCGCTTTTTGGTAGGGATCGCATAATTTTATGAATTTTCCCCAAAAATCTAGATAAATCAAAATGCATTTTTCATAATGAGTGCCGGATTATTCGAGCTATAAATCTATGAGTCAGTCCACTATATATTCTCTTTTAACTTCATTCATAAATTTTTCCTTTAGATGACAGGATTATTTGAGCTATAAATATATGAGTCAGTCCGCTATATATTCTCTTTTTCATTCATAAGTTTCTCCTTCTAGATGACTATGTAAAGAAACGAAATTTATTTTTGCGCTTCACATCTACCACCCAAAGAGAGAAGAGTCAAAAGGTTCCTTCAGATCCATGGTGCTTTCTTAGTCGCACCCACTTTACGATTCATTAGTCGCAACGAATTTCGAATTTTAAGGTATGGAGGAGCAAAAGTGACGGGGTTTGGTGGAGGGCAGTAAGTCATTCGCCATTTAAAGATTTAAGTGATGATTAACTACATTACGAATCAATCAAATGCAAGGAGAAGCATTGATACATACTGTGTGTTCACTTTCAGCTACGGGAACTGTACAGATCTTTTTATGCTGAAGAAAATAAAAGCCTACTTGACTCTGCTCCTGGCGATTCAATGATGTCCTCTCCGGAGGACAGATAGGAATTTGCCGGGTTTCTCCTTGCGCCGATCCTCCCCCTCTTCTGCAACCTGTTTCACATGCAACGTCTGAAAAGTCAAACTTGAGTGAATTTGAACTGGCACTTGACGAGCTGAGTTTTAGTAAAGAGAAATGGCAAATCTACAAGTATTCAAGGGTGGAAAACACTGTAAAGAACCTAGTTTGCCATTGCAATCGAAATTAACCGGCAGTTCGAGAGACGACCAGAAACAGGGCCTTCATTAACGAGCAGAAGTATAGAGAGGGCTAGGAAAAGCAAAATTTTACATATTCTTCACTGTAGACAAAACGTCCTATTGAAAGGGCTTTTCTAGTCCACTCACGCCACAAGACTCAAAAGGACGGAAACGACCAAGTTGCTTCAAATGGTTCGGTCTATGAGAAGATTTTAATGGACATGGAATTGGCTTGCGTGACCAATGATGACTCACCTCCTTGGCAATATGCTGCAGGATTGTGATTATATCAACAAAGTCGGGTCTCATCTTAGCATTCCCCTGCCAGCAACTCTGCAGTAGCTCACCAAGCTTCGGGTGAGTGTACTTCGGGATGGTAGGCCGGAGTCCCTGAAACAATGTCGAATTAAACACGATCTCATTTATTCTAGAAGATTTACAATATCCCATTTCTACAAACTCATTTAAAAGCGAAGTCGATAGCACCATTGAAGTACAAACCTTTCTCTCATAAAAGAAGCACCATGGCTTAACAACTTAAAAAAGAGTAAGAAAACACAATGTGGACATTTGGAGTTTCCTACAACAAAAAGATCGATACGACAGCAAGGTTGCAACTTTCCTAGAGCATGACATTTCTTATTAACATTTGAGATAAATATGTATGATGCCCACTAGTGAATTACATTCAGATAATAACAATAAACAAGCGTAAGACATGAAAATTTCTTGTATAAGGGCTAAACTTAATGATTCAAGATTTAAGGATCAATGTCTTTTTTTATCCCAGTTGTTGGATATTCAGCTGAATAGAAGGATAGCCCATAGGACTAGAAATTTTGTACATACCTTCCGAACCACTCCAACAGCTGCTTGTAAACGGAGTCAAGTACTCATATGGGAGCTGAGGCGCAAGACAGTAAACTGCATGAGTAAGGAAATAAAGACGGATGTTTCATTAAATAATTTTTTCTGTCAGAATTTTACCTTTCCAGTGAGTAACTCCCATAATCTTTCAGTCAGAAGGCAGAAGTTTATTTCCTAATTTTCTTCGAAAGGCACATTTTCCATGGTGCTATCCTCACACATTATCTGAAGTAAAGTAAGTGCTCACTGGAATTCATTTCATACAAGAGTACCATCTCGCGAAATCAGAAGTGTCTCTCGAACTACTAATGCAAGCCACCGTGCTTATCTTAGGATGAAGCACATTGGAACGGAGAATAATGCAACTGAATATGCAAGCCAAACAAGAAATTGAGATGAAAATTAGAAAACTAATTATGACAATTGTTGAAAGTATCCACATGAAATTTACACAATAAATGGAGAAAGTCTATCATAATGTTTGATGTCATCTACGTATAGATCATGTTGTAATAGATATTCCAGTCAGCAAAACATATATAGATGAAGGCACTCCTCAGAAGATTCGGAAAAAAGAAACGTGCTTCATTCTCATCCATCGATAGGTTGGCAGCCTTCAAACCTCTGCAAATAATGTCATTCTGATGCCAGTAATGCATTTCTTTTGCGACATCAATAGCTTCTTTAGCGTAGGCAACTTAAGGACAGTTTTTAACATGGCGCAGATTCTAGAGATTGTTCAGTGGATAGAAGAGAGAGATCTTAATAAAATGAAGAAGATTTTTCTTACTACACCAAGCCATAATTATTGCCTGATGGATCTATTATCTGCGATATTGCAAAAACAATGAGTCATAATTTGAGGCCTACTTTCCGTCCGTTTCACTTGACCATTGCGTGTTAGAAAAAGGGAAAGGAAAACTACGACAGATTCAAGTAGTTTTCAACCAAGGAGACATTCTTATTTCAAACCAGTGGTCTATAAATTGTGAAGTGGGACGGGCAGAAGACAAATAGAGGTCACTTATGGACATTAAAAGTCTTATTTTTAAAGTTAAAACACCGCCTGCTGGGTTGACTTTTCTTTTGAATAATTCAGATTTTGCTAGCTGCTATCAATAAGTGAAAACCCCAAAAGGAATTGAACAATGTGCTCCAAGTTTTTGGGACATGTATAGATTTGATAATCATTTACTTCGGTCAGTGGAATATTAGAGGCTAAGTACCTCACGCTTCAAAGCTTCCTTTTCCAAAGCAATTCTGAGCTGCTCTGTTTCCTGAAATTTTTGCAAGCGATGGCTTCGGTGCATTGAGGACCTCTTATCCTCTCATTGTAGCATGCGACTCGCCATGAGAGCGACCTTGATCTCACAGGAGCCACGAGCTCGACCTCAGAGGGATCGTGGCAGTCATGTAAGTATCCCATAGCTATGACCGGTCCAACCTCAATCTAGGCCAGATTCAAGGTTCGCGGTGGCAGCAAGTAGGAGAGAGAAGGCCGGGTTATGATTTCTGAGTGGTTTTTAAGACAGGGTAGTTTGGTAAGAAAACTGGGCAAGTTGGTAAATAAGCGGATAGCAGGATGCAATGCGAAACGAAGTGGCGAAACTCGTGACGCAAATTGTATGTTTCTAAAAGTCAACATGGTGTTTGTTTGACATGTAGGCCGTCTAAACGGCTTCCTAAGATCGACATAGCTAGAAACTCGAACATCCTAAGATTGAAGACGAAAATTTGCGTACCCTCGGTTCCTGGCTCGATGAGGCCGCCACTCACGAATTACCTTATATGAGTTGAGAGAGTATTTTTGGAAGAAGGAGGGCTAGAGGAGGGACCTTAGTGCTATTTATAGAGTTTTGGACGGGCCCTCTCATCACGGGCCAGGCCCAACTTGGCCCACACAATGCCAGGCCCATATTCAACCATTAAGAAAACCTTATGCCTTACTTTATTAGACCAACGCCGTAAAACGGTAGTTACAATCTCAATTAATGTAGCTCATATAAAGAAAACTCTTACATTCTCCCACTTGGGCTATATTAATTGAGACTGTACTTTATGTGCGCACCTTTATGTTGGTCTAGTGGCAATTCTTAATAGTCAATCATATTTCATAAAGTCTCCAATACCGAATCATGGCGGTAACTGCATGTATTCATACAGAGCCTTCCATGGTCACGAATGCTTTTAACTTTATTGATATGGATTCAATATGGTTGTGACAAACGGATAACACTTCATAAAGAGTTTTACCTTATATGTTATCTCCCTTGTCGGTCACTATTCTCTTACCTTTAAGTATCACAGAAAACCGGATGTGGCACTAGAGAATATCTTTATGGTTCTAATGAACCCACATATGTATTATCTTTATGGTTAACTTTTCTTTATGTGTAACTGAGACATATGTATAAAGCTAATAACTGGATGCCCCTAGCCTTTACTCAAGATTTACACAGTACCTTGAGATTTTCCTTAGATATATGTACACAACTCAATAACAACTTATACAGAAGGAGCTAACATATATCAAAATGTTACAAAAAGTAACAAAATACAGAAGTAAACTTCATTAGAGCAAACCTGAAAAAGCTCCCACTAAACGACAGTATCCACCGATTCTCCTAAGCCCATGTTCATGATATGTCGCTCAAATACACAAGGGCGTAAGCCTTTAGTCAGTGGATCTGCCAACATATCGTCCGTGGGAACATACTCTACTATAATGTCACCATTCTGTACCATTTCCTTTATGGTCAAAAACTTGACTTCCATATGCTTAGACCCTTTGAGACTTCTGTTGTTATTGACAAACAACACAGCAGAGTTGTTATCACAATATAATTGTATGGGTCTATCCACAAAATCAAATATGGCCAATTCCTTAATGAGGTTCCGAAGCCAAATTGCTTGAGTGGCAGCTAAAAAACATGATATAAACTCTGCTTGCATGGTAGAAGAAGATATAGATTTCTGTTTTTCACTTTTTCATGATACTGCACCTCCTCCTAACATAAATATATATCATGTTGTCGACTTCCTATCATCCTCACAACCAGCAAAGTCTGCATCTAAATATGCCAACAATCGCAAATCATTGACATATCTATACATCAGCATATAATCTCTTGTTCTTTTTAAGTATCTCAAGACCTTTTTGGTTGCAACCCAATGATCATATCCTAGATTCGACTGATATCTACCTAAAAGCCTTGTTACAAAGGCGATGTTTGGTCTAGTGCAAACTTGAGCATTCATGATACTTCCAAGTGCATTAGCATAAGGTATGTCCTTCATTTGGTCTTTTTCAAAATTTGATTGAGGACATTGTGAAATACTCAATTTGTCACCCTTAACAACAGGAACAGTTCTTGGTTTGCAATCCTACATGTTGAATCGCTCCAAAATACGATCAACATATGCCTTTTGAGATAAACCTAACATACGACAAGAACGATTCCTATGGATTTCAATGCCAAGAACGAAAGATGCCTCACCTAGGTCTTTCATGTCAAAATTTTTCAACAACATTTGTTTTGTTTCATGCAGCAATCCAACATCGCTACTTGCAAGCAAAATGTCATCCACATAAAGTATAACAAAAATAAATTTCCTCCCATTGACCTTGCAGTATATGCACTAATCTACTTTGTTCTCAATAAAACTAAAAGAAGTAACAACATTGTGAAACTTCAAGTACCATTGTCTGGAAGCTCGTTTGAGACCATAAATAGCTTTCTTCAGTTTACATACAAACTTGAATCATTTGCTGCAAAACTTTCAGGTTGCACCATATGAACCTCCTCATCAAGGTCTCCATTTAGAAAAGCAGTTTTAACATCCATCTGGTGTAATTCCATGTCAAAATGAGCTACTAACGCCATGATCACTTTGAAGGAGTCTTTAGAAGAAACTGGATAAAATGTTGCTTCATAGTCTATCCCTTCTCTTTGAGTGAAGCCCTTGGCCACAAGTCTGGCTTTAAATTTCTCAATCTTTCCTTTTGAATCTCTTTTGGTCTTATAAACCCACTTGCAACCTATGGGTTTACAATCTTCCGGTAATTCAACAAGCTCCCAAACACCATTATATTTCATAGACTGCATCTTATCTCTCATTGCATCCAACCACAAATTTGATTGAGGACAAGAAATGACGTCTATATAAGTCACTGAATCTCTAATGTAGCCTATATCATAATCATGTTCTCCTAAATAGACTATAAAGTCCGGTGGTATAGCTGAACGCCTTTCCCTAGTAGACCTCCTAAGTGGAGCTACTGTAACTTCATTTTGAGTCTGAGGAACTTGAAGAATTTCATATGTGGCCGTTTCATCAATAGGATTCTCAGCATTAACAAGTTCAGTTTGTGGCACAGTAGGCTCCATAATTGTCTGCATAGGTAAGGAGAAAGATATGGTAGGTCTCATCATGTTGTCATGTTCACTAATTTGTGAGCAATCATGTTTTTCGGCTACATCAAATTCCAGAAACTTGGCCGTTTGTGATTCTACAATCCTTGTTCCTCCACTTGGATTATAAAACCGATATCCCTTCGAATATTATGAGTAAGATACAAAGTAGCATCGAGTGGTTTTAGCCTCCAACTTACCTAATGTTGGATTATTCAATCTTACTTTTGCAGGACATTCCCAGACCTTGAAATTATTCAAACTTGGTTTGCGTCCAATCCATAACTCAAAAGGAGTCGATGTAACAACTTTGGTAGGAACACAATTCAATATATAAAGGGCTGTTTTTAAAGCCTCACCCCACAAAAAATCAAGCAAATTAGTCCTACTCATCATACACCTGACCATATCCATGAGAGTACAATTGCGCCTTTTAGCCACACCATTTTGTTCAGGACTTCCAAGCATTGTGAACTGAGCCACTATCCCAGAATCCTCTAAGTATTTATCCAATGGCCCTTTAATTTGCCCAACATTGCCATGTCTACCATAATATTCTCCACCTCGATAAGATCTAACCACCTTTATCACCTTTCCTAATTGTTTCTCAACTTCAGTCCGAAAAATTTTGAATTTGTCAAGAGATTCAAACTTTTCCTTAATCAGGAATAGGTAACAATATTGAGAATAATCATTGATAAACGTGATGTAATAAAAAATTTCTACACAAAGTTGTAGTATAGGGCCCACTGATATCAATGTGAATGACTTCTAGTAAGTCAGAACTTCGAACTGTGATTTTCTTCTTTATATTAGTCATCTTTCCACTACAACAGTCTATGCAAGTCTCTAGGTCACCTTTAAGAGTAGGCAGGATGTGTGTCTTTATCAGCCTTTCTACTCTTTCTTTTGATATATGACCTAGTCGTTTATGCCATAACTCATAAGATTGTTCCTTAGGTAGAGGTCTTTTGGGAACGACACTTTCAACTGTATTAGCAACGTATATATCATTGGGAGATAAACACAATCTACACAATCCATTGAACATGTTGCAGCATCCAACCTCATTTGAACTAAAGAACATAGAGACAGTATTGTTCTTTATTTCAAAAGAGTAACCACACATGTCCAAACATGATATGGAAACTAAGTTCCGTCTAAAGAAAGGTACATAGAAAGTGTTTCTTAATATCATATTAAAACCAGTATCTAAAATCAAAATGACATCTCCCACGAACTCAACGTCGATCTTGTCGTTATTTCCCACAGTGAGCTTTAATTCATCATGATTTGGCGTCCTTATGTTTGTGAATCCCTGTATGGTAAATGCAACATGATTAGTCGCACCACTATCTAGCCACCAAGAACTAGATGGGGCTTCAGATAGGTTGGATTCACAGACAAATGCCAAATAATCATTACCTTTATGCTCATTTTTAAACAACCAAGCTTTATAGTTATTGCAGTATTTCTTTATGTGTCCCATTTTCCTACAAAAGTAGCAAAGGACACCCTCCCTCTTAAAAGGTGCCTTTCTAGGAGCCATAGTGGTGGAGGGGCCAGCAGCTTCGGGATTTCCACTCTTAGGAGCTATATAGTTAGAAGTCCCTATGGCTTTAAGATTTCCTCTATGATGTGCAATCCATTTACCCTTCCTACTGGCAGAACTAGAGGCATACAAGGCAAGATACCCTCTTTCTTTCTTCAGTTTCTCTTCCTCTGCCACCACTCTAACTATAAGGTCATTGATTGACCAAGTCTCATTTTGCAAACTATAGTTCGTCTTGATAATTCCAAAGTCAGGAGGAAGAGTATTTAATGCTTGATGTACAATGCAAGCCTCAGGGATATCAACCTGAAGAATTTGGAGTTTTGTCTAAAGATCTACCATCCTAAGCACATAATCTCTAACTCCAGTCGAGCCATCATACTTCATATTAAAGAGTGATTGCATAACTGTACCTATCTCAGCATTGGAAGAGACATGATACCTACCCTCCAAAGCTTCCATTATTTTTTTAACAGTACAGTCAGTTGGCAAGCCACTCATCAAATGTGAACATCTGCCAACTCAATCCCAAACAGAAAATCCTCTTTCCATTTCTTGAAGTTTGATCCAGTGAGAACCTCAATTGCAATGGAATTGTCATTTACAGAGAAGGTGACTGATTATACAAGTAATACATATAATTAGCATCATGTGAGTGTTAAACATACATCTCAAGAGCTACATACATCATCATATAAACACCTTTGGGCAGAATACATGACATGTAGTTGTATACTCTTCACATGACAGCGGTCCATGAAAAAGCATTATAACCTTTCGCGAATTCACCACCTTTGGGTGTATGAATCACTAGAGTTAGTCACTTTTCAACCATATGTTGTACATGTATCCCTCCATAAACTAACGCACAATTACCTCCTTTGGGAGTATAAATGCATCACAATAGGAGACATCCCTTTACAATATGAGACCGATGTTTCTCAAAACCAATCAAGTATGCCACTTTGGCGGTCACAACCTAACTCAATTATCGAAATTCTCTCATATCAGGGATATAACTTTATGACTCACATTTACCTTTCACATGTGATTTTAGACTTGATGACAGGGGCTATTTGTCACTAAAATCACAAGTCATGCTAATTGCATTACTCCATCCACTGATACATACTACTAATAAATCAACACTACACATATTCCTCAAGTGATGATATAATCATAGGCATGCATTTATATTTCCAAACCATAGAGAAATACATGAAAATACCCCAAAATTACCCCAAATTCACGTACCTTAGGATTTCACATGTATTTTCATATCCTTAAAGGCATAAAAAAATCCAAATAAGCACACCACAAGATAGGAAATTCACATACGAGCACACCGACATCAACCATGTGCCCAATGGAGCTCACACGCGCCCTCACGCGCCGCTAGAGTGTGCGGCGCGTGAGCGGCACGCATTGGCGTACCGATCCGATCCGAAAGCCGGTTTACCAGTCTAACCGGTCAACGGGTTGAACCGGTCAACAGTCAACCGGGTCAACGGGGTCGGGTCAACCCGGTCAACGATCAACCAGGTTGGGTCAACCAGGTCAACCATGTCAACGGTCAACCGGGTCGGGTCAGTGGTGACGTCACATGCCACGTGGCGGTCGCATGTAAGGCGGCTTATGTGACGTTATCGCCGACATGTGTTGGTGGTGGCGAAACCGCTGAGGCAGTCCGTGCGCACGAAGCTGCGTGTCGGTCCACACGTCGGCGCGCATGCGCGTGCGTACAGGCGCGTGAGCCATGCGTTGTCACACGCACCCGCGCGTGAGGTGGCACGGCGGCGCGTGGGACCGCCTCCAAGCTCCGTCTCGGCGCGTGCGGCCGTTTCCGGCATAGTCTAGAGGCATTCTACCCACCAAAATGTTCGTATTGACGAGGAGAAGCCATATATGCAATAAAAAAATTACTTTCATCAGACCAAAAATCATGAAAAACAAGCAAAAGGATCTAAGCTTGAGTCAAGTCCGAAACGGGTATAGGCAGCTGATTTCGCCTTTGTTAGAGGCATGCTACGCACGAAGACAGTCGGCTCAACACACGAAAACACTTAGCTCAACAAAATGAATCTGAATATACAATCAAAATCAAATTTCAACGGATAAATTCTTCGAGTTCTAGTTTATGCCCACTCTGATACCAAATGTAGGCCGTCTAAACGGCTTCCCAAGATCAACATAGTTAGAAACTCGAACATCCTAAGGTTGAAGACGAAAATTTGCGTACCTGATTTTGAATTCATGATTCTTGGAGCAAAACGATAGCAATCCAAGCCTTGAATGCTGAAGATCTTCTCCTCTATGACCCTCGATTCCTGGCTCGTTGAGGCCGCCACTCATGAATTACCTTATATGAGTTGAGAGAGTATTTTTGGAAGAAGGAGGGCTAAAGGAGGGACCTTAGCGCTATTTATAGAGTTTTGGACGGGTTCTCTCATCACGGGCTGGGCCCAACTCGGCCCACACAATGCCAAGCCCATATTTGACCATTAAGAAAACCTTATGCCTTACCTTATTAGACCAACGCCGTAAAACGGTAATTACAATCTCAATTAATATAGCCCATATAAAGAAAACTCTTACATGACATGCACTCGAAACCTTTACGTTGCCATTTGCTTGAAGGTTCCTTAAAAGGAAGTTTAGGATAAACGTCGGATAAACTAGAATTGCTTAAAAGTAACGGGACCACCATCGCTAGATATATGAACATCAACATTCTGACAACTTTCTTGAGTAAAATGTCGTATCCCTTCAATTTCAAAGCATCACTTATGTAACCCATTCTCTAATTACAAGTATGCCTCAGATCAAGTTAGGAAAAGAGCCTAAATGTGCCGGGAAAGATGGAGAAACCAAATTTTCACTACACTGGATGAATATGTTCAATGAGAAAAGAAAATCTTAGAGCTAAAGAAGTAGCGGTTTGCCGGAGTCCGATACACAGTCCGCATTTTACTGCTGCCGTGGAATGCCAACTACCTACCTACCATCGGTTAATGCAGCTCTTTGTCGGACCAGCTGAGCAACTCAGCTAGCGTTTTCCCATGCTGGAGTGTTAAAAAGTGATCCATTTTTGGAAAACTCTAGACTACATCAGACTACACAGAGAAGGAAAAAGTGTCGGCAACAGTGAAAAGTGAAAGTGAAATGCAAGAAAAACAAGACAAGCCAAAAAGTGAAGACTCTCACATATTGAAGAAATTTGGTACGATGGGCAGCAAGATCACGTGGGCAGCAAAAAGGCAAAAGAAAAGAAAAGAAAAGTCAACAAAAAGAGCTGCAGAGACTAGAAATATCCAGAATAATGGAGAAGCAACCAAAAATACTCTGTCGGTGGAGGAAGGCGGTGACTCACGCCTATAAATAGGAGTTGTGGTGTTTGTTCTACGTAATAGAAAAACTAGAAACACTCCTTCCTTCATAATACAAACTTTCATAATAAAAATATTTTTTACCCACACTCCCTTGTGTTGTAGTCAACTTTTATTCACACATACACACTTGCGTACGCTTCCGCAAAATACCATCAGTGGTATCAGAGCCACGTCTTAGGTTGGTATTGGGCATTTGTCCTACCTACCCATTCTTAAAGGTACCTTTTCCAAATACCCAATAACTAAACCATGGCCAACTCTACCTCATCCTCATTTCCCATTCCCATTTTTTTTATGGAAACATGTAGCACCCCCCAAACAGCTAAGGTCGCCACAGTTACCTATCGCTCTACCTTATTGGATACCAGTTACATGTTTTTTGTTTTAGGTTAATGAGGAATCCACAGTTTATAGGCATTTTTTTTTTTTTGAAAAAAGAATGTAGCGTAGCTCATGGCAGAATTAAAGACGAGTCTCATCATCCCTCTACTCCAAAACGAAGATACAATGCACACCAACTACGCATCGAAGGAAAACATAAAGCCGAGCCACTTTTATTTACATTTTTAGGATGGATAACTTGGGTCGGTACAACCAAAAGCCAAGACTTTTCACTAACATAGCTACAACTCAAAAAGGGATCTCGACCCCCCCTATATCGATCATGTATAGCCCTCCATCTACAAGTGTCGGTTATCTCCAAAAAGTTTTAGCTCCCTCTCTTCACGCGGGCCATCACACCCATCCTAGCACATTGGGCGGTGGCGACAGCAACATCCCCATCATCACTCCGTCTCAACGGACGTGAACGGACACGAACTCCTGGATAACCGGGCCCCCAGCCAGGCCCATGTCGTACATCACCAGCACACGAACCCATATAAACACTAAACCAGGGATGGTGACGCATATGTGATCCATGCACTCGACCTCCACATCAGATGGAAGGCCATAAAAGGTACCGCGCGTGACCGGAGGGATAGGCATTTTTCTAATATGAAATGTTAGTCCCTAAAGGGGTGAGTACAACCACTCAGCAGGTAAAAGATCCATTGAACTACTCAATGCATCAAACAAAACAATCATGGCATCATAGAGTACATATAGTTCATACATGTTAAACATATCTCACATTTCAGCCATGTATATTACATCATACAGCCATGCATACATGTCACCATACCATGTACACATATCACCATGCACTTATACATATTACATCATGCAGCCATGCATACATGTCACCATACCATGTGCACATACCACCATGCACTTATACATATTACATCACACGGCCATGCATACATGTCACCACACTATGCGTGATTCAATTTCA
Organism: Eucalyptus cloeziana; assembly: GCA_014182715.1. Classification (NCBI taxonomy): domain Eukaryota; kingdom Viridiplantae; phylum Streptophyta; class Magnoliopsida; order Myrtales; family Myrtaceae; genus Eucalyptus; species Eucalyptus cloeziana. Next base: position 21,102,450 of record CM024640.1, read on the forward strand.
GCTCTTATTTTTCAATTGGATCACCACATTGTTCTTTCCTGGGACTAGTAATTGCGTCCCACATTTTATGGCTCGCACCCAACCTGACATCACGAGGAACCTCCGGCACACACCTCCGGGCATCCGGAACTCACCTCCGGGCATCCCGACACTCCCAGGGCATCATTGGCTCGGACGTCCGACGGCATACTCATTTATCACGATTCATGTTCACAATTGTGTCTCAATATAAACATGGCACATGATGTGATGGCAACAAGGTCAATTTCAGCTTTTGATTTTATATGTAATGCCATATATCATCACATATGCAGCAAGATCAATCACTATTATTTTAGAAAACATAATGCATTCTTTTTAATTTACACTTCCTAAAATATAGTAATTGTCTCTAATAATTTCTAAGAATTTAGTACATCATATACAAACTCTAGGGGCATTTATCTCATGAAAAACACAACACCGCCAGAATTTCATACAAAAGAGGATAGTTCATACATCACAGCTTTTGAAATTTGCACAATCCAACTAGCACAGTTTTAGAAAATATTTTCATTAAATACCCAAATGACATTTAAAAATTATGAAATTCGAACATGTGATAGTTAAGACATAAAGGCAGATATTTCATCAAAAACACTACACCAAAAGATCCACATATAGTTCAATACAGACCACGCATCACAGCACTACTAATTTTGTCCGTTCCACTTGCACAGTTTTTGAAACATTTTTGGTTAAATAGGCAAATGAACTTCAAAAATTACGAAATTTGAATATGTTGTAGGCAAAACATAAATAAAGATATTTCATGCAGAACACTTTTCCAAAATAATCTCATACAAAATGGTATAGACCACGCATTGCAACATTACCAAGTCCGAACACATCAGATTGCACAGTTTTAGAAATATTTTCGATTAAATACCCAAATGACCTTCAAAAATTATGAAATTTGACTATGTGATAGCCAAGACCATAAGGTAAATACTTCATCAAGACATTGAAGTCAGATTCGTCCTAGGAAGTTAAATATAGGCGGTTAAAACTTCTGTTCCTAGTACCAAAATTTCCAGATCCAACCATCTCCAAAAGACCACGATTTCACCTACCTATTCTTGCTTTTTTTTTTTTTCTAAATTTTTTATATGTTAAACTTAAGGATGTCCTTTACAACTTTAAGAAATCGAAGTGAAATTTTAACAAAAAGATTGCCTTACTGTCCATGCATTCATCAAAGGTCGGTGTTAAAATTTCAAGATCTAGTCTTTTTCAAGGAACAACGGTTTCAGCTACTTATACTTGTTTGTTTTGTCTCAAATTTGAGTATGTTATACTCCAAAGAGTCCTCTACAACTTTCATTGAGAGATCGAAGCCAAATTACAACTAGAATATCACATTCAAGTCATTAGAACATCCTAGGTCAAGCTGTTTTTCTCAAGAACAGCACACTAGATTAGAATACTACACTTATAACTTCAATATTTCACCTCCTATACCTCCGAAAATCATCACCAATCAATCACACACCCTAAATACAGCATGCAAGAGTAGATCACGGATCCCACTTTTCTCTAGACCAAGCACACGGCGGCGGCGGGCAGCGATGCACAGCCCCTCCTCCTTCCTTCTTCCCTTCTTCCTTCTCTTCCTCTCCTCTCTTTCTCTCTCGGACAAACCCTCCTCTCTCTCTCCCTTTCTCTCGCTTAAACTGGCCACCTTTTCCCCCTAATTTCCTTCCCTCCATCATTAACCATCATCACCTTTTGCATGGCTTGCCACTTGGCCAACCTCAAGGGACAAATAGGGGGAGGCATGCAAACCGGACTCCCCCCTCTTCCTTCGTGCGACAACGGCCCTTCATGGGCTTATGGGCCAGCCCTCTTGGCCCATCTTGGGCCTAAGACCCAAGCTTAATTAAATCCAAAATTAACCCCTTTTAAAAACAATTAAATCCCTATTTAAAACAAGGTACTAAATTGCAAAATTAAAAGGCTATACACTTGCAAACATAAATCCATAAGTTCCAATTCATAACACATATGGCCAAAGATAGAACTTTCTTTCCCAAAAATTATCATAAAGGCTTGGCCATAAATCTCATTGCGAATCATGAATCAAAAGATTACAAAAATACAATAACAGTGTTTCCATCGCCTATCCATGGCTCATGGCATACTTAGGGATTTTCATGAAATTCTATGATACCACAAAACAACTATGACTTTTGGAGCATAAAAATGACTACATTCTTGATGGGCCAAGACTTATGAGACATCGTGGAAAAAGGTTGTGAGGCTCTGCCAGAAGTTGCAAGTGTTTCAAAGGATCAACTACAAAAGGATGCAATGGCACTATACTTTATCCAGCAAGCACTCTCATAAATCGTATTTCCAAGAATAATTGGAGCAAGGAATGCAAAAGGGGCTTGGGATATACTACGAGAAGAATTTCAAGGATCGGAAAAGGTACGCACTATTCACCTTCAAACTTTGAGAAGAGATTTTGAGAATTCTAAAATGAAAAAATTATGAAACCGTACAAGAATATTGTGGAAAATTAAAGGAACTAGTTAATCAAATGAGAGCCTATGGAGATGGGATAACTGATCAAATGGTTGTTGAGAAAATATTGGTATCACTTACCAAAAAATACAACTCCATAGTGACAACTATAAAAGGAACTAAGGACTTGACGACCCTATCGATGAGTGAATTAATTGGCTCTCTAGAAGCACATGAGGAAAGACTAATGGCACAAGATGAAGATTCAGTTGAAAGTGCCTTTCAGTCTAAAGTAAATATACAATCTCATCAATCTAAAAATGGTGGAAGGAGCTCATGGAAAAATAAAAAAGGAGGAGAAACTACACAAAAGGAAAATTATCCATATTGTGGTATTTGCAAAAAAAAAAAAAAAAAAAAAACAAATCATTTGCAGAAGGATTGTTGGTTTAAAAATAAAAAACAATGTCACTTTTGTAAAAGATATGGCCACGTAGAAAAAGATTGTCACTCGAAAACATATAATCGAGCAAACTATGTAGGAAAAAAAGAAAGTGAAGAGAATACATTCTACGTAGGCCAAGCGGCAAATGATAATAAAAATGGAACATGGTACATTGATAGTGGGTGTAGCAATCACATGACGGGGGACGAATCTATATTCACTGATATCGATAAGTCGGTGAAATCCCAAGTAAAGTTAGGCAATGCTGCATTAGTAGATGTAAAATGAAAAGGCACCATCGCCATGGAAATGAATAAAGGCCCAAAATATATACATAATGTATATCTAGTCCCTCGTTTTGCACAAAATCTCTTAAGTGTGGGCCAAATGATACAAAGTCGGTATTCTCTATATTTTAGCAGAGATGCCTGCATTATCTATGATTATATAAAAATGTCATTGCCTCTGTTAAGATGGAAAATAAGAATTTTCCTATTCGATGGAAATATGTCAAAGATATAGCCATGAAAGCTCAACTTGATGATTCATGGCTATGGCATCGAAGATTTGGCCACTTCAATTTTGTTGGGCTAAAAACTCTCCATCAAAAAAATATGATGAGAGACTTTCCAGCTATATCAGAAATTTTAGATATTTGTGAAGGTTGTCTCCTTGGAAAACATCAGAGACAATCCTTCCAATCTGAAGGCACATGGAGAGCTAAGAAGTCAATAGAGCTAGTCCATACAAACATATGTGGACCAATGAGAACCCCCACACTCAATCAGAATAATATTTCATCCAGTTCATTGATGATTACACAAGAATGACGTGGGTATACTTTTTGAAAGACGCTAGACAATACACCTAGAGAGGGATGAATATGTGTAAATAAAAATTTCCATACGACTTAATGAAAGTATTTGATTTTAGAAGATATTAAACATAAGTAGTATTTCAAATTTATGTAAATAGACAACTAGTAAATAAAAGTATGAAGTTCAGGGATAAGAGAAAGTGAACACAAAGTTTTTAGTGGTTCGGCTTAGACCAAGCCTACGTCCACTCTCCTCGCTGACAGCCTATTGGCTAGATTCTACTAGATATCAAAAGACTTGTTACAACTCGAGATCTTGACTATCACGGTGATGAGTCTTATCAAACTCTCACACAGTCACACTAAGAGTTTCTCTCTTTTGTATACAATGTTTTGCTTGATGAATGAAGAAGCAAGATACTAGAAAGGCTTCAGACTTTAGAATTCTCTCTCAAGCACTGTATCGAACAACCAAGAAATCAATCCTTAAATACTCCTTCATGCCTTCTCGACCGTTGGCACTTTCCAAAGGAATTCTTCCAATCTACCCATTGGACAGAATCAATTAAAATGATCTCGAGTTGTTAGATAATTTGTGTTGAAAGCCTGTCAATCCTGCTCGCAAAACAAGATCTTGAGTTTCCATAAATAGAACCTTCCAAGTTTAGCTTGCCTTTCAAAGATTTTCATATCGGAGTAGTTTCCAATAAGAATAATCGATCAAGTATGTGTGAATTCCAGCTATAAGATCTTCCAATAACCATATGAAATGAAGCTTTGAAGACAAACTTTATCTAGATAATAATCCTGCATTCGGATAAATCTTCATATTTCAGCCTGAAACTGCTAGTGAGGATAGACTTTGAGATTATCATCTAGTGAACTGTCGATCTTCAAACTTTGACAATAAAGTCTTCAGATCTTCCGACATAGACTTTGGAAAGGTTTTGTCAACTTCAAAACAATAAAGGAGTTTTCTCTAACAATCTCCCCATTATTGATGGTGACAAAACTTTCCTGCAGATTTTGGAAAACTTATTGACCTACAAAATAGTACTTATCCAATATATAATATCTTATAAATGTAATTAGGACTTTTAAAACATTGATTCTATAACCACAGAACATATGTTAGTACAAACCATTTATAAGTAATATCGCAAACTAAACCACTGCACTTGCAAGCATCAAAAGATTAACAATATCCAAACTCAAATGTCAAACCAAACCATAATCAAAAAGTCCACATAAAGTAAAGTCCAAATCTAAAGTTCAAGTCAAAAGTCAATAAAAAAACAAATCTACACTCTCCCCCTTTTTGTCAACAGCAAAAAGTGGACACAAAAACAATTAAAAAGAGTTGGTTTGAATTAAGGCTGTTTGGGGATACGAACGAGCTGGAAATCCCCCATGGACTTGACAGTGTCTTCAAGCTTCTGCAAAGACTCATTAAGTTATTGAATATCCACACCCTTTGCATGTTCTTGCTTGAGGGCTTGAATTTGATCTTGAAGAGAGTCAGTAGGTAGAAGAATAGCCCAAGTGCCAAAACTGGCACAAGGGGACACTTAAGTGCCAAAACTTTGAAAATGTACACTTAAGTGCCACTTTTTTTGAAAAGTGGGACACTTAAGTGTCACCTCCGACGAACATTGCCGAAAATCCTACGTGGCAATATTTTGTTATTTTTGCTTGCTTACGTGGCTCGCCGGAGAGCTGACTCGGCTCAAACTCACCCAAAACGACGTAGTTTGCAAAATAAAAATTAAACTACCAGCTAAAATATTATAAAAAATGATAATGTGTAAATAATTAATATAAAAATTAATTAAATTATATATAAACTTAAATTTATTTAAAATAGTCTAAAAATTTAAATTTAAAGAAAAGGGGGCGAAGGAGGTGGTGAGGGCTGAGCCCTCACAACCGCCACTGCCACCGGGAAGGGCCAACGACGGAGGGGGAGGGTCGGCCGGGGTAGCCGGCCCCTAACCGACCGGCAGGCGGCGGGGGCCACAAGCCCTCGCCCTAGATCCGGGTGAGGGCCCGAGTCCACGTCACCTCCCCGCCATCACCGAGAAGGGCCGACAATGGCAAGGAGGTGGCGAGGGCTCACGGCCCTCGCCGCCGGTCCGCTCGAGGCCGGCCGACCCACCCCTCCTCCGTTTACGGCCCTTCCCGGTGAGCCCTCGCCACCTCCTTCGCCCCCTTTCAAATTTTTAATTTTTAATTTTTTAGAATATTTTAAATAAATTTAAGTTTAAATTAAATTAATTTAATTTTTATATTAATTATTTACACATCAGACACAAAACGACGCCGTTTTTGCATTTTCCTGTCACGTCAGCATGCAAAATGACGTTGTTTTACATTCACCTCATCGGAAAATTGCCACGTTGGCAATTTGGCTAGAGTGACACTCAAGTGATCCATTTTATTCCAATTTTGGCACTTAAGTGTACATTTCCAAAGTTTTGGCATTTAAGTGTCCTTTCGTGTCAAATTTTGGCACTTTAGGTGTCATAAACTCAGAGTTGGTAGAAGCCTTGAAAACAGTTATCATGTGCTTCATTTCAAACTTAAAAGCATATTGTTGTCCCTTTAATTCTAAAAGAAGTTCCATCACTCGCAAAAAATCTACAAAGTGATCTATAGCAGTGCTAGGACCAAGCGAATCAGTTGCAGGAGTTTGAAAATGAGGGGGAACAATAGTTGTTCTATCACCATGACTAGGAGTGTATGCCTCAAAATCTGCTTCAGGGAATTGAGCAGCATAGACCTCTTCTAAGTCTTGTGGAGATCTACAAACATCACTAGTAAAGATGGGTGAAGAAGTACCTCGATTTACAGCATCTCCCCCTGTCTTCATGTCTTCAGGTGGAGAGATATGTTCTTCTTCAAGCTTTACTTCGGCACTGTAGTGATGTCATTCTCCAGTCTTCTCACTTCTTGTCTTCTCCGAATCATCGGATGCAGCCAGTGTTGGTTCAAAAGAGTCATCGTGACTCCTTCTTTCTTCGCTTCTTCTTCCTTCTTGTTCATCTCTTTTTCTTCCTTCTTCTTCTTCTTCTTCTTCTTCTTCTTCTTCTCTTCTTCCTTCTTCTCTTTCTTCTCCTTTTCTCTCTATTCCTTCTCGTTCTCTAATCTTGGTAGGGCTTACATAACTCTGTAGATTCCGTAGGACAAGAGCTGAGATAGTGAGATCATCATCATCTTCTTCCTCGTCTTCCAAGATGAGAGATCTTTTTTCTTTACAAGTTTTGTCATAGGCTCTTTTCCCTTCCTCTTCTTTGCAATAGAGTCTTGCTTCGCCTTCACAGGGGACTTCTCTTTAAAGCGCTCCAACTCCTTGCTCAATTCCTTCAATCTCATTTTAGAAACCATTTTGAGACCAATAACCATTGAAGGAATGGTTCTAGCACAAAGAAGAGCAAGGAGTTTGATATTGAAATCTTGAATAGTTGAGAGATAAGCACAGAGTAAGGGAGCTATCCTTTGTCTTTCACCACAAATCTATACATGTGCATGAGAATTGTGTGAGGCAGAGAGAACTTGCAACCGGTGTTGATTGCGTACATTAGTTTCGCTCCAGAATGAGAGACATCAGTCTTTGAATTAGACTTTGGCCTGATGCAGTTAATGACCACCTTGTGAAGAAGGATGTTGGGGGCATTCAACCTTGAAATTTTACCTTCGACCATCCTGTCATTCACTATGGACAAGGTAGCATGGGCATAAGATGCACCAATTGGTTGGAATCTCCCTCTTTCCACACCAATTACATTAGCCAAGGTGTCTACATCAACTACACATTCTTTATCCCTTACAGAAAAACTAAATTTATTCGCATCTATAAACAAAAGATTCGAATAAAAATAGGTAGTAAGTTCAGGATACATGACGGTCATCTCGGTGCAAAAACGTTCAAGTTAAAGCAAACCGAGCTTTTCTCTCAAATTAATCTTTAAAGAATCAAGAAAGTCAAAATCCACCCTCTTAGGGTTCATAACCCCTCTTTTCAGTAAATTCAAGTAACACCTTTTGTGGTCCTTGGAACGAAATAAGTTCGTCCCTTCACCACCAACCTTTGCAGCAACGCCCATCCTAGGCTGAAAATGAACAAACAACTTTTCATCGTCATCTTTCTCCTCTGGCTATCCAACACTCGGATCACTAGGAAAATTCTCGAACGACCATTTTGCCAAATCCTGAGGCACCACTCCTATTCTTTCCATAGTATTCAAGAAGAAAGTCTCATTTTTGTAACCGTGTGCTTTTAAGAACTCATCGATCAAGTTCATAGAAGAACCACCCTTCTTCAAGTTCGAATACAGTCTATAAATAAATTGGGGTTTTTGAGTCCTTACAAGTTCAACATCTTCAATAACTTCTTTTTGTTCTTGCTATGGAGGAGGATTTTGTATTGCTTGTTGGCGCGGTTGAGAATGTTGTCTTGGTAATTGCTTTTGTTGAGGAGAATCTTCTTCCTCGGTTAGATCGAAATGTGTAGGTCCCTCACGCATACGCTGTGGTCTCCGACTCGCGATTCTCGAAGACTTTCTTTGGGAAGACATTGTCAAAGTCTAGGGAAATTTCCCAACTCGCTCTTTCGAAAAGGTTAAAACTTTTTGGATGAAACTCAAATAGATGAGAAACAGTAAGATCACAGTATTCTAGGGTTTTAAAAAGTGAGCATAAATGAAGAAGACGAGTTTCAACAATATATAAAGCAGGTATACGAAGCGTCCCAATGAAAAGGTAAAAACTGCCTTTTCTTAAAATGATAAACTGTCTTAAAAATAACTGCCTTTTTCAGAATAATAACTTCAATTTTGAAAATACACAATCATCAATTAAGATAACTTCTAAAAATAAATTGGACAAAAAAATAAAAAGATAACACACCTTTTCAAAATTTTATCAAAAGATAACTTCACATTAAAATAGAAGGAATTTACTTACAATCTTAACATCTGGAAATTCTGAGTCTGAACACCTTCAGACTTTACCCGGCAAACGATAAACTGTTCAGTCTTGCACGAATAGAGTCAAATAAGCTTTTATCTAGTGGCTTTGTAAATATGTTCGCAAGTTGATTCTGCGAGTCAATGAATTGAATCAAGACTTCTCCATTTTGAACATGATCTAATAAAATGATGACGTATTTCTATATGCTTTGCTCTTGAGTGAAGAATTGGATTCTTTGTGAGATTGATAGCGCTTGTGTTATCGCATTTGATTTCAGTGCATGATTTTTCAATTCCAAAGTCTTTTAACGGTTGCCTCATCCATAGGTTTGAGAGCAGCAACTCCCAAATGCTACATATTCCGCTTCAGCTATTTAAAGAGCTATTGTACTCTATTTTCTTGAAAACCATGATACCAACTTGTTGCCAAGCAGTTGACGTGTACTAGAAGTATTTTTTCTATCCACTTTGCATCCTGCAAGATCTGCATCTGAATATCCAATGAGAGTAAAGTCTCATTATTTAGGATACCATAGACCTAGCTTTGGAGTAGTTGCAACATATTTGATAATTCGCTTTGCTACACTAAGATGAGATTCTTTGGGATTTGATTGGAATCTAATACAGATACAAACACTAAACAAAATGTCAGGTCTAGACGCAGTAAAGTAAAGAAGTGATCCAATTATGCTCTTGTACAGCTTTTGATCCACAGTCTTTTCTTCTTCATCTTTATCCAGCTTTGAAGAACTTGGCATAGGAGTCTTTGTCTTTCTGCAGTTTTCCAATCCAAACTTCTTGATGAGATCTTTCGCATACTTCTCTTGGTGAATGAAAACTCATTCTATTGATTGTTTTACTTGTAATCTCAGAATGAAATTTAACTCACCCATCATGCTCATTTCGAATTCATCTTGCATGCATCTAGAGAATTTCTTGCATAGACTTTCATTAGGTAAACCAAAAATAATATCATCAACATAATTTGAACGAGTAGAAAATCTTTACCTTCATTTTTAATGAATAAGGTAATATCTACTTTCCCTTCAACAAATCCATTTTGAGTTAGAAAATTACTTAACCTTTCATACTAAGCTCGAGGTGCTTGCTTCAATCCATATAGAGCCTTTTTTAGTCTGTAAACTTAATTTGGCTTTCTTGGATATTCAAAACTATGTGGTTGTTCCACATAGACTTCTTCTCGGATAAATCCATTTAAGAATGCACTATTTACATCAATTTGGAATAACATGAAATTTTTAAACCAAGCAAAAGCAAGAAGTAATATAATTGCTCTTAACCTCGCTACTGGTGCATAGGTCTCGTCATAGTCTATCCATTTTTCTTGTGTGTATCCTTCGGCCATGAGTCTTGATTTGTTCCTTATTACTTTTCCTTTCTCATCTACTTTGTTCCTGAAAACCCATTTAGCTCCAATAATAGATTTACATTTTGCTTTAGGAATTAATTCTCAAACATCGTTGATGCTGAATTGTCTGAGTTTTTCTTGCATGGCTTCAATCCAGCTTTCATCAGCTAAGGCTTCTTCTATATTTTTGGGCTCAATTTCATAAATAAGTGCCAAAGCACTAGACTCTTCTCTCCTTTTGGATCTAGTACGAATTCCTTCATCAATGTTGCCAATGATGAGTTCTTTGGGATGACTAAACTTATGCTTCTAATTGCTGGTTGATTTTTGAGTCTGCTTATCCTCTGCTTCAGTTGAATCTTTTGGTTCTTCCTGTTGTTGAATTTCAAGAGTTTAAATTTCTATGGAGGAAATAGACTTTGTAACATCTCGTGTAGGTTCAGTTTCTTCAAGTTGAGTCTCCATCACTTGATTTTGTGTAGAGTCTTGAAACTTGACATTTATAGATTCTTCAACAGATTGAGTCTTATTGTTGAATACTTTGTAAGCTTTGCTTGATGTTGAGTAGCCAAGAAAAATACATTCGTCTGACTTTTCATCAAACTTACCAGTTCGATCATATGCATCTTTCAGAATAAAACATTTGCAACCAAACACGTGAAAATAAGAAACATTTTGCTTCTTTCCTTTAAACACCTCATAAGAAGTTTTCTCTAAAATAGGCCTTAAAAATACTCTGTTAATGATATAACAAGCTGTAGAAACTGTTCCAGCCCAAAAACGAGAAGAAATGTTACTTTCAATTAAAAGAATTATTGCCATTTCTTGTAATGATATATTATTTCTTTCCACAACTCCATTTTGCTCTGGAGTATATGGCGAAGAGAAAACATGCTTTAAACCAAATTCATCACAAAAATTTGAAAAGTCTTGATTCTCAAATTCACCTCCATGGTCTGTCCGGATGCTTGTTATAGCATATCCTTTTGAATTTTGAATTTTCTTAGCAAACTTTGAAAAATGAGAAAATACTTCAAACTTACTTGCCAAGAAGAATACTCATGTTAAGCGAGAATAATCATCCACGATTATTAAGTAGTATTTCTTTCCACCAATACTCTGTGTTCTAGTTGGTCCAAAAAGATCCATATGCAGAAGCCACAAAACATGATTAGTAGAAACTTGATTTATAGGTTTAAAAGAACTTTTTACCTGTTTTCCCAAAACACATGGTGTGCATAATTCTAACTTTTGATAACTCAAGTTGGGCAGTCCACGAACAAGCTTCTTGGAGGAAATTTTGGCTATCTGCTTCATATTGACATGGCCAAGCTTTCTATGCCAAATATTTTCTTCATCTTAAATAGAAACTAGACACTGAGAGTTTTCTGGTTTAATGTCTAGTAGATAGATGTTTCCATGTCTTCGTCCAATAAAAGATTGAGACAAATCTTTACTAGTTCCTGAACAAATGCCTTCTTGAAAATTGATTTTGAATCCAGTGTCACACAGTTGACTTATGCTGAGTAGATTATAATTCAAGCCTTCCACCAAGGAAACATTGTTGATTGTGAGACTTCCAATCTTGAATAGTTCCACATCCAATAATTTTTCCCTTACTATTTCCACCAAAATAGATTTTTCCATCATTTACTTGAGTAAGCTTTATAAAGCAGTTTGAATCTCCTGTCATATGTCTCGAATAGCCACTATCCAAATACCATTTGATCTTTTTCTTGATAGTGACCTACAGTTATAAGAAGATTTCAAGTTTTCTTTGGTACTCATATTTTCTTGGGTCCAAGGGAATTAGTTCCAAAGACAATCTTTGTCCAATCTCTCTTAACTGGTCTCCAAACTTTAGGACAATCATTTTCAAAATGTTCTGAGTTGTTACACTTTGAACATTTAAGAGCACTTCAGCCAACAGGTCTTACAAAAACTTTTTGAAAATGATTTTTGTAAAATGTTTTAGTGGGTCTTTCTTTGATTCTTTTTTTAACTTTTGGAAAATCAATTAAATGAATAGTTTCTGGTGTCATTCCTAAACCTGATTTGTTAAAATAAGGTCTTTGAATTGAAAGAATTTAATCTAGCTTTTCAGATCCATTTGAAAACTTCTTTGAGATATTTGAAATATCTTCTTTCAAAAAGATATTTCAAATGGATTTTCTTTTAAAACAACAAATTTTTGTTTAAATTTTCAAATTTTCTTTCCAAGAAATTTCCCGTTGCCTCAATATGGAATTTTCCTTCTTTAGTTCAAAAATTCTTTTAGAGATACCTTGAGACTAAGACATAGTTCATCAATATATTTTGAAACTTTAACAGGAATTTTAAAATTACTAACCTCGATTTCCTTGTCTGAATCTGAGTCTGAATCTGTCTCGGAGTTCGAGTCTGATTCTGAATTTGCCATTAAACAAATGTTGGCATATTCTTCATCACTCTCTTCACATTCGGTGTCACTCCAAGTCTCTGCTTTGAGAGCCTTTTTTAATTTCTCTATATTTCCCTTCTTTTTCTTCAATAGAGGACAGTTGGGTCTGATGTGTCCTTTTCATCTTGCATTCAAAGCAAGTCACATCTTTGTTAAACTCATTACCTTCAATTGATTTATTCTAAGATCTTTGAGTACTCTGCTTCCTCCAGTTGTACTTTCTTCTTTTTCTGTTTAACTTCCTGAACTTCCTTATCATAAGGGCTAGTTCTTCATCATCCATGTCATCTTCTAAATCTGTAATATCATAATCATTATTAGACTTTAAAGCAATTGACTTTTTACCTTTAGGATCTTCTTCCTCATTGATGTGCTCCACTTCATAAGATTGAAGTGTGCCCACTAATTCGTCTACAGATAGAGGCGCAATCCTTTGTGTTTCTCTAATATAAGTCTTAATGTGATTCCAGTCTTTGGAGAGTCCTCGTAGCAACTTGGTGACTTTCATCTGCCTTGAGATTGGCTGTCCATGATATGCAAAACCGTTTACAATTTCTGTAAAACAACTAAACATATCAGTGATGGATTCTCCTGGCTTCATTTTGAAAGCTTCATATATCCAAGAAGAATGTTGATCTTTGTTTCTTGAACTCGATCAGTTCCTTCATAGGTAACATGCAACATGTCCCAGACTTTTTTCGTTGTTTCACAAGATGAAATTCTGTTATATTTAGTAGAGATAATGCACAATATAAAGAGTAGATAGCTTTAGCATCAAGAGCTTGTCTCTTGGTTATATCTACTTATGTCATCTCGCTAGCATCTACCACTTCCTTTCCTCTTTCTAAAGTTGATGTATTTGTAGGAATAACTCCTTTTTCTACCACATTCCATTCCAGGGGATCTTTTGATTTTAGGAATGCTTTCATCTTGTTCTTTCATACGTTATATTCATTCCCATCAAATTAAAGAGGTCTAGTGTTTCTTTGACCTTCAATCAGTCCTAAAGCCAAAATACTAGCCATAGATCTTTAGCTTAAGAAGTAAAACACTTCAACAAATAAGCACACAAGCTCTAATACCAATTGAAATAGACTAGAGAATACACCTAGAGGGGGTGTACAGGTGTAAAGAAAAATTTCCGCAGGACTTAATGAAAGTATTTGATTTTAGAAGATGTTAAACATAAGCAGTATTTCAACTTTATGTATAAAGACAACCAGTAAATAAAAGTATGAAGTTCAGGGATAAGAGAAAGTGAACATAGAGTTTATAGTGGTTCGGCTTAGACCAAGTCTACGTCCACTCTCCTCACTGACAGCCTATTAACTGGATTCCACTAGATATCAAAAGAGTTGTTACAGCTTGAGATATTGACTATCACAGTGATGAGTCTTATCAAACTCTCACACAATCACACTAATAGTTTCTCTCTTTTGTATACAATGTTTTGCTCGATGAATGAAGAAGCAAGAGACTAGAAAGGCTTCAGACTTTAGAATTCTCTCTCAAGCACCATATCAAACAACCAAGAAATCAATCCTTAAATACTCCTTCATGCCTTCTCGACCGTTGGCACTTTCCAAAGGAATTCTTCCAATCTACCCGTTGGACAGAATTAATTAAGGTAATCTCAAGTTATTAGATAATTTGTGTTGAAAACCCGTCAATCCTGCTCGCCCATACAAATCAGGATCTTGAGTTTCCATAAGTAAAACCTTCCAAGTTTAGCTTGCCTTTCAAAGATCTTCATATTGGAGTAGTTTCCAATAAGAATAATCAATCAAGTATGTGTGAATTCCAGCTATAAGATCTTCCAATAACCATACGAAATGAAGCTTTGAAGATAAACTTTATCTCAATAATAATCCTGCATTCGGATAAATCTTCATATTTTAGTCTAGAACTGCCAATGAGAATAAACTTTGAGATTATCATCTAGTGAACTGTCGGTCTTCAGACTTTGATGATAAAGTCTTTAGATCTTCAGACATAGACTTTGGAAAAGTTTTGCCAACTTCAAAACAATAAAGAAGTTTTCTCTAACACTTTCTTCAAGAAAGATCAGAGGTTTTCTCTATCTTCAGAAAATTCAAGAACCACGTCGAGAATCAAAGTGGCCAAAGAATCAAAGTCCTAAGGAGTGACAGAGGCACGGCATACAGTTCAAAGGAGTTTAATAAATTCTATGAAAATGAAAGAGTCCATCATCAACTAACTATTGGCTACGCCCTAGAGCAAAATGGAGTAGCCGAAAGAAAAAATAGAACCATCATGGAGATGGCAAGGTCTATGCTAAAGGAAAAAGGACTTCCTAACTCGTTCTGGGCAAAAGCAGTCTACACGACGGTATACATCTTAAATAGGTGTCCAACTAAAGCAGTCCAAAATAAAACTCCAGTCGAAGCATGGAGTGGACGGAAGCCTTCAGCAAAGCACCTCAAGGTATTCGGATGCATATGCTATGTCCACATCCCTGCTCAAAAAAGGAGTAAACTAAATGAAAAAACAGAAAAAGGAATATTCCTCGGCTCCAGTGACCAATCGAAAGGCTGTCGGGTTTACAACCTAAGAACCAAGAAGCTTATGATTAGTCGAGACGTCGAGTTCGACAAGAATGCTGCCTGGAATCGAGAGGACAAGAAGATTGAGAAGAAGTACATCACATTGCCGGACATACCACCTGCTCAAGAGGAGTCAACGTCACAAGAAGAAGGAGAAGTATTGTATTCCATCGCTCACAACATAACTCCACCAAGCTCTCCAAGAGTAACGCAAGAAGAATCTACTCCAAAGTCTCCAGTACTAAGGGTAAAAGCCCTTGAAGAATTTATGACACATGCAACTTTGCTATTTTGGAACCAGAAATCTACGAACAAGCATCCAAAGAAGAAGTCTGGATAAAAGCCGAGGAAGAGATCAAGATGATCGAGAAAAATGAAACTTCAGAGCTTGTTGATCGACCCGAAGACAAAGAGATCATTGGCGTCAAGTGGGTTTACAAGACGAAGCTCAACGCGGATGGATCAATCCATAAGCATAAAGCAAGGCTTGTGGCGAAAGGATACTTGCCACAACCAGGTATCGACTATACTAAAATTTTTGCCCCTGTCGCTCGCCTTGATACTATTCGAACACTCATAGCCCTAGCAGCACAAAAAGAATGGAAGATCCATCAATTAGATGTGAAGTTAGCATTCTTAAATGGATATCTTCAAGAAGAAATATACATAGAACAACCACAAGGCTTTATCCTCAAAGGCCAAGAAGAAAAAGTTCTCAAACTCAAGAAAGCCCTGTATGGGTTAAAACAAGCACCACGAGCGTGGTATTGTAGAATCGATGAATACTTTATCAAGCAAGGATTCAGGAGGAGTATGAGTCAGCCAACATTCTACATCAAGACCCAAGGTAAGTCCGACACTCTCATTGTCTCTCTATATGTAGATGATCTCATATATACAGGAAACAATGAGACAATGATTCAAGAATTTAAAGAAGAAATGATGAAGACATTTGAGATAACGGACTTGGGCTTGATGCATTACTTCCTTGGCATCGAGATTGACCAAAACGAAGGAGTGTTTATCTCGCAAAAGAAATATACCGCTAACCTCCTAAAAAAATTCAAGATAAACTATTGCAAAGCAGTTTCAACTCCGCTCATGACAAATGAGAAACTATTAAAAGAAGATGGAGAGAAAAAAGCTGATGCCTCCCTCTATAGAAGTTTGATTGGCAGTTTGCTATATATCACTGCTACACGGCTAGATATTATGTACGCGACAAGTTTACTATCATGGTTTTTGCAGAGTCCAAGCCAAATTCATTTTGGAGCAGCCAAGAGAATTCTAAGATATTTACGAGGAACCACTAATTATGGTATTTGGTACCGACCTAGTGCAACAACTAAGTTGATTGGTTATACTAATAGCGATTGGGCAGGATCATCTGATGATAGGAGGAGTACCACTGGTTATGCATTCACATTAGGTTCTAGAATATTTTCATGGATATCTAAAAAACATGACTCGGTAGCACAATCCACTGCAAAAGCAGAATATGTTGCGGCTACTACAACTACTAGTCATGCAATATGGCTTCGAAGAATTCTAGAAGACATTGGAGAACCACAAAGGGAATCAACAACAATATTTTGTGACAACAAGTCCGCGATTGCAATATCAAAAAATCTAGTCTTTCATGAAAGAACCAAACATATTGACATAAAATATCACTTCATTCGTGAAGTGCAAAACAAAGGAGAGCTGAAGTATTATAAGACTAAAGACCAAATTGCAGACATATTCAGTAAAGCACTACCAACAGCAAAATTCGAGACATTGAGAAGCATGCTCAGAGTACCACAAAAATGAATCAAGAAGGAGTGTTAAAAAGTGATCCAATTTTGAAAAACTCTAGAGTACACCAGACTACACAAAGAAGGAAAAAGTGTCGGCAAAAGTGAAAAGTGAAAGTGAAGCCAAAAAGTAAAGACTCACATATTGAAGAAGTTTCTGGTACGATGGGCAGCAAGACCATGTGGGCAGCAAAAAGGCAAAAGAAAAGAAAAGTGAACAAAAGGAGCTGCAGAGACTAGAAAAATGCAGAATAATACTCACTGTGGGTGGAGGAAGGCGGTAACTCATGCCTATAAATAGGAGTTGTGTTTGTTCTATGTAGTAGAAAAACTAGAAACACTCCTTCCTTTGTAATACAAACTTTCATAATAAAAATCTTTTTTACCCATACTTCCTTGCGTTGTAGTCCACTTTTATTCACACATACACACTTGCACACACACACGCTTCCGCAAAATACCATCATGGAGGAACTCGTGTGGAGCTGGAGGCAGGCATTGGGAGGACGTTGATGTCAATCGGTAGCAGGCCGTGAATGGATGTCAAGCTCTCTGAATATCTTGACCATCTCCTCAACGAAGAGGGATCGTCTCATCAACTTCTCTTCCAAGTCCTGGTGATTCATCCTGTGGCACAGCCACACGGCAATCCTCACGACGTTCAGCTCTTCTATATGCTCCTTCAGTATGATCATTGGCGAGGAATACCAGTGCTCTTTCTTGCTGTCGACATAACTGCAATTGGTAGAACAACAAAGAAGCAATCCAGATTATTTCTTAATTATCTATACGTCGATGCAGAGGGAACAGAAACAGACTGGCAATATTCAAGGGAGAGAGCCCGGAATTTTAACATGGTCATCTTCCTAGTTCTAAAACCCAAACACCCGCGATTAATCCTGTTTCTTATCACAGATTGACTTGAAAGACATTACAGGTCTCTACTTTTCCTGATAGATTTATACGGCAGCAATCATTCCTCGGAAAAGATGCTTCAAGAGACTCAGAAAACTGAACAAAATTCGAGAAAATTTAGCTGTTTTCACTTGCCTGTTTATCCTGTGCTTCACGGCAGCAAGCTTCACTGCAGGGGTAGATATGTGCACACAGAATTCGACCACGTCTCCCATGTCAGGGCTCCGATAATAGTTGCCGATGGCCTTTGTTGCAAGAGTGCTGTTTGGATATATAATCTTTTGATCGTCATGCCTCAGAAAGACAGTCGTCAGGATGTTTATCTCTTCCACAACCATCTAAAAAGGATACAGCATATGAATGAGCGATGAATAACAGAAGAGACCATGAAGTAGATACAAGCCAAAGCAAATCGAGTAGTGAATATACTGGTCGACACATGATATCAGTATCTACCTGGACTCCTTCGATCTCGCACCTGTCACCCACATCATACGGATGCATCACGAACAAGAAGACAATCGCCTCAAATATGGTCTTGCAGCTGTTCCCGAAAAGAAATGCCAAGGGGACAATCTGCGAACCGAGAAAGAGCAGGACCTTGGTTGTTGCTAGTCCCAGGATGAGAAGCCCGAGAATCAATATGAAGATAAGGATTATGACGTTGATCACGTGATTTAGCTTGTCGATTGCACTGTTGGTGTCATTTAAGGTCAAGGCAAGTGCTCTCCTCCCCCTGAAAGCATTGACCTAAAACGATTTGGTTAATTTGATTAGCATTAAAGACAAAAAAGTATAAACAAGGATGTCTAAGGACCTAATTTAACAGAATTCCACTCACCAGCCAGATCTTCATGCACGACTTGCTGATTCTCTTGCATTCATCGGATCCTTTGAAGAGACTCATCGTATTCAAGGCTTCATTGTCCTCCATGAACCGCTTCAGATCTTCCAAGTAGATAAACCTAGCAACAACAATCAGATAATATCGACCGCACATAGTGCGCCAGTTAATCGGAAAGAGATCCAATCAAGGAAGCAATTGACTCGTTCAAGGATTATGTCAAAAGCTCAAAACAGGAGGTGAAGAACTATGATCTTACTCTGAATTAGGTTTAGCCACATTTCGAAAGATCTTCCTAGCTGCAGCTTTGGCTTCGTTTTCACTCTTGATCATTGTTGCCGATTCATTCTCTTGAGTAGAATCCTGTATCCATTCATCCAATCTTGAGTGAAATCTATGCCGCACCATATTAATCAATCTTTTCATATTCCAGGCAGACACATTCTTGGGATTCAGCTTGTACAAGTGCTCTACTGTGATCCCTCCCTCGCTGTTTCCTAACAGGCCTTGAGAGAGCTCGGTGATCTTCACTCGGGGACTTCTCTGAAAAGCCGCCGCCCAGGGCGGCACACTCACGCCTGCTTCCTGTAAAGTCTGAAAAGCACTTGCAATGGTCTCCTCTCCCTGTCTCGTCCGAATTTCAATCGCAGGCGGACCTGACAAAGTCTCGATCACGTACTGATCGAACAGAGACTTCTGGACCCGTTCAAAGAATTTGCTCACATGGAACGACGATGCCAGCACCTTGATGATCAGTGTCTTGATCAACCACAGTAGAGTCCCCACCAAAAAGCACAACAGCAACTTGGCGACGAACCTCCACCCGTCACTGTTCGTCTCCCTCCTGACCTTCTTGTCCAAGAGAGCCCTCCAAGTAATCAAGATCAATCCCAACCACAGGCAGTTCTGCACTGCCTTTTGAAGGCCGTAGACGAAATACAGAACCCGTTTTCGCAGCAGAATGTTCCTCTTGATGAAGAACACAGCTAATCGAATCATCCACCCAGAGACCAACCTCCCACAAATCAAGTCCAGGACCATGACCTCCCACTTCCACAAATCCTTACGCTTCAATGCAGGAATCGCAAGAGTACAAACTATAGCACCAACGATCAAGACCAAACTCACCCACTGTAACAGAGCCATGGCACCGAACTGGGTTTTCTCGAACTCCTCTGGCAGGTTTTCTTCCAAGAAGTCGTCCTTGTCCTCATCCCCTGCCCACCCCAACATTCCAGACCGCGGAATGTGACCCGATCTCCGTTGGGGCTCCTCCGGCGGGTCCATCAGCCGCGACCGGGTTTTTGTGCAGAACAGGCATGGTTTGCCCTGGGAAGTCGCGCTCGTCGTGCTTTTCATGACCTCTTCTCTGTTGCCTACAGAGTCTCCATCTCCCCCGCGGCTCGGCAAACCTTCTTGCCGCCTCTGCGGCCGTGGCGCCGGCGGGGAATCGGCCACCGGAGGCAAGTCCCTCCGGCCGTCGCCGTCGAGCAGCTCCACGATCTCTGGTTCCACGTCCAGCGACACGTCGCCGGAGGCCCGCTGCTGGTGCAGGAACGGCCCGATCAGCGGCGACGGCGGGTCATCCAGCGCGCGGCCCGAACCCTCGGCAGGAGCTTCCTCCTCGCTCCCCTTCTCGAACCCAATGCTGGGTTCTCTCGGCATTCTCGAACAGTCGTTCCTGCGGCTCTCCGCAGTAATTCCATGGATCAGTGGGTCAGTGAAGAATCGATTAGGAAAGGCAAGAAATAGAGAAAAACAGAACAAGCTTTGAAGGTATGTGAGAGGTGCGCGTGCAGTGAAGAAAACGCGGTTGCACTGTGAAGATGGAGATGTGAGAGAGAGAGAGAGAGAGAGAGAGAGAGAGAGTGCAGCTGGCCGCCGAAGCAGAGGATGTATAAATGGCGAGAGGAGGGAGGAACCAGGAAACGTTCCGAAATAGGCAGCTCGAAAGAGGATTCCATTGAAAATCGACATTCGCTTTCCCATTTTGTTCTCCCTTCCGAAATGGGCAGCGAAGGTCGAAAGAGGAAGCAGGCGTGACTGCCCCGCGATTCCGTTGGAAATCGAAATTCACTTTCGTGTTCCATTGTCTGCATGGACAGGGTTTCCCAAATGCCCTTCGTACAAGATGGAAATTACCGGACTGCCACCCTCCCGAAAAATTCGGTAGCAATTGCGAAGTTTTGATATTCAAAACGCGATATCGAAGAAGGGAAAGAAATATGGGAGGATAGTTTCGAAATTTATATTATGCGTGCAAAATAAAAGGGTGTTGAAATATAGTGCAAAAATCATATGGATCCATGATTATATAAGTATCGTTATTTAAAATTATGTTTATCAAATATTTTAACACAACTTATCCATACATAGTTTGATTATAAGTCTTAAGAGTTGGCTACTAAATGAATGAAAATCTTATGGTACATCATAACGGACATGCGATGTCCCTAAGACTATCGTTTTACATCATTCTAATTTTTTTCTATGACGATAAAAATCCCAAACTTTTAACTGCATAACATATTTACTTTATGTTCTACTAATGAGAATCGTTGGAAAGAAAATAGTTTTGACATGGTGTTCACGTGGCTTAAATGAAATAAAAAATGACATTGTTCTAGCAAAAAAAAAATTAGAGGAGAGTAAATTTGTGACACAAGTTTGAGGTATTCAATATAACAAGAAAAATGTGAGGGTAAACATATTATAATGAGCATAATTTAGAGTTTTCTAGGTCTGTGAGTATAGTTATAATTTTTTAGTGGCTTTTTCTCCTTCTTCTTTTTCAATATTTTATAGCAAATCAATATTAATTTTTCAACAATATAAATCACGCCTGCTCTTCCTCCATTAATAATCTTGTCACGCTTTCTTTAATGGGACTGAGCGAAAATCTTTGCATTGAAGTTGGCGGCCGCAATGAACTTGGGAGGGAGCGGGTGGATGGGAGAATAGGCCGACGAGCACTTGGACATTTGTTTGCTATCGATTGAGACATTAGGGAGAGAGAGATGGAGGACAGAAGAGGACCAAAAAGGGGAATGTGGATGAGTTGTTTTCGATATATTATAACGGAATAATGATATAATTAATATGATTCATAAACTTTTAATTATTTAATATAATTTCTAAATTTTATCATAATATTTAATGTAGTTTCTAAATTCTTAATTTATTTAATATAGTACATTGACTTTTAATACATATACAATGCAATCTAAACTTTTAATTTGTTAAATGGGATCTATGGATTTTCGGTATATATTCAATAGATAATGTAGTCCTACTGAACTTTTTGTACATACGCAATATAATCTATTTTGAATATGTACCAAAAGACCAAATATCATTATAAATAAATTAAAAATTCAAGACCATATTATTCATTAAGCTAAAATTTAAGGATCATATTAAATAAATTAAAATTTTAGAGATCACATTACTTATTAAATCAACTTTCAAAATCATTCATGTCATTTTCACTATTATAACTAGTGACTTTGGACTTAAATTGTGCTCAACGACCGATGTTGGCATTCCGGAGGCATAAATGCTAGAATCAACCAAACCCTAGTTGAACACTTGTGTCCTTTGACCCGTGGTCACTCCATGCTTTCCTCCTCCTTTGCGTATGAGAAAATATTGGCTACGTCTACGATCCAACGTGACAAAGTTGTCAGGCTAATTTCCCCCCACTTTTCTCTCTCATGTCTCCTCACTTTTCTCTCTCCTCCTCTTTTGTTGGGAAAAAGAAAAAGAATATTTGTAGAGAAGGCCCAGATAATTTTTCCTACTACTATTTTTATGAAAATTAAATAAGATAAAATATTAAATGAAAGCAGCAAAGATGGATAGTAAATAATACCAGAATTTTTAATGTGGAAAATTCCAAAGGTTGATCTCTCCTGTCTTCAATTTGTGGATCTGAATTTCTCACAAACTAGATAACTCACTCAAAAATAACTCTCTTTCTTGGAAGAAGAAAACTAAGAGAAAAACTATTTCTTCCGCTACGCTACTTTGATATTCTTGCTTTTATATATTTTTCTCCATTGAGGAGGACTCCTATTTGTAGGAGCAAATGCAATCCCAATTGGAATTTTACGATATGAAAATCACATACATTTATCTCATAATCTCTCGTGACTTTGAAGATATGAGAAGATCACTTTGATTTTTTTCCCAATCTCCCTTGATTTTATGGATGTGGAAAATCACGTTGATTTTATCTCCTGATCTCTTTTGATATTTTCTTTTTCTTTTCTTTTTCTTTCTTTTTACTTTTACATACTCACTACCATACATATTCTACTATAGATATGCATAATTGCGTTGGCCTCTCCAATTGGGAGTGACCTACTCAACACTCTTCTCTCTTCCTCGTCTGCACGTTTTCTCGCCTGACTCTCTCTCCCTCCAATTGGCTTTTTTTTTTTTTTTGTGCATTTCCGTGCATTTTCAATCCAACCCATTTTATGCCACTTTTGTCTTCACTGACGCTAAGAAAGGGGGGCCTCTTGGAGGGATGTGGGTTCTCCACCTTGTCATCCACATTGCTGGAGAGTGCGAACTAGAGGCAGAACTCTGGGAGGGCCGGGATGTTCAGATCGAACTCGCAATGCCCCTGGCTTTGCATGTGAGTTGACCCCACGCCCTCCGAGAAGCTCACCCTATTGGCAATCAAGGTGGCGGCAGCTGAGGAGGCAGGAGCGAGGGCCTTGTAGTGGCACCTCTTGTGTCAAGTGAGAGCTTGGCAGATGAGGAAGCTCTTGTGGTAGATCGAGCACTCATGCATCTTCCCGAACATATCAAAGGAGGTGGTCACCGCGGAGGTCGAGGGGCTGGCTGTTCATCCACACTGATGAGGAGAAAGTATGTTAGGAAAGAGAGGAGAGAGGAGAGAGAAAAGTGGGGGGAAATTGGCTTGATAATGTGGGCCCATGTTGGACACGTGGCACAATTTGAGATGCCTTCTTATTTGCCGCGTTGGAGCACCGGACATAGCCAATATTGTCTCTTTGTGTGTAGCTCCTCCCATCAATGTTGTGACACCATTGTACATGGTTAGGTCCACATAGTTGAGCAGTGTATGCTCTCCCTAGAATAGGCACATTACGTGTTGGATTGACAAAGATGCTAATTTAGACTTCGTTTGTTTATAAAAAAATACTATTTTGTCATTTTCTGATATTTAGATTACTTAAAAAATAAGTCATAAAATATTTTTTTTCATGCACCCAAGCATAAGTCCATTGAGGCCTACTCGAGACCTCAGCAACCGTGCTAAGGACCGTGCTATCCACATCTGAGTCCATCAAGGACAAACCCAAGACCTTGCTCGAGCTCAAGCACAGGGAAGCTCGGCACAGGGCACTAGGGTCTCGAGTTGAGCTGCAGGGACTCAAGCATGAGTATTGGGGCAAAGAGCTCAACCTTGATAGACTTGGGCTTGACCTCTATACAATCGGGCCTAGCGCCGAAGACCTCAGCCTAGTCGTTGGGGACTCGAGCATCAACAGTTCTGAGCCCAACCCCGGTAGACTAGAGACAAAAAAGGGGAGAGAGAGAGAGAGAGCAGACGGATAAGGACAAAAAGGGAATGTCCATGAGTTGTTTTCCATGTGTAATAATTGGTGGCTCTCACTTAGACTGCCAATGGATGGAGTGGGCATTTCGTGACGTAGACGCTATCAACCAAACCCTAGTTGGACACATGTGTCCTTTGACCCCTCACTCCTTTCTTTTCAGATACACCATCTCATCGCTATGTACTTAGACGTCTTGCATGCCCCTTTCCCTGCGCGTGATGAACATGGTAAGACACATGCGCAAGTGAAAACTTTGCGTAGAAAATATCACTTCTACAATTACCCTATTTTATATAAGTTTTATCCGCCTATCTGACACAAATTTTTATCCACCCCTATTTTACATAATTTCTATCCGCCTATATGACACAAATTTTTATCCACCTAGCTTACATGAATTTGAAGGTTTGTGTGGTTGAAGAATGCTCACGAATTTGAAGGTTTGTGTGGTTGAAGAATGCTTTGATTTGCTTTACAATGTAAAGAAATACTATGAAGAACATCCCTTGCATTTTGGCAAGGATCGCATACAATAATTATTAATGAATTTTCCCGAAAAATCCAGATGAATCAAAATGCATTTTTCATGATGAGCACGGATCATTTGAGCTATAAATATATGAGTCAGTCCGTTGTTTATTATCTTTTAATTTCATTCATAAATTTATCCTTCTAGATGACTATCTAAAGACAAATAACTATCTAATGACAGGATTATTTGGGCTATAAATATGAGTCAGTCCACTATATATTCTCTTTCAACTTCCTTCATAAGTTTCTCCTTCTAGATGACTATGTAAAGACAGGAAATTTATTTTTGCGCTTCAAATCTACCAGCCAAAGAAAGAAGAATCGAAAGGTTCCTCCAGATCCATGGCGCTTTCTCAGTCGCACCCACTTTACGATCCATTAGTTGCAACGAATGTCGAATTTTAAGGTATGGAGGAGCAAAAGTGACGGGGTTTGGTGGAGGGCAGTAAGTCATTCGCCATTGAAAGATTCAAGTGATGATTAACTACATTACGAATCAATCAAATGCAAGGAGAAGCATTGATACATACGGCGTGTTCACTTTCAGCTACGGGAACTGTACAGATCTTTTTATGCTGAAGAAAATAAAAGCCTACTTGACTCTGCTCCTGGCGATTCAATGATGTCCTCTCCGGAGGACAGATAGGAATTTGCCGGGCTTCTCCTTGCGCCGATCCTCCCCCTCTTCTGCAACCTGTTTCACATGCGACATCCGAAAGTCAAACTTAATTGAATTTGAGCTTAGTTTTAGTAAAGAACTTAATTTTAATGGACATGGAATTGGCTTGCGTGAGCAATGATGACTCACCTCCTTGGCTATTTGCTGCAGGATTGTGATTATATCAACAAAGTCGGGTCTCATCTTAGCATTCCACTGCCAGCAACTCTGCAGTAGCTCACCAAGCTTCGGGTGAGTGTGTTTTGGGATGGTAGGCCGGAGTCCCTGAAACAATGTCGAATTAAACACGATCTCATTTATTCTAGAAGATTTACGATATTGTTGGAAATGGTGATTCATTTTCTAAAATTTCCAAGAGTTACTAAACTACAATCTACAATCTAGAATTCCCTAGATAAAGTTTTGGATGGTTAAAAAAAAAAAAATTATGACTGAATTTCCAACATGTAAGAGAAGTCCAGAATCTTCTTAGGCAACTTATATAAAAGAGCAAATGCTCCATGTTTTGTGTGGAGCTGACCATAAAAACCACATCATGTTAACTCCCTCACTAACACCTCCTTCAACTATTGTATAACCTTTTATAAGCTAGTGAAACTATCTTTGTCCCATAAACCTTCTCAAAATATCTTGTCCTTTGTCCATCCTTTACAAATTATACCCTACACTTGCATAGATTACTAATAAAAAACTATCATCAATACCAAAACCATAACCATGCTTCCGCACGCACACATCAAAATAAATTTTTAACAGATATCCCATTACTACAAACTCATTTAAAATCAAAGTCGATAGCACCATTTGACTTGATCTGGACATGATATGATTCTCAGTGGATCTTCTTTCACCTTTCTTTTGGGGTTAAGGAACAAAAAGTGATCAATCCTCAAGTCAGTCTCAACTTTTAGATTTTCTTTTTTTGTTAGGGCAATCCATCAGTTTTGCAGTGAATTGCAGTTTAGTCCATGGTCGCAGAACTTCTATTCT
Organism: Eucalyptus cloeziana; assembly: GCA_014182715.1. Taxonomy (NCBI): domain Eukaryota; kingdom Viridiplantae; phylum Streptophyta; class Magnoliopsida; order Myrtales; family Myrtaceae; genus Eucalyptus; species Eucalyptus cloeziana. The sequence goes on from CM024640.1 coordinate 21,128,906, forward strand.
ACCATATTTTAATTTTATTTTTTTTGCCATATCTCTGTTGCTCATTTAAGATTATATTTCCGAAGTTGCATGTGAAGTTGCATTGAAGTACACCATATTTTAATTTTATTTTTTTTACCATATCTCTGTTGCTCATTTAAGATTATATTTCTGAAGTTGTATGTAAAGTTGCATTGAAGCACAACCTTTCTCTCATAAAAGAAGCACCATGGCTTAACAACTAGAAAAGAGTAAGAAAACACAATGTGGACATTTGGAGTTTCCTACAACAAAAGGATCGATATGACAGCAAGGTTGCAACTTTCCCAGAGCAAGACATTTCTTATTAACATTTGAGATAAATATGTATGATGCCCACGAGTGAATTACATTCATATAATAACAATAAACAAGAGTAAGACATGAAAAGTTCTTGTATAAGGGCTAAACTTAATGATTCAAGATTTAAGGATCGATGTCTTTTTTTATCCCAGTTGTTGGATATTCAGCTGAATAGAAGGATTGCCCATAGGACTAGAAATTTTGTGCATACCTTCTGAACCACTCCAACAGCTGCTTGTAATGGAGTCAAGTACTCATATGGGAGCTGAGGCGCAAGACAGTAAACTGCATGAGTAAGGAAATAAAAACGGATGTTTAATTAAATAATTTTTTCTGTCAGAATTTTACCTTTCCAGTGAGTAACTCCCATAATACAATACCGAAACTGAAAACATCGGCCTTGTGATCATATGGCCTGTGTTCAATGACCTTAACAGGCATCACATTAACTCAAATTGTAAGTATCATCAATGATGAAAAATACGACATTATCATTGATTAAGATAAATCACATTAAAGAGGCAGAGGAACATGGCAGATCATCATGGTTGGCTACTCCTTGTATGCCTTATAACTCTATTCAGATTTCATAGAGACTCAGTCCATGACACTAATATTAGGAACGAGAAAGGAAGATCGAATCACTGCACATTCAAACAAGCAACTCTATATCAACTGTTCTTAGGAACCACAACAATCCAGCTAGTACTAGACTAGAACTACTTTTGGGTGTAACCAGTAAGCAAATTCTATAATCTTATATTCCTCCTCCTTCTTAATCTATTTCCCTTAGATGAAATCAAGAGATATTTTGATGGTAGGTCCATGGGGATTACTGGGCAGAAAAAACGTTAATGTCTTTTAAATAATACAAGTCAGGACTTCCAACAAAACAAGCATCAAATTAAAGTGAAGTTCACCATTTAAACATAATTGTAATTTCATGGCGATGTGGTGCTGCTTCCGAATATGATTAATCACAAGTTTGTTCATTAGACCAAAAATGGCCAAGGAATGGTTCTGACATATGGAAGAAGCCAAGTAGTGGCAGTTATCAGCCTCGGTAGAATATCTAGATATTGCTTTCATTCATGTAAAAAGATAATGACGAAGAGAGCTTTAATTATCACAATGGAAGTACCTCTGGGGCCATCCATCTATATGTTCCGGTTTCAGCAGTCATAACTCCTGATTGAGCTTTCACTCTGGCAACACCAAAATCTGCAACCTTAAAAACCTGCAAGACAAAGGCAATATAAGTTTCATGATGGCAAAGATACATTCCTATAGAGTGAAGATGATTTTACCAAATAGTAAGTATATTAAATGCAACAGAGCATAAATAAGTGCCGTCAAGCCTCTCTTATCTCTAGACCAAGCATTCTGGCAACCTACAAGGCTTCAACAAAAGTAGAACAGTATTTCATGTCATATTTCTTAGTCAGAAGGCAGAAGTTTATTTCCTAATTTTCTTCAAAAGACACATTTTCCATGGTGCTATCTCATGGATTATCTAAAGTAAGTGAAGTAAGTGCTCAACTGGAATTTATTTCATACAAGAGTACCATCTCACGAAACTCTAAAACTGCTAATGGAAGCCACCGTGCTTATCTTAGAATGAAGCACATTGGGACACAGAATAATGCAACTGAACATGCTAGCCAAACAATAAAATTGAGATGAAAATTGAAAGTATCCACATGAAATTTACAGAATAAATGGAGAAAGTCTATCATGATGTTTGATGTCATCTACATAAAGATCATGTTGTAGTAGATATTCCAGTCAACAAAACATATATAGATGAAGGTACTCCTCAGAAATTTTGGTGAAAAAAAGAAACTTACTTCATTCTCATCCATCAATAGGTTTGCAGCCTTCAAGTCTCTGTGAATAATGTTATTCTGATGCAAGTAATGCATTCCTTTTGCGACATCGATAGCTACTTTAAGCAACATAGGAAGCTTAAAGACACCTTTCTGCTTATGCAGATAGTCATACACACTTCCACCTGACATGAATTCTGGGGAAGGAACAAACGAGGAGCAAGTCAAACTTAGGAGGACAACTGAGCAACAAATTCTTTTTCAATGAAACAAAAGAAAACTACTTCAAATTCACGAGACCAAAAATAAAGTGTCGCATGATAAATCTACCACACATAAAGTACATTCATATATCTATTTTAATGCAATGAATTTACCTGTCACAATATACAAGTTTGGAGGCTTGGTACATGCTCCAATAAATTGCACAACATTCTTGTGTCGAACTTTCCTGCATTTCATCAGAGCTTTGTCATGAAGGGAAAAGAAGCAGCAATCCACTTTCCACGCCTCCTCTCTGCCCAAATGCTGCATGACAATGACCTTTTCTATTTCTACTCTTGGTTTTATGTCTTTTTTTCTTTTCTTTTCTTTTCTTTTTTTTTTTTTTTTTTTGGGGGGGCGAGGGTGTGATAATTTGAAAAAGCCAAAGGACGTCAAAAAAATTGAATTGCTTTCTCGTTAAATACTTTCAATGTAGATTGGTTTGAATGGAGGTTAAAATTATGGTTTAATTATTGGCTTGGCAAAATGTGAACGGATGTGTGATTAAACCACCATGGAGCTTAAACTAGTGATCCAAATGCAGCTTGGAAAGACATCTGCATCATCATTATTGGCCCTCACAAGTTTGCAGAATGAGGACTATTCCGAAGAAAAAATGCCAGCAGGAACATTCAACTGGAAATGAAAACAAAAAATAATTTGACAAACCTCATAATAAAAACTTCCTGTGCAAACTCGCTTTGCAACTCTTCATTTAGACGCTCATGCTTAAGGACCTTAATGGCCACATCCTGGCTGCAGTACGTGCCTTTGTACCTGCAAATGAAATAATTAAGGAAACTCCAGCAAACTTGTAACTGAAAAAACAAAAAAAACAATATAGAAAGGAAACTCCAGCGGCATTGGGTAATATATCAAAACTCAAAAGCACAAAAGACTTACAAGTCACCATAAGATCCTGATGCAACCTTTTTCTCAAACTTCAAATTATTTAAATCTATCTCCCAAACATCAATTCCATCATTTGGAATTGACAAGTGATCGTGCTCCTTCTTTATTCCTGTTTGCTCCACATTGCTCAAATGAAATGATGCGTGAGATTTTGTCCGAGCATGCTTCTGTCAAAGAACCATCAGCTTAGCAAACAACACAATAAGATGGACAATTGTTAATAACACTATAAACAGGTTCCTTTCTTGCAGAGGGTGAAATAAAAATAATGAAATCAATGCTCCCTTCCAATGAGACAGAGAGTTGAGGGTTTAAAGATTAGAAAGAACTTTGAAACCACCAGTGCTGATATTTACAGTATGCAAACACAACTTTTTAACATGGCACAGATTCTAGAGATTGTCCCCTTGGATAGAAAGGAGAGATCTTAATAAAATGAAGAAGACTTTTCATACTACACCAAGCCATAGTTATTGCCAGGTGACTAGATGGATCTATTATGTGCGATATTGCAAAAACAATGAATTGTAATTTGAGGCTTAATTTCCATTCGTTTCACTTGACCATTGTGTGTTAGAAAAAGGGAAAAGAAAACTACGTCAGCTGCAAGCACTTTTTAACCAAGGAGACATTCGTATTTCGAACCAGTGGTCTATTAACTGTGAAGTGGGAAGGGCAGAGGTCCAATTGAGGTCACTTATGGACATTAATTTCCCATTCTTAAAGTTAAAACACGCCCTATTGGGTTGGCTTTTCTTTTAACTAATTCAGATTTTGCTAGCCGTTATCAATAAGTAAAAACCCCAAAAGGAAATTGAACAAGGTGCTGCAAGTTTTTGATGAAACATGTATAGATTTGATAATCATTTATTTAGGTCGGTGGAATGTTAGAGGCTAAGTACCTCATGCTTCAAAGCTTCCTTATCCAAAGCAATTCTGAGCTGTTCTGTTTCCTGAAATTTTCACAAGCAATGGCTTCAGTGCAACTTGGTAGTAGACTAGTACACCCTTTAGAATAAGAAGAAAAAAGGACGAAAACAAGAGACAGGATACGACATCATGCAAAACTTGATTTTAGCTTCTCACAACTAGTTAATTTATTTTATAAGCATTTGAGAGTAAAGAAAGAAAAAGATTCGCTGTCAGGGAATAACATAATACTATAACAGAACCATGCGATCGGCAAGAATAGTGAGTGTAATACAATGTTTGATTAATTATCCCAGCAGATTCAGTTAAAGCAAGAAAGAGTACCTCATAAGGCCAGCCATCAACCACAAAGACATCTAAAGAGTAACCGTCTATTGTAGAAAACACGTGTGCTTCTTGGATGTTCAGACCAACATCAGCAAGTAACGAAGTCAGCTGCAAATTCATACGAAAGCTAATGACAAGAGGAAATCATTGATCTTCTATGTAATTAGGAAAGGACGTAGCATGCCCATGCACAACGACAAATCAAATCTCGACATTATTGAGTTAAACTTTATTCAGATTTTCACTTATTACCTGGTAATAAAGGATTAAACTACTGAGACTAAGAAGAGTTGAATGCTACGAGGAAAGAGTTACCATCAGATGGCGTTGTTTGTTCCCATTGATAATGTATCGACAAATATATCCTACTTTTTTGTGATGACCGAATACTTTTTGGTAAGAGAGATATGCAGGAACTTTTGAATTCACAAGGCGTTGTTTCATCCTTTGAAGGTTTATCAGATCTAAAAATAGACTGCACTTATTCAATTGGGTGATGGTATCAGGTGGCCACATGTTAGTGGATGTTTTGTTACGTAAAACTGGGAAGTTTTCCTATGAATACTTTAAGGCTTCCTTTGGGCGCTAAAGTGAAGATGAAAGCCCTATAAAACAGATAATTGAACCTTTCAGAGTGTTGAAGACATGCAGTCATTAAAAGTACAATATGGAACCTCACTATTTACTACATGTCTCTTTATAGAAGGCATAAAAAAGAGGGCCCTTTGGGGCCACCCATAAATTATTTTAAACATGATTAACTGAAAGTTGGTGAGATCGCTTCAACCCTAAAACAAAGCTCTTCTAGCTAAAAGTAAATAACATTTTTATCAGAAAAATGACGTTTTCAAAGTCTTTATAGCAATGAAATTCAATACTTGTCACAACTGACGGATAACTAGTGTGCAAAGAGGGAGCATTGAGATGAGCCCCTGTAGGTGGATCTATAGAGACTGGGAGGACCTTTTAGCATTGAACTTTGATCTCTTGAAAAAAAATGATGCCAAGTTCAATTTGAATGGTTTCATTTCATGACATTTTTGGTTAGCAAGACAAAAAGATGCTCTGGTGAAGGAAAACGATAGAAGAGCAAATGGTAGGTTGGTACGGCACACTGAGTTCTACAGCAAACCTCAAGGTAGGGAGGTCTAACTCTTTTGTAATTGTCTGGCACGCTTTATGCCTTTTGGGGTTCTCAACAGGAAAGAGGAGGTGCTATGGCAGCACGGTAGGGTGGGATCTTCAATTTTCAATCAGCCTGTAAAAGCTATTTTGTGCACATAAATGAAGTTGTTTGGAGCCTTTCTTCTCTGAGGAAAATTTCCTGGAAGACTAAAGCATGTGCGAGAGTAAGTTCTTTAATGTGCACGCGCACTTGGGAGAGAACTCCAACTACAAATATTGTGTATCATCCGATAGGTGTTCTATTTGTCAGCAGGATGCAAAGACACTGATTCTTTTCTGAATTTCTTCAATATTTCTAACGTCTAGGTTGTGAATGGGAGGCAACCCCTTGGTGCTCATTATACTCCCTAACAAAAAAAAATCCTACAGAGTTGACATATATTAAATTATGCTCATTCAATTCAAGCCAACCCAGCATGTTCACAACAGTCAAATCGATGAAATTGCCAAACTAAAGTTCAAAAATATATCTCGAACCCTCATAATCTTTAGCTATGCACAATCCTCTTGTTATGGGGCTGGGGTTTCAAAGAGAACATGGAGTACCTGACTAAGTAGCTTCGGTTTATCTTCACTTGAAAAAGTTATTTCGTGCATGGGTCTGCATAAATATACACAATATAAGTAAGGCTCAAAACAAACCAGAATCTACAGTTTTCGAAGGTTTATCACATTGATGAAAAACAACTATAACCAACCCCCACCCAACACACCCCCCCCCCCCAAAAAAAAAAAAAAGAAAAAAAAAAAGGCACCATCTCTAAAGATGCAGTAAAGGCACTTTAGGATAAGTGAAACTAAAGTCTGAAAGTTAAAGTTGAAAAGAGCATGCCCCCAGATGATTCAAATCACAAAAGAATTGCATAAACGCACAGATCTTGGAAAAATGAAATCAATACAAGCGGAATTGTAATCAGCTGCAGGTAATTAAAGGTTTAACAAGGATTCCTCATGGCATTGCACCGGAAAAGAGCAAGATTCTAAAGAGAAATCTCTAGCTAAAGATCATATTCAAATGATCGCATTTATTAAACTAAAAGTCAATCCTTGATTGTAAATTTGTGATAGCAGTAACTACATGTAGTCTCTAGGCAAAACTAAATTGTTAAAAGGCATTCTTCAGCAAATTAGAACTTGTGAACTTGAGTTTAAAAGTATTACCGAGAAAATTGTGCATTGGCATGAACAGAGTTGTCTCCATCCTTTGTAAGAGATTCACTACCTTCTAAAGCAAGCAACTCGAGATTAGGTGATGATCCAAATGCTGGTGGAGGATGAATGCTGACAATGGAGCAGACAACCAGATGTTATCTTTGAGTTGTCAAAGTGCACAAACCCAACACATGAAATTAAATAGACAGGTATCGACTAATTAACAACCATCTTAAGTCTTTAATGAGCTTCATAATATTTCGCAATGCATACCTTAGCCTGCTGGAGTAACATGTTGAACTCACATCTTCACTTTTAATAGTAGAACCTGAATGAACAGAATCAGTCGTACGCAATTCATATGGGGGAAGAACCTGGAGAAGAGAAAATTCAACTGAATATATCTGTGCAGCAGATTTATTAAAGAATAGACAATGTGTATAATCTACTAATCTGATCCAGTAATTTGCAAAAGAGGGATATGCTAAGTTAGCCGACATATTCGGGCATATGTTGATGTAAGGACAGACCAATAGCTCTAAAAGACTAAATGGTGAATGCACAAGAGCAAAAAGAGAAATTTGAACGTAGATTTAATACTTGAAACACCCAGAGAAGTGTTTCCAGCAAACAAGTGACCTAACCCAATATACCCTCACAAGAGACATAGCGCCTTTCACAAGTATGCAACCTGTGCAAAGCTCATTCTCCCCTTAAATCCTGGGTCTGCCAGTGAAGCAAGTATCTTAAAGAGCTGCTTTAAAATCTAATTCTCTTATTTATCGAGGAATCTGGAATGAACATGGACAAAAATCGACATAGCTATTTTTGTTTGAATGATCTATTCACAAATTGATCCTTGACTATAGTCGCCCACTTTTCTCTCAGCCAAAAGGTGAACTTGTGGAACGAGGTCAACTTGCCCCGTGTCCCAGTTCCGGAATTATGTGAACTGGCAAGCAGAACTACGAAGATGCTTGAATTCAGAAGGTGGTTCATTTGTAAACTCTATTCGAATTCTAGCTCACAGCAGCAAAGATTTGAGGCTAAGACGGTGAAATTGGCCAAAGAGGCCGTCCTTAATAAGTCGGAAGTGACGCGGTGAAGAGCTCCGCTTAGGAAGGAAAAAATCGAGTTTGCAACCCGAATAAAAAGAAAAATAATAACAACGATAACGAAACCACGAGAAGACAACATAGCCTGACCCTTGGAAGCAACCAAGGGGCGGACGACGAAAAGTTGACAAGCCAAAAGCAGGGTCTCGAATCCCCAGAGATGGTCCACGGATTAAAAGAAACAAATACCACATCCGCGCACGTTAACGCGCCGCTGCCGAACAAACCCGAAGAAAAACAATGTTCAGAAGACAAGGAGGGCCTCATCGGCTTTCGCGGCCGAGGAAGGCGAGCATCACCTGGACGAGGCGAACGTCGATCGCGGGTCGATTGGCCGGATCGCAAGCCGATTCCAGCAGCCTCTTGTGCATGAGCACGTCCTCGGCCCTCTCCACGTTCACTTCCGAAGCGTACCTGAAACGCATCGACGTCGTTAGGAAGCGACAGCAAGCGCGACGCCATGTATTCACGCCTTCAGCCACCACGAACGAGAAGTTGCATGCGAGCGAAAAACCGTAAAAAAAAAAAACTCAAAAACCGCAAGGATAATAACGCGATGGAGAGCACTCCGCTCTCGCTCTTCGCGCATTCCGGGGAAGGAAAGCAGGAGCGAATGCCGGGAATCGCAAGCGAGCGCGACGCGAAAATCCACGATCGCCTGCGAAGGCGGCGTGGGAAAAGATCGGAATCGGAGCTTTTCCAAATCGAACGGACCGGAGCCTCCGCGAGGCACGCGAGCGGACGCGAAGGAGTAGATGGGAGCGAAAGCGAGGGGGGGGCTCACCGAGTAGGGAGGCGGGCGAAGTGGGACCAGAGCTCGTCGTCGAAGCCGGACCGCGCGGCGTCGGCGTGGCCGGAGCGGTTGAGCCGGCTCAGGGTCTCGCCGTAGGCCTCGCGCTTCCTCCGCGACGGGGACGAGGCGGGCGGCGTCTGGCTCAGGCAGCTCGCGCTGTCCTCCATCACCGCCATGGAAAGCGCAGGAAGCAGAGAAGAGAGAGAAACGAGAGAGATGAAGATGAGTGCGAGGAGGGAGGAGATGGCTTTGCGTGAATCGGATTTCTTCTCTCGAGTGAGGCGGAGATATATATACATGAACAGGTGACGTCAGCGTACTTATCTATTTTATTTTATTAATTTATCCTGCCAAAATATGAACAGGGAAATAACGTATTCATTCTCATGTAAAAAGAATATTTTTTTGCGTTTGTTTCGCAAAAAAATAAATAATTTAAAAATATTTTTATGCCGATTACAAAATGAATGAATAAAAATTGTTTCATCGTTCACGAAAATATTTAAATATGAATTTGTTGATTATGAAAATATTTTTCATTGGCTAATTATTTCAAGTTATATAAGTGATAATTTTTAAGAAAATATGTTTCAAATCATTTACTTTTTTGCGAAATAATAGACATTATTTCGACAATGTGGATTGAAAGGTTGGCAGAGAAGATGATATTGATCGAATGGAGCGAAAGACTCTTTTTGAAATTTCAAGAGTTTCCCTTAAGATAGAAATGATATCTAGCATTATTAAGTAGTTTAGGAATTTAATCAAACTAATTAATTGGGGACGATACTTCACATTTGACAAAAAGTACAAACCTAATCGAGCAAACTAAAATTCAGTAACAATATAATACATCAAACAAAAGTTCAGCGAAGGTTTCTTCATAACCATATAGATTAAAGAATTTGGAAAGCAGATTGTGCAATTTCGTGTGTGCAATTTCGTGAGTTTTGAAGAAATTATCGAATCAAGATAAGCCAATGAAGTGAAACTTTTATCCCAAAAACATGTGGCACAAATCTTAGGTCAAATTATTATTCTGATGTATAAATTGTCAAATACATCATTTACCCAAAAAATAAATTTATCATGAAGCACAAAGAAAAACGTTGATTGTTTAATCTTAACAACGTACATATTATGTTTTTACAAGTGAACTATACATCAAAAAGAATAAACCCATTGCCGATTTGACAATTCAGTTCAAAAATGTGTCAAAACCAAACATTTTAATGGCAACACATGTAACTGATGAACAAGAAAGATCTTATGAACATGCACCTCTCGATCATATATGATTCGTTAAACGAATGTAATGAGAAACGAATATCAATTACGTGAGTGACTGTTATAGCCGATAGCATTATAAATCTCAATAATTTATTTTTCAAAACATTAACAAATGCCTCGGAATCACTTTTAATAAAAAAAATTAAAATAGATAAATATCTTTCCATTATATGTGGGCGCTTGGTGTCCCAATCAATAAATCAATCGATGAGGATGGTTGGTGAGCTCACGAGGAAGATGAGGAATTCAGAGAAATGTCGCTATTAGAGGAAAGGAGATTAAAAGGGTGTTTGATGAGATGGAGCCCCTTTTTCCTCATTTTGTGTGGCTTGAGACATTTCCATGTGACATTGATTATAAGTATATTCTGTAGAAGTATGAATATGCTGGTATGGTTGTGGCATTTCCTTTTCATAGAAAAAAAAAATGAATATTTGGCCTCTTAATTAGAGTGAAAAACAAAATTATAGCAAAAATTGAGAATAAGAAGATTTCCCCTTTTGATTAGTAATGTTAGATGCACAAAGGGCGATTTATACTAGGCTGTGAGCAGCAGCTCTGTCTGACCCGAGAATCGAATCAAACTAGTCTTATCTTACCAGTTCCAACATAATTCACAAAAGGGACAAAATGGGTTTCTATGTGAGATAATTGGGAAATTGACCTTTATAGGTTCCATTTCAAATTCTATGCCATAAACCAATGATTCCAATTGAGAACCGACTTTAGAATTGGGTTTTTGCCTTTCTTTTTAATAAATTTGTTTTTAAAAGAAAAGACAAATATGTTGTTGGGCACGGGTTTAGAGAAATCCATCAATGTTTATCATGAAATATAGGCCGACTCAATGTGCACTTTAGAACTGGTTTTTAGATTAAGACACTAACCTCAGATAACACATACTTATTCAACTAGACTCAAATTATTCTCCAAGTGTGCATATTTGTTAGTGAACGTGCTATGCAAATCTTGGGTGGAGGTATATTCCCAGTTTATTCCCAAGGCATATATTTATTTATTTGATGTATATGCATGGATCGACTAATTAATCTCACTCTTATTATAATCCCAATTGTAAGCCCGCCAATTAAGCACGGAGCGTGTTGTTTTAAACGTAAATTTAACCTCTTTAGAAAAAGAAACAAGAAACAAGAAACCGCTTGAGAAGGATGAGAGAAACAAAATGGAAATTGTGATTTGGAAGTACTATAATATATCCGGTTGCTAATTAAAAAATATTATCCAGAAAAGGAAAAAAAAAAGGTATTGAAAAAGATATATGAAAGAAAAGTGGGACAATGTGGTGGGCGGGAAAAGCACTAAGCAGCAGATTCGGTCGGTCTCCATTTGTTTTGACCGCTTCCCAATTTCATTGACTTAATTTTTTTTTTGTCCTATTATAATAATTCCCACGATCTATTTTTTCTTTTTCAAAAAAAAAAAAAGACACGTGGAGTGGACAAATCCATAAATAGAAATAATCCCATGATCAAACGTCCCCATCCACGGGGATTACGAAGAATTAAATAGAGTTTAGAGGTTACATTATTGTTAATTATTAATATTAATTCGAAATGAGATTTGGGTTGAATTGGCGGGGTATAGTTTTGACGGCGACTCCCGGGAAGAGGAAAACGAAGACTCCCTAGGGTGACGTGGCACGCGGAGGAAGCGGCGGCGTTGACTTTTTTATTTATTTTTTCCTCTTCATTTCAGGATGGCATCCTTCCGGAGGATAAACCCTTGCGTCGGTTCGCTATTCCCCGGCCTTTCAACTCATTTTGATAAATCCGTCACATATTCATTTATTAAACTAAGGCCACCCTTGGCGATGCTCGTCCTCGTCCAAGCACAACCGGCCAAGGTCGAACCTTACCAACCATGGCTCCTATCACCAAGGAAAGAAAAAAAAAATTATACAAATAAAAAATTAGAAAAAAATATTAAAAATTTGTGTAAGATAGTTGATGTTCATGTTAGCAGCCAAAATTAACGTGATTGATCAATTGATTTAAATTCATGACTAAATTGATACAATTAAAAAACTTATGATTAAATTTGTATCAATATAATAGATTATAACTTTTTTTTGGTACTTTTCCCTTGCTACAGTGACTTAACGTACATTGCAGATTATATGAGTCAATTCTATCTATTCACAAATTAAGTTATGTCGAGGGTCGAGCTGGTTGTGCGAGACTAGCGTGACTAAATCATATATAAATTCATAAGGAGCATATGCAAGATAAGATCCTCGACAAATCCTTTGGACATTATGATAGAGACTTCTCATATGCTGCGGATCATTCGGTTAAGAATTCTATCTATTCCCAAATTAGGGTTCCATGGAGGGTCAAGACTTGCGTGATTAAATAATATATATATAGATTTACATGAAGCATATGCGAAATGAAATCCCCTGAACATTATTATAAAGGCTTCACATGTGTCGTGGATATTCTATCTGTTCACATGTGAGAGTTACATCGAGGGTCGAGATTAGCATGGACAAATAATAGATAGATTAACATGGAGCATGCGTAAAATAAAATCCTTAAAAAGGAAAAAGGGAAGCCCAAAATCGTTGACTCCGACGTGGACGGTACTAAGGAAAAGGGTGGATGACGTGGCAGTGACCCTTCGAGGCTGCGAAGGGCCAGTTTGAATTTAGAACTTTCGCAGGTGTGATTTGCTGGCCAACGTTGTCGGAGCTGCCCCTGTCGTAAGCTTGCCCTTGTGCTTATCCCCAGCAAATCCTATGCAATGCCACACATTTTTTATTTTTTTATTTTTCAGACGAACATGTTCGATTGGGTTAACATAGAAGAGAGAATACAGGTGGACAAGGTTAGGGGGGATGTATATCATGCATCATCGATTTTTCAAATACTAGGGAAAAAAGAGAGATAATATAAATTTCTTAAAGAGCTCTTACCGGGCATCAATGATTTGCAAATACGGGAATTTTGTTTAGTATGGTCATCAAATCTGGAATTCCAATGACGAGTTTGAGTAAGTTGATTATCCGGTTCCCCCGACTTTGCATATGTGTCGAGATTTTTACGTGTGCGCGAGTCAGATTGATGAGAGATCAAGTAACTATGGTGGGAAATTTGTTTAGATCGATCACAAGTTCAAGGGTGCAGATTGCGAAGTAAGTTTTTTTATGAGGCCATTTGTAAAAGGGTGAAAACTAGTTGGGTAAACCTTTGTGATTAGGCTAGTATTTATGTGTGGCCGTACAACTGGCGTTATATTCATTAAGTGGAAAATTCACAAGATTTTATAAAGAATCATTGACAAGTTCAAGGGGATTGTTGACATTGATTTGATCTCAAGTTCTATCTTCTTCTTTTTTTAACGTTTAAATTACACACCCAAAATGAGAGATTACATGACAAAGTTAAAGCCGATGTTACACAGAAGGGATCATTGGGTAGGGTCGAGCTTGAAGGTTAGGTTTAAGGTGTTGGACAAGTCCACTCATCACATTAAATTTAGATAATAATTTCCGGGTTAGGCTTAGGACAAAGGTTGGCAGATTAGACTTTCTTAAAGAAAAATATCAAAAAAGTCATAAACATTCTGTTTTGGTATCAATTCAATCTTAAACTTTTCAATTAAACCAGTTTAATCCTAAAACTTTTGCATTTGGTACCGATTTAGTTCATCCAGCCATTCTTTACCAAAAAAGACTGATGTGGACTCCAAGTCAACACTGACCGGCGCTGTTGGCGCTAACATGGACACCAGAGTGCGAAACTATATTGTTTCGCTTTAAAAGAAGAAGAAGACATTTTTGTTCCCAAAACGTAGCATTTTGTTTGCCCCAAAACTGAAGATGCTTTTCCCATGATCTTTGCCCAAATCACACCCAAACCCTATTATGATCTCCCCCCAAAATTCTCACTAACTTGCCCTAGATTTAATCTCGTCTTTCCAATTTCTTGAAGCCAAGTCGTTCTTCCATCATTCACCTTCATTAATCAAGTCCCTTTCACTTGAAGGCTTCATCTGTCACAATCCCAAACTCGCCCATCTTTAAGGGTGAAGACCCAATTCGCCCACAACCCAGTTGAAACCCAACTCATCCGTCACAATCCAAAGCGAACACGAGTAGGCATTGTGGTCCCGATTTGATTGTTTTGTCGGCAACATTGAGCGACAACTCCATGTGGTGTCTTGAAGTAAGTGGAGAACATGAAAAGTATGTTGTTGTGCTCCCAAACTGAGTGTGTTGTCCTTTTTTTATTTTATATAATCAATTTGCCTTCATTTCTCCACGTGTGTCGTCGTTGGTTGGAAGAGAGAAATTCTTCGCGTTTACTGTCAAGTACCTGGATATAGTAGGGAATATAACACTCAAGTCTAGCCAAATCAATTTCTAATAAAGTACGATATGAAGAGAAAGCTTTTGTATCCTCGTGTCTAGCCAAATTCTTCGCGTGTACAATCATATGTGTGCTACAATCTTGTGTTGCCATGCACAATATGAAGAGAAAGCCTCTCTTTCCTTGCACTTTTTCCTATTCTTGTACAAGCTTTTTCATTATTTTATTACTTGAGGTAAGCACAATCACAATTAATTAATTGACTTGAGTGCACATGTATTTAGTTTCTCTATTCATTGAGAGTCTCTTTTGTGGAATAGCCATAAATTTATCAACTGGGTAGTCACAAACCCCACTGTCAATTGAGTCCTAATGATGATTATTTTACTAAATGAGTAAAGGTTCATGGTGATTTTGTCAATAAAAGAAAAATAAAGAAAGAGGAGTTCATGGCGGTGGCTTTAAGTTCTAATGTTTGACAATAAAGAGAGAGACTGCAGTTCCACATATTGTAAAAGTTAGTTTTATTGTTCAAGTCCACACTGTCGACTGTACTCTAATTTTTTGGAATCCATTAACACTTTTGCTTTAGAAGTTTTGGTTTTGAATCTTTGGATGTTAATAGAAGTTTTTGATTTTGAATTTTTGGATTTTTTTTTTTTTGGTAAAAAGAATTTTTGGATGTTTTTTTTTTTTTTTGGTAAAAAAAGAATTTTTGGATGTTTTTTTTTTTTTTTTTTGGTAAAAGGTAAGTATAAGAATTTTTGGATGTTGATCACCTCTAAATCCAATTATGTAGTGTTAGTGGCTACAGAGGCATGTCTTGTAGATAAACATGTAGTGCTTATTATTAATAAAGTTGGGGTGCTTTTAGACAATCCTAACCATTGAGTCATTTTTTTCTTGTTGTTTTATGTTTCCCATGAAGAAATTGTTCTTTTGTCCATCTCGTATTTGGCTACCAACCTATATCCATTTATATGCTCTCCATGTAATGAAGGCCTTCGTAGTTTATGTGATATGGTCAAATCGCATCTTCTCATATCAAAACTAAGCTTAAACCAGCTTATAAGAATTTTAAGCTGGTTTAAGCTTAGTTTTAGTGTCTTGTATGAGTCATAAGCAACCTATTTTGTGGTTGCAATGTGTATTTCTTTAGAAGTGCATCTCTTCAGGCTTGGTTCAATTTTAGTGTCATGTTGTGTGACACAGGGTTTATATATTTGTCCAATTGTCTTGTTCCAATATACTTGTTGTAAGTTATGGGCATGAGTTTTGCATTGTTTTTTTTTTCCTTTGTACTTCCTTAATAACCATGACAGCTTTAATAATAAATTGTCTTCTTTTTACTCTTTGGTAGCCATTTGGACGCAAGATTGTGCATATGTTACTTGCTTGTTTATTATGTTGTGGTTATTTGTTCATGAAATAGTGAGATTGTATCTCATATCATACTTCATTAGTTATAATCATAGGTCATGACATCAAGAACAATATGTCTTTGGTGTTGAGATTGAGAAACAAATTGCATATGACACAAGAGGGTGCAAACAACTTTCACTTCATTCATGTTCGTACTCCAACATGTGGACAAATACAACATATATTGCAAAAATGTACTAAAATAGATTATATAACAAGATCAACATTAACACACCTACGGGCCACGGCAAGCTCTGTACATCAGTCATCTTTGAATTTCCAAATAGCATGTTTTCTTGAATTACTATAAAGACCCACGACACAATTAACATGGTTTTCAATGTCGAATTTTGTTTCTTTAACTTTGCCACATCTTGTCTAACATGTTTTAGTTGTGCTTTGAGAGCTCTAATTTCAGCATCCATTGAACTGCCATCATCCTCATTAGGGGTTGATACTTGTTTTTCTTCAATATTGCTCCACTGAAATTTTGTTGACACATTTCTTGTTGATTGACACGTTTTTGCATCAACCCAAATAAAAAAACCGCAACTTTCCCCGATATTGTATTTCAGGCAATCATGATATCTTTTTCCTCAATTCTCCTTCATCTTTGTTGTTTGTAAAGGACATTTGAGGCTTCAATAGCAAAACATGAATGTATCATTGTTGATTAGAGGGACCGATGTCCTCGATTGTGACGAATTCATTTATATCTTTATCAATTGCGATGATTGTAGAGTAATTGTTATTTATGCTTTCTGAATTAACACTAGTCAGAGCATTCTTATCTTGTAAAGAAGTTCAACAACAGCACCTCAGCATATGTCTACATGGCGTAACCTCAATAGCAACAATAGAACCCATTCCATCTTAAAATCAGTCTTAATAGTAGGAAACTAGGTCCCACATGCACCTCATAATGCCAACCTACAATTCCTATCCCTATTAGGATGCAACAAGCTTACCAGAAGAAAATGCAACTAAGAACTCCAAAAATTCGTTTCATGCTTCAAAGACAAATGTTGAGCAGACTACATTAGAGTATATATATTCATGCCTGGCCAAAGCCAACATCAAAGTAATTTTCCTCCTAAATTGTATACATGATATGGATCTTGATGTCCAAAAACTAAGCAAACATCAGCATCGACTACAAAGTTTAGGCAAATGGGATTTCAACTCCAATTAAGCCAACAGCTCTTTATGAGCACATACATACATAGATAAGATGAATTCTTTATAAAGCATGAATCAAATGGTAAATCTACTCAAGTTTTAGCATTTATTACCCTCCCTCCCCTCAAACAGCCTTTCTCTATCTCAAGATAAAACAATTATCCCATATGATACTGATGAACACCACAGGAAAACCATACGATAGTCAAAAAAATTCAATGCACTGCACACACTCCCCAATGTCAACAGCAGAATATCTAACAAACAAAAAGAGCACAAACAGTAGCCAAAAACAATATTTCGAGCACCACACGATGTTGTATGCAAAACATCAAATGAAATAAAAAACTAACCCACATTTAGACAAGTTCGTTAAACCAAACAAGCAAAAACTCAATGCATTGAACACACTCCCCAACGTCAACAACAACATATCTTAAAAAGCAAAAGAAGCATAAACAGTGGTAAAAAAAAAGAAAAATTTGGGACACCACGTGATGTTGTACACAAAACATCAAAAGAAATTGAAAACTAACCCACATATAGACGAGTTGGTTAAACCAAACAAGCAAATACTAAATGCATTGAACACACTCCCCAACATTGACAACAACATATCTTAACAAGAAAAATGAGCATAAACAGTAGCCAAAAACAAAAGATAAAAAATCTAGGCACCACATGACGTTGTTTGCAAAACATCAAACAAAATCGAGAAAATAACCCACATTTATACGAGTTGGTTAAACCAAACGAGCATAAGAAAGATCAAAGATAGAGAGAACTAACAAGTTTTGACCATCGTCGATCTCAAGCTTCTTTTGGCAGCCGGTGGTAGGGTTGGCGACTTAGAACTGCAAAAGCACACAAGTAAGAGAAACCACAAACGATTGAGTAAAACTCTTAGGTATTCTTCGATTAGAGAGCATGGCCACAGAGAAAAGATTGAACCTTTGTTCTAGCTTAGAGGCTAAGGCACAGAGGCGGAGGGAGGCGAGGTGAAAGAGCGACTGTTGTTGAGGGAGGGAGGGACGATTGATTTGGGGCAAATGAAACAAGTCGTTGTAGGAGCAAAAAAGTCTCTTATATATATATATATATATATATATATATATATATATATATAATTTAAAGCAAAACGATGTAGTTTCACACTTCGGCATCCATGTCAGCATTGGGCGACGCTAACTTGGAGTCTATATCAGCCTTTTCCAGTAAAGAATGGCTGGATGAACTAAATCGGTACCAAATACAAAAATGTTTAGGACTAAATTGATCCGATTGAAGAGTTTAAGAATAAATTAATACCAATGCAAAATGTTTAAGATTTTTTTTGTACTTTTTCCGACTTTCTTACGTAAGAGAATTGCTCAAGCTTGCCCTTTTACCTCTCAAACGCCTTGGCTTGGTCTGCCCATCCATTGATTATCTTTAACTGTAGATAGAGCTTTCAACGAGTATTATCTTCGTTGTAATACACAGAGTAGACAACTTTTCTCAATTGAATTTATCAAATAAGATTAGTTCTTTATAGATTGGAGTTTGAGTTGGAATACCAACCGGTGATTAATTTGCCTGGATTTTGTAGGTTTTCTCACCTATAATTATGAGGTGCTTGAATTTTTTTCTAGCATTTTCAAGTAATCTTGGCAGGTGCCAGGTGTGGTAATCCCTCCTCGTTCACATGAGAGAGAGAGAGAGAGAGAGAGAGAGAGAGAGAGAGTTAGCTTTATAGTCTCTTGTTCGTGACCTCACCTGTTCGTTTCTCAAATTCTAAGACAAGCATACACAAATTTGTCAGTTGTGAGTTTTTATGGTCTTTCTTTCTATTTGTCATTTACTTTTTACTTGCATACATTAATTTAAGATCAATCTAAGGTTGCCTTTGATAATCAAGATAAAATTTATGATAGAATAATTTATCCTATATTGCGTTTGGTGCCTACTCAAGATAAAATAAAGTCATATATAAATGGAATATAGACCGGATAAAATTATTTCATAAAAAATGTGGGATAAAGACGGATATAATTTCTAATATTCATAATAAGAAAGTTCTTTCTCAGATAAGAAATTTCTTAAATCAACAAATTTGAATTATATTTCAATATAAATTATATATGAATTCTAATATAAAAAAAAATCAAACTAACAAAAAATAAAAATTTAGGTTTTTAATTTAATCTTATTTTTATTTATATATTCAAATTTAATTATATCTTATAATATAAATTCAATATACAAATATATATATTTATTGCATATTTTAGGTGTTTTAGTATTTTAGATATATTAGTACAATTTTCTATTTGATAAAATTTTATTAGAGAGAGAGTGGTGGAAGGGGAAGAAAGAAATAAAAAGAAATTAAATAAAAATAGAGGGAAATAAAATAATAAAAAAATAATAGATAAGAGTGTCGCAAGAAATTTTTATCATCTTTGTTTGTGAAATTTGTGATTCACTTAAGTGTTTATACCCAACAACATATATATAATATGATGTGAATATATCTCACTTTATTATTATAATTATCAAATAGTGGATAGGAATATATCAAAATCTCCTAGATTTTATATTCTATTCTATTAGTCATATTCTAATTAGAAATCCGAGCGACCAAATGTAACCTAAGTGTTC
This sequence comes from Eucalyptus cloeziana, assembly GCA_014182715.1. NCBI lineage: Eukaryota > Viridiplantae > Streptophyta > Magnoliopsida > Myrtales > Myrtaceae > Eucalyptus > Eucalyptus cloeziana. The sequence goes on from CM024640.1 coordinate 21,148,593, forward strand.
GTGCATACACAAAAATTTCAAAAGTACAAAGGAATGAGCAAGCAAGAGGGGGCTTTTGGCAGAGTCACCCCTCGAGAATTTCCATAAATGGAAAGCAAGGACCTAACTGTAACTGCCTCTTCCCGGATTTGCATTGGTGACCCCAAGACAGCCGGACACAGAGACATATTCCTTGCATCTGGACATGATTTTCCTAGTTAGACACATTAAACCTGGAGATCACGTTCGTTAACCAATCCATTCATTGAATATGTAACCCGAACACAATGTGTATAATTGCTATACAGCCACAATGTATTTGACCGAATGCGTATCCCGAACACATTGTATATTACATATTTAATGAACAGATCGTATTTCATAAATGCATAACCCGAATGTAATGTATATAAACTTCATCTTCAAGGTCGTTTCCAAATTGTTCCTTTTATGGCCACTGTCCTCTTTTCTCTCTCTCTCTCCTTGAAAATTTTCTGTGAAGTTTCTATGATTACCGACTTAAATTGCTACATGGGAATTCTTAATCCTGTGAAGATTAGGGATGGCTTTTGGTGATGGAGACAGAGACGAGGCATGTTTCATGATGATGTTTCTCGTACCAGATCGCTCGACTGGCACCCATCTCTGGTTCGGCACATTTGAGGGAGAGCTGGAATCTTCCTAAAGATCCTTATTCTCCTAACATTGGGAAGAAAATCATATTTATATCGATTGTTTTAGCTTTCACTTACAGGTTAATTCCATCAAAGTCCTAAACTGGTATTATTTAGACATATTTATTGCCCGTCATTTTTCAATTCCTAAAAACTTCCGATGATGTCATTCCTTTCAAATTTACTTTTCAGTACTATCATGTCAAATTTTGTTTTCAACTATACTGCATATTGTCCGATGTGGAATGTGAACGTACCAAATTCAGCGTGCACTGTTATTATATGCACTCTTTCCGGAACTGATATTTCTTTTGGGTCAAAACCCCACCTTGTGTTTGCTCGCTTGGCCAAGAGCTAAAATGCCGTCGTATCAGACATGACTAAAACTAGGGCAAAACCAAGGGTTTTGAGCATAATAGAAGTGGGTCCACTAACCAAGCGTTGTAATGTCGACTAACACATAGGAGAATTAACGACAAAATCGGAGAGAATGTTAATGGAGAGTAAATTTTGAGATAGTGGTATCGCTTTAGATTTCTATAGGTCAAAAAATAATTAAGTAAATACTTCGGAGTATTGCCATTGTATAATTTTTTTTTGCATTTTTCATCCTTAATTATAAAACCCAGACCATGTCAAGTATCGTATATTAACATAACGTCTAGAATATATCAAGCATATGCAATTCAGTTTATGTTCACACAATTTATTTAGGACATATAAGTCATGAAGCAAAATTTTGTAGAAATGACATACTCAACGAGGAAATTCTCATGAACAGAACATGCAATATGGCTCATGTTATGGAATCAAACATCATCTGCATAAGGAAATATATGTTGAGGAACACATATGCATATAATTGTTCCAAAATTTTTCCTCTTTTCTATTTATGTCAAACACGGATGCATATTATTTCTTCTCACCCTTTTTGTCATTTCTTTTAATATTAAAAATAATGACATGAGCAAGAGTTTTCGTTTATAACAGAAAGTAAGAATATAGAAAATAGACCATCCGACCATGTAGAACTTAGCAAGTCCTATGCGCACATAATTTTTTCGTCCATTTTCAAAATAATAATCAAGATCTATGCCCCAATCAGGTCAGGTTCATAAAGATTTGCCTATCAATGCTCCCTCCAAATCTGTTGCTACTTTGATATGATCATGATTTTCCCCATTTCTTTTGCATTTTACCTCCTTTTTCTCTTCGGCGTTTTGTTTTCTCCTCGTATCATGACAGTTTTTGCCAATAGCTTTCATCAAGTGCGAAAATTTTCTCCATTTAGAACAATTTCTCCATTTACTTTTATTATAGCTTATTTGAGCTGTTCCCTCTATTTTCTTCATAATAGCGACACCTTCGTTCTTTTGTTTGCTTTTTGAAATTCAATAAAGAAATTTGAGTTTTTCAGTTAATCTTATCTCAACATCAATAAGCATAAACGCAACACACTTCTTGCACCAATCGGTAAAGATATAATGTCGACACTTGAATTTTGGCAACACATAGAATAATTAGGGATCAATCCCGACCGCCAAACGGAAATAATAGTTAATTTGCACATAGGCACAAGAGCATTTTTAGCATTAAGCCCACATAAACTGCACCGGGCTGAAGCTAATGGACTCAAGCGGGGAGGTCCTGAACTTGAATTTCGGCCAAGCCCATCGAACTTCCTGACGTGGCCCGTAAATTCCACATGTGCATTGAAACTGATCGATGGGATTTTTTTCCCATCGTTTGAGGGAAGTACTAAGCAAATATGGAAAAGATTTCGTTCGTTGCCGAGGGAAGCGGGCGAGAGATTTACGCACTAAGAGCAGTCCCTCCATTCTCCTTCGCCGCCCCTGGTGCCCAGTCCGCCATTTCCGCCGCCGTGCCCAGCTTCCTGGCGGCTGCCTTTTTCCGGTGTTGGTCGGCTGGTTCATGCAGCAGTGGCGGCCTCGAGCACTCGTCCTTCGCCGCCACCGAAAACGCCTCACTCCCGCTGCCCCGGCGTTTTTCCTGGAGATCCCAGCAACGTCATTGTTTCGACTGCTCCTCTGCAGCATTCCCGGCTTTCCTGTCAAGTCTTCGCCGTGCTTGGCAAGCCCTATGTCCAGTGTCTTGATTTTGTTGCATACGGTGTCTTTACCGTGGAGTCCAGCCCAATTCGGCATCGCCGCTGAGTTTCAACGTCGATCGCCGTGCCTCCTATCGGTGTGCAGCCGTTCCCCACTGAGTTCCCAGGTTTTCTTTGTGACCTTGACGCCCCTGCTAGCCACGGAGTCCAGCGCCGGAAGACTTCAGCCCCGGGCCTCGATTCACGACGAACACTAGTCCACCCGCCGCGCCTTGTTCACTGTCCAGTAGGTATCGCTACTCTTCCGGTTTCCTCCGCCGAGCAACAATTCCTTTTGCAAATATACTCAGTTCGATGGTAATTACTGTGTGTATCCCGTGCTTGGTCCGGCTTCAGTCTTGAAGGAACCTCAATTCTAGGTAAATTAGGATTTGGTTCTATCATTAACTCTAGTATAGAATTTTAAATATGTTTTCCCTGCATTAATCAAGGCGTATTAGGCCTCCGAGAACACTAATGTCAGAACCCAATATTGTCTCATATGACTTGTTATGATTAATGTGATCTAGTTGAAATTCAATTGCTTTGAAACAATATGATATCAATTGAATGATGAATTTCAAATATAATGAGTATTTCATTACATTGCAATATTATCAAACGTGTTACACATCACTTACACTTGAGTTTTCATTTTTGGGGCATGCACTACTAGTCTCATAATGCATAAGAATCAGAGTATGTTAATTTACAATACATTTAGATTCAAGATAATACATTTTTTTATAATAAAAACAAAATAAAAATTGTCGTTAGGATTTCACAAATATTGCATGTAGACTTAGGGTTAATTAGTTTCGTAGCGCACGTCATCTAGAAAATCATAAATTTACTAGGGTGATTTTTAGTAATCACATCATGTAGATAATTTTAGTTAATAATTGCATTTCATGCATTATTCACTCTACATGATGTGATTAATGCATGAAATGCAATTATTAACTAAAATTAGCTACATGATGTGATTACTAAAAATCACCCCAGTAAATTTATGATTTTCTAGATGGCGTGCCCTACACAATATGAAACTAATTAACCCTAAGTTGCAATCTTTGTGAAATCCTAATGGCAATTTGATTTGGTTTTTACTACACAAATTATGTATTATCCTGCATTAACATACTCTGATTTTATATGCATTATAGGACTAGTAATGCATGCCCCAAATATGAAAACCTTAAAGTGTAAGAGACAATGACGATTAATAATATTGCAATGTAATGAAATATGTATCATATTAAAAATCCATCATTTAATTGATTACGTGTAGTAGATGAAATTCAACTTAATTAGATCAATTATAATAAGTAATGTGAGATGATATTGCGGTTTCATCTTAGTGTCTAAAGGTTTGGAGGCCTGATACACCTTTGGTTAGTACGGGAAATAATCAAAACATGATAACCTAAGGTTTCACTATTTAATAAAACATATTTAAAATCTATACTATAATTAATGATAGAAAGGTTGATCAAATATTAACTTACCTAGATATATGCCTTTGTTTACATCAATTGTTAAGTAGATGGAATTATATCTATCAGAAATCTTTGATCATTCATCTAACTGCTTAGGGATACTTCAAAATGATAACCTAAGGTTTCACCATTGGAATTATATCTATCATGAATCTTTGATCATTCATCTAATTGCATAGAGATACTTCAAAATGAAGTTATCTTTAAACATTTATTATCAAAATATGCATAAATTTATTATTTCTTGTACATTGATAAGAGATTTATACAAAAACATGCTTAATGATAGAAGGTTTGTTGTGATTAGAGATCTTGCCAAAATGGTCATGAAAATTAAATTTACTAACTTGCACATACCGTATCATAATAGGAGGCTTCTACTTTTCCTTGCCATTTATGTGTGTTGACACCTAAATTTTTGCGACCTATTTAGTCATTTATCGCATTAAAAAATCAGGGATTAATTTTAACCCCTAAAAAAATATATAATTTAATTGCATAACATATGGTCATATTTCATTTAATTGCATATTTGCTGGACCGATGGTGAATGGATTTTGGTGAATGGCTTTGAATATTGAAGCCCACGAGAGCATTAAACTTTGGATAAGTCGATAATTCCCCCATGGTGATTGATATTACATTTACATGGTTGTCCTAAATTGTTAAAAGTCAATTAAGAAATTTCCAGCATATTGGCACCGACATATTTGTGCATTTAAGGCAACGAATGCAAAGGAAGGACATCATGTAAGCGGCCACCGATTCGTACATGGAGAAGCCCATCCACGTGAAGGAAGGTTATGCACTTAGCCATAATTCGGTCAACGTGGGGAGCAAGAAATTGACCAACATTATTTTAAGAGGAAAGAATTTATGCATGATTCTCTGGTCCGATTCATACGATATGGGCAAAGTAATAAGGAATGGAAGAAGCAGGAAATCAGTGGAATATTTCAGAAGGAGCACTTGCGGTGACCGATTCTCGTATTTGCAGGAAAGAAGGGAAATAAATATATTTGCATGGTTGAAGATACAAATCCTGAAAGGAAAAATAAAAAGAATATATTTCAGTGCATCTAAAATAAGAAATCAGATCATCTTCTCTTCTTAGGAACCTCACGTGGTCTTGCATTTAAAAAGGAAGAACTTTCACACAAGAAGGAAGAGGGCAACAATTCGTGAAAAGAGACAGAACCGAGAGGAAGAAGACAACTCAGTCAAGGCAATCATCCACCATCGTATTCAACACGAGGCTTCAAAGGGGGGCCTCAGAATTCAATACGTGGCCACATATAGAGATATACGTGAGAGAGAAAAGAGAGGGACCTCTCTCTGCCGAACCAAGGAGTCCGTTCATTCACGTAAAGGGGAGAAGTGGGGGTCTTCAAGCGTAAAGCTTGGTGCTTGCAATTTCGACGCCAGTGGTTGCCGATCCATCGTTGATCGCCACCTGCCGCTACCCCAACTACCGCGACAATCTACTGCTTTCCAAAGCCACCGCGATGAAGCTGTTGCTGCTGTGATCTACTCCTGCCCATCGACGATCAGACCACGTGCTGAAATTTTGGGTGTGTTTAAGACCACCTTCGGTCAACATAGATGGGCACAGACCCATAGAAAATCTAATGCACGACCACAATTCACATGAGAAAAGGAATGTTGCCGCAACTCTTACAGGGAGAGAGAACAATAGAGAGGTGCACGTCCTGAACACCTCATGTTGTTGCAACCTCCGCAAGCTGTAATATACGGTCTGCTTGATCCTCGTGACACCTCAATATCCTTGCGACGTCCGAAGCAGCCACAACCCGCTCCTCCTTGAGACTCATCAAAGAAATACGTGGCAGGGCATATTCAGAACTTGACGAAGAGTAGCAAAGAAAAAAGGAAAAGAAACAACAAAGGAGTTATTCAAGTTCTGAAATTGATGGCTTTTGTCTTTGCTTTTTGACCATCACTCTCTACAGGTGAAGCACTCGGCAGTTTAGCCCCGATGGTGCTGTTCTTTTCCATTGTTACTTTGAACGTCGCGGGATAACTTCTTGCTACAATTGGCCACCGTGAGCAGCACCTGCACCACCCATCCAACAACCCTTGGTGTCGTAGCACCACTTCTTCACCGTGCCAAGCCTCAATCAAGAGCCACCACTGAGAATTCCACTCCATCGTGAACCATCCATCCGTCCGAGCCAATTTTGTTGATTTCGAATTTGGTAACATTATTTTCAAAATTAGGTAATTATCTCATCTAAATTTGATTTGGATATTTTATTGCGTTAATGCATGCTTTCCGATATCTTACGTGCATATTTGAATTATCGGCGTATTCCCAATTATGATTTATTCCCTAATTCGCAACCGCGCCAAGGTTTTTTATTTCATCTATAAGGCTTTAGATGAAATAATTAATTAAGTGGGAATAAAATTGATATTTTCATCTTTAAGGCTTAAGATCAATTTATTGATTTTACTAGCGAAATATTATCCCTTGATTTGAATGATATGTGATATCCTTTTTGGGGTAATTTTGAATGAACTTGATTGTTCTTATTTGTCTTGAGATATGCCTGAATTAGGATATTGCACGCTTTAGGGTTATTTGCATATTTAGACTAAGCATTTTATTTATCATGAATTTTCGAAATAAGAAACAAAAAAAACCATCATGTATATATCATATAGGATTAGGGCATCTTTTGCACGTTATTGCATATTAGGGTAAGATTGCATGTTTAATTTTACTTCCTAATTAATTTTAGATAGATTTTTTAGATAGATTGCATTCTAGGATTATTTGGGTTAAGATAAAATTTTAGTTTAAATTAGGATTTAGTTTAACCTAATTCCTAATATAAATTGAATAGGATCTTAATCTAATTAGATAATTTTCACATGTTGTTTTAGTTCCGAATTTCATAAAAAAAAAATACAAAAATGCCTTAGGCTAAATTAGTTTCATTATTTAAGATAAAATGCATTCTTTGAGGAAAAAGAAAAAATGTCATATGCACGTCATTAGGGTTAGATTCATTGAGATGCATGCCATTTAGTATTTTTGCTAGGCCCATTTAATTAGAAATTACATGTCATTTGAATTAGGTCATTTAATTAATATTGCATTGCATATTGCATGATTTTCATTAATTAAGTGAAAACAAAACAAAAATTGCGTGTTAATTAGAAACCATATTTAGGGTTGTTGATGTGGATTTTAATTAACATTGCGGATGTTTTCGTTGCTTTGAGGTAAGTTTGCGATTTATTTATTGTTTATCTGGGTGTTAAATTGGTGGATTGCGCACCCGCATGATTACCTCATATGTTAGGAAAATATATTTAAAATTAATCCAAGCTGCTTGCCAAACATTTTTTAAATAAAGAATGGTACCGAAAGGACATTAGAGAAATCTAGTGTAAATCCAAGTCCCCGTATCCATAGTCTCTGGTTCGTAGGAGTAAAAAGTAAACCTTCCGTTGCTTTACTTGGGTTTCTAATCGACCCACCAAAAATAGATTAGTGGCGACTCCTAGTCAAAAATCAATTGCACTTTAAAAGTTTGAACCTAAAGTCGCGATTTGGTATGGGGCAGGAGCCCGAGCAAAGCTCTTAGACAGTAGTCAGTAGTCCATCAACCTAGTTTTAGGTGGCAAAACCCGAAAAATTGGGTCGCGACAATGTGTTTTCTATGATTTCTTTGTCCACACGTATAATGCTCATTACATTCGAACTCTCATCGCATGCTAGTGTTCACATGATGGAGAATGTTTAAGCAAACCACTAAGTATTTTTACAGCTTAAATTTCTAGAAAAAGCTATTAGGTAGACTTATTCGACGAATGATGCAGTAAAAAACGATCATCACTATTCAAAAACATGTATGAAAACTGGTAATTTTTTGGATCCATCATGACTATCTCCTCATACTGAATAAATCTGTCACTGTTAAACGAGTCTAGGCAGCATAGACTTCAGCGTCAACATAGATCGGTAGCACCCCCGTAATCCTGCAAGTCCTTTTCTAATCATCCGTCTGCTCAAAACTCATAACACTCCTTCCAAACATCATGAACTGAAGTCCAACAAGTTGGCTTCAATTATAAGAAGTCTCTAATGCTAATAATCGACAGAGCCGACTGCTTTATGTGTCGACAATTGGAAATATTCTACGTATGGGTCGCATGAAGAGATCTTTGTAAATTGCTAGTTTCTCAACTGAGATATGACAGAATCATAGCAGTGAATCCGATGCAATTGAGCGGCTTAGAAGCGTTAAGCACATCAAATATTGGGATTCATTAGGTCCATTATCAGCGGGATTGTAGCAGTAGATTCTGTTGTCAAAACTTTCGCTGTCGAATTACTAATGCGATGAATTCTATCGAGAGCCTGACAGCAAGGGTCATGACCCTCTTCATCTCTCGCAATAACTAGGCCTAGGTGGCATTGACCGAAGTCCGCGGGGCCATTGTTACCTACAAGGTGCCACCACATCACCAAATCATCTACCGTCTCAGCAATGCCATGCCATCCATCGAATAGGCTGACATGGATGCAGCCAAGATACCTTGACCGCCCGAACAGAGTACGTTAGAAGACTTAAATTGTACACAAAGAACAACTCAGAGGATGAGATTGAACAGAAATGTACAAGTAGGATCAAATGGACGGCTGCCCAAGAAGAAACTATGCATATGCCAAAAAATTTACTGCTTTCAGTCGAGCTGAATGCACTCCATGAACATTGACCCAACATAGATTCGATGACCCCAAACGTAATTCATCTGACAAGCACAATTTATGCCACAAAAGAACCTGCAAACTACTGGGCACGGAGAATGAAGATAGATTCTCAGAGGTTGGGCTGCTTTTGAGGCTTTAGGATACAAGCATTTAGAGAATCTTCATTAACATAGTCAATTATTCAAGGAGATAGAGTACCCAGTGACAAACTGGATATGCGAATATGATTCCTTTTTTTTTGGTAGAAATGCGAATTCGATTTAACATCCAGTAGTATAATCAGCAATGAGTGCATTTGGGGTTTGCTATAACTTCCACACTTGAAATTTTGGAACTGGCTTTACTCTGTAGCTACAACACTGGTTCAAAAAGAAATTTTGGATGCTGATGAAGTGAATAATAGATGATTGAGGAGTAAATTTCTTCAACGGTGAAAATAAAGTTACTACAAATTCTGTTGTACTTAGAAAGCTACAAACATGTTAACGTAAACTTTTGGCTACTTCTTGAAAATCAGCCATCATTGCTTCAATTTTCACTGGCTTTTCCCTTTGAAGTCTCGCCAAGGCAACACAAGCAATTTTTCAGAAGTAGAAACAGCTTTGCCGAATCCACTTTTAACCATTCATGAACTGGACCAATCAGAGTTGTTCCAAGTACACTCTCACTAGAAGTTACTCACACATCAACATTGACCAATCATCTAACCACGGAAGTACTGAATTCTGGAAGAGAATCTTACAGCTTCATGATACAGCATACCTATCTTCTCAGATTACATAAACCACAGAAATGAAACTGAAACCTTTCGAGTAACAACTCACCAAACAACCAAATATCTCCAGCCATGGCCCCATGACAGAAGAGAACCTGCTTCTTAGAGCTTGTCATAGCAACCCTACACTCGTGGTCAAGTTCATCAGAAGGTAGCACTCAGTGGCACATCACTTTGTCAAAACATCAAACACCAGGCAGTATTATGTAGTTCAGTGAGAAACACTCAAATCCAACACTGGCGGTAAATCCGACATCAACTGGAGCTGCCAAAAGTAAATTCCCTTTCAGCAGCATAATCAACAAAACTATAGAGAGGTGCGACTCTGTCACCGTATTTCTCAAAAGTTTCGAGTTCCTTCTTAGCCTTGTCCTTGAGCTCCTTAGCAACCTCCAAAGCCTTCTCAATCCCATATAACCGCACGTAACTCTTCCCTTTTTTCTTCTTTTTCTCCTCGTCACTCATTCCACTCTTCGTTTGCTCTTCGAGTATGTCCTCTACTACTTGATACAGTACTCCAACAGCTCTTCCATATCTCCTCAATCTTCTTATCTCCTCATCTTCGGCACCTCCTAGTAACCCTCCACAGACTGCAGAACACTCCGCCATTTCTCCAAATTTCTTCTCTTGAACAAAGTCAACCGAGTTTGGACCACCTTCAAGATCCAAGAACTGCCCAGCAGCCATTCCAGTGGATCCCACAGATCGGGCAATCTCCGCTATCACTCGGAGGAGGCGAGGCTCTGGCACAAGGTCAGATGGTGTCTGTGAGACTATGTGACGGAAGCCGAGAGGAAACAGCGCATCTCCAGCTAGGATTGCCATGTCAACACCGTATACGGTGTGGTTCGATGGCTGGCCCCTGCGTGATGGATCATCGTCCATGCAGGGGAGATCGTCGTGAATGAGTGAAGCTGCGTGAACCTGTAATCATCAAATATGGATTGTTGAATGACCATGACATCAGAGATCAAATAATTTCTCAGAGCAGAAGAATTTGACATAATCTGAGACAGAAAGGAGGCTCTCTAAAAATCAGCTAATGTCTCACTCAAATTTTAATGCTGGGTGGAGTCCTAATTTGTTGATAAGATCTAACCCTTAGACTGTAAACGTTTAATGGGCAAACGCATCTTTATTAATTCTGCCCAGAAAACTAATGCTCCAATGACTACTGAACTAAACTATACTTGAAGTGGATTCCCCAATTCAGACTTCTTTGCCTTGTAAGGTTTCACCTCGGTTTTGGAGGATTAAGACTTAACTAACTAGTCATCCTGAAATTGCAAGACCGAAAATCATAATCCAATTGATGCTGCCATTCAAACTCTCAGTATACACTCCGTCTCCACCAAAACACTTCAACTACCTTTTCCAAGAAGCTAAACTCTAACTAAAATCCAGTACTTACACTAAAGCTGAAGACTTCCCACCCACCAAAGTGACCTCCAACACACAGAACCGAAAGCTGAAGATCCTCTGAAACCTAGTACTTACATTAAAGCTGAAAACTTTCCACCCACCAAAGTGACCCTCGAACACACAGAACCAAAAGCGCCTGCTCAACCCATAATTAATCGCACGACCACCATTCCGAATCCAGAACTCATCAAGAAATCCCCACCAAAACATGGACAATCACCAGGCAGCTAAATCCAGCACACTCACCATCTCAAGAGCGCAGGCGGTGGGGAACGCAGCGAGGCGGTTGCCGCCGAAGAGCTCGCAGGCGGTGACGCACATCACGGGCGGCGCGCGCTTGGCGCCGTCGGCCAAGACGGAGTACCTCATGGCCTCGTAGATCCGCTCCGGGTACTGGACCGGGATCGCCTCGTCCAGCTTCTGGTTGATCTCCGCGATCAGGGTCGCCCAGTACGTCTTCAGATCGAACGGCTTCGGCCTCGGCGACCGGGTCGGGGCCGCCGCGGACGCGAGGCAGCGGAATGAGATCGCGGGTCTCAGGTTGACGGGCTTCCTCGCGAGGCAGAGGGCCGGCGACGGCGGCAGCATCGACGAAAAGGCCATGGTTTTCACCTCTCCCTCTCTCCCTCTCCGCTCTCTCTGCTCTCTCCGCCTCCCTGCGGCTTCTGCAACGCTTCCTGTTCTTGTTCCTGATCTGGGTCTTGTTCACGTCAACGCAGAGGACAGTGGGTAGAAGAAGAAAAGATGAGATTGTGCACTGAGAGGTGTCGCGCTCCTGACGGTGTGGTGTGGAAAGTGGGAACGGTGGTGGGGCGAGTTATCCATTCAATCTTCTCTTTTTCGACGAGCGATGACCTGCGGGCCACGCCTCCACGGAGGAACTGAAAATGTGATTCGCGAATGACTAAATTATAAAGATAGACAACCAATTTATTTCAAGACGACATCGACAAGGTTTCAAGACGGCAGAGGAAGAGGAAGGAGCTACGAAGATCATTTGGAGAATACAAAGTCAACAAGCATGTCTTAAGGATACAAACAACACCCGAGTCCGCTAAACTATAAAGGTAGACAACCAATTTATTTCCCTTAGTTATATTTTTCATGGAAATGCCTCGATGACGGATTGGATGGCGCGCATGGGCTTGATCGTGTACTTGGTGAACCCGGCTTGGCGAAGCACGTGAGCCCACTCCTTCTCTGTCCTCTCTTTGCCTCCCCCGGTGTGAGCCATCATCGCCATGTCGAGGGTTAGCCACACGTCAGTCCACTTGCCGTCTTTCTCTTCGTCGATCACGGCTTCCACGATTATCACCTTCCCCGATTTGCTCTCAGAGATGGCTTCTTTGCAGTTCTTCAGGATTTGGATGCACTCGCTATCTGACCAGTCGTGAAGAACCCACTATACATGTTCAAAACATGCTAGCCTCCGTTAATCACACTTAGAAAGTTGACCACATGCGTATCTGTTCAGGGATGATCTTGGAATTAAGAAGACTAATATCACGGAGGGATAAAGGAAAAAAAGGGGTCACGTCTTCCTTCATTCTTAGGTGGAGTGAATTTTCTCTAAAGATAATTACACAATAGTCCCTGAATGTTTAATTCATTTATTGTGATTCTAACTTATGGTACATATTTAATTTAGTCCATAAATTATATGAAAATATTTAATGTTGACCATGAACTTGAATTTATGTAAGGATAATATTATATATTATCATATAATCTAAGGATTATATTGAACATTTCTCAAAATATCATGAATCACATTAAATGAATTCAAGTTTAAGGTCAACATTAAATATTTTCATATTAAATATGTACCAAAATTTTAGAACCACATCGAATAAATTAAAAGTTTAAGAATCATATTGTATATTAAGTCAAAGTTATAATTTTGCCTTTCTCTAAACATACCTATGATTGGTAGCTTTTAAATATATATGTTAGCCACTTTTCATGTAGGTGGTATTCACCATCTGTAACTCATCAATTAGATGCAAGGTTGAATAAATATAGTTAAGAAAAAAAAGCGGAGGTATAAAGACATGCATATGAAAGAGTGCCTCTATAGATTGTTATGTGTTTGAAGATGATCCATTTGTATAAACCTCGATTAGTGGTATGTGAAATAGGCGATTTCATAATTTAACTTTGCAAATCAATCACACTTTTTCTTACAATAGAAGATTACACCGTCAGTGCACGATTTTCGTTTGAGGACACAATCGGTTTGGTAGAATTAATAAGAGATGTACAAAATTCTGATTGGATGTTCACTTGTTATCATATGGATAATTGATACATGTGGGGTTTCTAAGATCAACTGTTGAATTGGGCGAAAGAAATGTAAATGAATATCTATTTCCATGTTTAAAAAGCCAACCAATCATCACTAACATAATAAAAGACACCTCTTTAAAATAGGTTAATACTACGAAAAACTTTAAACTTGTACAGGTACAATAAATTTACTAAAAATTAATTTTTTGACAACCAAAAACTCTGAATTGATACACTTGTGACAAATTGATCAAAAACTAATTTTTTTATCATAAAAAATCCCAAATTAAAACATTTATAACAAAGTTATCCTTTGCTGGTTTCCATTAAATTGAATTAATATCACCAAAAATCAAAAACTAATATATTTATAATAAACGGAGAGTAAAAAACCTCAAACGTATCATCCAACTTAACAATTTGAAAGAAACTAATCGAGAGTAAATTTGTAATAAATTTATCAATTTATGATCTACAAATTAATTTGAATAAATTTATTATAAATATATCGGTTTTTGGTATTATGTGGCATTAACCTTTTAAGAATATGTACTACGTATATCGCATGGTCTTCGCAATTACTTTCTCAACGACTCTTGTTCTTTTTGTCTGGAAAGCACTGTTTTTGATAGATTGGGGCTGTCGCTATGGGGTGAAAATGGAGAGCCGAAGATTCGGACAGGCCTGAAATTCCTTTGCCCAAATAGCCTTGGGTCGGATATCTGGTTCATTTATAATACATGTTTTCATCTTCTGAAGCCCGAATGGGCTGGCCCAAATTCGAAATATTATTTATAATATAGTTTTTTTAATCATTCTGGATTTATAGATTAAGTTTTCTATCTTGGATGGGAAAATGAAATACCACAAGCGAACTAATTATTTTTCTTATACTATTGAAATAATGAGATTTACGAGGGAACGAATTATATTATTTAATGTTGAAGACTTGATATATAATTTCAGGCCTAGCCTGACCCAAGTCGAACAAGCCCAAATTCTTTGGGCCTGCAATTTTTTTAGCTGCGCTAAGTTTGCTGTAAAGGCCCGGCCCGTTTACACCCCTAAAAGTCCGTAATCAGATATATATAGTAATTTGTGAGCCTTAACTAAAGAAAATTTTGAATTTTTTATAGCCTACTTGCTCTGTTACCCACATGCAAATGTATAATATTATGCCATAAATCCATTAGTAGAGTAGTTTTTCAGTATGTTTGGTGTGTACTTGATGCGCACACCATTTTCCCACAAAGCAATTAACACTAACTTAAAAATGACCACAGTAGGATTTATCAAACACTAATTAATGTCTAATATATAAAATTGGTTTAGAAAAAGCGCGGTGCTATTTTCACTCCTATTTTGGCTAAGAAACTCCTTTTTCTAGGCAACTTACGAAACACCTCTCTCTCTCTCTCTCTCTCTCTCTCTCTCTCTCTCTCTCTCTCCCTCCCTCCCTCCCTCCCTCATTTTACCTTGCATTTTATTATCGCTTTGCCTCGAGAATGTTGTCAAGTTTTAGTTTGTGGTCTTATATTCTCAATCACAAGAAATTTATATTTATGACAGTTTATGAACACACAATTAATTGCTTTTTTTTTAATCAAATAGTATGAATGAAACTATATTTCAAAGTCAAAAATTAAAATTTAATTTAATTATCTAGCTGATCTTGATAAAAAATGGAAAAGAAAAAAGTGATCAAAATATGGATAAGATTAGAAACATGATCAAATGTCAAATATACTTCTATTTAGGTCATATCTAAATATTAACAAAAGATAAGCACATAAAGGGAAAAAAAAAAAAAAAGGAAACTTCTTGGTGTTCTACTCTTCCTATGAAGAAAGTAATTAATACTGATTGTAGATTAATCTCACAACAAGTGGATCAAAACTTTAAAATATGTTTAAAATTCTCCTCTCAAAAACAATCTGACGTGAGTTTGAAAGTGAAGAAGGTGTAAATGCATTTGCAACCCCCATCTTGTAATTTATATTAAAATATGAAAGGTTCAAAAGAAAGCACAAATCAACGATGTTTAATTTTCGAAACCTACAAACTTAATCTGGAAAAACAACTACGAGGTCAAAATTGGCTAGATAATTAGATTGAATTTTAATTTTCGGCTTTGAAATAAAGTTTCCCTCAAATTATTTGATAAAAAAAATATGTAATTAATTGTGTATTAATAAGCTGCCATAACTAGAAATCTCTAACTTTCTATGTAAATTTTGTAATTAGAAATATGAGAACATATAAAATCAACGACCTCCTCTAAGGATGTAGGATAAGATAATATCTTGTTGGGTGTAATATGACAATTGTATTGTGTAAACAATAAACAAATAAAATATGTAAGTAACATAGTCAAGTTCCCTGCAGTTGTTTTCTTCTAATCGGCGCCACATTAGAATAACTTTCATTTTTCTACCGCATTAGATTGCTATTTGGGCAGTTAGTGGTCGACCGAAGGATGTTGAATGCACTAATGGAGATTGTTAGAGGACCATATTGCACAATTGCAAAAAGTTTGATGACTTAATCGAATGAAATAAAAGACAGATGAGCAAATCTTAAAAATAAAAGAACTTAGATAGCTAAAACTTTTTTTTTAATGGTTGAAATTAAAACTTTACTTTTTTTGGGGGGGGTTGGTTTTGTCTCCTATCTTAGGGAGAGACACAAAGGGAAAGGGTGGGGCATCTAGAACTAATGCTAGAAAATTTATTTTTAATAAATAATGAGAGCAAGGCAAGAGAAAAGAAAAAAACCAACTTTCGTATGTGCATATATAGGCTTTTTCTCGAAACATTGACCAGCTAAGGAGAAGTTGATTCATTCAATGGAGCTTTATTTGTTTGATCTAATACGGGGTAGGTAACGGACAATGACACCGGTAGATTAAGTTACAACATCTTAACTGCACTAGAATTTAGTGTCGTGGATTGACTAAGACTATCGCACCAAGAATTCTAGGTCGGTTCAACATGTCAACTAATCGATTATGATAAATTGGTCATTAGAGCGCTTCCTTCTCATCCTACAAAACGTCCAAAAACTGTACTTAGCCGGGTTAGTTTATGGATGAATTTTGAACATACCTACATTGTTAAAAAGGGAGAAAAAAGAAGTAAGAAAAGCAACCGACCTTGAGGAAAGCAGCATCAGCCTTAGGAACACCCTCAAACATATCTCCTCTGGCATGCTCCACCCCCTCGCATGGCGGTAAAGCCCCGGAGACGACATGAGGGAGGTCGAAATTGATCCCTTTGATCCACGGAAATGCCTTCCTCAGCAGCCTCAGGGTGGTCCCGTTCCCTCCTCCGACATCCACCATGGTCAGGACCACCTTCGAACACCTCTGGGCAATCCTCGGCGACTGCTGGCACCGCCACTCTTGCGTCACATGCCATGGCCTCGTCAATGAGCTTGCTGTGCCCGGGATTCGCTGCTGAGTATACCCAAAGGTCATCGCCGTGCGCCGCCATGAAAGGCGGAGGAGCTGTGGCAGCTGCTGCAGACACGTGAGAGCTCAAGTTAAGCCATGGGGCGAGCATCACGGGGGTGGTCTCGAGCAGAATTAGAGCAGCCATCGATTTCTCTCCTTTGGTTAGGAGGAGGCGAGAGAGCGGGGTCTGTGAGTAGGTGTCGGTGTCGGTGTGATGCCTGAAGATCTTGCGGTGGACGAGGAAGCGGAGGATGCGGTGGAGGGAGGAGGGGTAGCAACCAAGCTTGGAGGAGAGCTGGGACAAAGAGATGGAGGGATCTGGGTGGCTCTTGATGGCGTCGGCAATGCCGAGATCGATGGCGCACTTTACCACCGCCATCTCAGTGAAGCCGAGGATGTACTTCCATATGTGCACCCCGACTTTTGCTTCTTCGTTGTCCTCGTCGCCGGTGACTTGTGCCGTTGGTATTGGTTCTACTGCTAGTTTTTCGAGTGTCATACTCTCTCTCTTTGTGGGTTTTGATTGATGAAGCTTGCAGATGGAAACTCAACTTGTTACTAGAATTAGCAAGCACTAGAATAACTGCATAGATATTTCAGGTGTACACCTAATTTATAGTAGTTTGGTTTTCAAAATTGATTTTAGGTATCATTAGAACGAGATTAGACAATCATTTCTTAGGGCATGTTTGTTTCACGAAAAACGTAATGTTTTTGAAAAATGTTTTCCAGGAAAATGGTTAGTTTTATTTTGTTTGGTGAAACGTGACTGAAAGTATTTTCTGGTATTTGGATCGCATTTGCAAAATGATTGAATGATATTTGACCTAACAATTGACAATAGTATACTTCTTACTTCCAAATTAATTTGTTGAGTCCATATTACTTAATAAATGGATTTTTCCTGATCAGTTTAGTAAATCTAGAATTTGAACCTACAAAATGAAAAGGAAACCTGAATTCATACACATATATTTTTATTTTTTTTTCAAAAAGTGGACATGATTTCTGGTTACAAGAGAAAGTCAAAATGAAAGGGAGGGGTTGTAAGACCACTAATTTTCTAGGCTCTATTTATAGAGCAACTCCGCCGCCTACAAGCATGATAATTTTGACTTTTTTTCGCCGCCATAGTATAGCTGTAAGACAACTAATTTTCTTCTTCTCCAAGCACTCTTGCTGCCCACGTGCTCTTGATCCTTCTTTCTTCATGGTTAAGCAGCCATTGTTGACTTATTTTCAAGATTTCCCATGCACGTAGACTTCTCTAGCTTGTTCTAGGATTTCTTCTTCAACTTGGCTTCTGCTTGCTTGCATTCCCACGTGAATCTTCTAGGTTCAGCTAGCAACCTCCATTCTCAACAATTCTAGACAATCTTCAACATGGATGCTGCTGCCAATGTTCTCGCCTTCATTATTAAGTTAGTAGTTTTTAGATCGTTTTAGAGAAAATGGATCACAATTCCCAACACTCCCCATTGATCCATTTTCGGGATAATCCGGATTTGTGTTGTAAAGTCTCGGACATACCTTGAAATTTTTCTTGTAATTTGTCCCATGACTTTTATTCCGTCTTTGTTCCAGGATCCCTTGCATTCTCTTGTTGAAACACTTGCACTTGCCTTTGAATGTGCATGTTTTTTCTTCAACGATATCCCATACATCTTGGGCCATCAAAATGCTCTTAGTTGTAGTTGTTAGCTCGGGCTCTGGTTCTGACTCTCATAGGCTCTGGCTCTGGCTCCACTTTGATATTGGCTCTGGCTCCCGCTCTGGCTCTGTTGGCTCTTGCTTGGGCTCTGGCCTTTTTAGTTGAAGATGGTGAGGACAAACACCCAAAACTCCATCCAAATATGCCTAGCTCTGGCTTCATGGTCCCTTACACCTGGCTTAGTTACGAACCTGGGTGCATCTAGCTCTAATACCATGCTAAAAATATTGGATGTGTGCGTGCGGAACTAGGATAATTGAAGGACAGAGATGATGGGATATGAAAAAATAGTTTCATTAGTTAAACAAAATAGTTTGATGGAGGTGTTGACGCTCACTCCCACACAGTTCATGGTGGAGGTCTAAGACCTCTCACGGTGGAGGGTTTACCCCACACACAAGGTGGAGGGTTCACCTCACACACGCTATATGAATGATTCTATGCTCTA
This sequence comes from Eucalyptus cloeziana, assembly GCA_014182715.1. Lineage (NCBI taxonomy): Eukaryota > Viridiplantae > Streptophyta > Magnoliopsida > Myrtales > Myrtaceae > Eucalyptus > Eucalyptus cloeziana. Next base: position 21,167,689 of record CM024640.1, read on the forward strand.
TTTATAGAGCAACTCCACCGCCTACAAGCATGATAATTTTGACTTTTCTTCACCGCCATAGTATAGCTATAAGACAACTAATTTTCTTCTTCTCCAAGCACTCTTGCTGCCCACATCCTCTTGATCCTTCTTTCTTCATGGTTAAGCAGCCATTGTTGACTTATTTTCAAGATTTCTCATGCACATAGACATCTTTAGCTTGTTCTAGGATTTCTTCTTCAACTTGGCTTCTGCTTGCTTGCATTCCCACATGAATCTTCTGGGTTCAGCTAGCAACCTCCATTCTCAACAATTCTAGACAATCTTCAACATGGATGTTGCTGCCAACATTCTCGCCTTCATTATTAAGTTAGTAGTTTCTAGATAGTTTTAGAGAAAATGGATCAAAATTTCCAACACTCCCCCTTGATCCATTTTCAAGATAATCCAGACTTTTGTTGTAAAATCTTGGACATACCTTGAAATTTTTCTTATAATTTGTCCCATGTCTTTTATTTCGTCTTTGTTCCAGGATCCCTTGCATTCTCTTGTCGAAACACTTGCACTTGCCTTTGAATGTGCATGTTTTTTCTTCAACGATGTCCCATATGTCTTGAGCCATCAAAATGCTCTTAGATGTAGTTGTTAGCTCGGGCTCTGGTTCTGACTCTCATAGGCTCTAGCTCTGGCTCTGGCTCTGATTCTAGCTCTAGCTCCAACTTTGGCTCTTTTGGCTCTCGCTCGGGCTTTGGCCTTTTTAGTTGAGGATGGTGAGGACAAACGCCTAAAACTCCATCCAAATATGCCTAGCTCCGGCTTCATGGTCCCTTACACCTGGCTTAGTTACGAACCTGGGTGCATCTAGCTCTGATACCATGTTAAAAATATTGGATGTGTGCGTGCGGAACTAGGATAATTGAAGGACAGAGATGATGGGATATGACAAAATAGTTTCATTAGTTGAACAAAATAGTTTGATGGAGATGTTGACGCTCACTCCCACACGGTTCATGGTGGAGGTCTAAGACCTCTCACGGTGGAGGATTTACCCCACACACAAGGTGGAGGGTTCACCTCACACACGCTACATGAATGATTCTAGGCTCTATTTATAGAGCAACTCCACCACCTACAAGCATGATAATTTTGACTTTTTTTCACCGCCATAGTATAGCTATAAGACAACTAATTTTCTTCTTCTCCGAACACTCTTGCTGCCCACGTGCTCTTGATCCTTCTTTCTTCATGGTTAAGTAGCCATTTTTGACTTATTTTTAAGATTTCTCATGCATGTAGACTTCTTTAGCTTGTTCTAGGATTTCTTCTTCAACTTGGCTTTTGCTCGCTTGCATTCCCACGTGAATCTTCTAGGTTCAGCTAGCAACCTCCATTCTCAACAATTCTAGACAATCTTCAACATGGATGCTGCTGCCAACGTTCTTGCCTTCATTATTAAGTTAGTAGTTTCTAGATAGTTTTAGAGAAAATGGATCACAATTTCCAACACTCCCCCTTGATCCATTTTTGGGATAATCCGGACTTGTGTTGTAAAATCTTGGACATACCTTGAAATTTTTCTTGTAATTCGTCCCATGTCTTTTATTTCGTCTTTGTTCCAGGATCCCTTGCATTCTCTTGTCGAAACACTTGCACTTGCCTTTGAATGTGCATGTTTTTTCTTCAACGATGTCCCATATGTCTTGGGCCATCAAAATGCTCTTAGATGTAGTTGTTAGCTCGGGCTCTGGTTTTGACTCTCATAGGCTCTGGCTCTGGCTTTGGCTTTGATTCTAGCTCTAGCTCCAACTCTGGCTCTTTTGGCTCTCGCTCGGGCTCTGGCCTTTTTAGTTAAGGATGGTGAGGACAAACGCCCAAAACTCCATCCAAATATGCCTAGCTTCGGCTTCATGGTCCCTTACACCTGGCTTAGTTACGAACCTGGGTGCATCTAGCTCTGATACCATGTTGAAAATATTGGATGTGTGCATGCGAAACTAGGATAATTGAAGGACAAAGATGATGGGATATGAAAAAATAGTTTCATTAGTTGAACAAAATAGTTTGATTGAGGTGTTGACGCTCACTCCCACACGGTTCATGGTGGAGGTCTAAGACCTCTCACGGTGGAGGTCTAAGACCTCTCATGGTGGAGGGTTTACCCCACACACAAGGTGGAGGGTTCACCTCACACACGCTACATGAATGATTCTAGGCTCTATTTATAGAGCAACTCCACCGCCTACAAGCATGATAATTTTGACTTTTCTTCACCGCCATAGTATAGCTGTAAGACAACTAATTTTCTTCTTCTCCGAACACTCTTGCTACCCACGTGCTCTTGATCCTTCTTTCGTTATGGTTAAGCAGCCATTGTTGACTTATTTTCAAGATTTCTCATGCACGTAGACTTCTCTAGCTTGTTCTAGGATTTCTTCTTCAACTTGACTTCTACTTGCTTGCATTCCCACGTGAATCTTCTAGGTTTAGCTAGCAACCTCCATTCTCAACAATTCTAGACAATCTTCAACATGGATGCTGCTGCCAACATTCTTGCCTTCATTATTAAGTTAGTAGTTTCTAGATAGTTTTAGAGAAAATGGATCACAATTTCCAACACTCCCCCTTGATCCATTTTCGGGATGATCCGGACTTGTGTTGTAAAATCTTGGACATACCTTGAAATTTTTCTTGTAATTTGTTCCATGTCTTTTATTTTGTCTTTGTTCAAGGATCCCTTACATTCTCTTGTTGAAACACTTGCACTTGCCTTTGAATGTGCATGTTTTTTCTTCAACGATGTCCCATATGTCTTGGGCCATCAAAATGCTCTTAGATGTAGTTGTTAGCTCGGGCTTTGGTTTTGACTCTCATAGGCTCTGGCTCTGACTCTGATTCTAGCTCTAGCTCTAACTTTGGCTCTTTTGGCTATCGCTCGGGCTCTGGCCTTTTTAGTTGAGGATGGTGAGGACAAATGCCCAAAACTCCATCCAAATATGCCTAGCTCTGGCTTCATGGTCCCTTACACCTGGCTTAGTTACGAACCTGGGTGCATCTAGCTCTGATACCATGTTAAAAATATTGGATGTGTGCATGCGGAACTAGGATAATTGAAGGACGGAGATGATGGGATATGAAAAAATAGTTTCATTAGTTGAACAAAATAGTTTGATTGAGGTGTTGACGCTCACTCCCACACGGTTCATGGTGGAGGTCTAAGACCTCTCACGGTGGAGGGTTTACCCCACACAGAAGTTGGAGGGTTCACCTCACACATGCTACATGGATGATTCTAGGCTCTATTTATAAAGCAACTCTACCGCCTACAAGCATGATAATTTTGACTTTTTTTCACCACCATAGTATAGCTGGAAGACAACTATATTTCTTCTTCTCCAAGCACTCTTGCTGCCCACATACTATTTATCCTTCTTTCTTCATGGTTAAGTAGCCATTGTTGACTTATTTTCAAGATTTCCCATGCACGTAGACTTCTCTAGCTTGTTCTAGGATTTCTTCTTCAACTTGGCTTCTGCTTGCTTGCATTCCCATGTGAATCTTCTAGGTTTAGCTAGCAATCTCCATTCTCAACAATTCTAGACAATCTTCAACATGGATGATGTTGCCAATGTTCTCGTCTTCATGATTAAGTTAGTAGTTTCTTGATAGTTTTAGAGAAAATGGATCATAATTTCCAATATTCTCTCTCTCTGTGGCTCTTTTTTTTTTTTTTTTTTTATGAAGCTTGCGGATGGAAACTCAACTTGTTACTAGAATTAGCAAGCATGAGGAGAACCGCATAGATACTTCATGTACTTGATAAGTATACCAAATATATAATAGTTTAGTTTTAAATTCATTTACATAACATCTGGAACGGGATTGGACAATCACTTCATAATGTCTCATAATTTTCACGACGAAGTGCTTGAGTTTCAAAGAGTGATGCTTCACATAAAGAAAAATATGGGGTAGGCTGGCTTATTTAAAAATGGGGCGATGGGATGGAATAAATTTTTCCATGACACGTATTTCATTGTTTATGATTAATTTAATTCGGTCGAACATCCTTGTAACGATGATCAAATTATATTACATAATTAAATGTGTCATTCGGACAAATATTTTCAGTTGTTTCTCTGCGGTTTAAACGAGTTCAACTGCGCATTGCTTGGAGAATCTAGTTCGACGTCTTATCTGGTTTGAAGACGCCCTTGGAAACTTCTGATGTTGGACCAAGTGCAAATCTCCATATGCAATGGGTTTTTGGTAGGTAAATTTCTTGAGATTTTAAGGTGATCTTCATTTAAAATACCACAAAACTTTTGGTGATCTTCGCCCAATGTCTAGAATCAGGAGGTATTGATTAGACATGCCGGTTTTAGATACTGTGTGAAGCATGTATCTAATCAATATGAAGCAAGTTTTTAATAAGGACTTCCAATGGTGGTTCGATAATACGATGCTTAGCCTGGATGTATTCCTTATTTTAATGTGTCAATGCCTGCATGCCTTATCCTCCAATTGAAGAAAAAGTTTTTCTTCCCTCGCTTCTATTAATATTCTCGAATTTTATATTTCAAAGTTCAGACAAAATAATTTTAGGATATTAATTTAAAATGTCACGAAATTTTTTAGGACAAGTACAACTATACAGGTTTGGATAGATTAAATGAATGTATGTGAAGAGTTGATGGGCACCCCGCAGCATGTTTGTGTTATTTTCTTTTGTTTATGAATGTATCTATACACATTTTTTTTTGTTTCGGGGAACAAAAAAAGAATAGAAACGAGTTTGTTTGCATTTTTGTTCCAAATCTATTTTTTTGTTCTTGAGAAAAATTTGGAACAGAAACAAGAAACAAAAAAACTTGTTTCTTGTTCCCGAACACTTTCGATAAACAATTTTTCTCTCCTATTTTTTTCTTCTGTTTCTTTTCTTCTTCTTTTTTCTTTGGCTGGTCACTGGCCTCGGCCATGGCTAGTGATCGGCCGTCAAGGGCCGGCAACCTCGCTAGAGCGTCACCGGCCCTAGCAAGGCTCGGCCTCACCAGGGGCCGGCGAGCCTCGTCGTGGCTGGGCGAGGCTGCCAACCCTCGTCAGCCGGTCGCCAGCCATGGCCGAGGCCGGCGACCAACCAAAAGGAAGAAAGAAGAAAGAAGAAAGAAGAAAAAAGAAAAAAGGAAAAATAAAATAAAAATATTAAAAAATTAAAATCAACAAAAAAATTATACAAGTTTACCAAACGTGTTTCTGTTCTTTTTCTATTTCAGGAACAAACTTACCAAACGCGTTCTTCTGTTAAAAAATTGTTCTTCGGAACAGAAATAGTTTTTTCTATTTTTGTTCCTTAGGACAATTTTTGAACAGAAACGTTACCAAACGCACCCTTCATAGGAAAACCACCATTTTATCGCTAGCTTGATTGCATTTCTCTTCATCTTCAAGCCATAGCAACTTCTAAATGGGACAATAAGACAAACCATCCTTGAGTTTTAATCTAATGCACATCGTGACTCTTAAAATTTAAATTTATTTTATATGGATTCCTAAAGTGTGATACCATTCTAATATATAATATGATCCCCGAACTTTTAAATTATTTAATATGATCCATGATATTTTTATATATGTTCAATTCAGTCCCTAAAATATAATAAAATATTTAATATTATCCATAAACTTGAAATAATAGAAATACACCATTAAATATTTTGATAATATGTACTGAAAATTTGGAGACTATATTATGTAATGAGTTAAAGCTCAAAGGTTATATCAAATATATTAAAAGTTTAGGGATTACATTGTATCTTTAGTCAAAATTCAAAAATCATTTGTATTATTATTTTTTAAATAAGAAAAACAATTTTTCGTACCAAACGTAGCATCTTGAGTGCACCTGGTTGGACAAAATTTTGGTGATGAGATAGGTAAGGCATGTTTCACGACGACATTTCTCGGTCAAAATAGATCCACCGACAACCATCTCTGGTTTTGCACACTTGGGTGAGCTGGCATCTTCTTAAAGTTCAATATTCTTTGAGCAACGTGAGAATCGTTTTTATATTAACTACTTAAGCAAGATTGTACGAAAATATTATGCATGTCAGACTCCATTTGTTTAATACAAAATATATTATGTGCAAAATGTTTTCTTTAAAAAGATTACTTGTATTGATGACAACAATGAATGAACAAAAATATTTTCATCTTCTATGGAATGATTATACATAAATTATTGCCAATAATTAAAATATTTTTCATTAATTAATGATTTCAAATGATACAATCAATAATTTTTAGAAAAAATATTTTACTAATTATTATTTTTTCACGGAACAAAAACACCCTTGGAGTGTACGAAACCGAAACCAATTGAGACTCATGCTATATTCAAAGTATTATAGGTTCTCATACACGTTATCGAATAGTGATGATCTCTCTTTGCCACACCATTGATTGAATGCATCTAGCTTGTAGTTTTTCCTAGAGGTTTTACCTATGAAAACACCGGGCAGCTTTTTTGACATTTTCCACGTTAGTGCTAGTTGTGTTACATCAGCAAATTCCATCCAAAATTGGCCGGATGAACTGATTTGGTAAGAAGTAAAAATGTTTAGTACTAAATTGGAAAAATTGAAAAGTTTAGGATTGAATTGACAAAAATTACAATAAGTTTAGGACTATTTGGACAATTTTCCTAATGGAGTATTTTAACGAATTTGTCATTGGACCATCAAATTACTGGTTTTAACCACTAAGGGCTGAGAGAGAGAGAGAGATGTCCAATCAGAAATGTTTGTGTGAGTCATTGCAAGATGTTGGAAAATCTTCACCAGAGGTTACACGACGTCAAAAAAGTTTAGATTGCATAGGACATCAATCTTGTAGATCTATATATAACAAAAAGATAGATTTCATATTGCGCGCACATGTGCCTTCGTATGTGAACAAATTATGACAATCAAGTACATAGACGGTTTAACGAAGCATCAATATGCGCACTTATGAACCATAGCCATTTAACATACAAGTTAGCATCGTGCCTTGGGTCTGAGAATTTTACACATGACCAAAACATGAACGATTAGTCATTGACCCCACTAAAAGTATCCATATTACCAATCGTTATATGCGTGTCACATTCAATGAACTTGTCCGATACAAGAACTTGTGTTCTAACTTAGATATCACAATATCCAATGACTTATGACTTATTATCCCCTCGGGTATCCAATACTGAATGATGAAACTTGAGAACATACCAGTCTCAATAGGATTATCAATATCCTCTCAATGATCCATCGATCGGGAATTATTTAAAGATTCAACATAATTGTAATCTTATGAACTCATTCATGGGATGATGAATGAATATTTATTTGCCATTAAATAATCCTTAACATGTAATTATTACATGATTGCTTTAGGGCATATAACTAATAGCACACTTCCGAGTCATATTAGTACAAGGAGGATGTTCTGCTTTCTCATCTGACATGTCCATATCCTCATGAATCGTTTCAAGAGAAATACTACCATTTTGATTTGCTTTATGCATAGTGCTTTTACTTCCTTCTACGGAACTTGCCTTTCTCTTTACACACAACCATCTCTTTCTGAAATGAGATGACAATAATTTGCTAATATGATGTAGGTCCTCTTCGCTATACTCCCACGTTGAAGATCTCCTGCTAAGAGGAAAAAATTGCTGAGTAGAGATATTCAAACACTATAGAACAGGGACTTGGAACAAAAAGTCAAATGCGTTCTCCACAACAGAAAACGTGATTCATGAATGATTGTATGTGATCATTCGAAGTTTCAACATCGACAAGATGCCAAGATGACAAAGAAAGAACGAACAACTACGTTGATCGTTCAAGAGTCCTAAGTTAACAAGCGCATCAAGGATATAAATAACACCCCAGTACACTGAACTATAAAGATAAACAGCCAATTTATTTCCCTAGTTACATTTTTAAGGAAATGCCTCGATGACGGATTGGATGGCGCGTATGGGCTTGATCGTGTACTTGGTGAACCCAGCTTGGCAAAGCACGTGCGCCCACTCCTTCTCAGTCCTCTCTTTGCCTCCACCAGTGTGAGCCATCATCACCATGTCGAGGGTTAGCCTCACGTCAGTCAACTTGTCGTCTTCCTCTTTGCCGATCACGGCTTCCATGATTATCACCTTCCCCGATTTGCTCCCCGAGATGGCTTCTTTGCAGTTCTTCAGGATTTGCACGCACTCGCTGTCCGACCAATCGTGAAGAACCCACTACACATGTTCAAAACAAGCTAGCCTCTATTAATAACAACTGGAAAGCCGACCACATGCATAGTGTGTGCAGAGATTATCTTGGAATTAATAGGACTAGAATCACGGAGGGATAACAGGACAAAACAAAGTCACTTTTACCTCCATTCTTAGGTGGAGGAAATTTTCCCAAAAGGAATAATTACACAAATTTACACAAATAATTTCTGAAGTTTGGTTCAATGTGTAATATCGCCTTTGAACTTTTAATTTGTTTAGTATGATCCCTGAACTATTAGTAAATACCACAATGTAATCTCTCAACTATATGAAAAATGTCTAATATTATCCTTCAATTAATTCAAGTCTAAAGGCAACATTGAGCATTTTCATATAATTTAAGAACTAAATTGAATGTGTATAAAAAGTTGAAGGACCATAGAATAAATTAAAATTTTAAAGATGATGTTGTACATTGGACAAAAATCCAACAACCGCATTAAGTAAATTAAAATTTCCGGGACTACATTGCATATTAGTTAAAGTTTAGGGATAATTTGTGTCATTTTCTCTTTTCATATACATACCCCACAATTTGTAACTCATCTTTCAAGGGTAGGGTTGAAATAATTTTTTTCCATTTGGGGAAGAAAAATATAGTTTGAAAAAAAATGGTAGAGAGGTAGATAGCGGTGTGTTTGAAGATGATCCATTAGTATAAAAAACCCCCATTAATGGTATGTGAACGTGATATCAGCAATTTCATATAAATTCAATCTTGCAAATCAATCACACAATGAATTCTCTTGGTAGAAGATTAAACACTATTAGTGCACGATTTTTGTTTGAGGATACAATCAGTTTGGCAATAACTAATAAGAGATGTATAAAATCCCAATTGGATGTTCACTTGTTACCATATGGATAATCGATGCATGTGGGGGTTTGGTTTCTAAGATTAACCGTTGAATTGGGCGAAAGAAATGTTAATGAAAATGCATTTCTTGTTTAAAAAAGCCAACTAATCATCACCAACATAATACAAGACACCTTTTAAAAGTATGTACCATGTACATTGCATGGCCTTCGCAGTTACTTTCTTAACAATTCTTGTCCTTTTTGTCAGAAAAAGCACTGTTTTTGATAGTTGGCTGTTGCTAAAGGTGAAAATGAAGATGGGGAAATTTGGACCAGCCTGAAAGTCCTTAAGCCCGAATAGTCTTGGGTTGGATATCAGGCTTGTTCTATTATACATGTTTTCATCTTGTGAAGTCCAAAATGGCTTGACCCATATCCAATATCTTATTTATAATATAGTTATTTATTTATTTATTTATTTGTCATTCTAGCAATATATAGATAAAGTTCTCTATCGTGGATGAGAAAAACAAAATACTACCAATGAACTGATTATTTACTAGGGAACTAATTATTATATTTAATGTGGAAAAGTTGATATATAATTTCAGGCCTAGCCTAACCCAAGTCGAACAAGGCCCGAAACCTTTGGGCCCAAAATTTTTTTGGGGGCTACGTTTGCTGTAAAATCCCGGCCCGTTTACACACCCAAAAGTCCGTCATTAGTAATTAGATATATAATTGTATAGCCCACTTGTTTCTATTACCCACATGCAAATGTATTGTATCATGCTATAAATCTATTAATGAAGTAGTCTTTCAATATGTTTGGTGTGTACTTGATGACCCACCATTTCGCACAGAGCAATTAACACTAACTTAAAAATGACCATAGTAGGATTTATGAAACCCAAGTTACAACCATTTAATCTAATATTTAAAATTTGGTGTAGAAAAAAGACAATGCTATTTTCACCCCTAGTTAACTTACCCGAATCTTCTCCCCCTCGATTGGCTCTAATCTATAATTATATATATATATATATATATATATATATATATCAAGCTAACTTGCAAAATTGCATTTATTTCTATCATCTCTCACCAGTTTCACAATACAAATATTTCATTACATCTAATAAGATATTGTTTTACCTTACACTTTGTCATCGCTTTACCTAGAGAATATTTTCAATTTTAATTTATGGTCTCATTTTTTAATCACAAGAAATTTCGATTTATGATAGTTTATGAACATAAAGTTAATTACCTTTTTTTTAATTATCAAATAGTGTGAGTAAAACTATATTTCAAAGTCGAAAATAATATTAAATTTAATTATCTATCCAATCTTGATAAAAAAAAATGGAAAAGAGAGTGATCAGAATATGGAAAAAGGAAAATTTGTTAGGAGCATGATCAAATGTCAATCATATTGATATTTAAGTCATATCTAAATATTAACGAAAGATGAGCGCATAAATGCGAGAAAAAAAAAAAAAAAAAGAGAGGAAACTCCTTGCTATTCTACTGCTACTATGAAGAAAGTAATTACTATCGAATTGTAAATTTAATTTCATAGCAAGTGGATCAAAACTTTAAAATATATTTAAAAATTTTCTTCTGAAAAAATCTGACGTGGGTTTGAAAGTGAAGGTGTAAGTAAGTTTTCAACCCTCATCTTGCAATTTTTATTAAAATGTGAAAAGCTCAAAAGAAAGCACAAATCCGCAATGTTTAATGTTAAAAACCTACAAAGTTTATCAGGAGAAACACCAACAAGGGTAAAAATTGGCTAGATAATTAGATTGAATTTAGATTTCAACTTTGAAATAAAGTTTCCCTCAAACAATTTATAAAAAAAAAAAAAGGCAATTAATCGTGTCTTCATAAACCATTGTAATTAGAAATTTCTAACTTTGTATGTAACTTTTGTGATTAGAAATTTGAGAATATAAATTAAAATTAATAACATTCTCTAAGCAAAATGATAACAGGATGTATGATAATATAATATGTTGTTAGGTGTAATTTGACATTTATATAATGAAATTGACAATATATGATAGTACTAGAAAAATACAATTTTGTTAATTAGGTTGATAGGAAAAAAGAAACAAAAAATTGAAGAGAGGGAAGGGTTTTATGGTCAATTGATTGAAAAAAAAAAGAGAGTATCTTAGTCAAAATAGGATGGAAATAGTGCTGCCATAAAAGAATTAGACAAATCTGGACTCAACTGATAATAATATTTAACGAAAAAAATCATATAGAATTTCTTGACAAGAAAAATTGATCCTACTTGGTTTTTTTTTTTTTACAATCAAATCCTCTAACTTTTATATTGTGCAGTTAGTGTTATTTTTAGCCCATGTAACTTACACAGTCAAGTTAGGATTTCTTTTTTTCTTTATTTTCCCCGCTTGACTTCTTCTAATTTGGGGCCACATTAGCATAACTTTCTTTTTTGCGCTACCATATCAGATTGCTATGTACTTAATTATTTGGATGGTTCGTGATTGACCGAAGGATGTGGAAACTAATCGAGAACATTAGAAGGTTTAATTGGACAAAATTTAATTTCGAGGATCGTATTGCATAGATATAGAAAGTTTGAGGACCTAATTGAATAAATAAATAAAAATTTAGATAGCTAAAACCGTAATATGTATATTTTGGGTTGAAACTGAAACTTCTCTCTCGAGTCCACCTAAAAATGTACTTAAAAAAAAAAAACCTGTACGTTGTTTTTTTTTTTTTTTTTTTTTTTGGGATTAGCCGGGTTAGTTTATGGATGAACTTTTGACATACACACGTTGCCAAAAACGGTGAAACAAGAAGTTAAAAAAGGCACCAACCTTGAGGAAAGCAGCGTCGGCCTTTGGAACGCCCTCAAACATGTCTCCTCCAACATGCTCCACCCCCTCGCATGGCGGTGAGGCCCTGGAGACGACGTGAGGGAGGTTGAAATTGATCCCTCTGATCCACGGAAATGCCTTCCTCAGCAACCTCAGGGTGGTCCCGTTCCCTCCTCCGACGTCCACCATGGTCAGGACACCTTCGAACACCTCCAGGCAATCCTCGGCGAGTGCTGGCACCACCACTCTTGCATCGCATGCCATGGCCTCGTCGATGAGCTTGCCGTGCCCGGGATTCTCTGCCGAGTATACCCAAACGTCATCGCCGTGTGCCGCCACGAAAGGCGGAGGAGCTGTGGCAGCTGCTGCAGACACGTGAGAGCTCAGGTTGAGCCATGGGGCAAGCATCACGGGGGTGGTCTCGAGCAGAATTAAAGCAGCCATCGATTTCTCTCCTCTGGTCAGGAGGAGGCGAGAGAGCGGGGTCTGTGAGTAGGTGTCGGTGTCGGCGTGGTGCCTGAAGATCTTGCGGTGGACGAGGAAGCGGAGGATGCGGCGGAGGGAGGAGGGGCAGCAGCCAAGCTTGGAGGAGAGCTGGGACAGAGAGATGGAGGGCTCTGGGTGGCTCTCGATGGCGTCGGCAATGTCGAGATTGATGGCGCACTTCACCACCGCCATCTCGGTGAAGCCGAGGATGTACTTCCAGATGTCCACCCCGGCTTTTGCTTCTTCGTCGTCCTTGTCGCCGGCGACTTGCGCCGTTGGTATTGGTTCTGCTACTGGTTTTTCAAGTGTCATACTCTCTCTCTCTCTAGGTTTTGATTGATGAAGCTTGCAGATGGAAACTCAACTTGTTACCAGAGTTAGCAAGCACGAGAAGAACTGCATAGGTATTTCAGGCATACACCTAATTTATAGTAGTTTAGTTTGAAATTGATTTTAGGTAACATTAGAACGAGATTAGACAATCATTTCTTATTGTCTTGTAATTTTCACATGCTTCATTTGTTTTGAAAAGCGACGTTCATATAAAGATGACATGGTGAGATGGAATAAAATTTTTCATGTTCATTGTTTCTTTCACGTGATTAATATATTCAATCGAACATCTTTGTGATGATAATCAAATTATATTACTTGCATCGATTATGTAAATTAAGATCCTTTACTTGTAAATAATGAGGAAAGTCAGGTTTAGACCGTCTGATCAAAGGCAAATTATCTACACTTAAATCTCAAGTTATGCACACGACATACAAATTTTTGTATTGAGTTCACGCAATAATTTTTCCTATAGAGCTCATTGCCTCGGCGTAATAGAGTTGAAAGTGCATGGACCATAGCGCTGCTAACTTCTTGTCCTGGCTAGTTCTTTTCCTCGTCTAAAGTACAGTATCAAGTACCAAATTTAAAAAAAAAAACTGATTGATGCAACCGCGCTGTCCAACATGAAAATGATCTTTTTCCCATGTCATTTCATCCTCGAACTCATAAGTAGTAGTGCATAAGATGACACGACTCCCGAAACTTGGATCAAACCACTTGACTTAATCGGGTAATGTAGGTTGATATTTTTAGCCCTTTTTTTGCACCCCTTAGAGAATCTAGTTCGTATTCAGTCTGGTTCGAAGATGCCCAAGGAAACTTCTGATGTTGGACCAAGCCCATATCTCCGTATGCCCGTATGAAAATTGTGTTTTGCAGGTAAATTTCAAGATATATTACGGCGACCTTCATTTACAATGCCACAAAACTCTTGGGGGGACAAGTACAACCGTATAAGATTGGATGGATCAGATGAACATACATGAAGAGTTGATGTGCACATCGCAACGTCAAGATCTGTCAACTTTCAATCATTTTAACCTTTTCTTGTCCCCCTCATGTTTAACATTTCGGAAGACTCCACAAGAAACCAAGCGGGCCATTGATTGGGCTTCTCTTCATCTTCATGCTGAAGCAACGTAGAAAATAGAATAATCTTTCGTACCGAATGTAGCATCTTGAGCGAACTTCGTTGGACAAGGCAAGTTTCATGAGGATGGAGATAGAAAAGGCATGTTTCACGACAATGTTTCTCGATTAGAATAGGTCGATTGGCAAATAGCAATGAGTAACTCGAGATTCTAAACAAATTTCACTTAAAATTTGAAATTTATCTGTTAGAATAGGTTCATTGCTATGCTCCGCATATTTTGGAATCTAGACTTTATCCTATTAATCTAATTTCTACTCAAGTTCTACTTGTTACCATTTGTTATCTTTTTATAAAATTTTAAAAAATTCATAAAAATAAGAAATTTTTGGATAATTTTCTCTTAAACAGGTAAATAAAAAATCTTTTAAAAAATTGAAACCCAATTGAATAAGCCTTCAAAGCTTTTACCATAGCATTTTTGGATGCCTTTTTTTTTTCCTCTTAGAGACAATTTTAGGTCATTTTAAAAGATAAAAAAATAAAGAATTAAAAAATTCAGAAAATAAATAATAAATTTTAAAAAATTAAGAAATCTTAGCAAAAAACTTAAAAATTAGCTGTATGAGTAGTTTCCCCTTAAAGAGTAAAGAAAAAGATCTCTAAAAAATTCATACAAAACTTAGAAAAATCATATAAAATAAGAAATTTTTGGATAAAATGTAAAAATGAGCTTTCTGAGTAGTTTTCTCTTATAGAGTAAATGAAAAATCCGTAAAAAAAAATTTTGAAACCCAATTGAATAAGCCTTTTAGGGCTTTATGATAGGATTTCTTGGATGCCTTTTTTTTTTTTTTTTTTTTCATTTTAGAGACTATGCTAGGTAATAGTAAGAGATAATAAATAAAAAATAACAATTTAGAAATCCAAGAAATTCATAAAAAATTCAGAAAATTCAAAAATCTTTGGAAAAAAAAACTTAAAAATTAGCCTTTTGAGTGGTTTTCTCTTAAAGAGTAAAGAAAAATCCCTAAAAAATTGAAACCCGAGTGAATAAGCCCTTAGGGCTTCACCATAGGATTTTTTTGGATGCCTTTTTTTTTTTTTAAGAGACGAAGCCAGATTGTTGATTTCGCTGTTCATTTCAATTGTACTTGATTGTGCCTCCTTTATACATTGATTGTAATTTTCATTTTTAGATCAATAGGCTGAACTCTTGCTCCATCTCCCATGGTAGGCCCAAGCAGAAAGAAGTCATGGATGACCATTCTCATGTGCCCTTTGGTGATGATGAGAGCTATAGAGAGTTCATACTATTTCTATTTAAAGAAGGAGAAGAAGAAGGTGAGAGCTACCAAGAGCTCTTCCTGATTCTATTCAATGAAGGAGAAGAAGGAGACAAGCACAGCGAAAGAGGGGGAGAAGAAGAAGGAGGGTGAGGCCTTCATTTATACGGAGAAGAAGGAGAAGAAGAAGAAGAAGTTGAGAGCTACTGAGAGTTCTTACTAATTCTATTTAATGAAGGAGAAGGAGACGAGTACGGCGAAAGAGGGGGAAAAGAAGAAGAGGAGGAGGGACCCTTATTTATTTTTATTTTTTTATTTTTTTTTGTCGGTCCTACTTTATTCCTACTCTAACTCTCACCCTCAGACTTAAGCCCTGCCACATTGCAGGGCGTGGGAGTCGAAACCCACTCCTGAAACTAAATCGTCCCCACCCCAACCCCCCTGAGAAGATGAGGATTCGAACTCCCCACCTCCCCCTTTCATGTTGGAAGTGACCCTTATTTGAAATAGTGGAACTATCTACTGAAATAGAAGAAGCAGAGACTCATGAACTGAGCAGGGTATGCTTGCCTATTACTATTCGTTATACTTTCAACTAAAGTTTCCGAAATGTTTTTTTTTTTGCGTGTCTTTTTCCCCCCATTTTTGATCCTATGATTCTCTCTTTGGTTGGACAACGGGATTGCTTCTTGTCAATTATATTTAGGCTCTTTAAATAGTTTCTCTTGCAGCTTTGCGCAATTGATTGACTTACATGAGGTGCCAATTGACTTACTTTGTAGGAATTAGAAGACATTGAGATCAAATTCAACGATAACGTTCCAAAGTGGCTACTCGCGAATAAGGAGCAAAGAAGTAGGAGTGTAGCTAATTGTCATTAGGGCACAAGTCGCTTTGATCATAAGATCTAATACTTTGTTACAAAATCGCACGTCGATTCCAAAAAAATAACGTTTGCAAACAATTCACTAGACAAAATATAGTAATAAAAGAACAGAATCAGATGAACACGCCGGAAAATTTGTTATCGAAGTTCACCCAAACCTGGGCTACGTCTCCATGTAGAGGCACTTTGCGAATCCATTAGATTTCGAAAAAAGTTGGAATACAACAATAATCTTATCTCAAGATCAGGACACAAAGAGATTGAGAACCCCCATCAAGAAAAAAAAACTCGCTTTTTTCTTCTCTCTTTTTCTTGCCTCTCAATTTTCTTTTTTAGCGTCTTGACGGCTAGGGTCTTGTCATTGCTAATATAAATGTATCACTTTTAACCTAAAAGCAAATCTAATAGAAAAGACAAAAAAGCCCCTAAAAATAAATATTTGGCTTCATTTATAACAATCTCCCACTTGAAGACAAATATACCCAAGCACCAAGCAACTTTGCATCCATCTTCTTCAAAAAATAGTAGTTAAAAAACTTGTGCCTTTGCGATACTCCTCATCAATCAACATGGAGTAATACCAATGGTAGTAGTACAAAAAATATGCTTCTCTCTGTCTACTACCTTGGTCATCATGTCAGCTGGATTTTTCGAGCCATCAATCTTCTGTAGCTTTAACTCATTATCTTTCAATGCCGACCTGATAAAGTGATAACGCTTCTTGATATGTCTAGTCCTTGAGTGATAAGCTGCATTCTTTGCTAAGTGCACTGCACTTTAACTATCACTTCAAAGTGTACTGATTGGCTGTTTTCGATGTAACTCCTCCATATAATCTTGTAACCACATGATTTCCTTGGAGGCTTCTGTGATCGCCACGTATTCTGCATCTGTCGTCGATAAAGCCACTACTTTTTGTAGTTGAGATACCCAACTCACTACTGTACCTGCAACTGTAAAGACATATCCAGTGGTACTCTTACCACTATCTCGATCACTCGAATGATTTACATAACCCTGCAACTCTAGAGATGTACCACCATAACAAAGTGAGTAATTGGAAGTATCTGCTAGATATCTCAATATCCATTTTACTGCATTCCAATGCTCTCTACCTAGGTTATGCATATATCGACTCATAACTCCCATTGCATGTGCAATGTCTGGTCTCGTGCTCACCATGGCATACATCAAACTCCCCACTGCTAATGCATATAGAACTACCGCCATCTCATCTTTCAAAGCCTGAGCGCTTGGACACATATCCTTGGAAAGTTTGAAATGACTCGCTAGAGGAGTTGCAACCGGTTTTGCCTTATCCATGTTAAATCTCTTTAACACCTTGTTCACATTGTCTTCCTGCGACAACCATAATTTCTTATTTTTCGTATCCCTGTTGATTTTCATGCCTAACATATTCTTGGCCTCTCCTAAGTCTTTCATAGCAAACTGTGATGATAACATCTTCTTCACTTCTACGATTCTCTTCATATTGGAACTAGCCACTAGCATGTCATCCACATATAAAGACAGATACATAATGTCATCATCATCATATTTGCGAAAATAAACACAGTGATCAGACTCACAGTGTGCAAATCATTTTTCTTGCATGAAACCATCAAATTTTAGGTACCATTGCTGCGGAGCTTGTTTCAAGCCATATAAGCTTTTCTTCAAGCGACATACCATGTGCTCCTTTGACTTCAAAACCCTTAGGTTGTGCCATGTATAATTCTTCATCTAAATCACCGTGTAAAAACGTTGTTTTTACGTCTAATTGCTCAAGATGAAGATCCTCCACTACAACTATACTCAGCAGAACTCTAATTGATGTCATTTTCACTACAAGTGAAAATATCTCGGAGTAGTCGATCCCTTCTTTTTGAGAAAATCCCTTGACTACAAGTCTTGCCCTGTATCTAATACTACCATCTGCTTCATTCTTAATCATGTACACCCATTTGTTTAATAAAGCTTTTTTACCTGTGGGTAACTTGGTCAACTCCCAAGTTTTGTTCTGAAGTAACGAGCTCATCTCGTCTTTCATAGCACACTCCCACTGCAAGTGAGATGTGTCTACCTTTGCCTCATCGTAAGTCTCCGGTTCTCCTGAATCTGTATATAAGACATGGCTCAGAACAATATTAGCTTATGGATCAAAAATTACCTTTGGCTTTCTCACACGTGTAGGCCTTCTCAATATAAGTACTTCAGGGTCGTTCGTTTGCTCCGAATCATTACGTTCCTCTTGAACTACCTCTCCACTGATAATAGGCTCATTTTGAACCTCTCTTTCAGGTGAACTTCGATCTACTGGAAACATCTTCATGGGCATTGTGTCTAATTCAACATATTCTGATTGTACTACCTTTTCATGCTCTGTCTCTGTCTGACGATCCTTGTACATCTTTTCTTCATGGAATACCACATTGCGACTGTGAATGACTTTGTTATTCTCATAATCCCAAAGCCTATAGCCATACTCGTCGCCACCGTATCCGATAAAGACGCACTTCTGGGACTTAGCATCAAGCTTTTTTCTATCCTCCCTATCAATCAAAGCATATGCAATACAACCAAAACACCTTTAGATGAGAAAAATTAATCTTTTTACCTGACCACTGCTCTTGTGGTATTTCTCCATCCAATGCACTAGATGGACTTCTGTTGATAAGATAAACAGTTGCATCAATTATGGCAGCCCATAAGTGTAGCGGGAGACCCACGTGTAGTCTCATGCATCTCGCACGTTCTAGAATAGTCTTGTTCATTCTTTCAGCTACACCGTTCTCTTGAGGAATTCTAGGAATAGTCTTTAGCTCATGTATGCCTTCTCGACTAAGATATTCTGCAAATTCCTTACTTGTGTATTCTCCACCATTATTAGATTTTAGAGCTTTAATCTAATAACATGTCTCTTTTTCTACCATGGTCTTCCACATTCTGAACATCCCGAATACTTCTAATTTTTCTCTAAGAGCATAGACCCAAGTCTTCCTTGTCGCATCATTAATGAATGTGACAAAATATCTCTTACCACCATAAGAGAGTTCCTGAGCAGGTCCCCATATATCAGTATGAACCAACTCTAGCTTCTGGCCTTTATTTTGTCGCCCATTCAATTGAAAAACTAACAGCCTTCTGTTTTCCATAAATGCAACTCTCACAAAAATCTAACTCAACTTTTTGCAAACCTGGAAGTAATTTCCTCGAGTGTAATTGCTTTACACCTTTTTCACCAAGATGTCCCAAATGATAATGCCAAAGAGTAGACAAATTACCTGTAGCCATTGTAGTTGTAATCATATCACTGATATTGTCTCATTGGAGAAGGTAAAGTGTACCTGTGCGCTTTCCCTTTGCTACTACTCTTACCCCTGAGGTTATCTTCCATTCTCCGCATCCAAAGGTTATTACCAAACCTTCTTCTTCAAGTTTGCTGGTTAAAATTAGATTTTTCTTTAATTCCGGAATATGCCTAGTTTCATGCAAAACTAGACGTCCTCCACCTGAGATGTTCACAATCACGGTTCCTTTCCCAACAATGGGACACATGTGGCTGTTTCCCACCACTTGTCTAAAATCTCCACTGGCATAATCATCAAATATGTCTCTTTGCGAGGTGCAATGAAAAGAAGCACCGGAATCAATAAACCATTTATTTGTCGCCAAGTCAAACCCTGCAGACAAATACAATTTATCTAGCAAAGATTCATCGCTAACCACATTAGCTCCCTGATTCTCATCTTGCTGCTTCTTTTTGTAGGCTTTACACTGAAATCTCCGGTGTCCGATTTTATGACAAAACCAACACTCATCTTTTGCAACCTGTCTCTTACCCCTTGATTGTGACCTGCCACGCCCGCTGAATTTTCCTCTACTTTTACTTCTTCCACGGTTCTCCATTGTGAGTGCCGTTGAAGATGTAGATGCAAAAAAAATATCTCCACCTAGACTTTCCTTCGCATCTCTTCATCCATGATACTACTCACAGCATCATCAAGAGTTAAATCATCCTTCATGGTGCTCGAAATTCCCTGCACTACGATATTGTAGCTTTCTGGAAGAGAACATAAAAATAATAAAGTTTGAAGCTTCATATCTAAATTTATGCCTGCGGATTCCAATTGACCCGTGACCTGCGTGAAACTATTAATATGCTCTGCCACAGAAGTTCTATCAGATAACTTCATATTAACCAGTTTCTTTAGGAAAAATACCTAATTTGATGTGGACGGCTTCTCATAAATTTTGTTAGAATATCCATGGCTTCTTTTGCAGTTTTTGCTTTCGTGATGTGGTACCCTGTCTTTTTCGTCAACCCTAGACGAATCGCACCTAATGCCTTTCTATCAAGAATTTTCCATCCGGCTTCTACTGTCAGATCCACTTTCGCCATCTCGGGTTTCCAACCCTCAAGTGGTTCATAGAGATCTTTTTGATAAAGATAATCCTCTATTTGTAGTTTCCACCATCCGAAATCCTCCCCATTAAACTTATCGATTTTGATTTTATCTTCTGCCATCCTGTTTGCTTTCAATCGAACGTTACCGAAAAACCCTCGATGTTCTTGATTAGCCAACCCAAGCTCTGATACCAGTTGTTACAAAATCGCACATCGATTCCACAAAAATAACGCTTACAAACAATTCACCAAACAAAATATAGTAATAAAAGAACAAAATCAGATAAATACGCAGGAAAATTTGTTATCGAAGTTCACCCAAACCTGGGCTACATCTCCGCGTAGAGGCACTCTACGAATCCACTAGACTTCGAAAAAAGTTGGAATACAACGATGATCTTCTCTCAAGATCAGGGCACAAAGAGATTGAGAACCTCCATCAAGAAAAAAAAAACTCACTTTTTTCTTCTCTCTTTTTCTTGCCTCTCTATTTCCTTTTTTAGCGTCTTGACGGCTAGGGTCTTGCCATCGCTAATAAAAGGTATCACTTTTAACCTAAAAGCAAATCTAATAGAAAAGACAAAAAAAGCCCCTAAAAACAAATATTTGGCTTCATCTATAACATACTCTACTTAACATAGACTCGCAGTGATAGTCACAATCATATTTGCGTTTATAAGGTTAAAAGTGGTCTAACTTCACAATTTGCTTAATTGTGCCGTGCATCTATAATAAGTGTGGTGTGCATGCCACAACTATCGTGCACATGCCATATGTGTGCTGTCCATGCGTCGTGCCAACATCGTGCATGCCACAACTATCGTGCACATGCCATATGTGTGCTGTCCATGCGTTGTGCCAACATCGTGCATGTGATGTGCATATTCCAATACCAACATAAAAAACTTAAATTTCAATTAAAAAAGCATCACAACCCCAATTGACATAAGCACTAATAAGTTATAACTCAACACAACTGTTGCCTCCTATTGATTTTCATTTTTTGGATCTTGTTCATCAGAATTTTAAGTAAAAGATGCCAAATAATTGTAATCAAATTAGAAACCACCGACCTTTTGCAACTTCTCAAAAGCGTCGGCCCGTGGCAGCGATACCCACCCCTAAACTGCCTCATTGGTCACCAGGCCGCCACTCCCTTTTCTTGCTCGCCCTCATCACCCTTTTGTTTCTTCTTCTTCTCCAAGTCAATCGGTCCCAACCTAGCTTCGACCCGAATTGATAATTTGCGTGCCGTTGGGAGTTTGCCGTAATGGTGGAGCTATAAAGCTCCACTACATCCATTTACGGTTCGAATTATCCATTTTTCGACTTGCAGAGTTTCTCTTTGCAAGTCCAAAGATGGCATCTCTAGCTAGACTTGGAGGGACCTCCATTTTCCTTTGCATCTCTCTCTCTCTCTCCCCCTCTGTCCACCATTGCTCTCTGTTCGCTGCCACCAGGAGCATGTCAGCTCACCCCTTTCGTTCGCTGCCCTTCGTTAGGTAACTCCCCCCCCCTCTCTCTAAGAAGCGATGGTCTGCTTTGTTTTCGTTTAGGTCATCGAAATAGATGGTCGGCCGGTGATAGGCCGGTGTTCAGCAAGTTGCGTGCGAGGCAGAAGAAGAGGAAGTCGCAAAAAATTTCAAAAAAGAGGAGAAAAGAATTTAAAAAAAAAATGTTATAAAAAAGTCCGTTTTAATCCAACCGGATCGAATTTGGTATACAGTTCGGTTCAACAATTTGGATCAGGTAAACCTGGTCCGAACTTATTCCCGAATATAATAATAACAATTTTTGGATGCTTTTTCCCCCTTTTAGAGACGATCATGATAGGTAATTTTAAAGAAAGAATAAAGAATTTAAAAATTCAGAAAATTAATCAAATATTCAAAAATTCAAAAATCTTAGCAAAAAACACCTTAAAAATTACCTATGTGAGTATTTTTCTCTTAAATAGTATGGAAAAAGATCCTTAAAAAAAATAGTAATCCAATAATCAGACGATTCTTGATGATAATAAAAGATGACAAATAGATAAAAATTTAAAATTCAGAAAATTCATAAAAAATTCGGCAATTTCATATAAAATTGATATCACAAAATTAGAAATTTTGGGATAAAACTTAAAAATGAGATTGCCTATTAATTGAATGATTGCAATGAACTATTACCACTTGCTGTTACGATTCATTGACCATAACTTATATTCAGACATACGAATAATATGAAACATTAATAAAATAAAAGCTTTAATCATAAAATAGAAGCTCAAACTAATGATTTCAGATTATATACTCATTATTGGATGCCGTGGAGTACCATATGATCATGCAAAGACATAGACAAAGGAAAACACAAAGACTTATTTTAAATTTCAGGTTTCACCTACCTAGAACTTGAATTCTACTTGTCAAAATAAGTTGATAAATTTTTAGAACTTGAAACCTGCCCCACATATGTTAGAATCCGAAATCGCTCAAGTTTTCACCAGCCTAACTCTTTGGTTTCACCCACCCTACTGGCAAGGATCTCTTGGTTTTGCAAATTTAAGTGAGCTGGTATCTTCTTACATGTCCAGACTCTTTGCACGACGTGAACATCATTTTTATAGTAACTGCTTTTGCAGATGGTGAGAAATATATTCTGCATTTTAGAGTGTAATCAAAACCAATTACTGAAGCCAGTTGAGAAGATCAGGTAAACTAGTTGGGGAAAATCGAAATTGATTGATGGATTGGTTGATAATTTGGGATGTACTAGATTGATTATTTTTTTTAGTTGGTCAATTTTTTTTCCCAATAAGTCATTTTCCTAAAAAATGAATTATGTCTTTGCATTAAATTCTCTTGAAACCGCAGTTCGAGAAATATCTTATAATGTTTATTAATGATCAAAATAGCTAGTGAAGAAATTTACAGAGTTTAGGCAACCGTTTTATGAATCTTTAATAAAAATCGCAACCCCAAATCAGTTATTATATGCTCATGAAGTTTGTATTAGTTGAGTAGAGCCAAGTGCAAATGCACAAGTTAATACGAGTGCTTTGCTACTATTAAAGGTGAACAAGGTTTTGTCAAGGTGTCTACAAACTGGAAGGACCTTGAAATATCGTGAACATTTATAATGACCTTAATTGAGGGTGAACAAGTCAAGAAGAATGGTCAAGATTTGGTGAACATTTGGATGGATATGATGGTGAACAAGTCTAGGACGAGAATATTCGGTAAAGTTTGGAAGGACCATGGAAATGTGAACAGTTAGGTAGAATCATGATCGTTAATATACTCGGAAATATGAGAAGATAGAAGATCGAATCACTTAGAGAAGTAGTGGGTTGCTGGCAAGATTAGTAGGTTGCTGGTAAAGTAGTTCCTATCAAATGAAATGGAAGACTAAGATGATATCGATGATTAATGTGAGTTTTGTAAAGAACAATGAAGTTATTGATAAGAGGGGATTAGGTCTAAAATGTTAATGATCTTTCATCAACTTAAAATTTTTGGAAGTTGACATATGTAGAAAATCACTGGATGATTGATCACCAGTCATTCCATATGGTTTGATTGTGAACAACATCAACAGACTGATGATAACAAGCACATATTGATAATGAGTAATGGATCAGGCTGATATCAAGTCCTAGAAGGTATTGGTCACTTGGTCATTTGGTTGAAACGTTTATCATAACAAAAATAGCCATTGACAAGCCTTGTGTTGATACCTATTTTTTAAACCAAAAAAAAAAAAGAACACAAAAACAAAATTAATTAATTATATTTAAAAAAAAGTTTAGGGGGTCGGGTCGGGCTGGATTCGGCTTTGGCCCGGCCCACCCCTCTTCCTTTCTTTTTCCCCCCTGCGTGGGCATGGGCCCAGCCCCATTTTCCACCTACAGCCCGGCCCGCACCCCAGCTACTTCCCACCTTCAGCCCAGCCAACTACGAACCGGTCTTCTCCGTCCCTGGCGTCCCTGGCACACGAAACCTGCAGCAAATGAAAGCAGCACAGCAGAGCAGGCGTAGGGGGCCAGAAGACAGGGGCAGAGGTCAGAGAGCAGGAGCAGGGGCAAGGGCTGAGAGGACTGGACGCCAAAGGGAAGGAAAGAGAGGGCAGAGAGGGTACCGCCGAAGGCGAGGGGAGGAGGCACCGAGAAGAGCAATTGGAGCGGAGGGGCGACCGAGAGGACAGAACCGGACAGAGAGGAACCGAGAGGAGGAGAGGGGAGAACGGACCGAGGCTACCACCGTCGACGCGTCTCCGGGTCACCACCGCCGACGCGTCTCCGAGCCGCTGACCGCCGCCATTCCCGCCGGAGCATTTGGTGTGCGTTTTTAGAACCAAGCTGGCCGGAGCTCCCTCGACCGTTTCGAGCGAGCTTCGGCCCGCCACCCGTCCCCACTGCATTTCTAGTCGTCCCAGCATGCCTCATTAGCTCCCCTGATCCGCTCTTGGGTCTCGTCCAAGCCAAAAACTCCTCGGATCCGCAGCGCACGCCACCTATTCACTGTAATGCCTCACTCAAAGCAGCCTTATTTCCCTCCCTTTCGCGTGAAGCTCCAGCCAGGTCAGCCGGCCACAGGGGTGGCGTCACTAACTAGCCGAAGCTCGCCACCTCGCCTAACCGGAAAGGTGCCCTACCGCCGCCAGAGTATCGCGGCATCCCTGGTCGCAACTGCTTAGTCGCGATCGGAGGATGCAAGCCGAGTTGGGCCAAATCACAGATTTGGCCCACTTGGCCTCCTTTAGATGGGCTTGCGGCCATTGTCTGAGGGAGGTTGGGTCCGTTGGTCGGGCCCAACCCTAAATCAGGCGAAGGCTCGATTAGGGTTGGTCGGGCCTAACCCAACCGGGCCGGACTCGGACGAGCTAGATCCGATCCGCCCCGATCGGGCCGAACTCGGGTCCGGTCCTGATCCGGTTCTGCCCAATCTTTTTTTTTTGAAAAAAAAATAAAAAAAAATTTAAAAAGATTTGAAAATCTAAAAAAATGCAAGGTTTTGCTGGGAATTGCCATGTATTGTCTTTTCAGTGTAATTAGACCTTTATTTATTTGCACATTGATTATGTCGTGGGTTTAATTTACATATTTAATTACGTTTGTGATTGTTTAGTAGCATGCACTAATTTTACTGTAATTAGGAGCTTGGTTGCTAATTGTCATTTTAGTGATTGCGTATTCGCATGATCACCTCACATGTTAGTGGATAGGCACAAAATCAATTCAAATTATCTGACAAAAATCTTTATTTTTAAATGAACAATATTAGGTACTGAAAGGGCATTAATTGGTCAATTAGTGTAATCAAGTCCCTAACCCTAGATTCTCTGGTTGTGTAGGAAATAAGGTGCACTCTCATGCCTCACTTGGTTTCTAGTCAACCCCAATAGGCTAGTAGCGATTTCTTTTTGCAAAATTCTTAAAAGTACCCCAACATCACGCGAGCTATGGGCTTGGGAGAGCTCGCGTCTAATCTTGAGCCTTAGGTCCGTCCTTTAGGTAATACCCCTAAACCTGCTCCCCACCCACAAGGGGTAGGTCGCGACACCTTGGAATTTGTAGCAAGAGTACTAGAGTAGAATCATAGCAATCTTGTCAATAATGATCAAGAGACAAACTTAGATAGAAGCATAACTAATTGTTTTGGGAAATTGCCACCGTCAGAGAGACATTTTGATGTTGACGAGCGACAAAGAGACCTTTTGCTATTGGGAATGGTGGAACCAGCGGCTACTCGAGGGATTTGATTTGGAAATGGTCATCAAAGGTTGGATGGCTATAAAAAAAGTAGTTAGATTGGAGGGAAACGAAATAAACTAGTCTATTACTCGGAGTATTCTTCTTTGCTCTGTTCTTGTTGATAATAGTGATCTATTTTTTTTTTTTTATAATATCTCTATGGGATGCCACTTTTGGTAATCGTGAAAAGAGCAGTGTACAAAAGTGATAGCGATACTTGTATCTTGATGGTGTGATTTATCTTTTGATGAGAGCAATATGTGCTGATTATAATTTGTTTTGAATATTAGTGGATTCCAGTCTTAGTGTGGTTGTTAGTTGTGAAGAGTGGATGTAGCATTGATAATAAGCCGAACCATTATATATCAGCTTGCAATATCTTCTATCTCTTTATTACCAACATTATCTATTCAGTATTTTTAGTATCTATTCGGTAGTAGCATATGTGCCTGATATTATCAATCTGATTTTGCTACCGTCAAAATTTAAGTTACTAAGTTGTGCAGAATTTTTTCATATCTCAAACAACGTTTTCACATCCTCTCAATTGTATCGTTGACCCTAACAATAATATAGATCAATAAATTAACAATACATACACGAATTTCACACTTTTGGCCATAGCAGCTTGCAAAATCCTAGGCAAATGCCAGACTCCAGCCTGCATTGCCTCTGCTATTACCATTCAAAGTCGAATAGATAAATAAAAAATTTCTCAGCCCTGCATTGTGAGAGAGCAACAACAGAAAAGAAGTTCTCTTGATTCAGCTTATGATTGACAAAGCAAACATGTATCATTAACATCACACAGATGCTTCATCCTATCATATAAGTCTGCAATTTGTCGAGGATGGCTAGCCAATTGATGAATGCATGCTTAGGCACATAAACAAATCGATGCCTCATTACTGTAGAGCCCCTGCCTCTGACCAATTTTCAGGCTTCAGCCTGATTCGATACACCATTGGAAGAACTAGTAAAAGTCACCTTATCCTCAGAGTCAAATAGGAAACCACCAAGAGGAGCTTGCATATCTACCGATGCACTAGAACAAGCTAGAGGCCTTTCTCCATTTTGGTGTACAATACTATAAGCAACTCTAATAGCAGCTCAATGTTCTGTGATATATACCTCTACGAGGATATAAAACGGCCAAAACACCAAGGGGGTCAATGATATCAAACCAAATTGGGATAGATCTTCCATTTCACTACCACGTAATCTAAATAAGGCTTCAAAATGCACCTAAGCTTGAGTATTTTTCCCGATGCAGAAGTACTCTGAGCCTTGTTCATCCCTTTAAGACGTCGTGTTCTATGATATTTATCATAATCCAGCCGATAAAGTGTTTGGTTTTGTTGTGACTTGGGAGACACACATTAAAGCATCTTGAATGTTTCAAGCTTTCATCATTCTAGATTACTTCTCGAAAAGGTGTCAATTTATAAAGATGGTGAAAACTCAGCCAGTAGTGATCTCCCTCTACATTTGGTTGACATGATGCTGATACATCAAGCCGATGTTAAAATCCAAAAACTAAGAAAGCAGTGAACTTCTCTCAAAGTGGTAAAAAGGAACAAGAAAAAGAAATTCATTTACCATTAGCATTTTTCACATTCCCATTGGACCAAAAATTACAGGGACCGCAAAAAGCTTTTCTCGTCCCTCCCTATTCCACCTTTGAAAGCTTAAAAGGAGTGCAAAAACATATACCTACACTGCACAGATAGTATAATTAGGTCAAGTCATCTCCGGAGTTAGCAAAACTTGGAACTTAGCTTGTCCACTTCAGCCAAGAGAGACACATTTCCTTCACAAGCTTCTTTAAGTACTCCAAGCCTTCCGTGGATAGTGCTCGCTTGTGATGCACCCTCCTCTTGTGCAGTCATTTTGGATGGGGATGACATCTTGTATTGGATGAGATCCATCATCATTCCCAGCGGTAACAAATCCCAACGACAAGTCAAATTCAAACTACAAGTTTCACTTGAACGATTGCGTACATGGCTCTTCCTATAGAGAGGGATACGAGTAAAAATTGCAACCATGATCTACATTGCATGTACACAGTCGTCGCAAAAAATATATTTGCTGAACCGCACCACACCCCCTTCCTCATAATTTTATTTATGAATCAGTTAGTGAGTGTTTGATCTTTTTGCAAAATCCCAACCTTCACACAATGGTGGCCCTGAATGATAACTATTGTACGTGACCATCCAGCAGAAAGAGGTCACCATAAAATTACTCCTTTTCAACAAGAAAAGAAGAGTGACCTGTAAATTCAACAAAGCATTCGATAGTCACATCCACGTTTTACAAGACTCTACTTGACATTCAACTGCTCTACAGAATTGCATACCTCATGTTGTTGCTTCCGGGAGCAATACCGCAACGAGGACTTCGGTAACATATTTCGTAGCAAAATATGATCTTTTGCATGATCAAGGAAAATGAAAGAGGGGATATGATGCCGGACAAGCGTTAATACTAGTGATCCTCTAGTAGCGGCTCTTTCAAGTGCTCTCGAAACCTATGACGTTACATATGCTTCTAAGATGTGTTCATTATCCCGCAAATGAAAAGATATGAAACTCATCAAGGAGCTCAATACAAGTCTTTGAGCATTTAGACAATACCCTCAATGAAGTTATTCCTCAAAAATAGTGTAATGTGAATGGAATAGCAGCTTCTGTAATTTGAAAACTTTGGAAGTAATACCCAACGACGACATCTACCCTGCATCTAGAGTTCATAAAAAATCCAACTTGTCAAAGAAATTTTACATTTTTCTGGTATGCCCAAGAAAAAACGGAAAGTATGTCACAACTGCATAATGTAAGTTTCTTCAACAAGAGAAATACCTGTGATGGCAAGCACCCACTTCAGAACATAACAGTTCGAAAGTCCAACAAAAATCCTGAAGGTATTAGGTGAACGAAGACTACATATATAACATGGACCATTAGAATTCCATGTTTATGTCATAAAGTATATACTTTAGAATCTCCTCTCACATGCAAGCTGCGATGAAGAACAAAAAGACAACTATCCTGCACATGATGTAGATATAAAAAGACGTAGAATGGAAGATAATTTTCTTGCTCTCGGATGGAAGAACAGGGAATGAGATAATATAGAACCAAACACGAAATGAAATATTAAATGAGACATAAAGGATATACATTAGGTAGAAAATTCAACCCAAAAATTTAATTTAACGAATGGAGGAGAAAATGCGCATATAAGACCCACTGAGCCCCATTTTGAGTAATATGGCGATATATTTACTTTAAGAAAAACAAACCAATACCACAATTCCACTGAACAAGTCCGTTCATGATGTTTGAACAAACAGCAAAAGAAGAGAACAAGTATTTTTAGGAACTTCCACATGACGGTGGAGGTATAGCGGGACTTGATGACCATACAGTAGATCACGATAGGATATTGCAGCAAACTGCTCGATAAGAGCTTCAATAAACGTTGAGTAACCATCATGAATTTCTGATCCAAATTTTAACAATGCCCATTTATTTGCACTATTTATTTCACCCTCATCTTTCAGAGTATGTTTAGCGCTTCTACTTATAATTTCTCGATCAAGAGGCTGTCCAAAGAGTTCTTGTAAAGCTTCATAAACATCCCTACTTCTACTGCTGTTCAATCACAGCCAACCTAACAAGTGCGATCATAGACAAGGAATGAAATTTCCATACTAGTGACACATGTTGAGCTGGTGAAGTGCTATTTACGCAACGCGAATGAGACAATGCCTCCACGCCCAATAGAAAGAACATTCCGGCTTTAGCAATTTCAGATAGATTGTCATGATCCTGAACAAGAGAAATGACACCAGAAACTTTCCGATCTGTACTGTGCATGCCATCCCCTCATGAACTCTTCGGGCCGATGAATGAATGCATGGGAAGTGGCACTCTGTAAGCCCATGTTGGTGTTTGTTTCGATAAGCAAGCATTCATGTATAAAGTAATATCAAAGTTTGATTGCAATGGAAGTAAAAACGCTCATACACGTGTTTCCAAAACATTTTCGTGTATTTTAATAAAAACACATAGAAGAGATAAAATGGCTAATCATATTAACATTGTACCGTGCTCCAAAATTTGGTTATGACGTTCTTCAGATTATGAGCACTAAATCTAATATTCTCATAGCAGTGGTTCTGGCGTTCTTCAGAATTTGACTACAAATGCTTGATCTTTTGGTAACACTGGTTCTACTATTCTTGATATTTTACCCATGAACATATGATGTCTTTTAGCAATACCGGTTCTAATGTTATTCGGATGCAGAACGTTTGATCTCTTCATAACATAGGTTCTGACGTTCTTTAGATCTAGCCCCACAAGTGTTGGGCCTCTAGTTCAGACACACCACCAATTTCATGTCGAATAGAAGAGAGAAATTGAGAGATTTCACAATTACTCTTGTGAGTGATTGATTTAGTTGATGACTATCAATACTCTCAATTGTCTATTGTCGAT
The DNA here is from genome assembly GCA_014182715.1 of Eucalyptus cloeziana. Taxonomy (NCBI): domain Eukaryota; kingdom Viridiplantae; phylum Streptophyta; class Magnoliopsida; order Myrtales; family Myrtaceae; genus Eucalyptus; species Eucalyptus cloeziana. The sequence continues at coordinate 21,198,384 of CM024640.1, forward strand.
CATCGATCATTCTATGATATGCACTTTGTATTACCTTTTGTAGCTAGTGCAGATCACATTTAAATCGGCTCATTAACTCTAAAACCCTTTTAGAATTAATTCGGCCATTACTTATGACGAATGTAAGTTTTGATACCGTTTCAAACACTAATTAGGGCATTAACTTTGTAATTGTTACAGAGCATTATTCTAGACATTTATTTGTAATTGTTACAAGTCTTTATTCTGGATATTGACTTTGTAACTATTATAAATATTTCATTTGACAGTTACATTTGAAACTGTTTCAAAGTATTAATTGGTCATTTGAATATGAAATCATTTCATATCATTAAACTGTCCATTTTGAAACCGTTTCAAACCATTAATGTCACTATGAAACCATTTCAGATATTTAATTTAGCTATTAAGTCTGAAACTGTTTCAAATAATTAATTTGACAATTGATTTCGAACTCACTTCAAATCGTTAATGATGCAATTAATTTTGAACTCACTTCAGATCATTAATGCATCTATTAATTCTGAACTCACTTCAGATTATTAATTTGGTCACTGAATCTGAACATGCTTCAAATCCTTGATTCGGCCGTGAAGTCTAAAACCCGCTTCAAACTTTGTAAAGTCTAATGCCCCTTTTTTAGATATTTTATTTTTAACTCGACTTAATCTGATTGGCTCAACTTGCACATATATTTGCAATATTCTCTCTCGTTCAAACGTCATTCTAATTAGTTATGGTGTGTGATATTCCTAGGTTCATCACTGAGCTAGTAGTAGGATCTGTACTAACACATTAGCACAATCAAGAGAACCGATGGTCCCAATTAATCTCTTGTTCCTGTAAACCATGAGTAACATATAACAATATATCATGACTATCTAGATTTTAAGAACATAATAAACCTGTTAGCTTTGGTAACCATGTAATTTGATCATTTTGTCTCACCATGTCCTGATCGAATAAAGGCCATGGAATTGTTGGTTAAGCCACCAATTCGATCATATGCCTAAATCTAATTGACATGTATTCTTTGACACATGAATCATTTGTTCTCAGTTACAACCTTAGCCAAGGATTTCAATATAATATCACGATTAGATTGCATAGGATATCAATATTGTAGATGCATATATAACAAAAAGATAGATTTCATATTGCGTGTGCATGTGCCTTCGTATGTGAACAAATTATAACAATCAAGTATGGAGATGGTTTGACGAAGCATCAATATACGCACTTATGAACCATAGCCATCCAACATATAAGTAAGCATCATACCTCAGGTCTGAGGATCTTACACACAACCAAAACATGAACGATTAGTCATTGACCCCGCTAATAGCATCCATATTACCAATCGTTATATGCGTGTCACATTCAATGAACTTGTCTGATACAAGCACCTGTGTTTTAGCTCGAATATCACAATATCTAATGACTTATGACTCATCATCCCCTCGGCCAATACTGAATGGTGAAACTTGAGAACACACTGGTCTTAATAGGATCATCAATATCCCCTTAATGATCCATCGACCGGGAACTATTTAAAGATTCAGCATAATTGTAAACCTATAAGCTATCACACATATTCTTAACCCCTTAAGAATATGTTTAATTCTAACTGATCTTTTGGATTCATTCATGGGATAATGAATGAATATTTCTAAATAATCCTTAACATGTAATTATTACATAATTACTTTAGGGCATATAGCTAACAACACACTTCCTGAGTCATATTAGTACAAGGAGGATGTTCTGCTTTCTCATCTGACATGTCCATATCCTCATGATCGTTTCAAGAGAAATGCAACCCTTTTTTATTTGCTTTATGCATAGTACTTTTGCTGCCTTCTACGGAACTTGCCTTTCTCTTTACACACAACCATCTCTTTCTGAAATGAGATGACAATAATTTGCTAATATGATGTAGGTCCTCTTCGCTATACTCCCACGTTAGAGATCTCCTGCTAAGAGAAAAAAAGTGCTGAGTAGAGATATTCAAGCACTATAGAACAGGGACTTGGAACAAAAAGTCAAATGCCTTCTCCACGACAGAAAATGTGATTCGCGAATGATTGTATGTGATCATTCGAAGTTTCAACATTGACAAGATGCCAAGATGACAAAGAAAGAACGAACATTGTTCGTTCAGAGAGTCCTAAGTTAACAAGCACATCAAGGATATAAATAACACCTGAGTACACTAAACTATAAAGATAAACAGCCAATTTATTTCCCTAGTTACATTTTTAAGGAAATGCCTCGATGACGGATTGGATGGCGCGTATGGGCTTGATCGTGTACTTGGTGAACCCAGCTTGGCAAAGCACGTGCGCCCACTCCTTCTCAGTCCTCTCTTTGCCTCCACCAGTGTGAGCCATCATCACCATGTCGAGGGTTAGCCTCACGTCAGTCAACTTGTCGTCTTCCTCTTTGCCGATCACGGCTTCCATGATTATCACCTTCCCCGATTTGCTCCCCGATATGGCTTCTTTGCAGTTCTTCAGGATTTGCACGCACTCGCTGTCCGACCAATCGTGAAGAACCCACTACACATGTTCAAAACAAGCTAGCCTCTATTAATAACACCTGGAAAGCCGACCACATGCATAGTGTGTGCAGAGATTATCTTGGAATTAATAGGACTAGAATCACGGAGGGATAACAGGACAAAACAAAGTCACTTTTACCTCCATTCTTAGGTGGAGGAAATTTTCCCAAAAGGAATAATTACACAAATTTACACAAATGATTTCTGAAGTTTGATTCAATGTGTAAAATCGTTTTTGAACTTTTAATTTGTTTAATATGATCCCTGAACTATCAGTAGATACCACAATGTAATCTCTCAACTATATGAAAAATGTCTAATATTATCCGTCAATTAATTCAAGTCTAAAGGCAACATTGAGCATTTTCATATAATTTAAGAACTAAATTGAATATGTATAAAAAGTTGAAGGACCATATTGAATAAATTAAAAGTTTAAAGATGATATTGTACATTGGACTAAAATCCAACAACCGCATTTAGTAAAATAAAATTTCCGGGACTACATTGCATATTAGTTAAAGTTTAGGGATCATTTGTGTCATTTTCTCTTTTCATATACATACCCCACAATTTGTAACTCATCTTTCAAGGGTAGGGTTGAAATAATTTTTTTCCATTTGGGGAAGAAAAATATAGTTTGAAAGAAAAAGGTAGAGAGGTAGATAGCGGTGTGTTTGAAGATGATCCATTAGTATAATAAACCCCCATTAATGGTATGTGGACGTGATATCAGCAATTTCATATAAATTCAATCTTGCAAATCAATCACACAATGAATTCTCTTGGTAGAAGATTAAACACTATTAGTGCACGATTTTTGTTTGAGGATACAATCGGTTTGGCAATAACTAATAAGAGATGTACAAAATCCCAATTGGATGTTCACTTGTTACCATATGGATAATCGATGTATGTGGGGGTTTGGTTTCTAAGATCAACCGTTGAATTGGGCGAAAAAAATGTTAATGAAAATGCACTTCTTGTTTAAAAAAAGCCAACTAATCATCACCAACATAATACAAGACACCTTTTAAAAGTATGTACCAAGTACATTGCATGGCCTTCGCAGTTACTTTCTTAACAATTCTTGTCCTTTTTGTCAGAAAAAGCACTGTCTTTGATAGTTGGCTGTTGCTAAAGGTGAAAATGAAGATGGGCAAATTCGGACCAGCCCGAAAGTCCTTAAGCTCGAATAGTCTTGGGTTGGATATCAGGCTCGTTCTATTATACATGTTTTTTTTTTTTTTTTTTTTTGATACCCAGGGAACCCTGTCAGTCGGTTTAACCGTAGCCGGTGGGTAAACCCTGGGGTGACGCTAGTGGATGACCCACCATCCCGGCATTACACTTAAGTCGCCAATGCTTCCACTGGGTTTCGACCTCCTCACCTTTCCCCCAAGGTTTGGATTTCTTATCCAGCGGAGTCACCAAAGCCGATGGTGTTCTATTATACATGTTTTCATCTTGTGAAGTCCGAAATGGCTTGACCCATATCCAATATCTTATTTATAATATAGTTATTTATTTATTTATTTATCATTCTGGCAATATATAGATAAAGTTCTCTATCGTGAATGAGAAAAACGAAATACTACCAACGAACTGATTATTTACTAGGGAACTAATTATTATATTTAATGTGGAAAAATTGATATATAATTTCAGGCCTAGCCTAACCCAAGTCGAACAAGGCCCGAAACCTTTGGGCCCAAAATTTTTTTGGGGGCTACGTTTGCCGTAAAATCCCGGCCCGTTTACACCCCAAAAGTCCATCATTAGTAATCAGATATATAATTGTATAGCCCACTTGTTTCTATTACCCACATGCAAATATATTATATCATGCTATAAATCTATTAATGAATTAGTCTTTCAATATGTTTGGTGTGTACTCGATGACCCACCATTTCGCACAGAGCAATTAACACTAACTTAAAAATGACCATAGTAGGATTTATCAAACCCAAGTTACAACCATTTAATCTAATATTTAAAATTTGGTTTAGAAAAAAGACAATGCTATTTTCACCCCTAGTTAACTTACCCGAATCTTCTCCCCCTCGGGTGGCTCTAATGTATATATCAAGCTAACTTGCAAAATTGCATTTATTTCTATCATCTCTCACCAGTTTCACAATACAAATATTTCATTACATCTAATAAGATATTGTTTTACCTTACACTTTGTCATCGCTTTACCTAGAGAATATTTTCAATTTTAATTTATGGTCTCATTTTTTAATCACAAGAAATTTCGATTTATGATAGTTTATGAACATACAGTTAATTACCTTTTTTTTTTTAATTATCAAATAGTATGAGTAAAACTATATTTCAAAGTCGAAAATACTATTAAATTTAATTATCTATCCAATCTTGATAAAAAAAAAATGGAAAAGAGAGTGATCAGACTATGGAAAAAGGAAAATTTGTTAGGAGTATGATCAAATATCAATCATATTGATATTTAAGTCATATCTAAATATTAACAAAAGATGAGCGCATAAATGCGAGAAAAAAAAAAAAGAGAGGAAACTTCTTGCTATTCTACTGCTACTATGAAGAAAGTAATTACTATCGAATTGTAAATTTAATTTCATAGCAAGTGGATCAAAAATTTAAAATATGTTTAAAAATTTTCTTCTGAAAAAATCTGACGTGGGTTTGAAAGTGAAGGTGTAAGTAAGTTTTCAACCCTCATCTTGCAATTTTTATTAAAATGTGAAAAGCTCAAAAGAAAGCACAAATCCGCAATGTTTAATGTTAAAAACCTACAAAGTTTATCAGGAGAAACACCAACAAGGGTAAAAATTGGCTAGATAATTAGATTGAATTTAGATTTCAACTTTGAAATAAAGTTTCCCTCAAACAATTTATAAAAAAAAGGCAATTAATTGTGTCTTCATAAACCATTGTAATTAGAAATTTCTAACTTTGTATGTAACTTTTGTGATTAGAAATTTGAGAATATAAAGTAAAATTAATAACATTCTCTAAGCAAAATGATAACAGGATGTATGATAATATAAAATGTTGTTAGGTGTAATTTGACATTTATATAATGAAATTGACAATATATGATAGTACTAGAAAAATACAATTTTGTTAATTAGGTTGATAGGAAAAAAGAAACGATAAATTGAAGAGAGGGAAGGGTTTTTTGGTCAATTGATTGAAAAAAAAGAGAGTATCTTAGTCAAAATAGGATGGAAATAGTGCTGCCTTAAAAGAATTAGACAAATCTGGACTCAACTGATAATAATATTTAACGAAAAAAATCATATAGAATTTCTTGACAAGAAAAATTGATGCTACTCGTTTTTTTGTACAATCAAATCCTCTAACTTTTATATTGTGCAGTTAGTGTTATTTTTAGCCCATGTAACTTACACAGTCAAGTTAGGATTTCTTTTTTTCTTTATTTTCCCCGCTTGTCTTCTTCTAATTTGGCGCCACATTAGCATAACTTTCTTTTTTGCGCTACCATATCAGATTGCTATGTAATTAATTATTTGGATGGTTCGTGATTGACCGAAGGATGTGGAAACTAATCGAGAAGATTAGAAGGTTTAATTGGACAAAATTTAATTTAGAGAATCGTATTGCCCAGATATAGAAAGTTTGAGGAACTAATTGAATAAATAAATACAAATTTAGATAGCTAAAACCGTAATATATATATTTTGGGTTGAAACTGAAAGTTCTCTCTCTCGTGTACACCTAAAAATGTACTTAAAAAAAAAAAAAAAAAAAACCTGTGGGATTAGCCGGGTTAGTTTATGGATGAACTTTTGACATACACACGTTGCCAAAAAGGGTGAAACAAGAAGTTAAAAAAGGCACCAACCTTGAGGAAAGCAGCGTCGGCCTTCGGAACGCCCTCAAACATGTCTCCTCCAACATGCTCCACCCCCTCGCATGGCGGTGAGGCCCCGGAGACGACGTGAGGGAGGTCGAAATTGATCCCTCTGATCCATGGAAATGCCTTCCTCAGCAACCTCAGGGTGGTCCCGTTCCCTCCTCCGACGTCCACCATGGTCAGGACACCTTCGAACACCTCCGGGCAATCCTCGATGAGTGCTGGCACCGCCACTCTTGCGTCGCATGCCATGGCCTCGTCGATGAGCCTGCTGTGCCCGGGATTCGCTGCCGAGTATACCCAAACGTCGTTGCCGTGTGCCGCCATGAAAGGCGGAGGGGCTGTGGCAGCTGCTGCAGACACGTGAGAGCTCAGGTTGAGCCATGGGGCGAGCATCACGGGGGTGGTCTCCAGCCGAATGAAAGCGGCCATTGAGTTCTCTCCTCTGGTCAGGAGGCGGCGAGAGAGCGGGGTCTGTGAGTAGGTGTCGGTGTCTGCATGGTGCCTGAAGATCCTGCGGTGGACGAGGAAGCGGAGGATGCGGCGGAGGGAGGAGGCGCAGCAGCCGAGCTTGGAGGAGAGCCGGGACAGAGAGATGGAGGGCTCCGGGTGGCTCTCCATGGCGTCGGCAATGCCAAGATCAATGGCGCACTTCACCACCGCCATCTCAGTGAAGCCGAAGACGTACTTCCAGATGTCCAACCCGGCTTTTGCTTCTTCATTGTCCTCGTCGCCGGGGGCTTGCGCTGTTGATTTTGGTTCTGCTGCTGGTTTTTCGAGTGCCATTCTCTCTCTCTCTCTCTCTCTCTGGGTTTTGTTTGATGAAGCTTGCGGATGGAAACCTAACTTGCTACTGGAATTAGCAAGCACGAGGAGAACCGCACAGATATTTCAGGCACTTGATAAGTATACCAAATATATAATAGTTTAGTTTTAAATGCATTTTACATAACATCTTGAACGAGATTGGACAATCACTTCATATTGTCTCATAATTTTCATGACGAAGTGCTTGAGTTTCAAAGAGTGATGCTTCACTTTTAAATTATTTAATATAATTCATGAATTTCTTATACATGTTCAATTTAGTCTCTAAAATATATTAAAATATTTAATATTATCCATAAACTTGAAATAATAGAAATATACCATTAAATGTTCTGATAATATATACTGAAAATTCGGAGACTATATTATATAATGAGCTAAAGCTCAAAGATTATATTGAATTAAAAATTTCGAGATTATATAGTATGTTTCGTCAAAATTCAAAAATTATTTGTGTTATTATTTCTTAAATAAGAAAAACAATTTTTCGTACCAAACGCAGCACCTTGAGTGCGCCTGGTTGGACAAACTTTTGGTGATGAGACAGGTAAGGCATGTTTCACGACATTTCTCGGTCAAAATAGGTCCACCGACAACCATCTCTGGTTTTGCAAACTTGGTTGAGCCGGCGTCTTCTTAAAGTTCAATATTCTTTGAATAACGTGAGAATCGTTTTTATATTAACTACTTAAGCAAGATTGTACGAAAATATTATGCATGTCAGACTCCATTTGTGTAATAGAAAATATATTGTGTAAAATGTTTTGATTACTTGTATTGATGACAATAATGAATGAACAAAAATATTTTCATCTTCTATAAAAATGATTATACATAAATCATTATCAATAATTAAAATATTTTTCATTAATTAATGATTTCAAATGATACAATCGATAATTTTTTAGAAAAATATTTTACTAATTATTATTTTTCACGGAACAAAAAGACCTTGGAGTGTATGAAACTGAAACCAATTAGTAGATCCAGTTGAGAAGATCAGTTAAGTAGCTTGGGGTGAAATTGATGGATTGATGATTTGGGACGCACTTGATTGATTGTTTTTGCTTTCTAGGTCAAAATGTTCTCATAAGCTGCTTTCCGAGAAAATGCATCATTATCATTATTATTATTATGATCATGATCTTCATTATTATTATATTTGATTCTACTTATGGCCTTATATGAAGAGACTTCTTCTAATTGAAGTCCACTCGATAATGGTAATCCAATTGATAATGTGTGAAAGAACTTCTATGAGTTTTGAGAGGATGTATGAGTTGAAAAAGAGTAGTAGGACCAAGGGGTTGCTATTGATCTACGTTAAAGCTGAAGTTGACGTTACCTAAACTCGTTGTACCATAAAAACATGACATCGAGATAGGAGAAGCGGAAAAAGCTCTCGCGCTCTCAATGGCGAGTATCCCTCTCCCGAATGGGTAGTATCCTGTTTCATCTTCTTCCCAGGTAACATTTCGCTCTGAATGCATTTAAACAGATGGACCATCATACATAATCATCCACTGTTCTATCAAATCAATCCCCAACATCAAACTCACCCCAAATTAGCTTGCCCCAATATCAAAACCTAATACCCATCCATTCCCAATCCCTAACCCTAACCCTTCATCTTTCGCCTGACATTCATCACTCACCAGTTTCCGCAGAAACCCCACTTGAAGTCTATTTGATCTCAGTGGAAGTTTTCTCGCATCCTCAATGGCGAGCATCCCCCTCCCGAATGGGTAGTATCCTGCTTCATCTTCTTCTCAGAGTTCGCAGAAACCTCATTCGAAGTCAGATTCTGCTCTCTACAATCTGAGCTCCCTTCAATCGATCCCTCTGGTGATTCCAAAAGTGATACACGACGCCTTTCAGATCTGACAACAGAAAATGGCAGATCAACTTGAAGAAGAGAGGCGGGTTGCAGCTCTCTGTAAAAGTCTCTGTTGTACCATAACAAAAAAACTATCAATGCAAAACTGTTTGGTAAATTTTATTAAAACCGAATGTGAACTTTAATGCAATACTGAGACTTGTTCTTGAATTTTCTTTCAACTTTCAGTCTGAAGCTGAGAAACAAAGAGTGTTAGATAAGGGGCCATGGTCTTTCTCTAGCAAACTTGTATTACTGAACACAATTGTGCTATGATTTCACAAACTGTGGTTCAACATATGGAAGAGTGACTTCTGATGTCATCAGTTTAGCCTGGGAGAAGTGATTGATGTAAAACTTGAAACAAAAGGCAACAGTCCTTCGGACAAAGCTCTTTAAAGACAGGTTTTCTATCTTATTTTGTAAATATGAACGACTTATAAAAAATTGGGCATTCTTTTTGCAATATCAGGGTTGTATGAGTTGAAAAAAATGATCCTTACTCGGTTCAAGAAAGTGAGACAAGTAGTAGGACCAAGGGGTTGCTATTGATCTACGTTAAAGCTGAAGTTGACGTTACCTAAACTCGTTGTACCATAACAAATCAATCATGTCTTAAGAAATCATTGAGACTTGTTGAATTTTAGTAAGGCAATCAGAAAAGAACACAAGGATTACGAGGTTCAACAATGTGCCTACGTCCTCGGACAAAGCTCTTGCGACTATCTTATTTTTGTTATAACATTCTTTTGCAATATGTACACAAGATCACCGTAACACAAAAGGGAAATTTCAAAAATAAGAAAACTATCAATATAGAGATTTGCCCACAATATGTCATTTCCTTGAATAGGAGAGCAAATCTTGCCAATATCGCCAATAAGAGTCATGCTAGAGTTAAAATATTATAGGTTCTCATACACGTTATTGAATAGTGATGATCTCTCTTTGCCACACCATTGATTGAATGCATCTAGCTTGTAGTTTTCCTAGAGGTTTTAGCTATGAAAACACTAGGGATATGTTCGTTTAAAATTGTTTCTGTTCCTCGAAATACAAATTTTTGTTCTTTTGTTTCAAGGAATAAAAAAAGAACAAAAACGCGTTTGTTTACACTTTTGTTCCCGGGAACAAATTTGGAATAGAAACAATAAGTAAAAAAAACTTTTTTCTTATTCTCGGGAATACTTTTAGGAAACACTTTTTTTTCTTCTAATTTTTCTTCTTCTTCCTTTTGCCGGTCACCGGCCTTGGTTATGGTTGGTGCTGGCGACTGGCTAGACGAGGGTTGACGACCTTGCCGAAGTGTCGCCGTCTCCCGGAGAGGCCGACCCACGACGAGGCTCGTCGGTCCGAGCCTCGCCGTGGCCGCATGAGGCCGGCCTCACCTGGGCTAGGCGAGGCTGAGCTCGCCTAGCCACCAGTGAGGCTGAGCCAGGCCACCTCTAGGATGGCGTCGCCTGGCGATGGCTCGGCGAGGCTGAGCCTCGCGTAGCCACAGTGAGGCTCGGCCTCCCCAACCAACACGAGGCCGACCTCACGTTGCTTAGGTGAGGTTGAGCCTCGCCGATGGCCTAGCAAGGCTCGCCAGGCCTCGCCCTAGCCTGGCAAGGCTCTGGCGAGTTCGCTAGACGTAGTCTAGCTGATCGACAACCACAGCGAGAAAAAGAAAAAGAAAATTAAAAAAAAATTAAAAAATTAAAAGAAACAAAAAAAATTATACAAGTTTACCGAACGTGTTTATGTTCTTTTTCTATTCCAAGAACATAAATTTTGTGCAGTTACCAAATACGTTTTTCTGTTCAAAAATTGTTCTCCGAAACAGAAATAGTTTTTTCTATTTCTGCTCATCTATTTCTGCTTCTATGAACAATTTTTGAACAGAAACGTTACCAAATGCGCCATAAGTGGCTTTTTTGACATTTTCCACATTAGCACCGGTTGTATTACGTTAGCAAATTTTGTCCAAAATTGGCCGAATGAACTTAATTGGTAAGAAGTAAAAATGTTTGGTACTAAATTGGTAAAATTGAAAAGTTTAGAATTGAATTGACAAAAATACAATAGGTTTAGGACTTTTTGGACAATTTTTCCAATTGAGTGATTTAATAAATTTGTCATTGGACTATCAAATTACCGGTTTTAACCACTAAGGGAGCAGAGAGAGAGAGAGAGAGAGATGTCCAATCAGAAATGTTTGTGTGAGTCATCGCGAGATGTCGGAAAATCTTCACCGGAGGTTACACGACGTCAGAAAAGTTTAGCCGAGGTTGAGACCGGGAAGCTATCTGGCTCGACGAGAATTAGAATAACAAGATTTGCCGACCACAAGAATTGGCCTCGGCAACAAGTCAAGTGATGGTGGCGCCTTGCTTGAAGCTGTCGATTCACGCCTCCGCAAGATTGCGACTTTACTATTTAACGAGACGTCGGAGAGAAGGCTGTAGAAAGCTAGATCTCGATTGGGCTGAGTAACCTCAGCAAGCGTGTTGCCTGTGGTCCCGTGAGCCTGACAGTCCGTCGCCTAGGGTCGGTAACCTCGGGGGGCCCATTGCCCATATTAGAATAATTTTAACTTTTTCCTGTCTCCCTTGTTCATTATGTTTTGGGACACTCCCCAAGAAAACGATAGTCGTATAATACAGCTTGTATCAAGGCTTTGCTGACGTTTCTCCTCATCTTCATGCCGTAGCAATTAAAAAAAGCGACAAATTTTCGTACCAAACATCGCAATTTTAAGTCCACGTACTTGCTCCGACAAAATTGTGGTGATAGAGACAGGCAAGCTCGCGTTGCATGGAGACATCGGATTCGGCATGTTTCACGACGATGTCTCTCTGTCTCTGTCAGAAGCGCTCAATTGACACCAATCTGTGATTTTTGCACATTTGAGTGAGCTGATAATCTTAAGGAGAAATTCTATGGTTCAGATGATTTTTGTGGACCTACCCCGCATCCAACGTGTACCGTTGGATAAAAAAAGAGGAGAGAAAAGAAAGAAAGGAAAAAAACACAGCTTACGCGAGACTGGTCACATGTAAACTGGTTTTATATTGTAACTTACGAACATTTAAAGAAAGTCATTGACGTGGAAGTGACCAAACATATATTTGATTAGGGAAAATTATGACAGACAAGCTTGCCAAATCAAAACGGGTCTGCTAGGCAAGCATTAGCACGTTGATTACACGGAGGACAATCGATGACGAAATTGAATAGAAAGCATGATTGAATAGAGTTGAGTGATCTTGTGCGGCCCATTGCCAATATTAGAATAATTTTAACTTTTTCCTGTCTCCCTCGTTTATTATCTTTTGGGACGCTCCCCAAGAAAACAGTTGTCGTATAATGCAACTTATATCGGGCAATTAAAAAAGCGACAAATTTTCGTACCAAACATAGCCATTTTGAGCCCACTTGCTCGGAAAAAATTGTGGTGATACAAACAGACAGGGTCGCGTTGCATCGAGACATCCGATTTGGCATGTCTCACGACGATTTTTTTCTGTCAGAAGCGCTCAATTGACACCAAATTCTGATTTTGCAAATTTGGGTGAGCTGGTAATCTTATAGGAGAAATTCTATGGTTCAGATGATTTTTGTGGACCTGTCCCGCATCCAATCGGACCAGTCACGTGTAAGCCGGTTTTATATCGTAACTTACAAAATTGATGGGAAAGTGGCCAAACTTACATCAAAATTATGAGAGACAAGCTGGGTATGCTAGCCAAGCATTATTACGTCGATTACACGGAGGACAATAGATTGCGAAATTGAACAGAATGCTGATTGAGAATAAAACTTTAGAATAGCAATACCACTTTATGGGGTTTTTGAATGTCGAAAAATTCAGTTAAATGTGTCAAACCGGTTCACTTTCGAATATTTTGCGATATTAACCTTTAATAATTATAAAAAATGTCTGAATTACCACGTTGAGGATAACACATTGATATGATGTCAGTGATATATCAGCATAGAATGATCTCGGATGAGGTTAAAGCTATAGTCAATTTTTGTTCTCCAAAACACTTTGTGCACTAACCAGTTCTAAGCATTTGGGAATTTATGCCGATCCAATTTACCTATTTTTTTCCTCGATTACACGAGCCATGTATCCTCAAAACTCAATCAAGAACTTAGGTGGCGAGTTGCGCGACGTCAGGCCACGCAATGGAAGAAGCTTCACCAAGACTTGCGACCTTGACGCGACCTAGCCCGGCGAACACCAGAAAAATGAGGCCTAGCCTCAACAAGAATCAACCTTAGTGACAAGTCAGAGAGTAATTGGTGCCCTGCTTGCAGTCACGCGACCTTGCCCAACCCCATTGGTCCGTTGCCTCGGGTCAAGTGACCTCAGGAGCCCATTGCCCCGGGTCGAGTGACTTGTTGCCGTCACCCATCCCCGGCCAAGCCAACTTCTCCGGTCGATGGTGTGCTCTTTTGTGAAAAATTTTTGAGTCAAGGTTCTTCAGGCAAAACATTGCCAAACTCACCACACCTGGTCAAACTCCAAGCAATTCCAGAGCCTCTACAAATTCGCAAGAGAAACTAGAGGAGCAATGCCTCAACAGTCTCCCAAAGCACAGGAAAAACCGATGATCTTGAAATTCCAAAACTCAACTCTGTAATAAACTAGAACAGAAGCTGTAACCCAGGAAATCGGAATTCGATCATCCATTTTCTGAGCAGGCCCTTGACATCTTGAGGAAGCTTCCTCTACCCTTCCACCTTCCAACAACAATCTCTCCAAAGAAGTCCCAAGCCCAAAAATGATTACAGAGGCAATAATCTTGCTAGCCTGAGGGAGATATCCCCCATGGGTCACCTTTGTTCCATTGGCCAACTCAAAGAAAGTAGACTTCAAACTTTTGTCCATAGCAGCCTGCAAAATCCTGGGCAAACTCAAGATTCCAGCCTGCATTGCTCTGCTATTACCGTTCAAGGTAAAACAAATAAATAAGAAAGTTCTCACCTCTGCTTTGTGAGAGAGCAACAGCAGAAAAGTTCTCTTGATTCAGCCTGTGATTGACTAAGCAAACATGCATCATTAATATCACTCCAACGCTTCATTTAATCATAAGTCTGCAATCTGTTGAGGATGGCCAGCCAATTGATGAATGCATTCTCAGGCATGTATGGTTTGAATCAAAAAAATCTGACGCCTAATTTGAGTGGAGCCTCTGCTTCAGCCTGATTCGATACACCATTGGAAGAACCAGCTAGTGACCTTATTCTCAGAGTCGAATAGGAAATATGCAGCCACATAGAAGAGCTTGTATCTCCACTGATGCACCCGACCAAGCTGGAGGCCTGTCTCCATTTTTTGTCTACAGTATTATCAGCAACTCTAGCAGCAACTCAATGTTGAGTGATATATATCTCTAGGAGGATATAAATCAGCCAAAACACCAAGAGGGTTGATGATTATCAAACCAAAGGGGGATGGACTTTTCATTTCATTACCAATACCTACATAAGGCTTCAAAATGCACCTGAGGTTGAGTATTTTTCTCCAGGCAGAGGTACTCTGAGCCTTGTTCATCTCCTTACTCAAGACGTCATGTTCTGTAATATTTATCAGGATCCAGGCAACAAAGTGTTTGATTTGGTTGTGACTTGGGAGGCATGCGCTAAATCACGTTGAATGTTTCAAGCTTTTATCATTCTATATTGCTTCTTGAGAAGGTGTCAAATTATAAAGATGATGAAAACTCAGCCAGAAGTGATCTACCTCTACATTTGGCTGACATGATGCCAGTCAAGCCAGTGTTAAAATCCAAAAACTAAGAAAGCAGTGAACTTTTCTCAAAGTGGTAAAAAGGAAAAGGAAAAAAACTTTCATTTACCATTAGCATTTTTCACATCCAAAAACTAAGAAAGCAGTGAACTTTTCTCAAAGTGGTAAAAAGGAAAAGGAAAAACACTTTAATTTACCATTAGCATTTTTCACATCCAAAAACTAAGAAAGCAGTGAACTTTTCTCAAAGTGGTAAAAAGGAAAAGGAAAAAGACTTTCATTTACCATTAGCATTTTTCACATTCCCATCTGACCAAAAATTACAGGGACCACAAAAAAGCTTTTCTTGTCCCTCACTGTTCCAACTCTGAAAACTTAAAAGGAGTGCAAAAACATATACCTACACTGTACAGAGTATAATTAGGCCAAGTCATCTCCGGAGTTGACAAAACTTGGGACTCAGCTTTTCCACTTCTGCTGAGAGAGACTCATTTCCCTCACAAGCCTCTTTGAGTACTTCGAGCCCTATGGATTGTGCTTGCATGTGATGCAGAGAGTATAATCAGGTCAAGTCACCTCTGGAGTAGTTGAAACTTGGAACTTAGCTTTTCCACTTCAGCCAAGAGAGATGCATTTCCTTCACAAGCTTCTTTAAGTACTTCAAGCCTTCTGTGGACAGTGCTCGGTTGCGATGCACCCTCCTCTTGTGCAGTCATTTTGGATGGGGATGACTTCTTGTATTGGATGAGATCCATCATCATTCCCTGCAGTAACAAATCCCAACGACAAGTCAAATTCAAACTACAAGTTTCAATAGAATGATCACGTACATGCCTCTTCCTAAACAGAGGGATTCGGGTAAAAATAGCAACCATGATCTACATTGCATATACACATTTGTTGCAAAAAATGTATCTCCTGAACCCCACCACACCCCCTTCCTCATAATTTTATCTAGAACAAATCAGATAGCGAGTGTATGATCTTTTTACAAAATCCCAACCTTTCCACAATGGTGGCCCTGAATGATAACTATCATACATAGCCATCCAGCAGCAAGAGGTCACCATAAAATTACTCCCTTTCACACAAGAAAAGAAGAGTGACCAGTAGATTGAACAAAGCATTCGATAGTTACATCCACATTTTACAAGACTGCTTAAAATTCAACTGCTCCACAGAATTGCATACCTCATGTTGTTGCTTCCGGGAGCAATACCGCAACAAGGACTTCACTAACTTATTTCGTAGCAAAACACGATCTTTTGCATGATCAAGGAAAATGAAAGAGGAGATATGGTGCAGGACAAGAATTAATGCTAGTGATCCTCTAGCAGCAGCTCTTTCAAGTGCTCCAGAAACCCATGACTTCACGTATGCTTCTAAGATGTGTTCATCATCCTGCAAATGAAAAGACACGAAACTCATCAACAACCTTAATACAAGTCTCTAAGCATTTACACAAGACCCTTAGTGAAGTTATTCCTCGGAAATGGTGTAATGTGAATGGAACAGCAGCTTCTGAAATTTGAGAACTACCAAAGCAGGAAAAAAGCAATTACCCAGAGATAACATCTACCCTACATCTAGAGTTCATAAAATATCCAACTGGTCAAAGAAATTTTACATTTTTCTGGTGTGCCAAAGAAAAAACAGAAAGTATGTCACAACTGCATAAAGCAAGATTCTTGAACAAGAGAAATACTTGTGATGGCAAGCAGCCACTTCAGAACATAATGGTTCGAAAGTGTAACATAAACCCTGAAGGTATTAAGTGAATGGAGACTACATATAACATGGACCATTAGAATTCCGTAATTAAGTGATACAGTATATACTTTAGAATCCCCCTCTCACATGCAAGCTGCAATGAAGAACAAAAAGACAACTATCCTACACATGAAGTAGATATCAAAAGACGTAGAATGGAAGATAATTTTCTTGCTCCCGGATGGAAGAACAGGGAATGAGATAATAGAAAACCAAACACGAAATGAAATATTAAATGAGACATAAAGGATATAAATTAGGCAGAAAGTTCAACCCAAAAATTTAATCTAACAAATGGAGGAGAAAATACGTATATAAGAGCCACCGTCCCCATTTTGAGTAATATGGGTGATATATTTACTTTAAGAAAAGCAAACCAATACCACAATTCCACTGCTTGAACAAGTATGTTCATGATGTTTGAACAAACAAACAACAAAAGAAGAGAACAAGTATTTTCAGGAACAATACCTCAGGAGGTTCGAGATAACCTTCAGCAGTGGCTAGGCACTTATCTAAAGGAGGCAGAAGATCCAGAACCCGAGCATTAGACAGTGCATTCCATGCAGCAAGTCTTACAGAAACTTCCACATGACGGTGGAGGTACAGCGCGACTTGACGACCATACAGCAGATCACCATAGGATATTGCAGCAAACTGCTCAACAAAAGCTTCAATAAATGTTGAGTAACTATCATGAATTTCTGATCCAAATTTTAACAATCCCCATTTATTTGCGCTATCCATTTCAGGCTCATCTTTCAGAGTATATCTAGTGCTTCTACTTATAATTTCTCGATCAAGAAGCTGTCCAAAGAGTTCTTGTAAAGCTTCATAAACATCTCTACTTCTCTGCTCTTCAATCACAGCCAACCCAACAAGTAAGATCATAGACAAGGAATGAAATTTCCAAACTAGTGACACGTGTTGAGCAGGTGAAGTGATATCTGTGCATCCCGAATGAGACATTGCCTCCACGCCTAATAGAAAGAACATTCCAGCTTTAGCAACTTCAGATAGATCATCATGATCCTGAACAAGATTAATGACACCAGAAACTTTCTGATCTGTACTGTGCAAGCCATCCCCTAATGAACTGATTGGGCTGATGAACCAATGCATGGGAAGTGGCAGTCTCTGGTAAGCCCACTCCATAGTCAGATTATCACAAGGAGGATGTTCCTCTTTCTCGTCTGACATGTCCATATCCTCATGAATGGTTTCAAGAGAAATACTACTATTTTGATTTGCTTTACGCATGGTACTCTCACTGCCTTCCATGGAACTTGCCTTTTTCTTTTCACACAACCATCTCTTTCTGAAATGGGAAGACAGTAATTTGCTAATATGATGTAGGTACTCTTCACTATACTCCCACGTCAGAGATCTCCTGCTAAGAGAAAAAAAGTGCCCAATACATATATTCAAGCACTTTAGAACAGGGACTTGAAAGAGAAAGTCAAATGCCTTCTCCACAACAACCCTATCCCTTGGGCCAGCAGTCAAACAAGCTCCTAAGGCACCATTAACTCTATGCAAAACAATGGCTTGGCCCTCACTGAAGGCTATATGCTCAACCGATACCACTGGAACAGTTCCAAGCAAGTACACAAGAAGACCTGCATCTTTTTGTGCCAAAAGGACACGTGTTGACCAATATCCTCCACGAGAAGCACCCCATCCGACCCCGACTCCTGGAGCAGGACCTCCTCTTCCAAATGTCTCTATGGACTGGATTGAGTGCCATTCAGAAGCAATTACATTCAAAAGGATGTCAAGCACTTTCTGTAGATCAAGAAGAGAACCCTTGAGCATGCCATCCTCAAGAATTGTCTCTTCTGCTGAGATGGAAAGTCCTTTTGTTGGAGGACTAGACATTCCAGCCTTGGCTAACTGAATCAAGCGATCAATCTCAACCATCAACTGCACAAATCCATGGAGACAGCACACAGAAGCCAAAGAGGTTCCACTTTCGCTTTTAAGTCTCAAATGAGACAACTTTTCAATGAACGAACCAACTCTTGCAGAATCTGTTCCATTATCTATGCTGCCATTCAAAGAGCTAAAGAATCCTTGCCGAATAATCTCTAAACCAATTTTCGGTACAAATTCAGGAAGCCAAGGCAGTGACTTGCCATCATCAGAGCTATTTATTGCATTGTCTGGCCCCACTCTTTCAAGAACAACTGACAGCATATGCATGACCGAAGAATAAACCCACAATAAGGATGTCAGAGATTGAGTTCTCAGGTCATTTTTCTTTCCACTTTGCGACTCAAAGAACCAAGAGATGCAAGAATCATTCATCCATTCTATCCACTTTATTCCATGATCAACCATTGGGATAACATAATTCCAAGACCATGATTCAGTAGCATAACCAGCACACTTCGTATTTTGATTGCCTGTATGTTTCTGTGAATGAAACTTTGGAAGTCTATAAGCTAAAGCTGCCAGAACAAGGTATGCCTCGTTGGATATTGAAAAAAGTTCTCTCATGATATTATTCTCCAACAGTTTCTCCATGGAAGGTGGATTCAACCACAAGCACAAGGAATGAAAGATATCTGAGAAGAGTGAGACACAATATCCATACTCTATGCAAGTCCTCCACAGCCGCAATTGTTCAATCATCAGAGACGAGGAAAGTTTGCAGCGCTCTTTTCCCAGTTTAATCCATTGGTCAAGCGAATAAGCAGGTTGATACAACTGCCATATCATGGCATGCAGTGTTCCACTCCTTATAAGCTCAATGCAATACTTCCTATTAGATTGTGCCAATACCTTTTCAAAAGGTAAACAGAGATGAGTTTCACTGGCTAAGGGACCAATTGTCCCATGAAAGATTAGACTGGTGCAAGATGCATATGAACTGATAACTCACCCTTAAGAGTGTAACAGATTTTATCTTGGAAGGCTGAATTTCCATACTGCTTTTCATGGAAAATCTGTGGACAACTATTTGGATGAGCCTTGGACAGTCCATGATAGCACATGAAGCAGTTGGTGAATGTCTTGCTATTGCAATTAGAATAGAGATCATCCGTTCTTCCAGAGCTTCGGTCGGATCTGTCTGAAACCATTCATTTGAAGACACAAAATGATTTCTATACGAAGTAAACAGGTCGAAAACTGACACAATAGTTAGATCATACTACCTCCAAGATATAACGAATTCTTGGCAGAATTCCCATCCTGACTAAACCTGCAATAAAATCTTGACCAGCAACCACAATATCGTCCTGAATAGTGCGCTTCCCTTCAGATTCATCATCAGCTGTTTCTTCCATAGGAAGAACATTAGAGGATTTAGCACTGTACTTCCAAAACCCATCATGAAGCAAACCGCCATTAATTTCTGGTCTACTCCTAAACACTGGGGCAGTGTAGAGATACTTTCCATGCATACTCATCCTCTGAAAGAACAACATATCAAACTTAAACTCAACCAAATGAAGAGTTACAACAATGATAAGCATCTCTGAAGAAAAATTTTACCTCCAATTTGTCAAAGAAGTTCTCGTTTAAATCAGAGCTGAGTATGCACTCAACAACTCTCGCACATGCTAAAACTACAGAATTGTGGTTGTTATCAAGACACAGCCTGCAAATACCCAGCATTAAAGTAAATCTTCAACGTTTTTCAAATGGATATGATATCAAAACCTAGAAATATAAAGCCTTTTGGGAGTAATAATCTTGATGTAGAATTTATCATCCAAAGATGCTCAGAAAAGCAGTGTAACATTAGTTAGAAGCAGCTCAGGCCATAACCAAGTGACCTCATTACTTAGATTCCCGAAAGGATCTGAAAATATAGAAAGGGATATTCAAGCACTAGTCAATCCCTATAAGCAGTGCAAAGCAGTCTCATCACTGATTCAACATGTTGTAAAGTGTACCTATAACAGAAGAACTTATGCTCCAGTGAATAAGGTAGATACAAAAAAAAAAAAAAAAAAAAAAGCAGTATGCACAATTTCCTCATTAGTGTAAACTTTTTTGAGGATATCCAGGAGCTTATGTCAGCGGTATGGCTTAGAATTATTTGTATATATAAGCTTAGCACAACAAAAGAAAATATGGAACTTCCAGTAATAACGCAAAAATCAAGGCCATGTCCACTGCTTATTATTGACTAACAATATGAAGGAAGGATGATGACAAAACTTATGCAATAAAGCTTACCTCAATGTTAAGACAAGTTCAGGTTCTGGGCCGAGTGCAAATGCCCAGAGAGCCTCCCAATCCACTGAATCCTTATCAACATTAGAATATCCAGTAACAAGATCAACTTGATCCCGGCAAATATTGTGCGTTGCCTTGTCAAGTACAGAAGCGAGAAGATGAAGTGCAAGGGCCCGTTGTCCTGGAACCTGAAGCATCAATTCATTATTTACCAAATATGCCAGTAATGAAGAAGGTTCTTGTAACTTAGCAGTAAAAGATATGAACTTAAGAACGAACACTAATGAGATAGCAAAAACTATCTGATTAGCTTTGAGTCTATATAAGCTAAGCACTGATTTAAAAGGCAACTTACTACACTTCTTGTAAGTGCCACCGCTTCTTTGATAGTATAACCCGCAGCACCAGGGTCGCCTTCAGTCCTCAAGAAGTCTCGCTCGGCAACATTATCAGCATTCTGCCTGTTCTGACCTGAAGTATAGTCCCGATAAGTGATATAATCACAGAAAATATATATAAATTGAGACAAAACTTGAATTAACATTAAAGAATTCCTCTGATGCACACTTAGAACTCAAGCATAGAACATGCCATACTCTGATCCAACCATATGAGAAAGCTAGACAAGAAGGTAAGTTATTGAATATACACTTCCAAAAAATTCACCAAATAAAATCTGAGTAGCTAATCAGATTAAACTGCATATATTAACCCTATCACTCATTAATAAAGCTGTCTAGTGAGAATTGGTGCTGTGACACCAGAAATGCCACACCAATCAGACATCTCCCAGGTGTGGAAATCTGGGAACAGGAAAATGTGGTTTTCGACCATAGGTTGACATAAGGGTAGGACTTAAGATTGAAAAAGAAGGCGCTTATAAAGAAAGCTCATTCTACTTGCGTTTATCAAGGAACGAAAGCCAATCCCAAATTCTATAGTCATCAATTTAAATTAAAGTTCTTATATCGGTCAAAATCCATAGCAGCTCAAGACATTGCAGTCCCCAGCGATATTAGGTTTTGCTATTCAAATCAGTTGATGAAGATGCCCATGCTACACTCTTGCACATTTCATTAAAAGAATAGGTCAAGCTAAACAAACCTAATTACTAAATAGGAACGCACTAGTGTGACACCTTAAGCTATATTACCTTAGTTACTATATAGAGACTCATTGGTGTGACTAGCGCATGATCTAGCTAGATAAGTTGCTCCCATCATTAAGTTACTTGTGCATGTCAACCCCATTTGTAATGACTAACAAGATGTGAACTCATTGAAGAACTAGGTATCTTATTTTTAGAGAAGGAACCATCATCTGGACTCAAAAGGCGCCAAAAGAGATGCGTAACAAGAGACACTAACTCGAAGTGATTATATTAGCGATTGACTTACTAGTCCCCACAACTGGGTCAATTTCACTTCGAATGACATTTCCCTCTAATGAAAATCGTAATTCTCGTACAGTCTCAACCCTATGAGTCCAAGCACTCCACAAACTGCCATCTCTTGGTCCAACATGCTGGACACCAGCATGATCCTGCTGACTTTGGTTATCTTTTACAGTCTCCGATGATACCAAATTGGATACTCCATCCCTCGTATTCCGTGATTCTGCATTCTGAAGAGACTGACCCTCACTTAATGGACTACCCAATGTTCCATCCATAGCTATCTGAGAGCCTGACAAGTTTTGCTTCTTGAATTTCTCTTGACCCTTTCTTTTTAGCAACTTGAGCAATGAAGGGTCCATCTTCTTCATAATCTCAGCCCGAGCTTCGGCAATTTCATCAGGAGACATACTCTGTAATCGGGCACGGTTCTCCACATCAATTTGATTCTCAAGAGAAGAATGGCTATGCCCATGATCATTGACACTTGATCCAAACAAGGAGGCTGTAGGCAAGCTTGACAATTGATTTTCCTGCTCTCTAGAATGATCAAGAAACAAGGAACTTAACTCTTTTGCCTCGTCCAGCATTCTTACAGATTCATTGATTGAAACTTTCACTGAACCAGTTCCGCTGCTAGTATGCATAGACCCCAAATCTCCAAGTAAATTAGCTGCCTCAGCACTCTTGTCACCGTCAAGGGAACATCCCTGAACTTGAGCACCTTTACCTGTATAGCTTTGCAAACCAATCAATGCAGAAGTCTTACCATCTGTGATGGCCCCATACAATTCATACACAGGCTCAAATTTTGATTGTGCTTTTGCATCTACTTCCATAGGAACTGCACCACTTAAAGATGTATCATCTACGAGGTTCGGCTTATTTTCACTTTTGATAACCTCTCTACCTCGCACTTCAGCCCCTGCAGATCCATGCTTTGTATTTTCACTACCAAAAGAGGAATCATTTCCCGCGACTAGCTCCCTCCAATATTGTAAGTTCAATTCCCTCTTCTCCTTTCTTTGGACTGGCCTAGCAAGAGCTGCGATCCGCTCAGAAGCAGCAAGCTTCTTATCTTCCTGAGCATCCTCCTCATGATCATCACTGTCGTGATCTTCATCCCATCTCGTGCTAACTGGACCCCAATGCTGCAGATTGACATTTCACTATCAACGAAAATAAAATAAAATAAAATAAAATACCAAGGAAGTTCCTTGTTCTATCAGTTCCCAAACAAATAAAAAAGACCCTCAAACTCAACCAATAACTCAATGCCATACCAGGATTTTACCTTCTTCGAGCTCCCTACTCAAAACTAATACTTCAACACTACCTTTACTACTACACATTCCAACCCATCTGAAACACGTTCCAAACCTGCCTTAAACCAATGGCTAGATTTACAAACCCAACACGAAACTGCCGAACTTAACGCTCACCCATTTCCCTCGCTTCACCGAACCAAGAACACCGAAGCAGGACTGGTGACCTGTCCCGAAGCTCCCGTGTTATGCTTCCGTTACTCAATAAACCCAAGAAAGCAGACAAAATTTTCAAATTCCCACCACCCAGAAGAAGCGCAAGTAGTTTCAGGAACTTACGGGGCCGTGAGAACGGTGCCGCGCGACCGGGAAGGGGAGGACGGTGGCCCTCGGAGGAGGGGTCGGGGCGGCGAGGGTCTTGGTCGCGGGGACGTCGGAGACGCCCTTCTCGACGATGCTCCCGATGAGCATCGAGGCGTCGTCCTCGTTGACTTGGGGCTTGATGGTCCCCGTTACCTTGCCGCGAGGTGGGATTTTCCGGCTTCCTGACCCGCCGCTCCTTCGCTTGTCCATGGCCGCCGCCGCCGCCGCCGCCGCCTTCTTCGACCTCCGCCGCGCTGTTCTTGAGCGACTTCGACGTCTTCTTCGAGCTCCAAACGAGCTCTGGCCGATTCTCGCCGGAGGTGGCGCTGGCTTGAGAGAAGAGGAAGCGGGGAGCCCTTTTCACCTGTGGAGAGGCAAGATACTGAATAGTAAGCGGTCTTTTGGGGCTCTCGCGGGTTCTCATGTTTTAAGGAAATAACATAAATGGTCCTTCGATTTTGGCATGGTATACAATGTAATTCTTCAATTTTTAATTTATTTTTGAATTTTAACTCATTATATAATTTCTTCTATAAATTTTTAATTTATTAAATACGATTGATTTAATTCTTGAATTATATGAAAATGGTCAATGTTATCTCGATTGAATTTATGGATAACATTAAATATTTTCATATAATTCGGAACTACATTAAATATATATATATAAAAAGTTGAGAGACCATATTAAATAAATTAAAAGTTCGAGAATCATATTATATATTATACTAAAGTCTAAATATCATATTAAATACATTAAAAGTTCAAAATACAATGTTGCATACAAGGCCACCAATAAGAGTATGCATGACAACGCTTTTTGGTTGGGGAAGAGTTTTTTTAGAAATAGTTCTTTTATATTTTTATTCCGGGGAACAATTTATGAGTAAAAGAACCCGTTTGGTAACTACACAAAATTTCTACTCTTAGAATAAAAAAAAAATAGAAATGCGTTTGATAATGTAATAGATTCTTTTTGTATTTATTCGTTTTTTATTATTATTCACGGATTGTCAACCGCCAACTGCCGGTCGCTGCTGCCCGCCGCTCGCCGCCTGCCACCGCCCGTCGCCCGCTGCCCACCGCCGCTCGTCACCGGCCGCTGGCCGCTGGCCGCTGCGCCGCGCCCATGCCCCCATCAGTGCCCCCTCCCGCAGCTTGCCCATCTCGCCTTCGATCGGCGGCCGGCGGTGGCGGCAATGCCCGGCGGCCGGCAATCGGCAACAACCGAGACGGCGGCGGCCAGGCCGCCGCCGCCGCCGCCCGGCCCGCCGCCCATCGCTCGCCGGCGGTGGCGGTCGGCGATGACTCGGAGGCTTGATTGAAGGTGGCCGCGGCAAGAGAGAAGAATAAAAGAAAAAAAAAATTTACTTATTTCTAAAAATTATTCCCTGGAACAGAAGCAATTTTTTTGTTTCTCGTTTCTGCTCCAAATCTATTCATAATCTAACTTTCTATTCTAGGGAATAGAAAAACAACTTGGCGTAACCAAACGGGTTTCTATTCTTTTTTTGTTCCGGAAAACAAAAAAGCAGAAATTCTAAGAAATAGAAACGTTACCATGCGCAGCCGAAGTGTCTCGAGGCGAGTAGTTTCCTAGTCTATGATTGATGGAGAAGAAAAAACATGACAGACAAGGCAACAACAATGCTAGAGTTAAAAAAAGAAAAAAAAGAAATTAACACGACTAATGACCAAGCAATCCATCAATGATATGCAAATATGTTAGGGTCTTTAGACTTGGCAAAAGAACATGACGCCATTCTCATGGACTCGTCTTAGGGTCATTTCATCGAACGACCAGTAGGTGTCAATCAAGGGGAGAATACAAAGTTACTGAGGACTCGGGCTCGCATCCCGGCTTAAAAGAAACAATCAGCAGTTGAGGACTCTCAGTCCAATTCCAGCACTCTTACCTTGTGTCACGGTTATGAGATTCCTGTGACCAAAGGACTGAAAGCTTCCGGAATGTTCCCAGGGATGGGTGAGATAGTAATTGTGCCGATAATTTAGAACTCTCTAGGCATAAATGTTGGTAGGTGGTAGGTTAGATAGCACAATCTTATCCGTTGGATCGAAAGGCCGTCAATGGTTATAATTTGAGAGTCACTAGTATAAGAAGGGGTGCTTTCCCCCTCATTATATCAATCCAACCATTTCATAATCGAAGGTCCATTCTCTTGTTTAGAGCTTCTTTCTTTAAAAACTTTCTTTCTTTAAGATACGAGCGAGCGAGCGAGTGAACAATCGATCTAAGAAAAGCTTGGCTTAGACGCTCCAACGATTCCAAATTATCCAAGAGAGCTTAAGTTGCCGCATGGTCTCGATTCCAAACGATCGGCCCATGACACTTGCCTGATGTTGGCAACTCCTCATCGGTGCCATGCACTATTGTCCCTATTGCACAAGCATTTTTCTCTTTTATAGGTGTTTTGGCAACGCCACCGTCAGTTCTTTTGTAGGTCTCGATTCAAAAGGCTTAGTTTTAATGCTTTTCATGCGTGTAGATTTTCATTCACCATCACTGTCACCATCACCATCACCGTCATTGGCCACGTATCCATGAGTTCCATGTCACTAAGATGGAGCATTTTTTTCGATGTAGAAGATAAGTCGCATTCGAATTTTCCTAATATCATAGATTTGCAATTGCTTATGTTCCAAGGGAACGACAAACTAGCCAAACTGGCCATTCTACTATTAAAGCTCTACTGGGAACATTTCTATTTTTTACTTCCCTTAGCATAGACAAGGATCACTTGTTTTAAGCAAGGTCTTGCAAAGAAAAAGACAAATTATACAATAGATTGTTATGTTGCCTTCTTGCGAGTACTTTTCTTCTTCTTCTTCTTTTTCCTTTTTTGGAGAAGGTGCATGGCCTGGAATATTAAAAGAAATAGGTGTATCATTTTGTTATCCCGATAAGTGAAATGATTTTATGCTAAGTTCATCTTTAGTCTTTTAAAATCCTTCTAGAAATCTTCTTCATGTTTCTAATTTTTTGTTAGCAAAAGCAAAATTATGTAATGTGAATCATAAGCTGCCAACATGCCTAAGAAATTAATAATATTTATTTTTCATTTTATCCATATTATTTCTTTCTTTAATGATCTTTATAAAGCAAGATGTGGTTTTGCTACATTGTATAGGTTCTCTTTTTAGCTGTCTTACGTGGCAACCATTTGATGTATGACATGTTAATCCATTGCTGCACACTTATAGTCTTTTGTCTAATATACTATTTGAAGCAAAACATTTTCCATCACAATCTGAGGGTATTGAGAATTGGATAAGAGGATGACAAGATAAAATTCTCTCGAAATGTAGAGCTTTTCCTCTACCGTTATGGTAGTTTCTTTAACCTAACCCTAATCTTTCTCCTTTCGATTTTGCTCCATTCATCTCTGCTTCGCTCAGATTCGCATGGCCCTTAATTGGGTCACCGGAGTTGCCTTGCTCGCAGCCTTTCCTTCCGCTGTTTGCCTTGCTCTGCAACCCTCGAAGCCATCGCTCCTTCCTCGTCGCACCTTTCCACCTAAACCTCATCCCCGACCTTGAATTCAGCTACGTTGCCCACTAGGCTTCACCTCCGACCTCGCAACCTACTCAACTTCCCTCACCTAAGTTGAATTCCCCCTTCGGTCTCATCCTGTGACCTTCGCTTGTGTCGAACTCTTCATGGTCTCTCGCCGATTCCCCTTGCATGTCGGTTTGGTGACACTGGTAGCTTCATGGAGGGGCACCCTTTCGCCGATGACTCTCGCCTTGCCGCCTTGTGCCACAGACTAGGCCGCCTCTGTGCCGACCATGCTCTAGATGTTTGGGATGACCTGCCACCACAGGACACTATTAAGGAGTGCAAGCTCAGCCTAATAGGTAAAATTCTATCGAATCCTACAGTAAATTTCTAGGCGCTTCAGGTTTCTCTTAAAAGGTCGTGGCGCACAGACCAGGTAGAATTCACACAGCGTTATAATGGGTACTATGTGGCAAAATTTACTTCTGTGGAGGAAAAACAGCGGATTTAGAAGGTGGTCCGTGGCGTTTTGCCAATCATTTGATTATATTTCAATCCTGGCTCCCAAATACACCCTTGCATTGCTACGATTTCTCTTCATGCTTACTTTGGGTCCAAGTATTTGGTTTACCCCTCGAATGGTGCTCTGAGCAAATGTTAAGTAAAGCTGTTAGACATCTTGGTAGAGTGGTGAATGTTCAAGTGGATTCCAACGAAGGTCAGCACATAAGATCAGGTAGAGTGCGGGTGGAACTCAATCTTAGTCAGCCTCTGAGAACAGGCCACTTAATCAGAATAGAAGAACGTAACATTTGGCTAGATTTCCGATACGAGCGCCTCCCCCACTTCTGCTACTCATGTGGGAGGCTCGGACATTATGCAACTTATTGCCCTAAGATCTCTTTTACTGAAGCTAAGTTGAAAGGTAAGGAAAAAATGGCCTTCGGCCAATGGTTACGTGTAGAGGTCAATGAGCATAGCCCTTACTGGATTACCTTTTATGGCAATCACGCTCCGGCTGAATACACAGTTGAAGTGATTCATGAGACCCCCCCCTTTCTGCTTGATAAGGCCCCGGCGAACAAACCTCCTGAGCATGTCCCTATTCCTTCTCAATCTACTGATCCACCGGCTCACTCAGCCCTGGCCTTAGCTAAACAAAAAGGCAAATCAGTCATCCTTCCGATGGAACAGGGGCAAACAAATGCAACTAAGTAGCTACTACCTACATCAGCATACTCCCATAAGTTGCAGACTGCAGAGACACGACCAGCACCTCAATGGGCTGTTCAAACGACGGTCCTCCTTCCTGTTTCAACCACATCCATCCATATTCAAGATCCCTGTGTGGCTGTCCAACACCCTAAAAAACAAAAACATTCTCGCTTACCTAACAAAACTGGAACCTCCAAAAAGCTGAAACGGTATACACCTTACGAGCCAAGAACACAGGCAGCAGAAGACTTTGATGACTCACACCTTCCAAACACTCCCGTTCTAATGGCAGCAGAGAATCTTCAATGGGCTGAGGTGGCTTGCCCTCAAAAGCCACCCACTGTACAATGAAACTTATTAGTTGGAACTGTCAGGGCCTAGGGTCTGCCCTGACAGTTCAGGCCCTCGAGGCCCTAGTGGCCAAGGAACGACCTGATCTACTTTTTTTGATGGAAACGAAGAATAGACCGGATGTGTTAACCAAAATGCAGCGGCGGCTTCATTTCACTCAATCATACTTAGTCAATCCGGATGGGTTGGCAGGCGGATTGGCAATTTTTTCGCAGAATCATCTATCTATCCATGTTCTCTTAGCGAACCAAGACTTTATTGACTTCATGTGCACTGATTCTAAAGACAATATACCTGTTCATATGACTTGTGCCCATGCTCCATCTGGGTTTCGGCCTCGTCAGCAACTTTGGGATGCCCTCCGGCGCATTGCCAGCTCAAATTCCTTCCCGTGGTTATGTGCGGGTGATTTCAATGAAATAACCTACCATTGGGAGAAGATAGGTAAGGGCATAGCAGATTTCCAACGTATGCAGTCCTTTCGTGATGTATTACATGACTGCAGTTTAATTGACATGGAATGCAAGGGTTGTGCCTTTACCTGGACTAATAATCGCTCCGGAGATGAGCTTGTGAAGGAGAGACTGGATCGCTTTCTTTGCACTTTGGATTGGAGATTAGCTTATCCGGACGCCGAGGTGCTGGCTCTGCCCGCAGTGGGCTCAAACCACAGCCTGCTAGTTCTCAACAGTGTAGGCTTCGGGAAAAGACATCGCAGACCTTTTATCTTTGAATCTTTCTGGTCCCAAGATCCACAATGTCGCCTCATCGTAGGGGAGGCTTGGCAAAATAGCAACAGCAAGGGGAAGAATCTGCCACAAAGGTTAAAGATGGTCAGTTCTGCACTTGCCAGATGGAGTCATCACAAGTTCTCTCAGACAAAAAACAGAATCTCAGCATTACAATTCCAACTACAGTAGCTAACTAATCAATCTGCCACTGGTTCTGACGCAGCTACAGCATATACTATCAAGTGCGAACTTCAGCAACTATGGGAACAAGAGGAACACTATTGGGCGATGAGGTCCCGGCTTAACTGGCTACAATGTGGTGATCAAAATACGCGCTTCTTCCATGCTACTACCATCCAACGACGCCACAGAAATAGAATCAGAATGCTGCTTGACAACAACAACTGTTGGGTGCAGAATGAGGATGCGCTAAAGGCGATGACTCTTGACTTTTTTCCGGGACCTATATACGACAGTCGGACCCCGCAACTATGACCCCATTCTCGAGCAATGCTCGGCTATTGTCTCTGACCATATGAACTCCACTCTTACAGCTGATGTCACTCCAGAGGAAATCCGCCTTGCAGCCTTTCAATTAGGCAGGACAAAAGCCCTGGGTCCGGATGGATTGAATGGCCTATTCTACCAGTCACACTGAGATATCCTCCAGGATGAGATGGTTAAGTCAGTTCAGCTCTTTTTCCACTCTGCCTATATGCCCAAGGAACTAAACAAGACTGCCATCACTCTCATCCCTAAGATTTCACTACCGGAGAGCCTCGATCACTTCCATCCAATCAGCTTGTGCAATTATGCCTACAAGATTATATCTAAAGTCCTTGCCAATCGACTTAAGCCTTTGCTCCCTAATCTCATTCCTATCGAACAATCTGCCTTTGTTTCCGGAAGACAAATCCAGGATAATATCCTTATCGTCCAGGAGGTCATCCATCAGCTGAAGACTAGGAAACGACGAAGAAATTTCCCGGCAATTTTGAAATTGGACATGCGCAAAGCCTATGACAGGATTGAATGGGACTTTTTGCAGGATTATCTTCTTAAGTTAGGCTTCCATCCCAAGTGGGTCCTCTGGGTTATGCAATGCATCTCCTCGGTATCACTAAGCATCAATTTCAATGGTGAACAGCTCCAATACTTTCAACCTTCTCGAGGTCTTCGTCAGGGTGATCCTTTGTCCCCTTACCTATTTATCCTGCTGACAACGCTCCTCTCATCCCTTATCCACCATGCCATTGCAATTGGAAATCTGCAAGGCGTCAAGCTCACCAGGTCCTGCCCTACTATCTCTCACTTGTTGTTTGCCGATGATGCCATCTTATTTCTTAATGGTACAACTCTAGAGTGTCAGAACCTAGCCAACACACTAAATTTATATTGTCTCGCTACTGGACAGGAAATTAATAGAAATAAGTCAGGTATTTTCTTTAGTAAAGACTGCCCTATTAGTCTCCAGGAGCATATGGCTCACACTTTAAGAGTCCCTGTGCTTCATAAATCTGGCAAATACCTCGGCATTCCCTCTGACTGGGGGAGATTTAAGAAAGATATGTTTTCCTGGTTGTTAGCTAGAGTACATAGAAAGCTCGAGGGTTGGAAGGAGGGTCTAATTTCCAAAGGGGGAAAGGAAATCCTCATCAAAATGGTTGTGCAGGCCATACCTCAGTATGTCATGTCAGTATTTCAAATCCTTATATCCATCTGCAAGGCTATTGAAAAGCAGGTTGCATGGTTCTGGTGGCAGAATGATGCTCGAAAATCTGGGATTCATTAGAAGCGCTGGGAGGTCCTCAAATGCCCAAAAGCTATGGGGGGCATGGGCTTTCGAGATTTAATTACCTTTAATAAGGCCATGCTTGGGAAACAGACCTGGCGTTTAATTCAACAACCTTCCTCTCTGTGGGCCTCTCTATTTAAAGCCCTATACTTCCCCTTCAAGGACTTTCTCAAGGCAGACAGGGGGCACCGACCTTCCTGGGGTTGGCAAAGCCTGTTAGCAGGCAGGGCAGCGATCCTACCTCACATCCAATGGTCTGTTGGCAACGGCACTCAGATTCGAATTCGGGAAGACAAATGGTTACCCAGTGGGGTCATCGGAGGAGTGGCTGATTGTGGCGAACCTACTTTAGTTGCTGATCTAATGGACCACAATACCAATACCTGGGATATTAATCTGCTTCAGAAATTCTACAATGCTACCATCGTTCAGGAGATATTGAAAATACCACTTAGCCCACACTTCGCCTCGGATTGCTTGGTTTGGTCTGCCACTACCCAAGGTGAATACACTGTGAAAAGCGGATACTTCTCTATCAAGCAACCAGCCCTACCCCAGCCTACAAACCAGGCGTCCTCATCCTATCAAGCCCCATCAGTCCTATGGAAAACAATCTGGCGAATTCAACTCGCCCCTAAGATCAGGATTTTCTTATGGTCTATATGCAACAATGCCCTACCAACCAAACACAACCTCTTCCGACGACAGATTACCCCTAACCCGCTTTGTACAATCTGCCGGGATCGACAACCTAAAACCATTGAACATCTACTACTGCTCTGCCCATGGACTCAACGAATCTGGACACATCCTAGTATCAGCATCCACATCAATTCAGCCGCACTCCATCGAATTGAAGACTGGTTAACAGACAGGATAACTCAACGGAAAAACACACCTGACCTGGAGACCATTGTTGCTATCTTTTGGCATATTTGGAAAGCGAGGAATCATTATGTTTTCTGCCGCACCTGACCGGACCCTTATCTTGTTGTGGAAGCCGCTTTAGCTTAGGTGAAAACCGCGCGCAACCTCCTGCACCTATCCACCCGAACCAGATGTGACTCCCCTAAGCTTGGCGATTTCTGGCAAGCCCCCGAACCGGGCACTCTAAGGATTAATATTGACGGGGCTTACTACTAGGATGCTACGGAAGGCTCCCTCGCTGTCATTTGCCGCGATCACTCCGGGCTTTTGCTTGATGGATTCACGAAGACTGCCCCTGCTTCGTCCGCCCTACAAATCGAAACGCAAGCCCTGATCAGCGCCCTAACTCACTTACAGCAACAGCACAATACAGAGGCACCACTTCAGATATTTCCGATTGCCTCCTCCTAGTGCAATCTGTCAACGGCACGCTTGATCCTCCATGGGAAGCACAGTCGCTCATCGCCGAAGCAGCTGCCTTGCGACGCCTCTTTCGACATCTCCAGATTAGGTTTCGCAGGCGCTCCTCCAATTGTGTTGTGGACTGGGCCGCGCGAGCCCACAGCAGGGGCGTGCTCGCTAGTGACTAGGCCCATAGTCCCCTCCCCCTCTTTTTGACCTTTTACTTTCGGATGCTATTTCCGCCGGTTGTAACCCTTGTTTTTATTAATGCATATTTCCCTTTCGTCCAAAAAAAAAAGAAGAGAATTGGATAAGAGAAAGTTTAAAGATATATATGTTCCGCTAATAATAGAGGCATCTAGTTGGAGTGATGATTGCTATCATTTAATAGGAGAAAAGTGGAATCAACGTTTTTGCTCGTAAAGAATTTGCCAAACCTAGAGGAGTGGTGGTACTTTCTCATACTAGTTAATTTTTCTAACTATTCTTGGAAGTAGATTTTTTCCCTTTATTTATGAATGTTTGAGTTGGTTATCATGATTAACCAATTGAAGTATGTCGCGACCTAATTTTTCGGGTTCACCGCCTAAAACTAGGTTGATGGACTACTAAGTCTTTAAGCTTAGCTCGGGCTCTCCCAAGCCCATACCAAATCGCGACTTAGGGTTTTAACATGCAAAATATTATTATCTAGGAGTCACCACTAATCGGTTTAGGGTAGGTCGATTAGACACTTAAGTAAAATAAAGGGAGATTTATTTTACTCCTACGAACCAGAGACTAAGGGGACGGGGACTTGGTTACACTAGAATTTTCTAATGCCCTTTCGGTACAATTTTTTTTTTTAATTTTAAGAAAATGTTTAGCAATTAAATTGATTTTAATTTAGCTTCCTAACGTGTGAGATGATCATACAGGTGCGCATACCACAAATTTAACACTCAATAAAGCAATTAAATAATGCAAAACATACCTTAAAGCAACGAAAGCATCTGCAATGTTAGATCAGAATTCACATCGATAATCTTAGATATGATTCCTAATAAACAAGCAATCAATTGTTTTGTTTTCACTTTATTTAATGAAAATCATACGATGCATGCTAATAGTCTAATATGACATGACGACATGACTTAAACTATATGACATGAAGAAATGCAATAATTAAATGCAATCTAAATGATCTAATTATAATGATATGCAATGCGATGCAATGACATACAAAATTATTTAAACTAAAATGACATGCCTCATGCAATTTAATATGCAAGTTATATGTCAAGCGACATTTATTAAATGACTTAGTCTAATGACAAGAAAGTTCTAATTAAATAAACTTAATAACAACTAAATGACGTGCATTTGATATTTCTATTTTTAAAAATGCAATCTATCCTAAACATTGAAATTAACTTATACAAAGATAAATTTTGTATTTTTTCATGAAATTCAAATTTTAAGAAAAATGCAAAAATGATCTAGCTAGATTAAAATTCTATCTAATTTAAACTATGGATTAAGTCATATTAAATCCTAATTTAAAGTAAGACATTATCTTAATCTAAAATGCAATTTATCTAAAAATATGATCTAAATGAAACATGCAATTTTATCTAATATGTAATGACGTGCAGAGAATGCCCTATTTCTACATGACATATGCATGATATTTTTTTATATTTTTCGAACTAAAATCCCTATCCTATATATGCAACATAATAAGAAATATTCTAAAACAAACTAAATCTTAATAAAAATATTTTTTCGATTTTTCTTAGTGGTTTTACAAAACAAGCGATTATCAACTAATCCTTAAATCTAAACAAACAAGATATTCAACAAATAAAGGATTAGAATAATCGAAAAAATAACATGTTGTCTCACAAGTCAAATTAACGATTATCCTAACCCTAAACATCAAGATATGAAGTTCAAAATAATTAAAAATCTAATCTGAAGTCTTACGGATCAAATTAATAATTATAATGATTTAACAATTAAAATTCTACCAAAAAGCCCAAAAATTAATATAATTAAAAAAATGATCTGATGGCTCTCAGATCAAATTAATAATTACAATAATTCCGGACAAAATTCTTGCGGATAATGCCTACAAAATGCACAAATATTAACATTGACAAACCATATTCTAACTTAAACAATAATAACAAAATTTAAAACACAATAAAATAACATAAAATAAACAAAAGAAAGAAATAAAAATAAAACTAAAACTAAACTACCTAAAGGAGGGGACTTGCAGCAGCGTTGGTGGGTAATTAGCGCCTCCATTCACTAGTCTCCTTCGAGAACTTTTTGAGTGGACGCCCCCCTTCTCTTGCCGTCTCTCTCTTGTCAATTATGGTGGAATATGGAATTGTGTGGCCTTTTGTTCGGCATTGAATTGCCCATGACCACAACATCAGAACAAAACAAAGTAAATACCAAAAATATGGGGTGAACAACTTTAATAGGGAGAGAAACAATCCGGTTTTATCATAGTGAAATCACTGGATGGCAATAAGCACTTAGGTACGTTGGCCACTTCGATGTCTCGCTGCTGGAATTATCGTTAGAGATGTAGGAGTTTAATCTAGGCAAGAAACAAAAATAAAATCACCTTAGTTTGAATAGCAAATTGGAATCGCACACAATCAAACTTAAAAAAAAGGAAGCTCGACTTAGCTTTATGCTTGTCGTCAATATCCATGATGCATGATGAATGTGGGACGTCGTCAAGAGGACTGCACCATCCAATAGACCAATCGGAGAATTCTCGAGATTGTCGACTCCCTTAAAGAAAATTGAACTCAAAAGAAACGAAGGAGAAAACCTTCCTCACTTTTGCTCTGAATTTTTTCGAAAATTTCTTCTCCCTTTTTTCACGAATCGTTGCCCTTTTATAGCGAAAACCTCTATTGTCTTTAAAAAGTTATGCTTCCTTGATTGCGGGAATTACAGAATTTTAGCCCCGATTTGCCATCGCAAATTAACATTTCGATTTTTCACTCATGTTACCTGAAACGCATCCAAGTTCGTTTTGATTTTTGCAAATAGTTCACCTGATGAGTATAATCCTTTGATACTTTCCCTTTGATTTATCAATCTGGTCATTATCCTCACCAATTTTGGGTTTGGTTTCCATTTTGACTTTTATTCTCTTGATTTCTTGAATATCTAATTGAAGCAAGAATAATTAGTCAGAATTCCCACCTTCCATGCATAATTCAATCAAATCAATTTCCTCCATTTTCATTTTTTTTCTTTTTATTTGTTCAAAATGCAAATTTATTTTTCCAAAATTAGGTGTCAACAAAGTATTAATGCAGAAATTGGCAATTGTTCCAAACCCCATCGAGCCTCGCCTTTAAGGAAAATGAGAAGAAAATAGCTAATGAGTTACTTTTCCATATATGCTGGAGCTCTTTTGCTAAATACGTTCAGAATCTATTCTTTTACTAAATGAGATGATACATTTATTCTAAGCTTAGTAGTGAGGACCTATGAAGCATCGACACTCTTTAAGAGCTTTCGTGTCATGTCGGACACTTCAACATGTGTCGGACACTCTCCGACACTCGGTCAACACGTGTCGGAAAATCCGACACCTGATCAACTTTCTCAACACTCTCCGACACTTGAGTCGGAATTCCGACATACAAGTTTCCAATATCGATGTCAATTTTAAAAATTCAATAAATGAGACATCAAAATATATATATGTGAAAAAATAAAACACAATAATAAATATAATAAATGGAGAAAGAAGAAAAGCATAATTTTCTCTTCTCTTCTGATTCTCACTCCCCGTGACACAATTCACCCCTTAAGTGTTTTTTTTCTCCTCTTTCAACATATCTAACATGCGAGTCCATAATATGAATTGCTTATTTTTTCTCCAAATTCTACGAATTATTGAAATAAAGTTGAATTTGTCAAATTGAAATAATGAATAGAGGATTAATGTTTTTTTTTTTTTTTTATGTATATTCATTATAGGATTTTTTAATTATTTATTTATTTATGAATTTGATTTAAATTAATTTGATTGAAATGATCATAAAAATGATAATTTATTATGTATATATAACGTGTCCCAACGTGTTGGAATTCTCTGTTTTTTGAGAAGCGACGTGTCGGCATGTCGTGTCGTGTCGTGTCGTGTATCTGTGTCGGTATTACTTAGGTGAGGACAGTAAAAATTAAAAATACATTGGTTAAAATTTCTAAACTTACACCATCTATTATTGAATTTCTTTTGGCATTGGACACATAATATACTGCATTTATGAGCATTCTTTCTATACAAGACCCAACAAAGCAGGGGAACAACAAGATGTGTTCCTCTTTCCTTCACTCGTAACACTTGGCCAACGCACAGTTTTCCCATGGAATAATGAATCAAGGCATATGTTGAAGGCTAAATAATTTCTCGAATCAACATAGGATGATTTTGAATAAATTTATAGAGAATTTATAGTGATTAGTGATTACTTTAAACTTAAATAAAACCACTTGAACGAAAGATAATGAATAATGCAATGTGATGTACAATATTTTGAGCAATATAAGACAATAAATAATGACATCTATAGGGGCGGTAGTCCGCTCGCAAGTGGGGTATAGTGAAACGTAATTTAATATTATTAAATTAATAAAAGGACAATAGTCCGCACTCGAGCAGAGATCCACTGATAAATGAAATGAAAAATTGTGACTTTCTATAATGATAGTAGTCCGCGTTCGAGTAGAGATCTCACTTAGACGTAAATAAATAAGTAAGTAAGATTATGAAATAATTGCGCCAACAAAAACTTGGCCAATTATTTCATTAAGTGATAGAATACTTACAGAAGATAGATGATACAAGTCATCGGAAGTGATTACAAGTGACTGTGGATAATTTCAAGGAGTGATTACAAGTGATTGTGGGTGATTTGCAGTGATTGGAAAGTGATTACAAAGTATTTCAAATGATTACAAAGTGATATGAGATGAAAGGCCGAAAGTGAAATGAGGTAGTGGTTGAAGAGAGTTTAGGTACTTTTGAGAGCAAGAAAACTTGGACACTTAGAGGCTTGAACGTTGAAGGAGTATTTTACTTCTTCCTCTTCTACTCCTTTTATAGAGTGATTTTGCCACCTCTTGCTCGATATGAATAGTAAATTTTTACATTTTATTTTTTACTTTGGCCTCTTGCAAAGATTTCATAGTTTAGGCAGAATACTTATATTTTTTTTCTTTAAAGTGTAGCAACATGAGATTTTATTTTCTTCTGTCCTTTTTGGTAATTGGTGATTTGGTGTAGATTCCTCTACTTGCCTTCACTCTCATCTTTATCTGACAGATTAACAACGTAGCAATCATCTTCATTGGTGTTGCCACTGTAATGGGATTCACAAGAGAAATCTATAGAATTGTACTTCAGCCTATTCATTAAGTGGTACTCCATGAAGTAAGCAATTAGCATTGGTATTGTGGGGCCTAATTGCCTGGCACAGTATTGTGGGGAATAGGGTTCAAATCCATGGTAGAATCTTCTCTTCTTACAAAGCTGTATAGAAGATCGATGGAGTAAGTACACATTTATTGAAATCATCTAGATACTGAGTATCTACATAGAAAAGATAATAAAACTCGAGAGCCTCAGAGGGGAAGAGTTCGACATGCGTACGATCGAAGGTCAAAATCTCCCGGAGGTAATGAACAAGTGAAGGAATGTCATCAGGGACCTTCATAGGAGATAAGGTGAGTAATCGACAACACAAGCTTAGAGGTTTTGGTTGTTTGGATTTCTACAATGGACTATATGAAAGATTACAAGGAACTTCGCCAAATAAAAGGGGAAATAGAGAGCCATGTACGCTTGTAAAATCTAGAACATACCAAATCAGACATTGCTCTCTTTAGACATCATTGAAAGGGTAGCATGGATAAGACAACCAGAATAAGCGAGCCAAGAGCTACTTTCTTTCCCCTTGCAACATTTGCAACAAGTCTAAAGAAATGCTTTGAGACCTCTTGAGGGTTTGATTTAAGAAAACGTATTTTGAAAGACAGAAAAGCTAAAAGGCAATTTGTTTTTTGGGATGGACAAGACAAGAGGTTTTACGGTACTTCTCAAGGAAAGTTCCATAGGCAAGGACACTATCGGGAATGAAAAAGTCCTCGAGAGCTTCAATTTATTGTACATGAATGCTAGTTGGATGAAACCTAGAGATGGTAAAAGCGTCCAAAAGAGTTACGAACATAGGTCCCCAAGGGAAAAAGAAACAATTGATCGATGGGGACCAGAGGTAAACAACTGAACCTACTAACCCCCTATTTATAAATTGCTATCTTACATTGTTAATTAATTCTTATTATATGGGACGTAAGGCTTTTCGAAGTAACTAACTTAAACTTCAATATGAATATTCAATATTCAAAGTATAAGGGGATGGACATACGATGAAAAGCGCATTCAACCTCTTTTGCAACCCCCTTTTTTCTTTATTTCCAATTCTTCGAATCTAGATTCCTAGATCACAACTCGATTCAGTTTCATCTATATGTATCTTAGTTGAATTTAATTTGTGAAAAAATAGGATTTAAAGAAGAATAGAATCATTAAAAATCAGAAACAAGAATCACATAATATCCAATATTTAACTCTTAAAGAGTAGAGAAGGTAGTTCAAAAAGAAAACCTTTCTTTATTGTGATAATAGATATTTCTCTACTCTGTTTCTATCTATATATAGAATAGGTATTCCCTGGGACGGAAGGATTCGAACCTCCGAATAGCGGGACCAAAACCCGTTGCCTTACCACTTGGCCACGCCCCATTTCAATTTCTATTCAATACTACTAAACAGTAGTATTGTTTTTGGTTGTTCGTCAATTCCAATCGAAAATAAATATCTATGGACTCTATTGTTCCTAGGGTTTTGACACGTGTAGATATACAATGAAGCTGAATTTATTGATCATTACATATAATTCAATTAAGATATTGTATAAAAGTATGATTTCTTCTATTCTTTTTTGAGAATTGAAGGATTTTTGATTGGGTGAGTTCAAAGAAGGATTTTTTGGTATCCCTTACTTTTTTTTTTCATTTTTAAGGGATATCAATTATCAATAACAATAACTCAATCAAAATACAATTATCTCCAAGTCCAAGAAAAAAAAAAATGTTTGTTATGCTTAATATCTTTAGTTTGATCTGTATCTGTCTTCATTCCACCCTTTATTCAAGTAGTTTTTTCTTAGCCAAATTGCCTGAGGCCTACGCTTTTTTGAATCCAATCGTCGATTTTATGCCAGTAATACCCCTTCTCTTTTTTCTCTTAGCCTTTGTTTGGCAAGCTGCTGTAAGTTTTCGATGAGATCTTTAATACTGTCCTAGACATGATTTATTCGAAAAAAAAAATTGGAACAATGGATAAGATCGGATAAGTCTTACAGCATGAACCCTCGATTCAAACAATTCTTAGATAGCTGCAAAAAATCTGACTCCCCTCTTTCCTCATTCGGATTCTTTTTCATTTATTGAAAAACCCTTTTAGAGTCATTTCAAAATAGGAAAGATTTTTTTTTAATGAAAGACTCGACTCTTATTCCAAATGAATTTCTGAAAATTCTTTTTGATTTTTGATTTCGAGAAACCATTTTGTTTATTGGTGTCAAAATAGGATATGGGGTATAAAAATGGAGAATCTATTCTCTTTTTTTTTTGAAAAAAAAAGATCTTGGAGATTGTGTAATGCTTACTCTCAAACTCTTTGTTTACACAGTAGTGATATTTTTTGTTTCTCTCTTCATCTTTGGATTCCTATCTAATGATCCAGGACGTAATCCTGGACGTGAAGAATAAAAAGGCCTTTCTTTTTACTTGCTTAATTTTTCAATGTTCTTACTTAGGATTTTATCTATTGTACATCCTTATTTATTATATGAAATAAAACAAAAACAAAGGAAAGGTTTTGAAAAAAAGAATAAATAAAATAACAAGTCATCAACGGAAACGGAAAGAGAGGGATTCGAACCCTCGGTACGAAAAACTCGTACAACGGATTAGCAATCCGACGCTTTAGTCCACTCAGCCATCTCTCCCAATTGAAAAAGGATAATTACTATCTTACATTACACAAAAAGTAAGGCTTGAAAAAAAGCCTTTCTTTTCTTTATCTCTCTTTATTTTTTTTTACTCTATTAATATATACAACTTTAATATATACTACTTTTATAAGCAATCCCATTTAGATAAAGAAATGGTTCTAAAGAGATATTTCGAATAAAAAAAAAATAAAAAAGCAAGAATACCTCTTCTTCCGAAAGAGCTTTTTTTCTTTTCACGGCCTGGCCTGGTCAGTACCTAGCCGGGCCATTTTTTGTTCCATTCCAAATCATAGATATAGATAAAATGATTTGTTTGAAAACAAAAATGTTTATTATTGATTATTGAAACAACAATCAGAAGAAGGGATCTTTCCATTCCTATGATATGGAATTTCATTCTATAGAATCAAAGTGTCATTTTTTATTATTATTATTCTTTCTTTTCTTATTTTTTTTCCTTTACTGGAAAAAAAGAAAAAAAAATAAGGAACTGTGGATTGTTGTGCAATGCATTCTTATGTCATAACATAAATAGTTTTATCGAGCCCTATCTGTTCTGTCAAAAATCCTCCAGCAAAAGAAAGAACTTGTTCTTTATTCTTTATTTAAATTTTGAATTAGGAGTGCTCTTTTACTAATCTGATTAGGTTTACTGACAAAACCAAAACAAACACGTCAATGCTATAATTTTCATCATTATTTTGTTTTGGATCCTATCTTGATTACGTCCGATTACCTTTTTTTGTTCGACAAAAGTTGCATTTATATACAATAATCCCATTGTAGCGGGTATAGTTTAGTGGTAAAAGTGTGATTCGTTTTATTAATCCCTTTTATAGTTAAGGGATCCCTCGGTTTGATTTGATTCATATTCCGAAGAAAAACTTTATTTCTTAAAAGGATTTAATCCTTTACCTCTCAACGAAGGATTCGAGGAAAAATATACATTCTCGTGATTTGTATCCAAGGGTCAATTAAAAATGGAAAATTGGATTATTTAATTGCGAAACATAATTTTTTTTTTTGAATTGGATCAATACTTCCAATTTAATGAGTATTAGTAAAGGATCCATGGATAAATATAGAAAAGCGTATTTCTAATCGTAACTAAATCTTCCATTTTTTCTTTTTCGATAGGAAAGATTGGAGCAAAATAGCTATAAATTAATAAAATTAAAACATGATTTTAGTTTACTAGAAGCATTGACATATTATATTTTTTAGCTCGGTGGAAACAAAATACTTTTCCTAAGGATTGTCTCAAATAGAAATAGAGAACGAAGTAACTAGGAATATTGTTAGAATACCCTATTCCCTATTCTAGAGGGATTGTCTAGAAAGCGAATTTTTTTTGAATTGAAATGCATTCAAACAGAAAAGCTGACATAGATGTTATGGATCGAATTTTTGGATTTCGTTCACGTCTTATCTTAGATATATCGATATCTGGGAATTTATCTATCTTCCATAAAGGAGCCGAATGAAACCAAAGTTTCATGTTCGGTTTTGAATTAGAGACGTTAAAAATGATGAATCAACGTCGACTATAACCCCTAGCCTTCCAAGCTAACGATGCGGGTTCGATTCCCGCTACCCGCTCTATTCTATACTCTCTATCTATATTAGATAGACCTGTATTCGAATATATATATTCGAATTGAAATATATTTCAAATTAATATTTTGAATTGGATTATTTAATTCTTTTATGTTAGTAATCCATCTTTGAATTGAATACGCAATTCCCGAAATTCTCTTATCTTAACATAGTATTTTTTTTCCGAACAAGAGAAGGTATAAGGGAAAGGGATATGAAAGTAAAAAATGCGAAAAAAATCAGAATAAAAAGAAAAAAGCGTCCATTGTCTAATGGATAGGACAGAGGTCTTCTAAACCTTTGGTATAGGTTCAAATTTGCTTTAATAGTGATGGGCTTTCATTACAACATTAAAGTAAGTACGGATCAAGTCAATCATCAAGGTTCAACATTGATTTCAAATTTGTATTAAGTGTGTTAAGTGACTTCATTAAATTTTTTATTGTAGTCTTGTTCGCATTTGACC
Organism: Eucalyptus cloeziana; assembly: GCA_014182715.1. Classification (NCBI taxonomy): domain Eukaryota; kingdom Viridiplantae; phylum Streptophyta; class Magnoliopsida; order Myrtales; family Myrtaceae; genus Eucalyptus; species Eucalyptus cloeziana. The sequence continues at coordinate 21,241,331 of CM024640.1, forward strand.
CTCTCTATCCAATACTAACACAGAACTTAAGTCTCCTCTAATGAAAATCAAAATATAACATTTAATAAAAAATATTTCATTGCGGGATCTAAGACCGGTAAAACAGTCATAAATTTTTTAAAGGATCAAAAAAGTTAGCATTAATCCCTCTATCAACTAATACCCAGATGGATGCGGTCACCATCATTGCCCACAACACCACGCCGAGCCACCCCAACCCAACGTTGAGCCACCACTCACTGCTCTTGCGTTGAGGCCTCTTGATGACCAGCCACATGAAGCATGGTAGCACAAATGTCAGGGTGGAAGTCGTCCCCCCGATCAGTGGGGCTAGGCTCCCTAGGAAGGGGAGCGCCACCGCCACGAAGAAGGCGAGGCAGCCGAAGAAGACCCTAAGGGACACGCGGGCCTGCCGTGAGCAGCGGCGGTCCTTGATGCCAGTGTACCAGAGCTCTAGGTTGTCGAAGACCGGCATAGCATAAATCTGGAATGTGCTGAGGCAGTTGGCCACAATGAGGAGGTAGGTTAGGCCCATCACGAGCTTTGGTGTATCATGGCTATGTAATTGAGGGAGAGCGATGTAGAGTCCTCCGCTTGGGATTTTGCTTCCATAGGCCCAAAACCCGCCAATGGCTAAAGAGTATAAGCAGAGAGCGATGAGTGAGTAGGAGATGATCACAGCTCTCCACATGGACCTTTTGGATGGGCATTTTGTAGTTGAAGGCAATGTTCCCTACAGCACAAAATGGACGCATGGCGAATCATCATTGCTGAATCGAGTGTCGAATTTGAAAACCTCATCGCAACACACCCCGTTTTGCCCGGTTCTAGGAGAAGAAAGCTATCTAGAGTCCCATGAGTTTTATTCATCACAACTGGCATAACAAAGGACGGGATAGAGTCCTTGCGATCATCGGAAAGCAAAAAAAATAGACAAAAGAAGTCATTTTACCTGAATCTCAAGCACGAGGTTGTGACCTCTAAAAGATAGTGCGATGATCCCGATAGCATTCAGCACGCTGCTGATTCTCACCTCCTCCGACTTCGCCTCAATCAACGGTTCGTAAGACATGCTCTCGGGCCTACCTTTGGTGACAGATAGTATCCAAATCAGGGTGCTGTACCCGACGGCCGTGATTGCTCCAAACAGTGAGACTACGACTATCGCATTTAGATTTGGTAGTTGAGCTATGACGATGGCTATGCACGTGAACAACAAGAACCACTCCACGCCGTCCAGTGGCTTGATGCCACAAGCGGCGCCATCTCCGCCGCACATGGTCTTGAAGAGATCCTCCATGGCCCTGCCTCCGTTGATGATCAACATCACGCACGTGCCCCCCGACAGGTACATAACGGGGAATAGAGCAAGCAATTTTCCCAACCTGTGTCCTGAAATGTTATTATAATACATAAATTAAATTTGAATTACTGACAAACCAATTTGCCTAATTACGATTAATAGCCATTTTTCCTATCACGAAAAATATACAAGAAAATATATCACCCCAAAATTAAAACAACATTCGATTCGACTTATGCTAATTATGATTAATAGACAAAATTATAAACTCGAACCCATGCTCAACTTTTTTTCTCTAATGTAAATTAATTAACTTGATAACGAAGATTTATTATACATATAGCGGCTTACCGAAGGCAGCAATGGAGAGGTGGAGGAATCTGCTATAGCGGGTTCTAGGAACAGATTCATGGAGCTCCACGAGAGCCCATATGGTGTAGAGTTGCCATAGAAACCCTATGGACAAAGTTATGATTCCCCAAACCCTTCAGAATTTTTAAAAAAATATAATGAGATAATATTCAATAATAACAAATACGATAGATTTTAAAAAATATAGGTAATCAAAAGTTAAAAAAGACAATTTTTACCCAAATCCATTAAATGGAAAGAATGGTAGTTTTGCTTTTAAAGCATGATCATTTAATATATGGGATATTCTCCACTTCCGCCGGGCACCTCTCGTGCAATGGATGGGAAAAAGTGGGTCATGGAATAGGCAAAGTAACAAATAGTGGATTATCCACCAAAAAGAAAAAAACACCCAAAAGCCAAAATTTTCTAGAAAGCTGCCGCTTTTTACGGTGAAAAACATCTATATCATGCTGTCTGGCCTTAAAATAAGAAAAATGAATATGCGTAGTCGCCAAACTTTTTAAAAAATTGATGAAAATGGTTCTATGGTTATAGAACTCGATTGGTGATGGTCTAGTAAGATTCTTGCACCACACAATACCTACAGCATAAAGACACGCTATCCAGAGTTTTGGATGAGTGGTACCGACGAACTTAGTGGGAGTACGCAGACGGGTGGCAAAGAGAAAAGACACTGATGTCTACCTTTCAGCATCACATGATCGCATCATGGAGACATCAATTTTTCTATAGAGATATCATTAGGCGCACCGTCGGTGCGAAGAGAAAGATTATTGTATGCGAAGTTGAGGATAGTATGACTAGGGCGGGTAAAAATGCCCAAAAAAACAGGCGCTACTTTTGCAGGTGAGAACTCGAATTTCGAAATATGATACATTTTAAAACTAATATTAGGTTCATTGTCAGTGTGAAGAGAAAGATCACCTGTGAAGTTGAGGATTATTTTGCCGCTAATTTCCACCGTATTTATTAATACCTGCTTCTTTAATGGGTGAGAACGTGGAGACCGGAATCAAAGGGATATCCTTCGCAAGATCATCATCGATTTAAGAATTGAAATAACTTTCTAATTTATATATTTCAAATATTCATATAATTCAAAAACATATCGGAGCGATTTGACACCTAACTCGCTCAAAAGTTTTTGTCTTGTTATGTTGATTTGTCCGAGTCCTAGTTTTCCATTCCAGCCTGCCGTAGACTCCAAGGCCTCGTGGAGTGCAAGTCAATATTTAAACTTTCATCAAAACCCTAAAGAAATCCAAGATTCTTCTTTCCTCCATTTCTTTTTACTTAAGCAAAATCAAGAAAACACGGGGAGATTTAAACAAAAAATCTTAAATTTATTGCAATTTTGTCAATTCAATCATAAATTTGTGTTTTTGCCAATTCAGTCATAAATCTTTTATATTTGTGTTAATTGAGTCCAAGCATTCCATTTTAGCCAACCAGCACTGATGTGGCGTTACCAATGTTGACGTGGCAATTTAAAAATAATATTTTCACGTTTCTTATAATTTTTTTCTTTAATTTCTTTCCCCTTCTCCTTCTCATTCTCCTTCCCCTTCCCTTAAGGCTAGTGAGGGCGTCCCAGCCTTCGTCTAGACCAGGCTAGAGCCACAACACCCTTGTCGACACTGGACAAGGGCGAGGGAATGCGTGCTCATGCCCTGGCCAGCGAGGGCGTTGTGGTCCTCTCCCAAAACTGGTGAGGGCCGAGATGCCCTCACCCAGTGCCAGTGAGGGCATTGTAGCCCTCGCTTGTAGCCGGCGAGGGTTGATTGGTGACCCTCCGCTACCCTAAGGGAAGGGGAAGGAGAAGGGAGGGGCAAAAATTAAAGAAAATAAAAGAAAAAAATTAAAAAAGTTTAAAAAGTTATTTTAAAATTGCAATGCCACATCAGTCCTAACTGGCCAAAATTGATCTAATAGACTCAACTGGCAAAAATAGAAAATATTTAGGACTGAATTAGCCAAAAAAAGTTTAGAATTAAATGGGTATAATTGTCATAGGTTTAAATCATTTTTAGTAATTTTTTCGAAAAAACACGTCACGTGATATTGTATTCCCCGAACAAGTCTGGGAGGCCGTATTCTCCAACAGGCAAAAAGATCGCCATCAAGAAATGAAGAAATGAATGAATCCCAGTAACAAAAGAATTACCAACATAAAAATTGTATAAAGACGACGAGATGGATGACTTTGGCTTACCAACCAAGAGAAGCAAAGGCAACGGGAAGCATGAGCGCCTGAATCCCCAACCCGGAGCACAAGAGGTGGAACACCGCTGACGCGGTGCTTCCGCCCCTCGACTCTGTGATCGGGAGCCACTCGTCCCAAGGGTTCGCATCATGAGCTGCAGCCGCTGCCTCGGCGGTGAACTCGTCCGCGATGGAGCCAGTCGTGATGGGGATGGCCACATCAACATGGGTGGGCTTGGTCAAGACGGCAATGTCGCCGGGCGTCCAGTCAACAATTTCTGCTGCCACTTCCCCCATATGGATTCGATATCTCCGACCCGAGATCTGGGACTTCAGTTATAAGGAGCGAGAAGGAGATGGTGTTGGTTGGTGGGAGAAGGTTAGTGGCGAGATGTGACCATGATGCAATGCACCGTCACGAGCAGATGAGATACACGTATCTGAGGAGATGACGATGCGCACGGTGCAACCGCAAGCGGAGGAGGATGTCACGACCGACGCAGGTTGTCGCGACTGCCATGACGATGCTAAGCTGTAGCGGTTGAGACGCGCTGGCCCTTGGTGACTACTTTGTACTTTTTATATTACCGCGCTTTCCACCGATCATTTGTAATTTCTTTGGTTTATTGGTGGAGGGGGCAGGATCAATTAGTAGTCTGAGGTCAACTTAATCTGGGCCTCGTGGAGCACATTGCTTTCTAGAAAATGTAATGTTCATGCATTTATCGAGGGCAGATCTTGACGGTGCATGGGGAGAAGTATATTGAAATACATGTGACCTGGATAAATAATTATGTGATCTAAATAGTTCATCGATCCGATGTGTCTCTCTATAGCGAATATCATAAAGATTGGTTTTCCTTTGGGACATGATTAAGAATATCTCTAAATAATTATCTCGAACGAATCATTTCCCTAAGAAATTGTACCATTTGGAGGATAGTGTAATCTCCGAAACTCTTGTTCAATAATATATATTTTTTAAAAAATAATGTATTTTCTACATACAATGACAAAACCGGTGCCGTTATATCATTGCGTAAGGGCATTCATCTCTCTCTCTCCTGATTGAAAAGATTCCTTATAAAAAAAAAAAAAAATCGGATCGTCCGGAAAGAGTGGAATAAATTTCACGTTAACGCCTGAAACGTGGCAGAGGGACCATAGGATGATGTCAGCATCGTGATCGCACCTTCTTGACGTCCTCAATGGGAACGCTTTTGTCAAGGTCCACGCTGATTAAGTTTCGAGAAGAAGAAAACAAAGAATTACATCTTATTCTAATTCATGTTAGTCCAGTAAATTAAGCAATTTTATAAACAACTAGTATGGAAAAGTTGACTATATACTATTAAAAGAAATTGATGTGGTGGCCTCCCCAAATATGTATTTTTTTTTCTCTATGGCCGAATTATATTCTTACCAAATATGCTAGATACATAAATGGTAGGACAGCAGAATCGGCATCAATGAAAAAAACCTTCACCTCCCGCTGCCAATTAAATTTGGAATCGATCTTAATGTCTGATTTTATAGGGCAAGATAGAAGATTATTAAGCAAATATGCGACCACATTTTGAGGTGGTACCAATGATTGTGGACCGTTCCATTTATTCTTGGCTTAGTGATTTGATTCTCAGGTCTCACTAGAAACTTTAGGAACTATGTGATTTGTATACCTTCATTTATTTTGTGAAAAATAACTGATTTGATGAATATTTTCATAAAAATGATCACTTGTATCAAGTTGGACTCCATGATTGCCTGAAAATTGAATAGTAACAAATCGATCCAAGTCAAATATAGGAAATGGGATTTTAAAGAGCATTTCATAGTGTCGCGACCCGATTTTCCGAGGTTTGCCACCTAAAACTAGGTTGATGGATTACTAAGCCTTTAAACTTAGCTCGGGCTCTCCCAAGCCCATACCAAATCGCAACTTAGGGTTTTAACATGCAAAAGATTATTATCCAGGAGCCGCCACTAATCGGTTTAGGGTAGGTCGATTAGACACCTAAGTAAAATAATGGGAGTATTATTTTACTCCTACGAACTAGAGATTGTGGGTATGGGGACTTGATTACACTAGACTATCCTAGTGCCCTTTCGGTACCATTTTTTTTTAATTTAAAAAAATGTTTTGCAGGCAGCTTGATTTGATTTTAATTTACTTCCTAACGTGTGAGGTAATCATACATATGAGCATACCACCAATTTAACACATCAAGAAAGCAATTAAATAATGGAAAACATACCTTAAAGCAACGAAAGCATCTGCGTTGTTAGATCAGAAATCATATAGACAATCCTAGATATAATTTCTAATTAACAAGCAATAAATTTTTGCTTTCACTTTATTTGACGAAAATCATAACTTATGCAATGCATGCCACTATACTAACATGAGATGATATGATAACACGCCTAAATTGTATGACATAAATAAGCATGCAATATATCTTAAAGCATGAAATAAATTCATTTAAATTCTTTTATATTTTCCATGAAATTAGAATTTAAAGAGATGCAATAATTAAATATGCAATCTAAATTACCTAAATCTAATTGCATGTAATGCAATGCAATGACATACAAAATTATTTAAACTAAAATGACATGCCTCATGCATTTTAATATGCGAACTATATGTCACGTGACATTTATTAAATAACTTAATCTAATGACATGAAAGTTCTAATTAAATGAACTTAATGAAAACTAAATGACGTGCATTTGATGTTTTTTTATTTAAAAAAATGCAATCTATTCTAGATAATGATATTAACTTATGCAAAGACGAATTTTGTATTTTCTTTCATGAAATTCGAATACATAAATGATCTAATTAGATTAAAAATCTATCTAATTTAAACTAAGGATTTAAGTCATATTGAATCTTAATTTAAACTAAGACATAATCTTAATCTAAGATGCAATTTATCTAAAAAGATGATCTAAATTTAAAATGAAACGTGTATATTTAAATTAACATGCACAATGATTTTTTTTGTGTGTTTTTCTTTATGCAATTCAAAATTAAAACTAATACATAATTAAACGTGCAATTTTATCTAATATGTAATGACGTGTGCAATTTTATTTGATATGCAATGATGTGCAGAGCATGCCCTAATTCTACATGACATATGCATGATATTTTTTATTTATTTATATTTTTTATAAAATTCGAAATTTGAAATTGTTACATAATTAAACATGCAACTAAAATTAAACAAAAACTAAAATCCTAAATGAGTGCATTTTTTGTTTTTATATTTTTACATCTAAAATAAAACCTATATTCTAGATATGCAAAATAACAAAAAAAATTCTAAAATCAATTGAAATCCTAATTCAAATATCCTTTGATTTTTCTTGGTGATTTACTAACATTAAATCTAACAAGCAAGATATTCAAACAAATAAAGGATCAAAATAAACGAAAAAATAACCCGTTATCTCACGGGTCAAATTAACGAATATTTTAACCCTGAACATTACGACAAGAAATCAAAATAATTAAAAATCTGATCCGAAATCTTACGGATCAAATTAATAAATATATTGATTCAACAGTTAAAATATCAAAAACAAACCCCGAAAATTATCATAATTAAAAAAAATGACCCGACGTCTTACGGGTCAAATTAAATAATTACAATAACCTTAGGGACAAATCCTATGGATAATGCCTATAGTAATTATAACCTAAAAGTTACCTCACATAGTTTGACTCAAAAACTAATAATAAAACTAACCAAAATAAAGTAAAATAAGATAAAAGAAATAATAATAAAAAAAAGAAAAGAAAATGAACAACCTAAGGGAAATAGGGGCAGCCAATTCGTCGGGTCCGACGAGGGGGTCGCCGGTGGCGGGATTCCGGCGAGGCGCGGTACGGCGGCGATGAGGAGGTCCGGAGCGGGGTCTCGTGGGTCACCGGCACGGGCGAGGACTCCGGCGCGGGCGGGTGGCCCGGGATCCCCAGCGGCGGACGTCGGTCACTCGGGCGGAGATGCGAGCTGCGGGAGCGTCGTGGCTGGTTTGCGGCTTCGGGTCGTCACTCCGGTGCGATGGAGGATGGTGGGCGGCTGGATCGCGGAGCTCGTGGGCAAACGAACAAGTCTTCGGCTCCGGTGGTGGCGACCGCCAGTGGAGGACGACGCGGTGGCCCGGTTGTGCGATGCTTCACGGACGGTGGTAGTGCGGGCGTCGCGTCAGGGTGCTCGAAGCAGCGCGGGTCGGAGCGGCGGCAACAGGTGGAGGTGTTGGCTCCAAGTGGCGTCGGTCGGAGCGGCGGCAACAGGTGGAGGCGTGGGCTCCAGGTGGCGTCGGTCGGAACGGCAAGCGGTTGGCGTGGGGCGGAGCTGGGGCGTCGGGTGGAGCGGCGATCGGCAAGCGACGGCTCGGCTGTGGCGTCGCTGGTGAAGGTGATTTGCTGCGGTCGAGGCGCTTGGCAGGCGTCGGTGCGGAGAGGATGCTCGTCGGGTCATGGAGCAGCGGGAGGCGGGCTCGGCTTCACATGCGGCGATCAGAGGCTCGGGCGCTTGGCGATTGGACGGCAAGGGCAACAAGCGGGGCAGCGTCCGGTGCGGGGGTGAGTCCGGCGAGGCAAAGGTGGGCGGAGGTGTGAGCCGGTGAGGAGAATTTTTGGGGAAGAAGCACAGTAAATTTCCCCTTTTTTACTGTCCTCCCCCTCTGCTCTTGTACTTCACCTTTTCTTCTTTTTCCTTTTTGCTCTTTGCCTTCTTCTCACACGTCCCTTCTCTGACTTTCCCTTCTTTTTGGTTTTTCTTTTGTGTTCCTCTCCTAAAAACGAAGAAGAAGCGCCCCCCCAAAAAAAAAAAAAAAAAAAAACTACGTAACCCCTTTTATAGCAAAACAAAAACACGATCTCAATAGAATATTTCGAAAACTACCCATAACCTCCGAATCACAAAAAACCCTATCTCATCAAATATTCTCGTCCGATTTCCTCATCTATAGATAAAAATAGGATTATAATGCGATTTCCTTAATTTTCAAAAATCATCATAATATCGCAAAAAATCTTAATTTTTCAATAGATAATTAAAAATAACGACGGCTTGGGTTAATTTTCTCTATTCAATTCCTCCCGAAGATTGACTCAACCGCTGAAGGTAATCTAAAAATTTTTGTGAAGATTTTCAAAGATAATTCATTCAATCATTAAAGATAGAGCTCCATTATCCAACTTTAAAATCTCCATCCACAACAAAATATTTTAGATTATCCCTTATGCAATTTTTATTTCATTTTCATTCTTTTTTTTTTAACAACTTTTAAAGATAAGTTAAAATACTATTATTACCTAAATGTAAATGTTAGGAAATGCTTTATATGACAAACTATAAAATAGTAAAAAATTAGGTGTCAACACATAGGAATTAATATTTTCACTTTTAACTCAAACTCAGGGATTTTGCAACTACTTGAAAAAAGAAGAAGAAGATGTGCTGTTTGCCTAGCATAAAAAAAGAATGATTTGGAAAACATATTTCAAAAAATGAATGGTTATATCTCCAAAAAAAATTAGTTGATGAAAATTGTATTACTGTTGGCAACAATTTATGTATAAACAATTTCATTGATGATAAAAATCTTTTTCGTTCATTCATTTTTATGAGTAATATAAGGGCTGGTTTTTCTTCTTTTGAAATATTTTGCAAAATATTGATTTTCTGTAAAACAAATGCATTGTAGATATCACCAAAAAACATGGTTTTCTCTAATTTTCCATATCTTGAGGTTTTTTTTTTTTATTTAATTGTTTGTTGCAAATTCAATTTGACTCAAATTTCCTTATTACGCTTTTCCTAGTACTCTTGGCATAATTAACAATTGAAAAGATATTAAGTAAAAATTTCATCTTTCAATTAACCAAAATAAAGAAGAAAAAAAGAGAACCTAATTGGCTTGAATCCCTTATGATGCTTTTACTAATAGCTCTTCAAAGTGGAAATATTTGGGAGACCCGTCCGAGACGTGCAACTCTCAATTTTTTTTCTCTGAACAGTCAAAAGTCAAAGACACGTCGTTTCTAATCGGTCTTTGTTTATTCCAGAAAAAAGAAGAGAACGAGCGAATAGAGTAATGCCATCGACGTTGCTTTCAAATTTCTACCGGCATTTTGGTCTCTTCTTATAAATCACTGTAATTTTCCAAAGGCTCCGGATGTAAATCAAAGCTTGACATTATTTCCATAATGATCTATTGGAGCGGTGACCATTTTGAGAGCAAGTCTCGACTTATGAATCACTCAATAATTCATCTCCCAGCTAGGGGTGAACATCGGTCCAGGATCAACTTTGGATTGACCCTGGATCAGCCCAACCATGCTAGTTCGGTTCTTGGAGGGATTAGGTTGGTCCTTGATCCTGAAATCACGAGATCAGTATTGTACGAGTTGGTCCTTAATTCTGAGAGCTTAGGGTTGGTTTGGATTAGACCAACTTTGACTATATATATATATATATGATATATAATATATTTTAGATATATTATATAATCTTATATCAACCCCAATTTAAATGGCATTAAATAGCATCAAACAACCTCCTCGTCCTCCAATACTTTTGTTCTCATTTCTTTTTTATCCTCTTTTTTCTTCTTTATCCACTTCAATTTTTACTTTAAAGAAATAACTTTTCGCTAGTGAGTAACCTCACCCTACTCATTGCACAACACTGGTGACGCTGGGGACTCGGCATTGGGCACTAGGCGCTCAACGCTCACCTCGCTCGTCGCTCAACACCTATGCTGCTCGCCTCACAACTCACCCTTGTTTCGTGGCTCGCACTAATCTCGTGGTTTGTTCCTATTGATGGATATATAATTTTAAATAATAGGTTTGTTTTTTCAATGAATACAAAAAATGAAACAAAAAAAATTATTGGTTGGTCCCGAGTTGACCCTAGGTTCGGTCTAGCCCTTGGTCTTAGGCTCAACCGGATCGGTCCTTTGTCCCAAAAATTAGGGACCAACATTGTGTGGGTTGGTCCCTGTGTTAGGTGTTGAATTGGTCCAACCTAGACCATGATCACCCTACTCCCAACTGACGTGGAACTCTTGAATCACGATTTTGATTTTCAATATACAACTGAAAAACTTCTTTTGGACATGTACAAGTATAGAGAAAAAAATTGTCAAAAAAGTCATAAACTTATTGCATTTTTGCTAATTCAGTTATAAACCTTTAAATTTTGCCAATTGAGTTCTAAAGCTTTACCCCTTTTGCTAATTAAGTCCATTCGATCAATTTTGACTGAAAATTACTAACATGGAAAATTTTAATAATATTTTATTAAGTTTTGTAAATTTTTGTGCTTTTTTTTTTTTTACTTATATTTTTTTAAGGGTTTGGAGAGAAGGCCGATGAGGGTGGCCAGCCAACCTTCGCCATCCCTAGGCGAAGGGCATCGCGGCCACCACCATCGGCCCTTGCCTATGGCCAACGAGGGCTGGCCAGTCGATAAGGGTTGGCTAGCCACCCTTGTCGGCCAACCTTCGCTGGCCTTCTCTCCAAACCCTAAAAAGAAACAAAAATAAAGTTTAAAAATGCGTAAAAAATTCAAAAAAATTATTAAAATATCATTAAATATTATTTTAAAATTGTCACATTAGCACCAACTATTTACATTAGCAATTTTCAGTTAAAATTAGCCGGATGGACTCATTTAACAAAATGTGAAAATGTTTAGAATTGAATTGGCAAAATTGAAAAGTTTAGGACTAAATTAGTAAAAATGCAACAAGTTTAGGGTTTTTTAGACAATTTTTCGAATAAAGAGCATGTCAAGCCTTCAATTGGCTTCTCTAAAAGGAATGACGACTTTCTTTCATATTTTTATATAGTTATTTTTTTTTCATGGGAATTTATTGGTGACATATGGGATTATTGACATCTAAAATTACCCTTATTATGACATTTCTAATTTCCAATTCTGTTTTCAATTGAATAAGTTGGGCTTTTCATTGATGCGCCTATAGTCTTTTTCTCTAAGCTGATCACTCACGAGATAACTAGTCTATCTGGTGAAGCTGTTAAGGGATTTTAGCGCAATAGACTTGAGAATTCGACCAGAAATCGACTACTCGACCGTGCTAATCTGCAAGGGTCATTATGGCACTATCAAGATCGATCAAAGATCGAAGATAGATCGGTTTGACAGAGGTATGTGGTTAGAGTGTGGGTGATTCCACCTAATTGCAAAATTCTCGTCGAATGGCACTAGACATTTTTTTTTTCATTTCTATACCCTGTGCCCGTATTTGAAACCTCAAGATTTTCACGATAATCAAGAGTTGTCAATGAGTTGAAGATGCACAATGTGGCTTGAAAATAATTGACCACGGGTGAATTGCACTAAAAATTCTTAAAAGCTACCTAGTAGGTTAGGTCACGCTAAAATCGTGCCCGGTTGAAATTAACCGTGAATTTAAATCCAATTTCAAAAATTAAAAGTCCGCTCATGTTACGATTCATTTTAGGAACGTTGACTCATCCTCCAAAGATTTTTCTGCAAACCCGAGATTACGGCAAAAATTCAAAGTAAGGTTATTTTGGACAGGGAAAATTAGAGGACCGTTTTTTGTCGCATTTTTGGCTGTCAAGTTGGTTCAATTGACGAGGAAAAATCATAAGAAGGATGATGGCACCTTGGCTGAATTTTTGGGGCTTCAATTGGATCAAATTGGAGGAGAATTGAATTGGATTTGTAGGGAAATTGTCCAAATTTGTAGCCAAAGGGGGGCAGCCACTTTTGGACCTCTTCAATGGCTTCTAGGGGAAGTTTGGGTGTGGAAATTGGCTGAGGTTGAAGGCTTGGCTGGTGGGGGCCAAGCAATGAGCACAATGGAGATATTTGTGTTGACAATTGAGGCAATTAGCTCCCCTCCATCTTCAGCAGCCTTCTTCTTCATTTGGCCCACTTTATCCATTGTTGAGTGAGTTTTGAGCTTGAGAGAACCATAGACCAGCCAGCTCCTTCCCCCTAGCTTGTCGACCGTTGCCGGAGCCCTTCTCGTTGCTCGTCTGCTTGTCGCGAGCTCGCACACCACCCGCAAGCTGTCTACTTGCCTTGCTTACGTCTCACTTGTCCGCCGTCCTCCGTCATGCCCTGGCCACTGTCGAGCTTGCCTTGGTCTCTATCTAACTGCCTGAGCTATCTCCGCCACTGTTCAGTAGCCGTCGTCGCTTGCAGCAGCCTCCGCCACCCCGCCTAGCTTGTTCTAACCTAGCCAGTCGCCTCGACTAGTCCCTTCGGCCCAAGGACAGAGGATGAAGGCCTGCAAGGGTTCTTGATCTTCAAGGCCCGTTTTTAGGCTCGTTCGGACCTCCGTTGGTATTGCCGTAGGCTCGAGTGTCGCTCACCTCTACATCGCCGATGTCGTGGACTCACCAGCCCACTAAATTAGTGAGTTTACTTGTTAAACTTTGCTTAGGGTGTTAATGACACTTAGTGGATAATTAGTTTGAGCTAATTAGGGATTAGGTGGTTAGTTAGTTTAGATTAGTGATTTAATTGTTTAATTATGCATGTTAGGTGGTTAGAATAGACTAATTAGGGACTAGATAGATTGTACTATTTATCTAGTTAGGTTCGAAAATTTTCTAGGCCCATTTAGGTGGTTAGATTAGTATTTCTGGCATAAGTTGGTATTTATTGTATTTAAATTTCTTTATTTAATTATTTTTGTAATTTATTTAATTATTTAATATTTTCCGGAAATTATACTAGGATAAATGGTTACAGGAATTTCGTGTTGATTGCAGTAGTGTGCTTAGTTTATGCAATAGAGTGGTAATTTGTGCAAATTGAGTGGTGATTAGAAATTTTGGTTATTAATTCCAAAATTGTGAAATTTTTTTATTTAATTAGAAAATTCCGAGCGTTAGTTTTTAACGCCAAAAATGTCTTTATGTACTATATTAAATAGTGAGATTTTTGAAAATGAAGATATTGCATTTTTTACTCAAATTGATCGTGTACCCACACACAATTCTTTTACTGTGTGTCTTTACTACGAAGAAAATGAGCCAAGTACATTATTTTAATTAGGACATTTGAGTGCAAAGCACATTGTCTTAGCCGGGATTGGATGGGTGTATGAATGATATGAGAATCCGTCACGAGCCTTTGGGGCCGGATGATGCTCATTTGGGAATGGCCCAAGTCAATGGATGACGGTCGCAGTGAAGGTTGGACCGATGCTCCTATTTGGAATGATGTCTAGATGTAGACGTTGCTGTGCTCAATGGCGCGAGACGACGCTCGGCTATGCTAGAAGACCGCTAACTGTTGAGTCAATTGTGATCGTTGGGTCGTAATCAATTAGGACATGTGATTGATTGATTTGACGTGCCTAATTATGAGACAAAATTGTGTGGCATGTAATGGGACATGTCATAACAATTTGGCCTTATAATCGGGACCCATGTGGCCGTGTGAGATTTGAGATGTGGTGTTCCAATTGATTGAGTTTGATTTCTACATATGATTGCGTATTTGAATTGTGTTGACCTATAGGAAGGATTTGAGATAAGGTAAGTCTCTGTGGTTGTGTGATTGTGTGGCTAGGCGTATTTCCTTCTTAGTCGGAGTTTAGGGAGTGAACTTGTTGATACATTGTCTCACCCTATCGTGGGCTCAATTCTTTTTAGATCCTTAGATGGCGGCCCCACTGGTACGTTTTGGTCAACCTTGGGTTGTTACTGAGTAGAGCATGGATGTCCCTGTCCTCGGTAGTCATTGGATCTATGAGCTAATGGTGACCATTGTTTGGGTCGATGAGGGCCGACTTGAGAGGGTACCTCATCGATTCAGGGCATGGTACCGCCATGGACTTAATGGGTATAGGGTAGGTTTCCACTAGGGATTTGATATCCCCATAGTTGCGCTCAACACCGCTCTAGGCGAGGGTGCAGCTAACCCTCCTGATGGTGTTGTGGTGGACCCGGCATCCCCGGAGCCTGTGAAGTCCAAAGGATCGGTGAACGTGTTCGACTAGTGGGTCGTAGGACAGTTTCCTTTTTGAGGGCTGATCTTTTTGGTAGACAGACTAGTTTTGTATATAAACCTAGTTTGTTTATAAAAGCGTGTTTTGGTTGTGAATTTATTATCTTGTTTTTCTATCCCATGCTGCTTGCTGTCAAGGGATTTGTTTATTCGCTTTTGCATGTGCAATAAAATGAATAAGTCGGCGATGCGTCATGGTACGTCACAATTTCATCGACCACCGAGGGATGTGCGAGCACTCGGAGCTTTGAGGCGTGACATTTATTATCATGCATTGGTCACTAAGGATGAAAACATTCGAAATCATCCTCTCTATCGCGTGCGGGTTGTGATTAACATTAACCCAACCCATGTTAGTCATGGAAACAAAAGATATCTAAGAATTTCAAGAGCCTTTGGGCTAGATTTTCGATGGGCCTGCAAGTAGAGATACACGATTCGACAATAAAGCAATTAATTGTCACGTTTTCAAGCCAAGAGATGTTATTGAAAACATAGAATTAAGATGGAGTTGACATCAGGATTTAGGCGAGTATGGTTGATGCTTAAAAGGGCATACAAAATCAAAGGAGCAGTTAATATTTGTTGAAAAAGTCATGCGAGCATCATTGAACAAGTCAAAAGACAACAAGATATGGATGAAGCAGTTAAGCAAAGAACGTGGAAAAACTTTTAAGGAGGAAGCAATCAACCGCCGATGGTTACCAAATTGGCTTGTAAATATCGCAAGCAATCCAATAGAGAATCCTCCCGAACAACACACAAATTTCCTTTCTCTTACTATTTTAGTTATCTTGGCCTAGCTAGATTCCTTTCATAAATTCAATTCCAGCAAGTGTCTGTATCCTATATAGTGCTGTTGAATAGATTCTATTGATGTCCTATTGTCTAGTCTCATCGATTAGATTCCGATGTTATGTCCTCATATCCATCTATGAGTAGTATTTATCAGGTGTTGTTTCTACCATCCTGCGTTGTCGATTAGATTCCAATGTTATATCCTCATATCCATTTAAGAGTAGCACCTAGTGGACGTTGTTTCTACCGTCCAGCATCATCGATTAAATTCTGACTTTGTGTCCTTATAGCCATATAGGAGTAGTACCTATTAGGTATTGTTTCCATTATCCAGCATCGTCAATTTAATTCCAACTTTGTGTCCTTGAGCCCAATTAGGAGCAGTGCCTTCCCAGTATTGTTTTCAATGTCCAGTGTTGTCAAATCAGCTTCGATATTGTACATACCGTTTTGATTTTAATGGGATTTCATTACTATGTTGAAGTGAGTTTGGATCAAATTGTTGATTAGATATTGACATTGGTTATCATTAATTTTAAGCTTGTATTAAGCGACTCCATTAGACTCGAAACCATAATACACACACACACACATTGAAATTTTCTGGGTGTATGAGGTGAGGCTCCCCAGTGTGAGGGATGTATGATTTTACTGATGGATATAGTGGAGTATAAGTTGTTTTCTGTAATGTTTTTGTCAGCAAAGTGAGTGAACCTTGCTGATTCTATCTCCACTAAAATTTGCTCATAATAAGCAAGGGTTTTATTTGTATTATATGGTTTGAAAAGCCAATTTTTTGGGAAGATATTTATTGCAAATTTGATTGGATCTTCGTCGAAATACGGAAAGTATGGCTTGCCATCTGGCAAAAATCTGTTTTGATGCAATGTTTAATACTTCTTTTTGTAAAATGTCTTTGGCTGATTTGTAATCAATTCTTAAGAGAAATTTTTGGTTTAATAAATCTCCTTGGAATTTTGATATGGATAAAACTATAGCAAGTATTTCTTTTTTTATTGTTGAATAATTTTGTTGGGTGGAATTCCAATGTTTTGAAATAAACTGAACAACTTGTTTTTTTGTTGTTTTGACTTGTTTAAGAATGCCACCATATCCTATCTCTAAGGCATCTGTTTCAACTATTTTGAAAGTGGATGGGTCAGCTAGATGTAAGCATGGTATCTCTTTGACATAAGTCTTTATTTGTTTGACAATGTTAGTATGGACTAAAGTCCATGGTGGAGGATCCTTTTGTAGCCTTTGGTGTAAAGGTTTGCAAATAATGTTTCTTTTAGGAAAGAAATCTAAAATATAATTGAGACTACCTAAGAACCTTTGTAATTGAGTTTTGTCTTTAATCTCATCAGGGCATTTATCTGTAAAAGAAATAGATCTTTCTATGGGAGTTATAGTGCCTAAATGAATGTAATGACCAAGTTTTCTAATTCCTATTGTTCTGGTAAAGTGACTTGGTTCCAATTAATAGATCTAGGAATTGTCATATTTGCTCTAGAAATGTCAATCTGGAGGAAAAGTGTTTCTCCTTTTGGACTATGTTTAAAAACATTTTCTTCAAAGGCGGATGCCATAGCTTTATAATGGATCCTGTAGACAAGGGCCAAAGGAATAGATCCCTCTGCTACTGTAAGAGGTTTAATTCTTACTTGGACTAATCTTATATGAATGTAATTGTATTTTTGTTTATGCTTCTTGACAGACTCTTGATTCAAAAGGTGTATTTTTTTATAAGAATTGGAAAGAGGAATGTCTCTTTCTTAAGTGGCTATGACATAATCTGATTTTTTAAAAAACTTCAGTTTTGATTGTTTGTATATTTCCTTAAGCTGTATTTTAGGAATCTCCCAATTTCTACAGATTTGTTGAAATCTTCTATCCTTACTTCTTCTCTATGTATAGGACTTGGATTTGAATCCATTTGTGATAGAGAACTAGAGGAAGATGTAGATCTCCTAAATAAGCTCATACTTAAGATCGGAACTATTCCTTCTTTAGAACCGTTACGAAGCTAAACCAATGGTCTAACAGCCACTCAGGGACTTACGGCCTGGACCACTCAATAGAAACAAAAAGGATGCCAACGAATGGCTCTTGATCTATGAGTATGTTCTTACAAAGACTAATATATACCTTCCCACTGGCTCTGATACCATAAAGGGGTTAGGATTAGAGTACTATATGAGAGAACAAGGAAGTATATGAGATTAACAAATAGATCTATATGAGAAAGTATAAGAACTAAATAAAGTCGCGAGAATTAAAAGTAATATCATAGGGGGTTAGGATCGCAGTACTATATGAGAGAACAAGGAAGTATATGAGATTAACAAACAGATCTATATGAGAAAGTATAAGAACTAAATAAAGTCGCAAGAATTAAAAATAATATAAAGAGCAAAAGCAAGATATAAAATATAAAGTAAGAGTATGGAGAAACAAAAACCAACCATGAAGGTGGTATGAACTTGTATTATATAAACTGAAAATTACATGTATTGAAAGATGCGGAAACTAAAGCATCAAGTCATCCACTGGGTGGTAATCCGCACTCTAAGGAGTATTGATGTTTGTATTACAAGAAATGGTTAACCAACTATTGTGTGAGTTGGTAACCCTGTATGAAACTATGTATTTGAAAAACAAACTTACTTTGTGACCAAGGGGTACAAGGTAAGAAAGCTTGAGGCTTGAAAGGATATATATATATACACACATTAACATTTGACTCTCTTTGTTCAATTCTAGCATAGAACCTAACTGACTCACCTCTAATAAAAATCAAAATATAACACTTGATGAAAGATATTTGTTGCGGGATCAAAAACCGATGAAACAGGGACAAAAGTTATACAATTCGGCTAACGGAATAATATATTACATTATATTCTTGAAAAGTACATACAAAATATTGACATTACAACAATAGTATTAAATGGGTAGTTCCAATGGGTATTAGGTCATTAGGTCTATACCCATGTTCCGATCTTTCCATTTTTTAACCATTTCTCGGGTACAGTCTCCCAATTATATTTGAAATTGAAGTTATTATCCATAAAGACAGAAAGCTTTTCTGTAGTTCCGCTTCTTCCTCCTAAAAATTAAGAAAATCGCCGGTTAGATTAGTCCAGTCAAAATATGATTTGTTATCCACAAAGATAAAGAAAGCTTTCTCATAGTTCAGCTTCTTCCTCCCTCTAGAAATGAAGAAAGGCTTGCCAAAAATCATCGGCTAGGTCAATCCAACCAAAAAAGACATGGGACTCTTTTGTCATTGTTTGAGAGTTATCAAGCTTGGATCGACTTAAGTAAAGATTGTTTTCCTATAAAGAAGCTTCATTGCACACTTTTTTATAAATTTCTTTTCATTATTAGCTGCATGCTATTGAAAAGAGAACAATATGAGGTTCAGTCAAAAGCATTTAACACGCACTCACTTTAATGATCAAGCAAATTAGTAAGAAAAAACTATTTCTCTTTCCATACGCTTTTTCAAAAAGAGTCCAGTTAGCTCATCTTTGCTATATTGTATAAATATGTGTACCACATTGCAAAAATAACAAAAAAAATTGCTAACTAGATGAAAAGGTCAGTCCTAAATGTAGTCGTGATAAACTATATGATACCACCATAAATGCAATTAGACTGAAATGGAGGTGTCAAAAGAATCGGCTGACAAGGTTTATCCAAACAAGTGGTTAAGGTTGCACACCCATTTGGGTGACAATCTTGTGATTGCATATTGAAAGGTGCTACAGGCCTAAGGCTACATTTGGCAGTCAAGATAAAATTCGAGATATGATATGATGTATCCTCTCATACATTTGGTACCTGCTCAGGATAGGATAAAGTTAGACATAAGAGGAATATAGGCTAGATAAAATTATCCTATTGAGAATGTGGGATAAAAGTGAATAAGATTTCTAATATCCATAATAAGAAAGTTATTTTTGTCGAATAATAAAATTATTAAATTAACAAAATTGAAATTATATTTCAATATAAGCACTATTTGAATTCTAATATACAAATTCCAAATAACAAAAAATGAAAATTTATTTTTAAATTTAATCTTATTTTTATTTGTATATTCGACTTTAATTCTATCTTACAATATGCATTCAATCTATAAATATATAGTTATTACATATTTTAGGTATTTTGTATTTTACGTATATTAGTACAGATTAATATTTGATAAAGTTTTATTAAAGAATGATGGAAGGGAAAAGAGAAATAATAAAGAAAATAATTAAAAGAGAGAGATAAAATAATATAAAAATAAAATAAAAATAAATTAGGGAATAAAGTTGCGAGAGATTTTAGTTCATTTACAATGATATGTTGTTTATACAAAAAAATTAAACATGATATGATGTGAATGTATTCGATTTGATTATTACAATTTATCAAACAATTGATATGATTTAGTGAAACCCTAGGATTTCATATCCTATTCTATCTGGTCTTATTCTGGTTAGAAATTTAGAAACCAAATATAGTCGAAAAGCATGTGATGTCTCAGTTGGGAGTTTAGATCTCAATGGAGAAGTACTTGATTTTTAGAGTGGGGCCTCTGAATTTGCTTTTTTTTTTTTTTTTTTTTTGGGGGGGTCGCAGAATGTTATGTGCATAAGCAAAGAGATAGAGGCTGTCGAGAATAAAGATATAGCTCCCTTCTTTGAAGTGTCTCCATCTTTTTATAGAATTGCTGCCTTGTGCTTGCTTACTAGATTGGCTGGACTGCCCTCTCCATATTTGGTACTAGTGCCGCTACCTATGCTATTGGTACCAAGCTAAGATCTGTTTCTCCATCAAGACTAATGCTCTTCAACCCAACTTCTTTTTGCAATACCGAAAATTTGGCAAAACGGAAGCTTACGATAAATGCAAAATTCTCTTTTTATGGCTAAGGCTTCACTTCAAGCAAAAAATTATTCCGTTTGACTGCCATAGGGATAAAGAAAGACTGTTTCCCCTTTTTGAACTTGAAAATCATTTTTTGAAAAGCATTTTTTGTGAAAAGTTAGTGGAAAGCATTTTCTTGTCAATGTTAGGATCAACTGATTTCTTAATCAAAATGCGAAGCAGAAAAAGAAATAAAAACATATCTTAATCCACTTGCTTAATCAAGCAAATAATGTTAGTGGATAAAAATAAATTTTACCAATGTTATCCTTCCATTCATTTAAATTCTAGGACAATATTAAATATCTTCGTATAATCCAAATACTAAATTGAACATATACTAAAAGTTCAGGGATCATACTGAATAAATTAGAAATTAAAAGACGACATCATATATTAGGCCAATGTTTGGGATCATTTGTGTCATTTTTTCTCATCTTTAAAATATAGCTATGTTTTTGTCGATCTCTCGTTGGAGCTTACTTTTTTTAACCTATGTTCTAATTAGTGGGTTACATGTAATGATTTACAATGATATTTAGTTAAGTTCGTATGTTGGTGTTTTTCATTAAATTATAACCTACCAATTAGAGATATGGTTAAAGGAAATTTCTCTTAAATCAGAGAAAGAGGGAAACGTAGTCTGATATATGAAACATTGGGGCTTCTTAATAGTTGGAAAAAGTAGCATTCTTGAGCTTTATTTTAACTATTCTTTTTTTATTGGGTCAATTTGAAAAATGAAATGTCTAATTTTTGGTCAAAAAAGTCTGTTTAATATCTTGTTAATTGTTAATTGTGTCAAGAGTATTAGTAAAAGCGAGGAACTCGGGTCAATTACGTTAAATTAATATTTTTCCCTTTACTCTCTTTTTTCAGAATACTCATTTCTTACTTGTTCAGTCTTTTGACTAACTATCTTCGCATAGAGATTTCTTGAATTTCATCCACCAGATGAAAACTGTCGAAGACAGATAAAATTTTCACTCTTTAGGCAACGATTCTCTCTATCACTGTCCGGAGAAGTTTGGGTGATATCTATATTTAACTTATAACCCATCAATCAGAGTAATTAGAGAAAGTTTCCTCCAGTTAGGGACAATAAAAAAAATATAGCCCTCTCTCTTTTTGTATTTGTGCCTAAGTCAAAGCAAAGACCTCCAATATGGGATATTGGGAGCAAGACATACACCATTGTCGTACTTGTACAAAAGTTAAGATCAGCTAGAAACATTTGAATGGATCACGCCTTGAACCGAATACCAACTCAACAGCTGTAATTGGCTATTCTAATCTCGTGTGCTATGCATTAGGATTTACGGTTGTAATTGATCTGCGCCAAATCTACGAAATTATTTCCCCAGATCAACATCATGACAACGGCATTGTGGAGACTGACTCTTTGAATTTGCTTTAGTTTATTTAGAAAAAATGTTGAAGCAAAATGCCAAGATGGACTTGTCTTCCACTTCTTTTTATTACAATAAATCAAATTGAAATTTGTATCAATGTCCAATGAAATGCTATGAACTTATAGAAATATTTGGAAGACCCGTACTAGATATGAACTCTTCATTTTTCTTTTGTTTTCTGAAGTGTCAAAGGCTCGTCGTTTCTTCTGAAGAAAACGTGTGAATAGGGGTAGCCGTCGAGGTTGCTTTCCAATTTCTACCTACATTTTGGTCTCGTTTTAAAAGATTACAGTCATAGCTACAGACAAAAATTAGAGCCCGTCCATTATTTTCTTAACGATCCAATTAATTATATGTGGGTTAAACCTTCAAAAGGAGTATTCGGACAATTCGGAGATAAGTATTGACTTATGAATCACTTAATAGGTTGCTTTTAAAATGGCGTAGGACTTTTGATATGCAATTTCAAATTAAGAAAAACAACTATAAAAATGTTTTTCAATGATACTATGTTGTTTCGCTAACGGCAATTGGAGATATAATGAGTATGAAGCATGTCAAGCCTTGAAATGACTACTCAGAAAAGGAAATCCCGACTTCCTTTCATTCCTCTAAATGTATTTATCTTGTAAATATAAAATGGAAATAATTATATATATATATTTGGGTATTTAAATGGTTCTGGACATATTACTTTGGTTATTGCTAAAAAAAAGACATAATTTATTTCAAAATTAAAGTGTTTTCCTCGAGTAAAATGATGATTTGTTTTATATGTATAATTTTTTATTTACTCCAAAAGAAAGGAAATTTTTTTTTTTTAAGTTCAACAAATATACAAGATATAGAAGTTCTATTGAAAACCATATACTTACATATATTCTACGTAAAAGTATGAGAAATATAACTATGACACATTCATCATTGGACGAGTGATATATGTATTTTAAGTTAGTTCGATGGCCATATTTTATCACGATTATATAATCCAATGGCAAGTGCAAAAGACATTTGTTATACTAGCTACGACCCAATAAAAATAATTTCTTTGTTGTATTTGTGCTTAATTTTATCAAGTGTATTCTATTTTCACAGAAAAATATAAGGGAAGAAAGAGAATATGGGATGTACTCCTTTTGACTAGGGTCTAACTCCTACTGATCATGTTGATAAGAAACGGGAACTTTCTGAGGAGCAATGATCGATGTTGGTTAAATATTCACTGCATTATACAGAGCATCTCCCATATTGGTTTCACCTCTCCTTTACCAATAATGGCTTTGTTTTAAAGATGGGGCCCCGTTCTGCAGCGTCGTGCTACACAATACGTGTGCAAATGTTATAATAAAGCAACCACCGATCTTTCCACACAAGTTAGGAAATGCATTCGCTTACTGTCCTTTGCAAATGACGTACTTGAGCGAGTGCAAACGTGGTACGCATGATAATAGAATCCTTGGAAGGAAAGTTTTCACGAGTTCATATTTCGGAATTCAACTTGCCGACGTAAGTAAAGACAGGAGGCGAAGAAAATAGTAAAAAGGGTCGGTCTTGTATTCAGTGGGGTTCATTTTTGTCGTCCTGAAATTTGTTGATGCTTAGTTCACACTGCGAGCTGGTTCTGGACAATCAAAGCTACTACGAAATGAAAATTATCGCAGTAGATTAAATTCATATATACTAATGTATCGACGTTGTACTTAGGATGACTAGTTCTAAGGTGGATTGGCTCTAAGATTGGAATCTAGAACTTGCCTTATAGGTCCCGATTCAGAAAAATTAGACTAGGGAAAAAACGAATTATATTTGGTACTGGCATGGAACTAAACTGGTCGTTGCAGGCCGCTTCCCAGTTCTATCGGAGAACTAGGTTTGTTTTGTTTAGCTTGTGATTAGTAAAGCCTTGTTAGTTGAGTGGCCTGTGTGCCAATTGAAATTGGAGGTTGTTGGTTCCATTCTCTCTAGTTGTATCTCACTTTTTTCTTCTAAAACAAAGGTGTATAAGTCCGGTTCTACAGACCAAAAAGAAAAAAGTCCGATTTTAAAATGATTCGACCTGGAACAAGCTTACTTGGTTGGTTCTCGGGTCGAACCGACTGTTCTGATTTGGGACCCAAAATGGTTAAAGGCCAGAACCTTAGAACCAGATTGTTCTTCCTGGAACTAGCCTGGAATTAATTGGATATGAGGCCGGTTTGGTTTGGTTTCCTAGTTAAATCAACCTAGTTAATCACATCTAGTTGTATGTAGTTCCGGATTAATGAGGTCGCCGTGACTGAACTATTTAATGAGGGTCAATAAATTTGGAGAGTCTTGCATTACTGGTTACTTGCTCTTCGGAAAGAGAACCCCATTGCTTCTTCGTCTATTATCGACATAATTTCATCGACTACCAGAGAGTTTATGGAAACTTTGGCCCTCAAATGACATAAGTGATGACTAAATTGTAGGTGAAACTACGGACTGAGCCATTGGATAAATTGATGGATTTGTCTCCTCAGTGATATCTTCCGTGGACATGAAATGTCTTGCATTATCCCACTTTGGCAACTTATAGGGCCACGAATACAAGTGGAAATCGGCCTCCTTTAGAATGGTACAACCCATTTTCTTTATCATTGTGGAACAAGCTGGGTGGCCACTACACAATCAGTTGGAAATCCAGATCAGACAACGGTTTTTTTTTTCCATCAAATCCACCATCTTCTTTTAGTATGGACCCCCACTCAATTTGAAAAGTATTCAGAAATAAATGTACAGATGCAAAAGAAATATGAACTGGCTTTAGTCCGCACGCATACGGTAAATTTCATATTTAAATCATAAAATCTTTCACTCAAAATGATATTAACACGGATTCAAATTACTACTATGGGTGAAGCCTTTGTTGATGTATATGAATGAGGTGATTCACTAGGAATTCACGAGATTTGTTGAGTTGAAGATTTGGATACTCTTGGCAATGAGAAAAGGTTATGAGTACGTGCTTATTCCGTCTATAACACATACATGTGTAGTTAAGACACATCATGTTAATTTAAAACACGACTTTCGATGACTTTAAAAGACATCGTTGAGTTGAAAAAAAATTGGATACTCTTCGCATGACTTTAAAATATGTTGTGTTAATTTAAGGTTTTACCAAAAGTATTTAACCAAGTAACAATGCACACGTGGGTAATATGGGATCAAAGACATATTTGACCTCTAACATGCTTAACTTGGCACTAATAATATTGTAAGTACGCAGCCTCACCCTGGGCGATTCGCTATCACGATATTGTTTGTTTTATTCAGAGCTCATTCATGTGCACGTGACTTTAAAATAGATTGTGGTAGGACTTATTTATTAGCATATAGTCCTTACACGTATTGGCGAATATGGGATTAGGAACATATCTCCACTGGTTTGAGCTAGGGGTGAGCGGTTCCCGGTTCTGGTTCGGTTCCGTCTGAAACCTGGAACCTATCCTCGGGTACAGGTTCCTCATTTTTTGGAACCTGGAATCTACCCTATCACAAGTTCCAGGGTTGGTTCCAAGTTCCAACAAGTTCTTTTTTTTTCTTTTTTTCTTTTTTCATTTTCAGATTTTAACTATAATGAAGAAGGAAAGAGACAAACCAAAGCTTCTATGTCCATAAATTGCCAAAAATAGTTCCTCGGAAGCAAAAGCATCCAAAAAAACAAAAAGCACCTTGCTGTCCCTTTGACTAATGCCGCTCCATCAGCAAACTGAATTTTCATGCTCTTAGAATACCAAAGTTCGCAAGCCCAGACATTATCAAGCCTAGACCAAGTCCTGGGAAAATGTATGTATTATTGGCCTGGAACAGCAAAAAAAAAAAAAAAAAAAAAAAACAGTGAAGTTAGTTGTCGAGATTTCATGTACTTGCATCTAGAGTTGAGTTGAGATATATGATTATGCTATTCGTTAAAAACCTGGCCAGGCACAAGAGTCATAGGTCTCAGAGTGCATAAACAAACAATTGGCATGGTGTATTTGATAATGGAGTGGTCCCTCTTTTCTGTTTAAAGTGCAGAGCCAATGGGGACTATATTACAAGCTGAAGGAACTTGTTGAACTCTTGCAGAACAGAAATGCAAATAGGAAACTCAAGAGCTTGAAGTTGCAAAGCTTTTCAAACCTTTCCCTGGAGGAACTCAAGAGCTTGTTGTTGTGTAAATATACTGAGGCTTGCACATTCCTGAGATTAAAGCAACTTGTGAGACAGAAAAGCCATAACCTAGAGAAGATACACAAAATTAGAAACATGCAACCAGATACAATTTCATATCCTTCCTACATGATATTGATAAGTAAACTGGATTAAGCTTATCCGCTTCCACGATGACTTCACTAAATTTACCCAGGACTACAAAGGTTTTCATAATTCCATTTTCCAGAAAAATGATTATCATTGGCAATTAAACACGCCATGATAGCATGAGAAAAATTAATGCTCCGGAAGATCATAAAACAAGATAAGATATTACATGCGCATAATCACAAGCATTAGAGAAAATCAGTCGCTAAAGATTCACTCTAATGCATACAGAATTGTCAGATGAAAATGATTGATCCTAACAAGCATAAAAAATTTTCCTTGACCAAACACATACCTCAATCGATGGAAGAAGTAGGGCAGTATATCTAGGGTCTCTGCCGATCATCCGGACAACCTCTTGATCACTTTCCATTCCCATTGCCTTCATGACTATCATAATTGGAATATTCTGCAGAAAGCTCAACACAAAAAATCAGAGACGTTCCTTTTGAGCATGTGAAAGAAACTAAAACATACAAAACCACCTTGGCAAATTGATTGAGTTGTAAGTACATCTTCCATTTCTCCATCACCACTATTCATATAAGTTCTTTGGCGGTAGAACAGGCGCTTGCGAATCACAGAAGTTCTACAGCTTTGCAGCACTAATAAACCTCAACAGGACATGTAGGGATCATTTAGGTACAAAAAGTCTTAATGTGCATGTGGCCACCGATTTAAGCATAAATTGCCTGAAATAGAGAATATGCAAGTAGGAAAGAAACGGAGCCTTAACATGCGCATCACTACCAACTTTGCATAAGAGCTCAGAATTCCTAAGTGGGAAAAGAAAAACATGTGACCATTGAGGTTGAGAAGGAAGCAGACATGGCATGAAAACTATTAATGATGCTCAAGGAAAATGTACTTTGAGGCTAAAATTGGGCATAAGCAGTAAAACGTGAGTTTTTGAAGATGAATTTGATAGATGGGGATTACAATTAGGAGTCAACTTCCCTCAGGTAAAGCCAGTTTTGTCTTTGCTCTTTGTTCTCTGAATCTTAATAAGCAGTTATTGTTGTTTACTTTAGTCTACTAAATTATGAGTTCAGCAAAAACCTACTCACTTGTGCGAATGAATCAGAAGTAAGAGTGAAGAGAGACTGCTTGGTCATAAAAGGCATACATACCCAACAAGCCATATAAAACTCACAATTCAATTGATTATAAAAGTTGGACTGAAGATCCATATGTTGACGTGAGACTCTTCAACAATTTTGACAACAAGAATCCTAACAAAAAAAGAGTGACATCCTCAACAGAACAGCTTACAATTCATCTCATTTCAGCTTAGATTTTAATGAGCTCTGCAGTGGCTTTGCAATTGTTCGAGCAGGGGCAGGTCTCATGGCCTTCTTCACATCGTATTTAATGGATGACAAGGCACAGGTCAATGCAAGCAACACCATAGGACAAACATAGACTAACTTTGCAGGATTCATATTCACAAGCTTTCCCAAGATGCCCTCCTTGACAAGACCTCAGATTATTAGCAGCGTCCCAAACATGCTTATCCTCCTTGGTTTTAGCAGACCCACAAGTGCTCCTGCCACAGAGAAGTAGCTTCCAGCAAGAACCTGGAAGAGTCAACAGGTGGTGAAACAAACTATGTCAAGAACTCCAAATTAACAAGAAAAGCATGCAAGAAGTTCGGTTGTACGACATATTGGGCACTCTAAGAAACAAGTGACACTTCAAGCATTCTATCGCGAGTAGAATTGAGACACTTATGAGGAGACAGACTGTAGTATTCACATCAAGCGAAAGAACATGACTGAGAAAAAGTATCAATGCAATAACTGTTGCCTGTAAAGAGTAGACGCTGGAGTTTTCCCTTAATTGGGTCAAATTAATAAAGCAGCTGTTATCTAAAGAGCGCAAATCATTTACTTTATCATTTCGCACATGCACTGCAGTGTCGGGGGGCGAGCGGCGTTGGGGGGGCGGCTGGGCGAGCCCGAGTGGCGTCGAGGCGGCTGAAGTGTTTGGGGGGTTTTTTTATTTGGGCCCTAACTGGTTCTCGGTTCCCATTCCATCGGAACTAGAACCGCCGGTTCCCAGAGAAAAGGAACCGGGAACTAGAACCAGTCCCTTTAGAACCGGGAACCGAACCAGACCCTTCGGTTCAGTTCTCCGGTTCCCGGTTCTACCCGGGAACCGCGCTCACCCCTAGTTTGAGCTCACAATTGTTTGACTCTCAAATAGGATCAGAAACCTAATTGTCAACAGGAAGTTTGACAATAAAATGAAGTAATTTGATTGATTCTTTTCAGTTAAGAACATAAATAAGTTGAGCTAAACCTAGTATTATCAGCATTTCTTATTTAAATCACTCAAAATATTGTTGGGAAAATCCTATATACCGTTTTGAAGATAACAAAGACAATCAACTCTACTAACATATTTATTGATTGAGTAGTACTAGGTGATGTATACACAAGCCACAATGTCGATGATGTCATAAACAACACCTGGAGATTCTGATACGAAGAGTGCTTTGCCACTATCAAGAGTATTCCTGCTGATATCAAGGGATCACTATTGATATTTAGGGTGAACAAAATATTGGGCATTGAAGATGTCTACAAGTTGGAAGGATCTTTTGTAAACAAGTCGAGAAGAACGGCGATGTTTGTGATGGCTTGGAAAGATCAACATAAGGTCAAAAGTTGGATATACTTGGTGATGATGAACAAGCCCATAATGAGAATGTTTGATAAAGCTTGCAAGGGCAGGGAGGTCACCAACTTGGTAAGTCATAATCATCAATGTGCTTGGAAAGACTAGAAGATAGATTAGTAGGATCATTATTAAGAGCAACAGATTACTAGCAAGAGCAGTTGCCTTGATATCAATGACCTATGTGAGTTCAGCGAAAACTAAGTATGAGGATGGGGATTTTGACAGGGAGTAAAACCAATAAAAAATGCCGATGTGTTCATGATGATATGGAGGTATCATGGTCAATCTTTTTATCAAAATGACACCTTTGGAAGCTGAAATACTTAAGAGGATCATTGAATGATTGATCGTAAGGTATTTTACATGATTTTTTACTTGTTATTTTCCCCAAATATTTTTCATAGTTCTTAGACAACTTATTCACCTTCCTCTAGATTGTATTGTTTGTCCCAACAAATTTTGATAAGCAAAGGATACTTACGCCCTTACGCCATATATTATAATTTTATGGCCATATGGTTTTATTAAAGAATTGGCAAAAATTGAAGCTAGGATCGAGAATCTTGGGCGTAGCTTCCGTTTTGACCACTCTAACTCAAAAGCGTTGCCCATGTACAGTGCAAACCCACTTGGACACGTATATGTGGGCCACATGCAAAGGCACTACTTTAACTATCATTGTAGCTATCAAATTGCTGATCTTTTCAAGAAGTCATTATCCAATAATGCATTTGAAAATTGACTTCGCACAAAATTTCTCCCATTCGTGTAGAGAAAATTGTCCAAAATATCTTGAATCCATTAGATTTTTACCAACGAAGTCATAAACCTTTTAATTGTACTAATTAAGTCTTAAACTTTTCACTTTTGATCAATTAAGTGCATTCGACCAATTTTGGCTAGAAATAATTGATACGGATGTTGGTCGTTCTATGAGATGCAGTCAATGTTGACGTGGACCACTTTTAATAATATATTAATATTTTTTTTCTTCTATTTTTGTTCTTTACTTTTCTCTCTCTCTCTCTGCCTTCTCTTTACCTTTTTCTTTTTCCCTTCGCTGACCATCGCCGACCTTAGGGAAAACACTCTCATCAGATTAGGTGAGGGCCGCCATTGTCGGCCCTTGTTGAGGGCAACCCAAGCCAACCCAAGCAAGGGCAACCCTCGCTAGGGGCCGACAAGTGTGGCCCTTGCCTGAGGCCAACGAATTCCATTAGTCATCACTAAGGCCCGGCATTGGCTAGGTGGAGGGAAAAAAGAAAAACAAAAAGAAAAGAAAATGAAAAGAAGAGAATAGGAAAAAAAGAAATAAAAAAGGGAAAAAGTAAAGAATCAAAAAGAGAAGGAAAAAAATGAAAAATGAAAGAATAAAATAAAATAATTAGGACTAAATTGACAATTTATCAAAAAATTAATGATTAGATTGATATAATTGAAAAGTTTAAAACAAAATTGATAAATGGTCACAAGGTATGATATTAAATTGGCACAATAAAATTGCTTAGGACTGAATTGGTCATTGTACAATAAATTTAGGGTTTTTTAGATAATATTCCCTCTTCCATGACATCCCTAATTAGAATGTGACTCCGTCATGTTATATCTGCTAGAAGATAATTTGTTTTAGGACATGAAGGGCATCTTGTGCTATAATTTTCAATGACGCACTGTGAATAGACGCTTTCGTGCCTTTTCCAGTGCACGAATGGAATGAGAGGTGATAGTGGGGGTGTGTCCACGAGGGAGCGGCATAGTACGCTCTTGAAAGGCGCCCCAGGGCGCACCGCATATCTCGCGGCGGCCATCTGGGATTATGGTGATATACAGGGTGGATGTCCTTGGTACAACCACGGCCCATGCAGATTCATATCTCAACCTCAAAACCGGGAAAACTGGTCCTGGAGATGTACAAATGGCAAGGAATCTGAGCACCCCAAAGAGCTTGTGAAATCATTTTGCGTGAGTTGTGGTTATTACTGCTTTATATACATCATGGTCACAGTTTAAATTTTGAAAATGATCAAATGGTCGATCATGAATTGTTAGTGTTAATGCATAGGATAATCGGTGGTCATACAAGTCTTAACGCACCATCGGCGAAAACTTTTCAAATCTCGAGCTTGGCTAACTTTCAAAACGTTTGATATTAGTGACAATTGCACGTCGCATGTTGTGTTAGAATCACTATTTGTCAATTTGTGTTGCTCCCATCGTGGTAGTGCTGGTAGGTTTAGATGCTCCTTTTGCAGAGGCGGACACAGTTTTGAGGTTCCATGGCCCTTTGAGTCTTCTTCTTTGCTCTATTTTTGTAGGTAATAGTTGTGTCTCTTGATGTCAATGTCTATGTACTACTAATGGTTGTAATCAGTGATAAGAACAAGTATACAAGAGTGATAGTAGTACAAGAGTCCTATGAGTGTAATCTATTGAAAATGCAATACTTGCTAATTGTAACTATTCTTGAAGGTTAGTAGATTTCAGCTTTGTTATGGCTGTTAGTATTGAGAGTGAATGTAGGTTCAGAGATAAAGCCGAATCATTATATATCTATTTACAAATCTTCTACCTCTTCACTATTAGTATTACATGTTTATTATCATCACCGTCTGTTAATAATAGTAAGCGTACCTGATTTATATATTCGCTTTTGGTTATTGTTTGAAGATCAACTTGTTATTTTCTGTGATTTTTTTTTTTAATTGTTCTTAGACTACCTATTCATCCTCCTTCAAATTCTATTATTTGCCTCAACAACTATTAATATTCAATGAATACTTACGCCATGAATTATTATTTTTCGACCGTACAGTTTCATTAAAGAATGTGCAAAAATTGAAGCTAGAATCGAGAATCTTGGGCGTCGCATTCGTTTCGCCCACTTTAACTTAGAAGCGTTACACATGTGCATCATAGTACGCACCCATATGAACACGGGTACGTAGGTCACATGCAAAGGGACTAATTTAGCAATCAATGTAGCTATCAAATTGTTGATCTCCTCGCCAATTGAAAACTTATGTTGCAATTTGGGAATTTGCGATTCTGTCATTTAAAATAGGGGAAATTGTCTAAAAAATCATAAACCTATTGGGTCTTTGCCAATTTAGTTTTGAACATTTTTACTTATATCATTTGAGTTGTAAACATTTTTACATTTTGTTAATTCAGTCAATCCAGCCAATTTTTGGCTATATAAAAAACATGTGAATTGCAACTAGATCCTAAAGAAAACAAGAAAAATAAGGAATAAGGCCTTCACTTTGCAATTAAATTATTGAGGGTTATTTTGTCTTTTTAGTGGAAATATGATGGATATAGTCATATAGAGAGTAAAAATAGCGCTGCCCGATATATGTGTGTATATATATTAATATTATTTCCTTGGTTAGTTGGTGAGTTGAAAGACTGATCTCTTGAGGCGTAATATAATGGCGCATTGTTTTCTAGAATTTTATGTTTATTTATTTATTGAGGGCAAATATTGAGAATGGACGGTAAAGTGTATATTGGAATACATGTGCCTAAATTCAACTCTTTTTTTTTTTTTTTTTTGTAATTTGACCTAGATTCATTTTAGCTCATAAAGTCATTATATATCAGCATAATAATGAAAGATATGAACGAAAAACTATTATGTAATGTAAATATTTTCTCAATTTGAATAGTCTTATTGTATGGAAATTCATAAAGATCGCTTCTTCCTTTCGGACATAAACGTTAAGAACATCTCTAAATAATTATCTCGGCGGATTTTGTCCTTAAGAAATCGTAAAATTTAGAGAATATCCAATTTATTATATTATGTATATGATCATAAGTGATCTTTGGAACTCTTTATTTAATAATGTACCTTTAGAAAACAGTAATGTATTTCCTACATACAAACATAACCGGTGCTGTCATATCATTGCGTACAAGCATTCAGCTCTCTCTCTCGAAAGAAAGAAAAGTTTCATTAGAAAAATTTGGTCCGAAACCGAAAGGAGTGGAATAAAGTTCACTTAACGCCTAAAGTCCACGGGACGGACCACCGGATGGCGTCATCAACGTAATCTCACCTCATGACGTCATTTGATGCCGACGCTGCCGTCAAGGTCCGCGCTCAATTTTGTTTTGAGAAGAAGATAAAAGAATTAGGTCTTATTCCAACTTATCTCAGTCCATTAAATTACCTACTTTTTTTTTTTTTTTTTGTGGAAAGTTGATTATATTATTAAAAAAATTGATGTGATGGACTCCCCAAATATGAATTTTTATTTTTATTTTTAATTGCCAAAATATATTCTTACCAAATATACTACATGTACTAAATGCAAGGACAGCGAATCAGCATCAATGAAAATTCTTCTTCTCCTGTTGCCAATGAGAGAGCGAATCGATCTCAGCATTTGATTTTACGATTTGGACTATCTAGGAAAAAATATAAAAAAGTACCAAACATATTATATTTCTAATAAACCTTCCATTTTAGCTAATTTAGTTATAAACTTATTGCACTCGTGTCAATTTAGTTCTAAATCTTTTGATAATTTACTAATTTAGTTCTAAATATTTTGATAATTTATCAATCAAGTCATTTTAATCAATTTTGATCAGAAAATTGCCGACGTGGCAGTCTCATAACCATTGATGCTTACATTGACAATTTTTGAAAATTTTATTTTATTTTTTTAATTTTTTTCTTCTTCTTTTTTTTAACCTTAGGGCAACAAGGGCACAAAGGCCCTTGTCGGCCATAGGTGAGGCCATCAACTCTTGCCTCTATCCAAGTGAGGGTGTAGAGGCTCTTGACACACAAGTGCTAGCTAGCCATGACAACTAGTGCTCACTAGACCACTACGTCGATAATTTCCTGCCACAATTGATTAGAATGACTAAAGTTGATAAATCATCATAATATTTAACACTAAATTGGCAAAAGATTTATGACAAAAATGACATAATTGAAATGTTGAGAATTGAATTGGCACGAGTACAATAAGTTTAAGACTCAATTAGCACAATTGAGATATTTATGACTAATTCAGTACAAGTACAATATGTTTAAGACTAATTGGCTAAATTGAAAGGTTTAGAATTAAATTAGCATAAATACAATAAGTTTAGGATATTTTCGGTACTTTCCCCGAAGATGTGTGATGACGTTACATGGTGTTACTAATGATTTTGCACCATTCAGTTTATTCTTAGCTTAATCATTTGATTTTCAGGTCTCACTAGAAACTTCTAACAATTTTGAAATTCAGGATCTGTTTGGCAATATTTATGTTCCAAGAATAATTTCATTTTAGAAATAGTTTTTTTTTTCTATTTCAATTCTTGGGAATAGTTTCTGAGTAAAAGAATATATTTAGTTAATGTACAAAATTTTTATTCTCGGAATATAAAAAGAACATAAATGCATTTGGTACAACTTATAATTTTTTTTGTGACGTAGAACTTCTTTTAATTTTTTAAATAATTTTTTAAAGATTTTTCTTTTTTTTCTTTTCTTTTTCTCTTCTTCTTCCTCATCTAGCCAACCAGTGACTGTCGACGGGCAGCTAGGAGGCAACTGGCAGCAAGCAGTGGCCAGTGGGTAGTGGACCGGTTTCAAGAGGGAAGAAGAAGAAAATAATAAAAATAAAAGAAAGAAAATGACTTATTTCCTAGGAACAAGAAACAACTTTTTTTCTATTTTTTATTTCTGTTTTACATCTATTCACTGGCTATTTTTTTTTTTAATTTTGGGAATAAAAAAAATTAATTGATGTTACCTAATAGATTTATATTTTCTTTTTTTCTATTCTAAGGAACAAAATA
Source organism: Eucalyptus cloeziana (assembly GCA_014182715.1). Classification (NCBI taxonomy): domain Eukaryota; kingdom Viridiplantae; phylum Streptophyta; class Magnoliopsida; order Myrtales; family Myrtaceae; genus Eucalyptus; species Eucalyptus cloeziana. Next base: position 21,276,196 of record CM024640.1, read on the forward strand.
ACATAAAAATAGAAAAATAGAAACGTTACCAAACGAAGCCCTAAGAGCCTGTTTAAATAAGCTTTTATTCCTCCACTTGTTCATTTTAATTCATTGTTTTGGTGGAGGTTTAATTCATTTATAAATTAAACTTTTTAACAAGATGTCAAAGTTAGATCAATATTTGTTGTTATTGATATATTACACATGTGGGTTGTCACTTTGGTCAAGCAAGTGGGAATTTGGGTAGGTAGAAGAAGTACCTAACTCAAATTGGTCAATTTAATCTACATCGACACATTATTATAAAACAAAATTTCAAAGATCCACAGCCGATCGACTTAATTTGGAATTAACCCATACCTAGTCTAGTCGGGGCTCTAATTCTTGAAAGTTTTCCCTTTATAGATCGAAATTCGGGTTTCTCTTTTATGAAAATGAAGCTTTTCCTTACAAAGAAAAACTAAACACATGAGGTTTCTTAATAGTATCTCCTTTTAAAAGGTCTAACATTTGACTGATTTTTAGGTCTGATCACAAGATTTTTTTTTTCCCGAATCTTCACAAGATTGAATAGTGTACTATACACACAAATACAAGACAGAGGTATTGGATAGAGATTGAAGAAATTAGCTTTAATCCCCCCCTATCCATTGACACCCAAGTTTCTGTGGAATATATTAAACCGAGGCAAATTGTCCAAAAGTCATAATTCTATTTTAGTTTTGATAATTGAGTCGTACTTCTTTCAATTTAATCACTTGACTCCTAAACCTTTTCAAATTTTATCAATTGAGTCTATTCGGTTGATTTAAGCCCACAATCACTAATGTGGACATCAGCCGTCCTATATGGTATGACTTATGCTGATGTGAATAATTTTTAATAAAATTTTAATAATTTTAATAATTTTCCTTTATTTTTCCTTTCTTACCTTTTCCTTCTTCACTTTCTTTTTTCCCCTTTTTTCCTCCATCGGCCATCACGAAGCCTCATTGATGGCTGATAGAGGTCTTCAATGTCAGGAGGGGGCTACCCTTGCCTAACCTAGCGAATGGCCACCATTGTTGATTTGGTGAGGGTAGCCCTTGTCAACCTTCGGCAAGCCCTTGCTCAATTAGGCAAATGACAACACCTTGCTAGTCTAGGGGAGGGTCGCTCTTACCTAGGCTGGTGAGAGCAAGGCCTCGCATGACCCGGCGAAGTGGCACCCTCTACCCTTACTAGCCTAGGCATGAGCTCCCTCGCTCGAAGAAGAAGAAGAAGATTGCTAGTCTAGAGGAGGGTTGCTAAGAAGAAAGGGAAAAAAGAAGAGGAGAAGAGATAAAAGAAGGGCTCGATCATAACACATGTAGCTATATTTAAATAGTTTTACGCCAATCAGGCACGTCCCAAATTACCATCCTTAAGTCCTGAAAACTATTGGAATTGTTGTAGCTTTGAAAGTAAATTTTCTCGATTGACATTTATTTTTTTACTCTCCCTTTTATTTAAATCATGGATCGCATGTGTATTTTGACTTTTATTAACTCCGACTCCGAAACTGCTGAAATTTTCACAATACTTAATTGTTGGCACATAGAATTATCACATATAGTTTTTCCCCTAATTTTTCAAAATCTAAATTTCTTAAATGCAAAAACACATCATGCCATTTCTAATTCCATCAATTTTTTTTTATGACATACCCTTTTAAAAAGTGTCTATCACACTTAGAAAAGCATGTCCATTGTGCAATATCACCCAATTCTTCACAATTCTTCATTTTTTTTTATGACATACCCAACTCAAGCCCTGTTTGGTTTAGTATTTCAAATGGTCTTTGGGACTCTAAAATCCCTTAGCCAAATGCAAATAACATTTGATTCGTTTATTGCTCAGCTTTGAGGAAATACAATTGCATTTCCAAAGGACTTGAAGAACCTTTAGCTTAAAGCAAGTTTAGAGGTCTTTTGGAAAGTTATATCCTTGAAATGCAAGTCTTAACCCTGTCACTATTCATCACTATTCTTCTCCATGGATTTGGATGGAGAAGCTAGATGGAGGCCCACAACCGCTGACTAACGAGTAGTGTGCAGCGGCGATCGATGCCTAGGGGTCATGATCACCTAGTGACCATTGCTTGAGGGTCACGACCACGTGATGATTGTTGCCGGGGGTCACGTGAGCTTAGGAGATCGTCGCTTGGGTGGTTGCGACCTAGGCGAGTGTTGCTTGGGTCACGACTTAAGTGGCCACCCAGGCTATAATTGCTTGGGTTGTGCAACCTTAGGCAAGGCTATCTAGTGGTTGTTTTGGTCGATGGTAGTGGACCTTAACCAAAATATTATTTAAATTTTTTAAAAAACATTTAGCAAAAGACATTTATAAAATATGATTTTTATCGAACGGCATTTAAGTCAAAGTTGTTTCCCAATGTATTTCGAAATTACAATTTACCAAATGCTATTTGCATTTCGGAAAACCCTTTTAATTTAAAAGTATTTGTATTTTCCCAAAGACATTTCCTCAAAATTGAATCAGATGGGGCCTCAATCGCATGGACGCTACTCAATTATTTATCAACCGACACTCGTATATGTAAAACTCTTCTGTATTCGTATTTTTTTCACATTTTCTTTTGACAAGGCCAATCCTTTCTCTGCTAGAATTCTTCTTTCGAGACCCGATTTGTTATATTTGTTTCCAAGTCACTCTCAAGGATCGAAGAAGTTAGCATTAATCCCTCTATCGACTAATACCCAGATTGCTGCGGCCACCATCACCGCCCACAACACCACCCCGAGCCACCCCAGCCCACCGTTGAGCCACCACTTGCCGCTCTTGCGACGAGGCCTCTTGATCATCAGCCACATGAAGCATGGTAGCACAAACGTCAGGGTGGAAGTCATCCCCCCAATCAGTGGGGCCAGGCTCCCTAGGAAGGGAAGCGCCACCGCCACGAAGAAGGCGAGGCAGCCGAAGAAGACCCTAAGGGACGTGCGGGCCCGCCGTGAGCAGCGGCAATTCCTGATGCTGGTGTATCGGAGCTCTAGGTTGTCGAAGACCGGCATGGCATAGATCTGGAATGCGCTGAGGCAGCTGGCCACAATGAGGAGGTAGGTTAGGCCCATCACGAGCTTCGGTGTGTCATGGCCATGAAATTGAGGGAAAGCGACGTACAGTCCTCCGTTTGGGATTTTGCTTCCATAGGCCCAAAACCCACCAATGGCTAAAGAGTATAAGCAGAGAGCGATGAGTGAGTAGGCGATGATCACAGCTCTCCACATGGACACTTTGGATAAGCATTTCGGGGTTGAAGGCAATGTTCCCTACAACACAAAATACGCACAAGGCAAATCATCATTGCTGAATGAGAGTCGGATTTGAAAGCGACGGACCTGATTTTGCCCAGTTCTAGGAGAAGAAAGTTATCTAGATTCCCATGAGTTTTATCCGTTGCTACCGACGCAACCAAGGACGGAATAGATTCCTCACGGCCATTGAAAAGCAAAGAAATTAGACAAAAGAAAAGATGGTCATTTTACCTGAATCTCAAGCACAACGTTGTGACCTCTAAAAGATAGTGCGATGATCCCGATGGCATTCAGCACGCTGCCGATTCTCTCCTCCTCCGACTTCGCCACAATCAACGGTTCGTAAGACACGCCCTCAGGCCTACCTTTGGCGACGGATAGGATCCAAATCAGGGCGCCGTACCCGACGGCCGCGATTGCTCCAAATAGTGAGACTATGGCTATCGCATTTAGATTTGGTAGGTGAGCTATGACGATGGCTATGCACGTGAACAACAAGAACCACTCCACGCCGTCCAGTGGCTTGATGCCACAAGCGGCGCCATCTCCGCCGCACATGGTCTTGAAGAGATCCTCCATAGCCCTGCCTCCGTTGATGATCAACATCACGCACGTGCCCCCCGACAGGTACATCACGGGGAATAGAGCAAGCAATTTTCCCAACCTTGGTCCTGATATAATATTATAGTACATAAATTAAATTTGAATTACTGACAAACCAATTTGCCTAATTACAATTAATAGCCAATTTTCCCATCACGAAAAATATACGAGAATATATATCACCCCAAAATTAAAACAACATTCAATTCGACTTATGCTAATTATGATTAATAGACAAAATCTTAAACTCGAACTCATGCTCAAACTTTGCTATTTGGAAATAATAAAATTTCTTTTTTTCTCTAATGTAAATTAATTAACTTGACAACGAAGATTTAATATATATATAAAATAGCGGCTTACCGAAGGCAGCAATGGAGAGGTGGAGGAATGTGCTATAGCGGGTTCCAGTTCTAGGAACGGATTCATGGAGCTCCACGAGAGCCCATATGGTGTAGAGTTGCCATAGAAACCCTATGGACAGAGTTATGATTCCCCAAACCCTTCAGAATCTTAAAAAGAATATAATGAGATAATATTCAATAATAACAAATGCGATAGATTTAAAAAAATATAGGTAATCAAAAGTTGAAAAAGACAATTTTTACCCAAAGCCATCAAATGGAAAGAATGGTAGTTTTGCTTTTAAAGCATGATCATTTAATATATGGGATATTCTCCACTTCCTCCGGGCACCTCTCTTGCAATGTATGGGAAAAAGTGGGTCATGGAATAGGCGAAGTAACAAATAGTGGATTTTCCACCAACCAAAAAAATAAATCCCAAAAGCCAAAATTTTCTACAAAGCGGCCGTTTTTTACGGGGAAAACATCTATATCATGCTATCTGGCCTTAAAATAAGAGAAATGAACATGGGTAGTCGCCAAACTTTTTAAAAATTTGATGAAAATGGTTCTATAGTTATAGAACTCGATTGGTGATGGTCTAGTAAGATTCTTGCACCACACGATACCTACAGCATAAAGATACGCTATCCAGAATTTTGGATGAGTGCTACTGATGAACTTAGTGGAAGTACATGAACACGCGGCAAAGAGAAAAGATACTGATGTCGACCTTTCTGTATCACATGACCGCATCATCAAGACATCAATTTTTCTATAGAGATATCATTAGGCACATTGTCTGTGTGAAGAGAAAGATCATTGTACGTGAAATTGTGGATAGTATGACTAGTAAAGGGCGGGTAAAAATGTCAAAAACTAAAAACTGGTGCTTCTTATGCGGGTGAGAACTCGAATTCCAAAATATATTACATTTTTTTAAGTAATATTAGGTCCATTGTCAAATCAAAAGGAAAGATCACCTGCGAAGTTGAGGATTATTTTGCCACTAATTTTCACCATATTTATTAATAGCTGCTTCCTTAATGGGTGAGAACGTGGAGACCGGAATCGAAGGGATATCCTTCGCAAGATCATCATCGATTTAAGAATTAAAACAACTTTATATTTAATATAGTTCAAATATTCATATAATTCAAAAACATTTCGGAGCGAATTCACACCTTCAGAAGAACTCGCTCAAAAGTTTTTGTCTTCTTATGTTGATTTGCCCAAGTCCTAGGTTTCTATTCCAGCCTGCCGTAAACTCCAAGGCCTCGTGGAGTGCAAGTCAATATTTAAACTTTTATCAAAACCCTAAAGAAATCCAAGATTCTTCTTTTCTCCATTTCTTTTTACTTAAGCAAAATCAAGAAAAACACGGGGAGATTTACCCAAAAAAATTCTAAAATTATTGCAATTTTGCTAATTCAATCATAAACTTTTGTTTTTGCCAATTCGTTCATAAATCTTTTGCATTTGTGTCGATTGAGTCAATGCAGTCAATTTTAGCCAACGGTGCTGATGTGGTGTTACCATTGCTAACATGGCAATTTTAAAATAATATTTTCATGTTTCTTATCATTTTTTTCTTTAATTTTTCTTCCCCTTCCCTTAAGGCCGGCAAGGGCATCCCAGCCTTCGTCTAGACCAGGCTAGAGCCGCGACACCCTTGCCAACACTAGACAAGGGCGAGGGGCCGTGTGCCCATGCCTTGGCCAACGAGGGCATCATAGTCCTCACCCAAAATTGGTGAGGGTCAGGACACCCTCACCCAATGCTATTGAAGGCATTGTAGCCCTTGCTTATAGCCGGTGAGGGTTGGTTGGCGACCCTCTTCTACCCCCAAAGGAAGGGGAAGGAGAAGAGAGGAGGGGGAGGGGGAAGAAAATAAATAAAAATATTTAAAAAAATTAAAAATTATTAAAATGTTATGTTAATATTGCAGTATTACGTCAATCCCAACCGGCCAAAATTGATCAAATTGACCTAACTAGCATAAATACAAAATATTTAGGATTAAATTGACCAAAAAAAAGTTTATAACTGAATTAGTATAATTATAATAGATTAAATTTTCTTTTAGTAATTTTCCTGAACGAACAAGTCATGTGATATTGTATTCCCCCGACAAGTCTGGGAGGCCGTATTCTCCAACAGGCGAAAGACAAAATCTCCATCAAGAAATGAAGAAATGAATGAATCCCAGTAACAAAAGAATTACCAACATAAAAATGGTATAAAGACGACGAGATGGATGACTTTGACTTACCAACCAAGAGAAGTGAAGGCAACGGGAAGCATGAGCGCCTGAATCCCCAACCCGGAGCACAAGAGGTGGAACACCGCTGACGCGGTGCTGCCGCCCTCCGACTCTGTGATCGGAGGATTCGCATCATGAGCTGCAGCCGCTGCCTCGGCGGTGGACTCGTCCGCGATGGAGCCAGTCATGATGGCGATGGCCACATCAACATGGGTGGCCATTTCTGCTGCTAATTCCCCCATACGGATTTAAAACTTCCCTTATAAGGAGAGAGATGAGAAGCGGGGGGGGGGCGGCGTGGGGTGGGTGGGTGTGAGTTGGTGGAAGAAGGTTGATGGCGACATGTGACCATGATGCAATGCACATATATATATATATATATATATATATATATATATGGCGACGTGTACAGTGCAACCGCGAGCGGAGGAGGACTGCATGATGGCGTCACGACCGACGCGGGTTGTGGCGACTGCAATGACGACTGCAATGACGACTGCATCATTTTCTATTACCGCGCTGGCATTTGATGACTACTTCATACTTTTTATTTTACCGCGCGTTCCACATGATCATTTTTTCTTTCTTTGGTTTGTTGGTGAGGGGGGCCAGATCAACTAATAGTCTGAGCGTCCACTAAATTTGCGCCGCGTGATGGACAATGTTTTCTAGAAAATGTAATGTTCATGCAATTATTGAGAGCGGATCTCGACGATGCAAGGGGAGGTGTATATCGAAGTATAGGTGATCTGGATAAATAATTATGTGATCTAAATATTTTGTTGATCTGGTGTGTCTTTCTGTACTGAATATCATAAAAATTGATTTTCCTTTTGAATATGATTAAGAATATCACTAAAAAATCATACTATTTAGAGGATGGTTGTAATCTCTGAAATTCTTATTTAATAATGTATATTTTTTTTTTTTTTAAAAATATTAATGTGTTTTCTACATACAGTGACAAAACCGGTGCCATTATATCATTGCGTAAAGGCATTCAACTCTCTCTCTCTCTCTCTCTCTCTCTCTCTCTCAATTAAAAAAATTCCATGCAAACAAATCGGCATCGACCTCCGAAAAGAGTGGAATAAATTTCACAGTGACGCCTGAAACGGACGCCCAGGGACCACGGGATGACGTCAGCGTCGTGGTCTCACCTTCGTGACGTCATTAATGGGGACGCTTTTGTCAAGGTCCACGCTGATTGAGTTTCGAGAAGAAGAAGAAAACAAAGAATTAGATCTTATTCCAATTCATGTTAGTCCAGTAAATTAAGCAATTTTATATACTTGTATGGAAAAGTTGACTATATACTATTAAAAGAAATTGATCTGGTGGCCTCCCCAAATATGTATTTTTTTCTCTATTGCCGAATTATATTCTTACCAAATATGCTAGATACATAATTGGTAGGACAGCAGAATCGGCATCAATGAAAAAAAATCTTCTCCTCCCGCTGCCAATTAAATTTGGAATCGATCTTAATGTCTAATTTTATAGGGCTAGACAGAAGATTTTAAGCAAATATGACATGGCATTCCGTGGTGGTACCAATGATTGTGAACCATTCTATTTATTCTTAGCTTGTGATTTGATTCTCCGGACTACTAGACACTTTAGGGACTATTTGACACGGCTCTTTTCCCTCCACTTATTCACTTATTTTATTTTTGAGAATCGACTTTATGGCATCAAAATTAAATTCGACATCCATTATTAGCGGTTAATCAATCATTACATATGTGGGTAGTCATTATTTCAACTCTCCTATTCTTTTGTGGTTTTGTTTTCGTTTTCAAGGAAAATGATTGATTTGATGAATATATATCCATAAAAATGATCGCTTGTATCAAGTTGGACTCTATGATCGCCCGAAAATGTAGTAGTAACAAATTGATCTGAGTCAAATATAGCAAATGGGATCTTAAAGAGCATTTCTTAGGAATTGAAATTTTCACTTTTAACTCAACATAAAGGAACTGGGGGATTTTGCAACTACTTGAAGCAAACGACATGTATTTTGATTAGTCAAAAAAAGAATGATTTGGAAAACATATTTCAAAAAATGAGTGGTTGTATCTTTAAAAAAAATTAGTCAATGAAAACTATATTCACCATTGGCAATAATTTATGTCTAAACAATTTCATTGATGAGAATAATATTTTTCGTTCATTCGTTTCTATAAGTGACAAAAGCGGTTGTTTTTTCTTTTTTTTTTTTGGAAATGTTTTCCAAAATATTGATTTTCCGTAAAACAAACACATTGTAGATATCACCACGAAACATGGTTTTCTCTAATTTTCCTTATCTTTAAGTGTTTTTTTTTTTTGGTTGCAAATTCTATTTGACTCGAATTTCCTTACTAGTACTCTTGGCATGATTAACAATTGAAAAGATATCAAGTAAAAATGTCATATTTCAAACTAAGCAAAATAAGGAGAGGAAAAAAAAAGAGAACCTAATTGGGTCGAATTCCTTTATGATACTTTTACTAATAAGTCTTCATTGACTCAGAGGAAATTGTTTGGGAGACGCGTGCGAGACGTGTAACTCTCAATTTTTCTCCTCTGAACAGTCAAAGACACGTCGTTTCCAATCGGTCTTTGTTTCTCACAGAAGAAGAAGAAAACAAGCGAATAGAGTAAAGCCATCCTTGTTGCTACCTTCACTTTGGTCTCTTCTCAAACAAACGCGGTTATTTTCCAAATGCTCCAGATGCAAATAAAGTCTTGAGATTATTTCCGTAATGACCCGATCTATTCGAGCAATGACCATTTTGAGAGCATGTCTCGACTCATGAATTGCTCAACAGGTCATCTCCCAACTGACATGGGACCCCTGAATGTCACGTTTTTGAGTTTCAATACACGGCTATGAAGCTACTTTTGGACATGTACGAGGGTAGAGCATGTCAAGCCATCAATTCGCTTGTCCAAAAGGAACGCCGACTTTCTATCATCTGAGATTATTCCTAATTTTACGTAGCTATTTTTTCATGGGAATCTATTAATGACATATGGAATAAAAGTTACATGGCTCGGCTATTGAATAATATATTACATCATATTTTTTCAAATTAGGTAAAAAAGTATCGGCATTACTATAATAGAAATCGGATGGATAGTCCGTATTGGTATTCGGTCTATTCCCATGTTCGAATCTTTCCATTTTTTTAAACCATTTATTGGGTAAAGTCTTCCGATTATATTTGAAAATAAAGTTATCATCCATAAAAATAAAGAAAGCTTTCTTGTAGTCCGCTTGTTACTCCCTCTAAAATTGAAGAAAGACTTGAGATAGATCGCCAGGTTAGTCCAACCAAAAAAAGAGGGAGAATTACAAAAAAAAAAATAAAAAAAAATCTTCAGCCTATTATAATTATGTCAATTCAGTCATAATAATATTTTTTTATTAATTGAGTCATAAAATTTTTGCATTTGTGCTAATTCAATCCATCTAATTAATTTTGGCCGAAAATTAGTGGCATGGACGTTAGACATTGGCCATCATATGTTGCACAACCAGCGCTAAAGTGTATAATTTTGTTAATTATTCTTTTTCTTATTTTCTTTCTTCTTTTGTTTCCTATGGTTGGTGAGGGTCATTGGACCTCACCCAAATCTGGGTGAGGCCATAACAGTTGTGGGTGATGGCAGCCTCACCCGTGGCCAAGCCTCCCACTTGGTTTTTTCTCTTTGAAGCATCACAATGGAACCTAGAAAGGAAACCCTCAAGGCCTCTCTTACCAAAAAAAAAAAAAAAACTTTAGCCTGTTATAATTATGTCAATTCAGTCATAATAATATTTTTGATTAATTGAGTCATAAAATTTTTGTATTTGTGCTAATTCAATCCATCTAATTAATTTTGGCCGAAAATTAGTGGCGTGGACGTTAGACATTGGCCATCATATGTAGCACAACCAACGCTGAAGTGTATAATTTTTTTAATTATTCTTTTCTTATTTTCTTTCTTCTTTTGTTTCCTATGGTTGGTGAGGGTCATTGGCCCTCACCCAAATCTGGATGAGGCCATAGCAGTTGTGGGTGATGGCAACCTCACTCATGGCCAGGCCTCCCACTTGGTTTTTTCTCTTTGAAGCATTGCAATGGAACCTAGAAAGGAAACCCTCAAGGCCTCTCTCTCTCTCTCTCTCTCTCTCTCTCTAGTTTGGAGTCGAGTACATCGTGCTTGCAATCGGTGATGAAGCTTGTGGCCATAGTCTAAGGCAGCCATGGCCTCACCTATGGTTGCTATTGGCCTCACCTAGATTTGTATAAGGCCCGGCGAGAGCTGGCAAGGGCTTCACAGCCCTCACCCAATGGTTAATGTTGATCGCACCACATAAAATAACTGGCATTCACGTCAATTGAGATAATGACAAATTTGGCATTGTGAAGACTAACTCTTTGAATTTGTTTTCATTTATTTATAGACTATTAAAGCAAAATGCCAAGATGGACTTGTCTTCCATTTCTTTGATTAGAATACATCCAATTTCAATTTGAACCATTGTCCAATGAAATGCTATGCACTGTAGAAAAATTTGGAAGACCCATACAAGATATGAACTCTCAATTTTTTCCTCTTCCGAAAAGTAAAAGGTTCGTTTTTTCTTCTAATAAAGAAGAAAACGTGTGAATGGGGGGAGCCATCGAGGTTGCTTCCCAATTTCTACCTACATTTTGGTCTCGTTTTAAAAGATCATAGTCATAGCTTCATATGAAAATTAGAACCGCTCCATTATTTCCTTAACGATTTGACTAGTTACATGTGAGCCAAACCCTCAAAAGGAGTACTCGAAGTAATCACATAAAGTGATGACAAATTGTAGATGAGTATTGATTTGTGAATCACTTAATAGGTTGCTTTTAAAATGAGTTAGGGCTTTGGATATTGCACTTTCAATTTAAAAAGAACAACTATAAAAATGTTTTCAATGATATTATGCTGTTTCGCTAACGTCAATTGGGGATGTACGAGTATAAAGCATGCAACTTCTCGGAAAAAGGAACCCCGACTTCCTTTTCATTCCTCTAAATGTATTTATCTTGTGAATATAAAATGGAAATAATTATATCTTTTTGGGTATTTAAATCGTTCTAGACATATTATATTGGTAATTGATAGAACAAAGACAATAATTAAGTTCACAATTAAAGCGGAGAAGTATACTAGAAGAGCTTTAACTTGTGTACGGTGCTCACTAGTGCAACAACTTTTTGTTGGCTCACTTAAGTGCCACATTTTAGGGAAAAAGAAAACGATCACTTAAGTGCCAACTCCAATCTAAGTTGTCGAAGATCTGACATGGTAATGTTTTTATAATTTCTCAATCCTACGTGACTTGTCGGCATATGCCCAATCATTATATAATCTCTAAATGACATCGTATAGCAAGTCAAAAAAGTGATTACTTTAGTGCCGGTGTCGAAAAAAATGATCACTTCGTCACTTTAGTACCAATCTTAATGAAAAAGTGATTACTTTATTGACACAAAAACCCTTAAACGACATCATATAATAAGTAAAGAAGTGATCACTTTAGTGTCAGTCATTGTAGAAAAATGATCATCTTAGTTCCAATCGTTATTAAAAAGTGATTACTTCAGTGCCAATCTTAATAAAAAAAAAAAATGATAACTTCAATGCCAAAAAATGCCACATCAAATAACATTTTTAATTATAAAAGCCACTTAATTAGCTTAGCTGGAATTTTTTGCTGAAGGCACTTAAGTGATCGTTTTTCTTTGATTTTAGCACGTAAGTGAGCCCACAAAAAGTTGTGATACTAAAGTGAGCGCTGCACACAAGTTAAGACACTTTTGGTATACTTCTCTCAAATTAAAGTATTTTACTTGAGTGAAATGATGATTGTTTCATATACTCCAAAAGAATGGTTCAACAAATATACAAGAGATAGAAATTTTTCTTCTGAAAAACTGTATACTTACACGTGTGCTCACCGCCGGACGAGTAACATATGTATTTGAAACTAGTTTAGTGACTGTATTCCATCACGTGTATATAATCCAACGGCAAGTGCGAAAGACATTCCTTATACTAGCTGCGGACCCAATAAAATTTTATTTCTTTATTGTGTTTGTGCTTAATTTCATCGAGTGTATTCTCTTTTCTTAGAAAAAAATGAAAGGACAGGAAGAAAAAAAGGATCCCACCACGTCTTTCATGGGATGTACTTCTTTTGAGTATGGTCTAACTCCTTTTGATTATGTTTATAAGAAACGGGGGTCGACCGTCCCCCCAGATTAACGTCAAGCTCAGACAAACTTTCTGAGGAGCAATGATCGATGTTAGTTAAATATTCACTGCATTATACAGAGCATCTGCCATATTGGTTTCACTTCTCCCTTACCAATAAAGACTTTGTTTTAAAGATGGGCCCCCGTTCTGCAGCGTTGCGCTGCCCAATACGTGTTCAGATGTAAGAATAAAGCAATCACGATCTTTCCACACTAGCTAGGAAATGCATTCATAAGCTGTCCTTCGCAAATGACGTATTTGAGCGAAGTGCAAACGTGGTACGCATGATAATAGAATCCTTGGAAGGGAAGTTTTCACAAGATCATATTTCGGAATTCAACTTGCGGACGTAAGTAAAGACAGGAGGCGAAGAAAATAGTGAAAAAGGGTCGGTTTTGTATTCAGTGGGGTTCATTTTTGCCGTCCTGAAATTATTGCAGTAGATTAAATTCATATATACTAATGTATCGATGTTGTACTTAGGATGACTAATTCTAAGGTGGATGGGCTCTAAGATTGGAATCTAGAACTTTCCTTATAGGTCTCCATTTGGAAAAATTAGACTTGGGAACCGAACCAATTATACTTGGCACTGACGTGGAACTAAATTGGTCGTTGCAGGCTGCTTCCAAGTTCTATCGGAGAACTAGGTTTGTTTTGTTTAGCTTGTGATTAGTAAAGCCTTGTTAGTTGAGTTGTCTGTGTGCCTAATTGAAATTGGAGGTTGTTGGTTCCATTCTCTCTAGTTGCATCTCACTTTTTTCTTTTAAAACAAAGGTGTATAGGTCCGCTTCTACCTACCAAAAAAAAAAAAGTCCAATTTTAAAATGGTTCGACCTAGAACAAGCTTGCTTGGTTGGTTCTTGGATTGAACCAATTGTTCTGACATGGGACAACCTTAGAACCAGATTGATTCTTCCTAGAACTGGCCTGGAATTGACTGGATATGAGGCCAATTTGGTTTGGTTACCTTGTTAAATCAACGTAGTCGCTCACATCTAGTTGTATGTAGTTCCAGATTAATGAGGTGGCCATAACTGAACTATTTTATAAGGTTCAATATATTTGGAGAGTCTTGGATTAATAGTTAATTGCTCTTCAGATTGAGAACCGCATTGCTTCTTCGTCTATTATCGACATAATTTCATCTACCAGAGAGTTTATGGAAAATTTGGCCCTCAAATGACATAAGTGATGACTATATTGTAGGTGAAACGACGGACTGAGCCATTGGATAAATTGATGGATTTGTCTCCTCAGTGATATCTGCCGTGGACATGAAATGTCTGACATTATCCCACTTTGGCAACTTATAGGGCCACGAATACAAGTGGGAATCGACCTCTTTTAGAATGGTACAGCCCATTTTCTTTATCATTGTGGAACAAGCTGGGTGGCCACTACACAATCAGTTGGAAATCCAGATCAGACAACGGTTTTTTTCCATCAAATCCACCATATTCTTTTAGTATGGACCCCCACCCAATTTGAAAAGTATTAAAAAATAAATGTATAGATGCAAAAGAAATATGAATTGGCTTTAGTTCAGACGCAAATGGTAAATTTCATATTCGAATCATAAAATCTTTCACTCGAAATGATATTAACATAGATTCAAATTACTACTATAGGTGAAGCCTTTCTTGATGTATATGAATGAGGTGATTCACTGGGTATCCACGAGATTTATTGAGTTGAAGGATTGGATACTCTTTGCAATGAGAAAAGGTCATGAGTATGTGTTTATTCCATCTATAAACACATACATATGTGTAGTTAAGATGCATCGTGTTAATGTAAAACACGACTTTTGATGACTTTAAAAGACATCGTTGAGTTGAAAAAAAAATTGGATACTCTTCACATGACTTTAAGATATATCATGTTAATTTAAGTTTGTACCAAAAGTATTTACCCAAGTAACAATGCATACGTGGGTAATATGGGATCAAAGATGCATTTGACCTCTAACATGCTTAACTTGGCGCTAATAATATTGTAAGTAGGCGGCCTCGCCCCAAGTGATTCATTGTCATTATTATATTTAACCTTGGTCATTTGATCTTATTTCTTGGTAAATTATAAAATATCTTCATCAAGCAAATTAAATATGGTAATGTGTAGTGTTTTTTTCTTGACCACACCTCCTCCAACACATGTTTTTAACTCAAGGTCATCATAATTCTAACCTCCGATAATCAATCTTATCCTTTTGTAACTCTTGTATGGCATGCTAGATTGATCCCCTTGGTCGTATAAATAGATATTTTCATATCTTCGAGTTTCTAAAGAGTTCCAACTTGTTCTTGCGAAAAAAGAAGAAGAGAGATCCATTGTCACTTTCCTCTTCTATTTTCACTTTCAAATTTTAAGTATAAAAGCAAAGATTCCACTCTTGTATTGCTAAAGATTAAAAAAAAGTTCAAGAGTTTACAATGTGAACTTGTGGGCTTTATTCTTTCTCTCTGTTTTTTTTTTTTTTTTTTTTTAAATTAGTTTGGTTAAAAGGTTGGAAGTTGTTAATCTTTGTTTTTGATTATTTAGCTTTGAATGTGATTAAAGCTTGCATTTTGCTCATGCCATTTATTCAAGTTGAGTGGAAATTCTAGGGTTAAATTAGGTTGATCTACTTAGTATTCTTGACTTGGTTGGTTGATATTTGTTAATTTAGTTTAAATTTGATGTTAAGTGTGAACAAGCCTCATTAATAGCATGTTGACATATTGTGATGATCTCACTTGTATTGATGAGTTCTTATTAAAATGTGTCTGATTGATTTCCATGCTAGATATGAAAATGATAAAATTGGACTAGAAAGTGTTCTTTACGTAATTTTGACTATTTGCTGGTCATACCCACTTGCAGAGTAGTCCTACTTGCCTATTATATTATACTCGCCAAATATGCCCATTTGTTGCTTATACCTATCCGTCGATTATATCTACTTAATTATTATACATATTAGTCGATTATACACACTTGGCAACCATACCTACTTGCCTGCTAGTCAATATTACCCATTTGCTAATTTTCTGAATATGTTATTATTGCTCTCAGGAGAAATGAAAGGAGATAACCATGTCATCACTTGCTTATGTGATTGAAAGGATAAGGTAAGTATAATTCGGAAGAATTTGCATGAAAAGATGTTGTGTCCCTAATGTTGATTCTTAAAATAAATGTTGATTTTGTCGTTGATGCAAAGGAGATTGTATAATTATAATTATATGGTATTTATTGTTGATATGTGATTAAATATGGAAAGTCCTATGAATATTATTTCCGACACTCACATATTAGTGGGGCGATGTATTCGAATTAGGATACCTAGTGAATTGGGAAGTCTTGGAGTTGAGATGTTCCGTGAGTTGAATGCCTCAAGAGTCAGGATAAGATGATATGCTCATGATGCATGTGTGTTTCTATTTAATGAACTAATTAGTGATAATCAGGCAAAACAATATGCCATCTACTTGTATTTGAGTGAATAATCTTATGCAATGTTGTTATGATTTCCATTGGTATGTCATGAGAGAAGAAATAGTGCATTTATTCATTCGATTGTCTCTTATAGTTATTTTGTATTGCCTTCAATTAACATTGTTTGTTGGCACCAAATTAAGTGGTAAGATGATCTCTTACTTTAGACTTAGAGATTTCATTTATTATGCTTTGGCTCACTCCTTTATTTATTTTTATTTTTTAAAAAAGATTTGTAGGATAGATCACCCTCCCCCTTTTTGGCTTGGAGTTCCTATATATTGTGGCTGTGATTATCAATATATGCTTATACCTTAATTAGGGGTAATATATTAAGTGTAGTTCCTCTGTATAAGTTGAAGAGGAGTTTGTTGGATCATTTAGGGGTTTTGATGGTCCCCCGGTTTTGATGACGATGACTTATCGTTGGACGATGTTGTCGATCCATAATAATTTACTTGATCTTTGTATAGGTAACTTTTTGGGCAAAGCTGTGGTGTCGCTAATAGATGACCATAACCCTTCCCCAAACTTATATATTGTATTTGTGCTTTGCTTGGCCACTGTATTAAG
Source organism: Eucalyptus cloeziana (assembly GCA_014182715.1). Lineage (NCBI taxonomy): Eukaryota > Viridiplantae > Streptophyta > Magnoliopsida > Myrtales > Myrtaceae > Eucalyptus > Eucalyptus cloeziana. Next base: position 21,293,001 of record CM024640.1, read on the forward strand.
ATAGCAACTACCGATATTTTTGTAAAAGATGAAGCGTATGTAAATTAATTAAACTTGTGGGATTTCTTGTATGGGATGGTGTGAGTATTTTATTGTGCTTCCACTTGCAAATAATACATACAAATTATAATTGGAATAGACATGTGTCATGCATGACTTTTTGGGGCATTACACCAAGGTATATCAAAAGGCACTATGTTTTTTTTACTTGTTAGATTTTACTTCCATAAATTTTGTCGAAAAGAGAAATTTCCAAAAAAAAAAAATCTATGCTCTTTTCTATGTTATCAATCAAATTTATAAATAAATTGTTAGTAGAATCTAGAAGTAATTGAACATAGACATTTTTTTAGCACAATCATTTGTTTATACATTTTTACTTTTGTTGTGTATATCATCATCAAATCTCGTCTTATCAATATATATAATAGGATTATTAGAGGAAGCAAAATAAATTTCTTTGAAGATTTTCCAAGAAAAAATCACAATTACATTATCCAATGTGAAACTTAAAAGATAAATTCAATTATATCAAACATGGCATAAAATTACTTTTCTTTTTTAAATGCTAGCAAAATCGCATTATTTTTATTAACAAAAATTAATATCATCTATAAGGTATTTATGAAAAGATATCAAGATGTCTCATTGTGCGTAATATTTTCAGTGTATTTCTAGATATTTCTATGATGTCGTACTTGCTTTCTATAGAGATATCTCGCCAATAGTGAGAAAAAAAAAAAAGATCAATTCTTTAATGTAGTTAGTAAAGTGACTCAATATATTTTAGACTAATGAAAAGAAAAATATAAAATTCACCAAGAAAGTGAGTTTTTGAGAAATAGAGACAAATATTAGATAGGTTATTTTAAGAGAAATAATGAAAAATATATATTTTTAAGTTTTTTACTTTATCAAAGAATTTATCTCCTTTCCTCATGATGAGTGAGATATTTTTACACAAAGTAAGTAAAACATTATAAAAATATGTAGGAAGACACTAAAAAAAAAAAATTCTTCAATATGCTAAAAAAACATGCGAATTGCAAGTAGATCCTAAAGAAAACAAGAAAAAAAGGAATAAGGCCTTCACTTTGCAATTAAATTATTGAGGGTTATTTTGTCTTTTTAGTGGAAATATGATGGATATAGTCATATAGAGAGTAAAAATAGCGCTTACCGATATGTGTGTGTGTGTGTCTATATATATATATATATATATATATATATATATATATATATATATATATATATTAATATTATTTCCTTGGTTAGTTGGTGAGTTGAAAGACTGATCTCTTGAGGCGTAATATAAATGGCGCATTGTTTTCTAAAATTTTATGTTTATTTATTTATTGAGGGCAAATGGACGGGAAAGTGTACATTGGAATACATGTGCCTAAAATCAACTCTTTTTTTTTTTTTGTTTTTTTTTTTTTTTTGTAATTTGACCTAGATTCATTTTAGCTCATAAGAGTCATTATATATCAGCATAATAATGAAAGATATGAACAAAAAACTATTATGTAATGTAAATATTTCTCAATTTTAATAGTCTTATTGTATGGAAATTCATAAAGATCGCTTCTTCCTTTCAGACATAAATGTTAAGAACATCTCTAAATAATTATCTCGGCGGATTTTGTCCTTAAGAAATTGTAAAATTTAGAGGATATCCAATTTATTATATTATGTATATCACCATAAGTGATCTTTGGAACTCTTTTATTTAATAATGTACCTTTAGAAAACTGTAATGTATTTCCTACATACAAACATAACTGGTGCTGTCATATCATTGCGTACAAGCATTCAACTCTCTCTCTCTCTCTCTCGAAAGAAAAGTTTCATTAGAAAAATTTGGTCCGAAACCGAAAGGAGTGGAATAAAGTTCACTTAACGCCTAAAGTCCACGGGATGGACCACCGGATGGCGTCATCAACGTAATCTCACCTCATGACGTCATTTGATGCCGACGCTGCCGTCAAGGTCCGCGCTCAATTTTGTTTTGAGAAGAAGATAAAAGAATTAGGTCTTATTCCAACTCATCTCAGTCCATTAAATTACCTACCCCCTTTTTTTTTTTTGGTGGAAAGTTGATTATATTATTAAAAAAATTGATGTGATGGACTCCCCAAATATGAATTTTTATTTTTATTTTTAATTGCCAAAATATATTCTTACCAAATATACTACATGTACTAAATGCAAGGACAGCGAATCAGCATCAATGAAAATTCTTCTTCTCCTGTTGCCAATGAGAGAGCGAATCGATCTCAGCATTTGATTTTACGATTTGGACTATCTAGGAAAAAATATAAAAAAGTACCAAACATATTATATTTCTAATAAAACTTCCATTTTAGCTAATTTAGTTATAAACTTATTGCACTTGTGCCAATTTAGTTCTAAATCTTTTGATAATTTACTAATTTAGTTCTAAATATTTTGATAATTTATCAATCAAGTCATTTTAATCAATTTTGATAAGAAAATTGCCGACGTGGCGGTCTCACGACCATTGATGCTTACATTGATAATTTTTGAAAATTTTATTTTATTTTTAATTTTTTCCTTCTTCTTTTCTTTTCTATCCTAACCTTAGGGCAACAAGGGCACAAAGGCCCTTGTCGGACATAGGTGAGGCCATCAACTCTTGCCTCCATCCAAGTGAGGGTGTAGAGGCTCTTGACACACAAGTGCTAGCTAGCCATGACAACTAGTGCTCACTAGACCGCTACGTCGATAATTTCCGGCCACAATTGATTAGAATGACTAAAGTTGACAAATCATCATAATATTAAAGACAAAATTGGCAAAAGATTTATGACAAAAATGACATAATTGAAATGTTGAGAACTGAATTGACACGAGTACAATAAATTTAAGACTCAATTAGCACAATTGAAATATTTATGACTAATTTAGTACAAGTACAATATGTTTAGGACTAATTGGCTAAATTGAAAGGTTTATAATTAAATTAGCATAAATGCAATAAGTTTAGGATATTTTCGGTACTTTCCCCGAAGATGTGTGATGACATTACATGGTGTTGCTAATGATTTTGAACCATTCAGTTTATTCTTAGCTTAATCATTTGATTTTCAGGTCTCACTAGAAACTTCTAACAATTTTGAAATTTAGGATGCGTTTAGTAATATTTATGTTCCAAGAATAATTTCTTTTTAGAAATAGTTTTTTTTTTCTATTTCAATTCTTGGGAATAGTTTTTGAGTAAAAGAATATATTTAGTAAATGTACAAAATTTCTATTCTCGGAATATAAAAAGAACATAAATGCATTTGGTACAACTTATAAATTTTTTTGTGACGTAGAAGTTCTTTTAATTTTTTAAATAATTTTTTAAGATTTTTCTTTTTTTTTCTTTTCTTTTTCTCTTCTTCTTCCTCATCTAGCCAACCAGTGACTGTCAGTGGGTGGCTAGGAGGCAACTAGTAGCAAGCAGTGGCCGGTGGGTAGTGGACCGGTTTCAAGAGGGAAGAAGAAGAAAATAATAAAAATAAAAGAAAGAAAATGACTTATTCCCTAAGAACAAGAAACAACTTTTTTCTATTTTTTATTTCTGTTTTACATCTATTCACTGGCCATTTTTCTATTTTGGGGAATAAAAAAATTAACTGACATTACCTAATAGATTTCTATTTTCTTTTTATATTCTAGGGAACAAAATAACATGAAAATAGAAAAATAGAAACGTTACCAAACGAAGCCCTAAGAGCGTGCTTAAATAAGCTTTTATTCCTCCACTTGTTCATTTAATTCATTGTTTTGGTGGAGGTTTAATTCATTTATAAATTAAACTTTTTAACAAGATGTCAAAGTTAGATCAATATCTGTTGTTATTGATATATTACACATGTGGGTTGTCACTGGTCAAGCAAGTGGGAATTTGGGTAGGTAGAAGAAGTACCTAACTCAAATTGGTCAATTTAATCTACATCAACACATTATTATAAAACAAAATTTCAAAGATCCACAGCCGATCGACTTAATTTGGAATTAACCCATACCTAGTCTAGTCGGGGCTCTAATTCTTGAAAATTTTCCCTTTATAGATCGAAATTCAGGTTTCTCTTTTATGAAAATGAAGCTTTTCCTTAAAAAGAAAAACTAAACACATGAGATTTCTTAATAGTATCTCCTTTTAAAAGGTCTAACATTTGACTGATTTTCAGGTCTGATCACAAGATTTTTTTTTCCTGAATCTTCACAAGATTGAATAGTGTACTATACACACAAATACAAGAGAGAGGTATTGGATAGAGATTGAAGAAATTAGCTTTAATCCCCCTATCCATTGACACCCAAGTTTCTGTGGAATATATTAAATCGAGGCAAATTGTCCAAAAGTCATAATTCTATTTTAGTTTTGATAATTGAGTCGTACATCTTTCAATTTAATCACTTGACTCCTAAACCTTTTCAAATTTTGTCAATTGAGTCTATTTGGTTGATTTAAGCCCACAATCACTAATGTGGACATCGGCCATCCTATATGGTATGACCGATGCTGATGTGAATAATTTTTAATAATATTTTAATATTTTTCAGAATTTTCCTTTATTTTTGCTTTCTTGTCTTTTCCTTCTTCACTTTCTTTTTTCCCCTTTTTTCCTCCATCGGCCATCACCAGGCATCGTTGATGGCTGATAGAGGTCTTCAATGTCAGGAGGGGGCTACCCTTGCCTAACCTAGCGAATGGCCACCATTGTTGATTTGGTGAGGGCCCTTGTCAACCTTCGGCAAGCCCTTGCTCAATCAGGCAAATGACAACACCTTGCTAGTCTAGGGGGGTCGCTCTTACCTAGGCTGGCGAGAACAAGGCCTCGCATGACCTGAAGAAGTGGCACCCTCTACCCTTACTAGCCTAGGCGTGAACTCCCTCGGTAGAAGAAGAAGATTGCTAGTCTAAGGGAGGGTTGCTAAGAAGAAAGGGGAAAAAGAAGAAGAGAAGAGAGTATAAAAGTGCTCAATCATAACACACGTAGCTATATTTAAATAGTTTTACGCCAATCAGGCATGTCCCAAATTACCATCCTTTAAGTCTTGAAAACTATTGGAATTGTGGTAGCTTTGAAAGTAAATTTTCTCGATGGACATTTATTTTTTTACTCTCCCTTTTATCTAAATCGTGGATCGCACATGTATTTTGACTTTTATTAACTCCAACTCCGAAACTGCTGAAACTTTCACAATACTTAATTGTTGGCACATAGAATTTTCACGTATAGTTTTCCCCTAATTTTTCAAAATCTAAATTTCTGTTTTTTGCTCAGCTTTGAGGAAATACAATTGCATTTCCAAAGGGCTTGAAGAACCTTTAGCTTAAAGAAGGTTTAGAGGTCTTTTGGAAAGTTACATCCTTGAAATGCAAGTCTTGACCCTATCACTGTTCATCACTATTCTTCTCCATGGGTTTGGACGGAGAAGCTAGATGGAGGCCCACGACCGCTGACTAACGAGTAGTGTGCAACGGCGATTGACGCCTTGGGGTCATGATCACCTAGTGACCATTGCTTGAGGGTCACGACCACGTGATGATTGTTGCCGGGGGTCACACGAGCTTAGGAGATCATTGCTTGGGTGGTTGCGACCTAGACGAGTGTTGCTTGGGTCACGACTCAAGTGGCCACCCAGGCGATAATTGCTTGGGTTGTGCAACCTTAGGCAAGGCTATCCAGTGGTTGTTTTGGTCAATGGTGTTGGAAATATATCTTGAAGATTCCGATTAGTTTTGGTAATTAGGAAAATAGGAAAATAGAGATTCATTTATTATTTTTTCCTGTTTTATTCTTTTGTCTCTTACACTATAAATTTACCAATGTAATGTAAATCAATACAATGAATATACACAGAAAAAGCTTTCTTCCAAGTCTCCATTACATTTTCTGTCATGGTATCAGAGCAGATACTCCTGGCCTAGCTTCCACATATCCTTGAATTGCCACCGTTCTTTTTCTGGCCTGTTGTTGCATCATCTTTACCTGCAAAACAGACAAGCAAAACGGTTAGGAATTCAATTTTTTCGCCATGACAAATAATGTTGAGAACTCATCAACAGAGGAGACACCAACCCCAGACGGCGAAGATCGAACCTCTGTTCGACCATCAGAAGAGACTCTTTCTGCAAGATTGATTCCAACGGTGGGCCATACCTTCGGCCCAATCCAATGGCCCGCAACTTTTCCTCCAGCGTATGGACAGGTATGGACCCAGTATCCGTTTGGCCCGTCACCAGGACAGGTATGGCCTCAATATCCTTTTGGGCCGTCACCGTCTGTAATAGGTCCCACGGAGGCATCGGGCCAGACGATTCCGGCTCAAGAATCTGGATCCAATCCGGTCAAGGAACCGGATCTATCCCGGGTCAAGGGACAAATCCCTACCCGGGATTTCAACCCGGATTCGCGCCGCCGGGTCAGGGATCCGGGTCTAACCCGGGTCAAGGGACGAATCCCTACCTAGGATTCCAACCCGAATATGCGCCGTTGTTCTTTCCGATTGGCGGTGGCGGCGGCCGGCTTGAACCCGGCGACCCTCTCTACACGTCGCCGGCCGACGGACCTGAATTGAAGATCATCGGGATGCAGCTTACCGGCGTAGAGAACTACATGGCTTGGGCTAGGGATTTCCGGCGCGCCCTTGTCACTAAAGACAAGGACGGCTTCCTTGACGGAGCCGTTCCTTTTCCGACCGACGAGCGACTTCAACGGCAATGGCGTAAGTGCAACCAACTGGTTCGCACATGGCTCAGCAACTGTCTTGCACCAGAAATCGCAACCGGACTTCCGCCTACCGAAGATTCCAGAATTCTCTCGGACAGCATCCGCGAGATGTATGGACGCCTCGACCGAGCGAAGCTATTCACCGTCACTCAAGCTATGTCAGAATTGAAGCAGGGGAACCTCTCGGTTACCTCCTGCTTCAACCGCCTCTCTGCTCTATGGAATGAGCTTGAGGCCGCCGAAGAACGCCTCGAGGGGCCCGAAGAAACCATCAAACAGTATCGCAAAATTAAAGAAAGAGAGAAGACGACGAGATTCTTACTGATTCTCAATGAATCCTTCTCGGCTTTCTGGTCGCAAATCCTTGCGATGGACCCTCCACCACCGGTTCGGCCGCATTTATCAGTTGGCCGTCCAAGAGGAGCATCATCGGATGGCCGCCGTAGATCACGCTCGGGTAGGCGAAGGCATGAGCCTTGCCGTTCTTCCCTCGGGTGAAGGAGCTTCCAACAAATCTGGCGTAACCATAACCCCTGCAGATCTGGAAAGAAAGGTCGTGGCTGCGGCTGCTACGAGAAGATCTGGAGGAAACCCTAGGTCTTTGCGATTTGACGGCTCGGATCTGAGATCTGGAATGGATGGCTAGGATCACCGATCCAGAATGGACGGCTCAAATACAAACGCTGGATCCGACGGCTGGAATCTCAGCGCTGGAACGGACGGACGAGATTGACGCGCTGGATCGGACGGCTGGAATCTCAGCGCTAGAACGAACGGACGAGATCAACGCGCTGGATCGGATGGCTATCATTTATCCGCGGCTTCAATAGAATCGGACGGCTGGGATCGTGCCACGTCAGCAAGAAAGGTCAATGGGCAAAATCCCAAATTTAAAAATAAATTTTGCAGCTACTGTAAACGTCCGCATCATACTATTGAGATGTGTTGGAAACTACATGGGAAACCCAATGACAGACAAAAAGAGAGAATCCATAGTTTCTCAAGTTTTTGCACAAAAGGCAGATGGGTCACCTCACCAGATGATCACCCAAGACCAATATCAGAATATTGTACAAATGCTAAACCAACTCAAAACTAGCGATAAAGGTGCAGGATTCTCAAGTACTTTCCTATGCAACAAGAATTCTTTTTCAGTTGATGTATGGATTATCGATTCTGGTGCTAGTGACCACATAGTATGCAACAAAAATCTATTTACTCACACATATAAAATGCCAGAATCCCCTATCACGGTGCGTCTTCCAAATGGGAACATCACAAATGTTACCAAAACCGGCACCGTACACCTTGGTCAAAACTTAATCCTGAAAAATGTCTTATATATTCCAGAATTTGAATTCAATCTTTTGTCTGTCTCAAGAGTATGTGAGGATAACTCTTGTCATGCCACATTCAATTCAAACAATTGTCTTTTTCAGGACCATTCGACTGGCAAAGTGATGGCCTTGGGTAGTATGGTAGAGGGACTCTATTTCTGGAACAATTCCCCAGGAGATTTAGAATTATTAAATAAGCATGTTTCTTGTAATGCCATCGTTCAAATAAAAATCTCCTTTCTCATCAACGATTGGGTCACAGTGCTTCTTTTCCTCATCCAAAATGTCCAATATGTCCTTTAGCTAAACAATCTCGAGCACCTTTTCCGAAAAGTACAACTCGTGCAACAGATTCCTTTTCTTTACTTCATATGGACATTTGGGGACCTTATCATACTCCTCACCGTGACGGATCTCGATTCTTCCTTACAATTGTTGATGATTGCACTCGAGCCACATGGGTTTATCTTATGCAATCGAAAAGCCAAACCTTTGGTCATTTATCAAATTTCATTTCCATAATTAAAAATCAGTTTGGTAAATCTGTACAAAAAATCCGTACAGATAATGGGCGTGAATTTTGCACTTCCGATTGCAACACATTACTATCTTCCCATGGTATACTTCATGAAAGTTCCTGCACTTACATTGCACAACAAAATGGAGTCGTTGAGCGCAAACATAGGCATCTGTTAGAAGTTGCCCGTGCTCTAAAATACCAAGCTTCTATTCCATAAGATTTTTGGGGAGATTGTGTGGTCACAGCAGCTTACTTGATCAATCGCATGCCAACTCGAATTCTTAATGGTAGGACCCCTTTTGAGATGCTTTACAAAAAACAGCCTGATAATGATCATCTTAAAGTATTTGGTTGTTTATGTTATACAACAAATGTGGGTCCTCGAGATAAAATGGGCCCTCGTGCCACTCGGTGCGTTTTTATGGGATATCCCCATCTTCAGAAAGGATATCGAGTTATGGAGATTTCTACAGGGACTTTTTTCATTAGCAGGGATGTTGTATTCCATGAAGATGTATTTCCATTTCAGGAAATGGTTTCTCCATCACAGTTCTCCTTACCATCAAGGCACGATAGAGATTTTTTGTCCAATGAATCTTTATCCTCAGCACCAGAGTATTTTATCGCATTGGAACCACCCATATCATCAGGACCATTTGTATCTCCATCTGTATCAATGGAATCTACACCTCAGCAGCAACATCGCCAAGTTTATCTGAGGACATTTCCCAATCTCATTCACCAACAGCTGTCTCATCAGTTATTCCTGAGTCATCAGATCTTCCAGCACATATCCTCGAGCAGCCTCGACGATCTGGACGGCACACTCGTCCACCTACATGGACTAAGGATTACATATGTTCTGCAAGAAGTTCTTCAGGTACACAGTATCATATTGCCTCATATGTGTCATTTAATTAGTTATCGCCAGGACATATGTGTTGCATCAATTGTATATCTGAAGAACGAGAACCCTCCTCATTCGCCGAAGAAGCATGAGATCCTAGATGGCGACATGCGATGGAATCCGAACTTACTACTCTCATGCAAAATCACACCTGGGATATTATGCCTTTGCCACCAAGACGGAAACCGATTGGCTACAAGTGGATTTATAAGATCAAATTCAAGGCAGATGGTTCTATTGAGCGCTATAAGGCTCGATTAGTTGCCAAGGGATTCACTCAAAAAGAAGTCTTTGATTACCACGAGACTTTTTCTCCAGTAGCTAAAGAGGTCACCGTACGTTCTTTTTTGTCTGTCGCAGCCATACGGAATTGGTCTCTCTGTCAAATGGATGTGCATAATGCTTTTCTCCACGGCGATCTAGATGAAGAAATCTACATGGATATTCCCCAAGGATTACGAAGACAGGGGGAGTCTCGGGTATGTCGTCTTCGCAAATCCTTATACGGATTAAAACAGGCATCTAGACAATGGTATGCTAAGTTCACTGCTGCACTAACCAATGCAGGTTTTGAGCATTCTAAGTATGATTATGCCTTGTTTACCCGTACTACAAAAGACTCATCAATTTATTTGTTAATATATGTTGATGACATACTGGTCATGGGAAATAATGATTCTGATGTTGCCAAGTTCAAAAGGTATTTGCACTCCACTTTTCACATCAAAGATTTGGGACCACCAAAATATTTTCTCAGCATCGAGATTGCTCGATCCAGTGAAGGAATTTGCCTCAGTCAAAGGAAGTTCATCTTGGAGATTGTTTCTGAAGCAGGTTTATCGAGATGCAAACCAACAGTCATCCCAGTTGAGCAGAATGTCAAGTTGACAACGCATGAATATGACATTAGTTCCCATTCAACCATTAAGGACTCAGTGCTCAAAGATCCTTCTGAATATCAACGACTTGTCGGAAAGTTGATATATCTTACAATGACAAGATCTGATATATCATATGCCGAACAAATACTCAGTCAGTTCATGCATATGCCAAAGCAATCACATATGGATGTGGCATTAAAGGTTGTAAAGTATCTGAAGGGATGTCCAAGCCTTGGTATACTTCTATCTCGTGACTGCAATATGAAGATGACAGCTTTCTGCAACACAGATTATGCCACTTGTCTAATGACCAGAAGATCTATTACTGGTTTTTGTATAAAGCTGGGAAAGTCATTGATTTCTTGGAAGACAAAGAAGCAGGAACTGTCTCACTATCATCTGCAGAATCAGAGTATCGGGCTATGGCAAAGACTGCCTATGAAATAGTCTGGATACGAGGACTACTCTTGGACCTTGGAATACAGGTCAGTGGACCAACTGAATTGTTTTGTGATAATGATGCTGCACTCAAATTAGCGGCAAATCCAGTTTTTCATGAAAGAACAAAACACATAGAAGTGGATTGTCATTTAACTCGGGATAGAATCAAAGATGGAGTTCTCGTGACAAAAGGGATAGGAACAACTTAGCAACCTGCAGACGTCTTCACTAAAGCGTTATGTCGGAAACAGCATAGGTACCTATTGAGCAAGCTAGGTATCCTTGATATCTACAGGCCACCAGCTTGAGGGGGAGTGTTGGAAATATATCTTGAAGATTCCGATTAGTTTTGGTAATTAGGAAAATAGGAAAATAGAGATTCATTTATTATTTTTTCCTGTTTTATTCTTTTGTCTCTTACACTATAAATTTACCAATGTAATGTAAATCAATACAATGAATATACACAGAAAAAGCTTTCTTCCAAGTCTCCATTACATTTTCTGTCAAATGGTAGCGGACCTTAACCAAACTTTTGTCTCTTACACTATAAATTTACCAATGTAATGTAAATCAATACAATGAATATACACAGAAAAAGCTTTCTTCCAAGTCTCCATTACATTTTCTGTCAAATGGTAGCGGACCTTAACCAAAAATTTATTTAAATTTTTAAAAAAATATTTAGCAAAAGTCATTTATAAAATATGGTTTTTATCGAATGGCATTTAAGTCAAAGTTGTTTCCCAATGTATTTCGAAATTACAATTTATCAAATGCTATTTGCATTTCGGAAACCCCTTTTAATCTAAAAGTATTTGCATTTTCCCAACGATATTTCCTCAAAATCGAACCAGATGGGGCCTCAATCTCATGGACGCTACTCAATTATTTATCAACCGACACTCGTATATGTAAAACTCTTCTATATTCGTATTTTTTTCACATTTTCTTTTGACAAGGCCAATCCTTTCTCTGCTTGAATTCTTCTTTCGAGACCCGATTTGTTATATTTTTTTCCAAGTCACTCTCAAGGATCGAAGAAGTTAGCATTAATCCCTCTATCGACTAATACCCAGATTGCTGCGGCCACCATCACCGCCCACAACACCACCCCGAGCCACCCCAGCCCAACGTTGAGCAACCACTTGCCGCTCTTGCGACGAGGCCTCTTGATAATCAGCCACATGAAGCATGGTAGCACAAACGTCAGGGTGGAAGTCATCCCCCCAATCAGTGGGGCCAGGCTCCCTAGGAAGGGAAGCGCCACCGCCACGAAAAAGGTGAGGCAGCCGAAGAAGACCCTAAGGGACATGCGGGCCCGCCGCGAGCAGCGGCAATCCCTGATGCCGATGTATCGGAGCTCTAGGTTGTCGAAGACCGGCATGGCATAGATCTGGAATGCGCTGAGGCAGCTGGCCACAATCAGGAGGTAGGTTAGGCCCTTCACGAGCTTTGGTGTGTCATGGCCATGAAATTGAGGGAAAGCAACGTACAGTCCTCTGTTTGGGATTTTGCTTCCATAGGCCCAAAACCCACCAATGGCTAAAGAGTATAAGCAGAGAGCGATGAGTGAGTAGGCGATGATCACAGCTCTCCACATGGACTCTTTGGATGAGCATTTCGGGGTTGAAGGCAACGTTCCCTACAACACAAAATAGGCACAAGGCAAATCATCATTGCTGAATGAGTGTCGGATTTGAAAGCGACGGGCCCGATTTTGCCCGGTTCTAGGAGAAGAAAGTTATCTAGATTCCCATGAGTTTTATCCGTTGCAACCGACGCAACCAAGGACGGAATAGATTCCTCACGGTCATTGAAAAGCAAAGAAATTAGACAAAAGAAAAGATGGTCATTTACCTGAATCTCAAGCACAACGTTGTGACCTCTAAAAGATAGTGCGATGATCCCGATGGCATTCAGCACGCTGCCGATTCTCGCCTCCTCCGACTTCGCCTCAATCAAAGGTTCATAAGACACGCCCTCAGGCCTACCTTTGGCGACGGATAGGATCCAAATCAGGGCTCCGTACCCGACGGCTGCGATTGCTCCAAATAGTGAGACTATAGCTATCGCATTTAGATTTGGTAGTTGAGCTATGACGATGGCTATGCACGTGAACAACAAGAACCACTCCACGCTGTCTAGTGGCTTGATGCGACACGCGGCACCATCTCCGCCGCACACGGTGTTGAAGAGAAGCTCCATGGCCCCCCCTCCGTTGATGATCAACATCACGCACGTGCCCCCCGATAGGTACATCACGGGGAATAGAGCAAGCAATTTTCCCAACCTTGGTCCTAAAATATCATTATAATACAAAAATTAAATTTTAATTACTGACAAACCAATTTGGCTAATTACTATTAATAGCCGATTTTCCCATGACGAAAATATAAAAGAAAATACATCACCCTAAAATTAAAACAACATTCGATTTGACTTATGCTAATTATGTTTAATAGACTAAATTTTAAACTCGAACTCATTCTCAAACTTTGCTATTCGGAAATACTAAACTTTCTTTTTTCTCTAATGTAAATTAAATTAATTGATAACAAATATTATATATATATATATATATATATATATATATATATATAGCGGCTTACCGAAGGCATCAATAGAGAGGTGGAGGAATCTGTTGTAGCGGGTTCTAGGAACGGATTCATGGAGCTCCACGAGAGCCCATATGGTGTAGAGCTGCCATAGAAACCCTATGGACAAAGTTATAATTCCCCAAACCCTTCAAAATTTTACAAAGAATATAATGAGATAATATTCAATAATAACAAATACGATAGATTTAAAAAAATATAGGTAATTAAAAGTCAAAAGTGAGAATTTTTATTAAAGCCATTAAATGAAAAAATTGGTAGTTTTGCCTTTAAAGCATGATCATTTAATATATGGGATATTCTCCACTTCCTCCGGGCACCTCTCGTGCAATGTATGGGAAAAAGTGGGTCATGGAATAGGCAAAGTAACAAATAGTGGATTTTCCAAAAAAAAAAGAAAAGAAAAAGACCCAAAAGCCAAAATTTTCCACAAAGTGGCCGTTTTTTACGGGGAAAAACATCTATATCATGCTATCTGACCTTAAGATAATAAAAATGAATATCGGTAGTCGCCAAACTTTTTAAAAATTTGATGAAAATGAGTATAGTTATAGAACTTGATTGTTGATAGTCTAGTAAGATTCTTGCACAACAAAATACCTACAACATAAAGACACGCTATCCAGATTTTTGGATGAGTGGTACGGACGAACTTAGTGGGAGTACATAGATGTGTGGCTAAGAGAAAAGACACTGATGGCGACCTTCAATATCACATGATTGCATTATCGAGACAACAAGTTTTTTATAGAGATATCATTAGGCGCACTGTGGGTGCAAAAAGAAAGATCATTATATGTGAAGTTGAGAATAGAATGATTGGTAAAGGGAGATAGAAATGCCAAAAACTAAAAACCGGCGAGACCTTTGCGGGTGAGAACTTGAATTCCAAAATATGTTACATTTTTTAAAGTAATATTAGGTCCATTGTCGGTACGAAGAGAAAGATCGCCCATGAAGTTGAGGATTATTTTGCCGCTATTTCCACCATATTTATTAGTAGCTGCTTCTGAGAACGTGGAGACTAGAATCAAAGGGATATCCTTGGCAAGATCATCATCGATCTTAGAATTCAAACATCTTTCTAATTCATGTAGTTCAAATATTCATAAAATTCAAAAACACTTTGGAGCGTATTCACACCTTTAAAAGAACTCACTCAAAAAGTTTTTGTCTTCTTATGTTAATTTGTCTAAGTCCTAGGTTTCCATTCCAGCCCGCCGTAGACTCCAAGACCTCGTGAAGTGCAAGTCAATATTTAAACTTTTATCAAAACTCTGATGGAATCCAAGGTTCTTCTTTTCTCCATTTCTTTTTAATTAAGCAAAATCAAGAAAAACACGTCATGTGATATCGTAATCCCCCAACAAGTCTGGGAGGCCGAATTCTCCAACAAGCAAAAGACAAAATCTCCATCAAGAAATGAAGAAATGACTGAATCCCAGTAACATAAGAATTGCCAAGATAAAAATAGTTTAAAGACGACGAGATAGATGACTTTGGCTTACCAACCAAGAGAAGCGAAGGCAACGGGAAGCATGAGCGCCTGAATCCCCAGGCCGGAGCACAGGAGGTGGAACACCGCGGACACCATGCTGCCACCCCTCGACTCTGTGATCGGGAGCCACCTGTCCCGAGGGTTCCCCTCGCGAGCTGTGGCTGCCTCCTCGGCTGTGTACTCATCCGCGATGGAGCTGGTTGTAATGGCGATGACTGCATGGGGGGGGGTTGTTCAGGACGGCAATGTCGCCGCGCGTCAAGTCAGCAATTTCTGCTGCTGCTTCCCCCATGCGGATTCGATATCCCTGACCCGGGATCTCGAACTTCAGTTATAAGGAGCGAGAGGAGATGGGGTGGTTCCGTGGAAGAAGGTTAGTGGCGAGATGTGACCATGATGCAATGCATCGTAACGAGCAGATTATATATATTAGGACGGCAACATGGGGAAGATGTCATGACCGACGCGGGCTGTGGCGACTGCAATGACGATGCTATGCTGGATCTGTTGGGAGACGCGCTGTCCTTTGATGACTAATGTGTACTTTTTATATTACCGCGCGTTCCACATGATAATTTTTTATTTCTTTGGTTTGTTGGTGACGGGGGCAGAATCAATTAATAGTCTGAGTCAATTTAATCTGAGCCGCGTGATGCGCATTGCTTTCTAGAAACTGTAATGTTCATGTATTTACCGAGGGGCAGATCGCAATAGTGCTGGGGAAGGTGTATATATTGATATATATGTGATCTGAATATTTCGTCAGTTTGATGCGTCTCTCTGTACCGAATATCATAAAGATTGGTTTTCCTTTTGAACATGATTAAGAATATCTCTAAATAATTATTTCGATTGGATTTTTCCCTAAAAAATCTTACTATTTAGAGGATAGTCGTAATCTCCAAAGCTCTTATTTAATAGTGTATCTGTAAAAAAATTATTAATGTACTTTCTACGTACAATGACAAAACAAGTGTCGTTATATCATTGCGTAAAGGCATTCAACTCTCTCTCTCTCAATTGAAAAGATTCCTTGCAAAAAAATCGGCATCGACATCCGAAAAGAGTCGAATAAAGATTCCTGGGCCTGAAACGGACGCCCAGGGACCAGGGATGACGTCAGCGTCGTGATCTCACCTTCGTGACGTCATTAATGGGGACGCTTTCGTCAAGGTCCACGCCGATTAAGGTTCGAGAAGAAGAAGAAAACAAAGAATTAGATCTTATTCTAATTCATGTTAGTCCAGTAAATTACCCAATTTTATATACAATTCGCATGGAAAAGTTGACTATATACTATTAAAAGAAATTGATGTGGTGGCCTCCCCAAAAATGTATTTTTTTCTGTATTGCCGAATTATATTCTTACCAAATATGCTAGATACATAAATGGTAGGACAGCAGAATCGGCACCAATGAAAAAAAATCTTCTCCCGCTGCCAATTAAATTTGGAATCGATCTTAATGTCTGATTTTATAGGGTTAGACCGAAGATTTTAAGCAAATATGCGAGGCATTCCGTGGTGGTCCCAATGATTGTGAACCATTCTATTTATTCTTAACTTGTGATTTGATTCTCCGGACTACTAGAAACTTTAGGGACTATTTGACACGGCTCTTTTCCCTCCACTTATTCACTTATTTTATTTTCGAGAATCGACTTTATGGTATCAAAATTAAATTCGACATCCGTTATTAGCGGTTAATCAATCATTACACATGTGGGTAGTATATAGCTCAACTCCCCTATTCTCTTGTGGTTTTGTTTTCGTTTTCAAGGAAAATGATTGATTTGATGAATATATCCATAAAATGATTGCTTGTATCAAGTTGGACTCTATGATTGCCCGAAAATGTAGTAGTAACAAATTGATCTGAGTCAAATATAGCAAATGGG
This sequence comes from Eucalyptus cloeziana, assembly GCA_014182715.1. NCBI lineage: Eukaryota > Viridiplantae > Streptophyta > Magnoliopsida > Myrtales > Myrtaceae > Eucalyptus > Eucalyptus cloeziana. Next base: position 21,309,849 of record CM024640.1, read on the forward strand.
ATCTTAAAGAGCATTTCTTAGGAATTGAAATTTTCACTTTTAACTCAACATAAAGGAACTGGGGGATTTTGCAACTACTTGAAGCAAACGACATGTATTTTGATTAGTAAAAAAAAGAATGATTTGGAAAACATATTTCAAAAAATGAGTGGTTGTATCTCTAAAAAAAATTAGTCAATGAAAACTATATTCACCATTGGCAATAATATGTCTAAACAATTTCATTGATGAGAATAATATTTTTCGTTCATTTGTTTCTATAAGCGACAAAAGCGGTTGTTTTTTTTTTTGGAAATGTTTTCCAAAATATTGATTTTCCATAAAACAAACGCATTGTAGAAATCACCACGAAACACGATTTTCTCTAATTTTCCTTATCTTTAAGTTTTTTTTTTTTTTTGGTTGCAAGTTCTAGGGAAAATTTCAAATAGGGACCCGAAGTGAATCTATTTTCTCAAATAAGGACCCAAAGTGAACTTTGTGTCATATAAGGACCTGAAGTGGACTCATTGTTTCAAATAAGGACCCGAAGTGAATTTTGTGTCAAATAAAGACCCGAAATGATCAAGTTAATCTCTATTGAGAGCCTTAGTTCATCGACAAACATTTTTCGGCGATTAAAATAGGGGCAATTTTGTCAAAATTTTGTGATTGGAAAAAAAAGGAAAATTATAAATTAATTAAGTTTAGGTTATTCATTTAGATGTTTACATTTTCTTTTTTCTTCTCCCCCGCTGCTCCTCAACCAAATCACTACCCGGTCATCGTCGCAACTCGATTTTCTTCGCTCCTCACCTTGCTTGATCGACGGAGAATTTGGGTCTCCATAAACAAAGAAAGAAGCATATGGTTTTCTTCTTGTTTTGAATACGTGCCTCAACCGGTGGAGAATTTGGGTCTTCGACTTTGCGGAGGATGGGTACAAGGAATGGGGAGAACTTCATTCTTTGACTTTGTAGAGGATGGGTACAAGGAATGGGGAGACCATAGAAAACCTAAGGTTTTTTTTTTTTTTTTTTTTTTTTTAGGATTTATTAATTTTCCCTATATTTTTGTTGGACAAAATTGCCCAAACTCCGATCGATGAAAATGTCACGTGCTTGATAGCCGACGAATATTTGGCTGACCAGCAAGCTCAAGTTCTTATTTGGAATTGATTCAACCACTTCGGGTCCTTATTTGAGACAATTGATCCACTTTAGGTCTTTATCTAACACAAAATTCATTTCGGGTCCTTATTTGAGAAAATTGATCAACTTCGGGTCCTTATTTGGAATTTTCCCCAAATTCTATTTGACTCGAATTTCCTTACTAGTACTCTTGGCATGATTAACAATTGAAAAGATATCAAGTAAAAATGTCATATTTCAAACTAAGCAAAATAAGGAGAGGGGAAAAAAAGAAAAAAAAAAAGAGAACCTAATTGGGTCGAATCCCCTTATGAGGCTTTTACTAATAAGTCTTCATTGACTCAGAGGGAAATGTTTGGGAGACGCGTGCGAGACGTGTAACTCTCAATTTTTCTCCTCTGAACAGTCAAAGACACGTCGTTTCCAATCGGTCTTTATTTCTCACAGAAAAAGAAGAAAACGAGCGAAAAGAGTAAAGCCATCCTTGTTGCTTTCCCATTGCTACCTTCATTTTGGTCTCTTCTCAAACAAACACGGTTATTTTCCAAATGCTCCAGATGCAAATCAAGGCTTGAGATTATTTCCGTAATGACCCGATCTATTCGAGCAATGACCATTTTGAGAGCATGTCTCGACTCATGAATTGCTCAACAGGTGATCTCCCAACTGACATGGGACCCCTAAATGTCACGTTTTCGAGTTTCAATACACGGCTATGAAGCTACTTTTGGACATGTACGAGGGTAGAGCATGTCAAGCCATCAATTCGCTTATCCAAAAGGAACGCCGACTTTCTATCATCTGAGATTATTCCTAATTTTACGTAGTTATTTTTTCATGGGAATCTATTAATGACATATGGGACAAAAGTCACATGGCTCGGCTATATTACGTCATATTTTTTCAAATTACGTAAAAAAAATATTGGCATTACTATAATAGAAATCAGATGGATAGTCCGTATTGGTATTCGGTCTATTCCCATGTTCCAATCTTTCCATTTTTTAAAACCATTTATTGGGTAAAGTCTTCCGATTATATTTGAAAATAAAGTTATCATCCATAAAGAAAAAGAAAGCTTTCTTGTAGTTCCACTTGTTACTCCCTTTAAAATTGAAGAAAGACTTGACATAGATCGCCAGGTTAGTCCAACCAAAAAAGAGGGAGAATTACAAAAAAAATCTTCAACTTGTTATAATTATGTCAATTCAGTCATAATAATTTTTGTGATTAATTGAGTCATAAACTTTTTGTATTTGTGCCAATTCAATCTATCTAATTAATTTTGGCCCAAAATTAGTGACGTGGACGTTAGATGTTGGCCATCGTATGTAGCACAACCAGTGTCGAAGTGTATAATTTTTTTAATTATTCTTTTCTTATTTTCTTTCTTCTTTTGTTTCCTTTGCCTGGTGAGGGTCATTGGCCCTCACCCAAATTTAGGTGTGGCCATAGCAGTTGTGGGCAATGGCAGCCTCACCCATGGCCAGGCCTCCCACTTGGTTTTTTCTCTTTGAAGCATCACAATGGAACCTAGAAAGGAAACCCTCAAGGCCTACCCAAAAACTTCTCTCTCTCTCCGTCCTTTTGTCCCTCTGTCCCTCCTAGTTTGGAGTCGAGTACATTGTGCTTGCAATCGGCGATGAAGCTTTTGGCTATAGTCGAAGGCAGCCATGGCCTCACCTATGGTTGCTATGGCCTCACTTAGATTTGTATAAGGCTCGGCGAGAGATGGCAAGGGCTTCATAGCCCTCGTCCAATGGCTGCTGAGCTTCGGCGACCCTTTCTAGCCACATGGGGAAACCAAAGAAGGAAGAAAAAAGAAAAGAAAAATAAAAAAACTAATAGAAATTTTCGTGAAAGCACCAACAAATTAAAAAATTTATCCATGTTAATGTTGATCGCACCACATAAAATGACTGGCATTCACGTCAACTGAGATAATGACAAATTTGGCGCTATGAAGACTAACTCTTTTGACTTTGTTTTCATTTATTTATAGAGACTGTTGAAGCAAAATGCCAAGATGGACCTGTCTTCCATTTCTTTGATTAGAATAAATCCAATTTCAATTTGTACCATTGTCCAATGAAATGCTATGCACTGTAGAAAAATTTGGAAGACCCATACAAGATATGGACTCTCAATTTTTTCCTCTTCCGAAAAGTAAAAGGCTCGTCGTTTCTTCTAACAAAGAAGAAAACGTGTGAATGGGGGGAGCCATCGAGGTTGCTTCCCAATTTCTATCTACATTTTGGTCTCGTTTTAAAAGATCATAGTCATAGCTTTATATGAAAATTAGAGCCGCTCCATTATTTCCTTAACGATTCGACCAGTTACATGTGAGCCAAACCCTCAAAAGGAGTACTTGAAGTAATCACATAAGGTGATGACAATTTGGAGATGAGTATTGATTTGTGAATCACTTAATAGGTTGCTTTTGAAATGAATTAGGGCTTTGGATATTGCACTTTCAATTTAAAATGAATAACTATAAAAATGTTTCCAATGATATTATTGTTGGATATATTGTTAATATAGTCCAAAATAATATGTTCACATACAAACCCAATAAGTGAAAGTACGGTTATTTGGGTCTATATGGGCCGAAGCCCAATAACTTGCATATATAAACTCTAGGGTTCCCCTACACTTGAGGTAATATTGTTGAGTGTTCCAAACTTGACATCTCTTGGTGTAATACTTCAAGCAACTACTTCTTTCTCTCAAACCTATAACCTCCAACAATCTTGAAGTATTATGTTCGTGTGTCGGATTTGAGTGAGTAAGGTGTCTTCTTGAAGATTTCGTCAAGACGAACTCACGGGTGTAATTTACTTTCGATTTTGACGGTGGTATTGGCCGGGATCTAAGTTTGAAGATTCGGGTGACCGAAATCTTTGATTCAAAAATCCAAAAATTATAGCCAATTTTCGAGGGTGAAACCACTTGGGCTTTTTTCTACTCGTCGATACGAATGTTTTGCTCGCGTCGATCAGAGGTCGGACTGAGAAGTTATGGCACCTGGAAGTTTCCATCTGAATTTCTAGCGAATTTCGGCGACAAAAATTTCTAGCGTGTTTCAGTGACAAAGGCAGTCCATCTTAAGGTTTTTGGGCGCTCCAGATCTGTTTTTGGGGTTTGTTTTGGCAAATTCCATCTCTACAGAGCAGCTTGATCAAGGTTAGGGGAGTTATTTGACTTTGTGGCTCCGAGGACTCCAATGTGCACTATTTCTAACACTTTGCTCTTATTAAAATGGCAAAGCGTAGTTCCTATGATATTATAAAGTTGCAATCATTTGATGTTACTGAATTTCATCGCTAGAAATTACATGTTCAATTTGGCATGAAAGAACGTAACATATTCTATATTGTATTAAATGATTTTGCATCTACCACTAAAGATGTGGATGAATATAAATGGAATAAAGATGAGGATTTTTGTAGAGATTAATTATTGAACTCTCTAAATCCTAATCTGGCTATGACTTATAGTGAGTATAAGACGGCGAAAGAGATATGGGATCACTTGAATGCTCAGTTCCAAAAACAAGAGGGGCTCTCTAAAACTCTCCTAGCGAAGAAATTTTTTGATTTTAAATTCACTATAAATTCAAGTATTACCTCTCAGTTAGTTGAATTTGAGAACAAGAGGAACAAGCTGAAAGATGATAACTCTTATATGTCCGATAATCTCTTTGTTGGTCTTGTGTTGAGCAAGCTACCAACTGAATGGTCTTCTTTCAAGACTGAAATGCACAGACTGAAGGTATAGATGGAACTGAATGACTTAAAGATGTATATTCACATTGAGGATCAAAATATTACTAGAAATAGTTTGGAACAAGTAGGACAACAAAAGTCAGTTGCCAACTTAGTTTCACACTCTAATAAATCTCAGAAAAAGTCCAAGTCACCAAAAGGTGAATCCTCTTTACAGTTAGAGGCCAAAAAGACTATCTTTAAAAAAAAAGAAGAAGGGCAAGTGCCATAATCGTGGAAAATGAGGTCACTGGGCAGCAGGGTGTAAGTTACCAAAAAAGCCAAATAATGACACACCACAAAATGAGGCTAATATGCTAATTAGAGGATTTGAGCCTCGAGCCTTCATTGGAATGATGAAGAATGGAAAGGCCAACGTCTCTTTTGAGTGGTGGTTGGACAGTGGCGCTACTTGTCATGCTACAAATGACAAGAACTTACTCACTGAGGTCACAGAAGTGAAAGACACCGTGGAAAATTGCAATGGTGGTGAGGCAAATGTGACTCATGCTAGAATTGCAAATTTGGTGCTTTCTTCAGTTAAATTACTAACTTTAAAACATGTTAGAGTAGTACCTTTACTTAAAAAAATTTTGATATCTATGAGTTTACTTGATAAAGCTGGTATGTCTTTTTCAACTATGAATGGTAGAGTAACTTTATCTGTTAACTCATATTATTTCGGTTGTGCATTCATGGTTAATGATATGTATATGTTGAGTTTAAATACTGATAGCATAAACAATGTAAATTCTGCTTTGATTGATCCAAAGTTGCTACACAATAGACTTGGACATGTGAATTACAGAAAAATGCAACATCTAGCTAAAACTCACAACATTCCATTATATACTTCTATTCGATTTGACAAGTGTGAAGTGTGTGCACATGCTAAAATCACTAGAAAACCCTTTAAGTTGGTTTCTAAAAGCACACAACTTCTTAAGTTAATACATTCTGACATTTGTAGCTTTAGAAATTACATTACTAGAGATGGTCGGAAGTATCTGATAACATTCATAGATGATTTTTCTAGATATTGTCATGTCTATTTGTTGAAATGGAAAGATGAGGCTTTTGAAAAAATTTAAGATTTTCAAGTCTAGAGTAGAAAATCAACTCAACTTGAAAATTAAGAGGTTTAAGAGTGATAGAGGAGGAGAATATACTATGTCAAGGTTCAAGGAATTTTGTGCTTCAGAAGGTATAATACTTGAAACCACTACTCCTTATTCATCCCAATCAAATGGTGTTGCAAAGCGTAAGAATAGAACATTAAATGAAATGTTAAACTCTATGTTACTTACAGTTGGCATGCCTTCCTCCTACTGGGGAGAAGCAGTTTTAACTGCTAATCACATCTTGAACAGGTCGCCGCACTCTAAGTTGTCTATGACACCTTATGAGATATGGCATAATCGCCCTTGTAAATATGATACTTTTAAGACTTGGGGTTGTATTGCTTATGTAAGCATACCAGATCCTAAGAAAGCTAAGGTGGGATCTAGAACCATGACTTGTGAATATATAGGTAGTGCAGAAGATAGTACTGCAAATAGGTTTTTAGATAGGCTTGAATGTTTATGGATCTACAGATATGATTTTAGAATCTCTTGTAAAATTTGAAGTAGGCCCTTCAGACACTAATTCCACACAATTGGCTATTGAACCATCTACCGGTTAGAGTATCTACAAGAGAAAGAGTTCCCAAAAGTTTTGGTGAAAACTTTGTTGCTTACCATCTTGAGGATGATCCATTCTTCTATCAGGAAGCAATGAGATCTAGGAAATCCCTACTGTGGGCAGAAGCCATAGATGATTAAATGAACTCTCTTCTTCAGAACCACACTTGGCAGCTAGTAAATTTGTCAAAATGGGCTAAAGCTATAAGCTGTAAATGGGTGTTGAAGAAGAAACTAAATAGTGATTGATCAATAGCCAAATACAAAGCACGTTTAGTAGCTAAAAGCTATAAACAGCAGAGTGGAATAGACTATTTTGATGTCTATTCACTTGTGTGTCATCTATCAACTTTAAGAATTCTTCTTACTTTGGCATCTATTGAACACTTTGTAGTGCATCAAATGGATGTAAAAACAGCTTTATTAAATGGTGAGTTAAATGAGGAAATTTACATGGAACAATCAGAATGATATGTTATGAAAGGTCTTGAGGATAAAGTTTGTAAATTGAACAAATCATTGTATGGCCTTAAACAAGCACATAAGATGTGGCATATTAAATTTGACAAAGTGGTAAAGAGTTATGGCTTTCAGTCTAGTTATTCAAATAAATACATTTACCATCGTTCTATGTTAAATAAGATAGTCATCATTTGATTGTATGTTGATGACATGTTAATTCTTGGTTTCAATCATTCTGTAGTGAGTGACGTAAAAGCTACTTTAGTTAAAGAATTTGACAAGAAAGATCTTGGTATTGTTAATACCATTCTTGGTATGAAAGTAAGCTTTAAATGGCAAGTCATCTCCCTTAGCTAGACTCATTATATTGAGCAGCTACTTTCTACTTGGGGATACAATAAGTATAAATCGAGTGAGACACCATGTGATTATAATAACAGACTGAGTCTTAATGAAGGGATCAGCGTTGATTAGTTAAAGTACTCGAAACTGCTTAGTAGTCTCATGTATACTATAAGTTGCACTAGACCCGACATAACCTTTACAGTTGGTATGCTTAGTCGTTTTACTAGTAATCCTAGTAAAGAGCATTGGGATGCCCTTGATAGGCTAATGAGATACCTTAAAGGTATTAAAGATTATACTCTCTATTATTCTGGTTATCCTCCAACTGTTGATTGATATTTTGATGCCTCATGGTGCTTAGATATTGGAAATAGTAAGTCCACTAGTGGATATGTATTCACTTTGGGTGGAGCTGCTATTACTTAGAAATCCAAACGACAGACTTGTATTGCATTGTCGTATATGGAATCAGAACTTTTTGCTTTAGCCTTAGCTGGTGAAGAGGCCGAATGGATAAAGAATTTGATTATGGATATTCTTTTGACTTGACTAAAGATTAATTCTTTAAGCCTTATTCTATGATAATCAAGCAGTTGTCCAAGTCGTCAAGAATACTCTCTTTAATTCAAAGAGAAGACATGTGAGACTGAGACATGTGTTGTTCAATTATCTGAGAGAACAAGGGGTTATCACCTTGATTGATGTGAGATCGAAGGATAACATAGCCTATACTCTCACCAAAGGTATGCCTAAAGATCAATTATTCAAAACAGTGGGGGAAATGAGGTTAAAAACTATATAGGCAAGTTTTAACTACCATTTACTTACCTTTTAATTGTATGTTTTGAATTATCAAATCTTCCTTTATGGGCTACAATAATAAGCATAGTTTATATGTTTCATCGATGTTTACAGTTGCTGACTAATTTGAAAAGGGTGAGTTGTCTCATTCCAAACTTGATAAATATGACTTTAACCTAATTCAAATGTTCTATCGGGGAAACTTGTGTCATTCCAAACTTGATGCTAGATTATTTGACTTTAAGGAATCAGTAACTGTGACATTTCAAATTGAAACATAGAAATAATTATTTACATAAGAAGCCTATTAGTCTTGTTCTTAATTAAAACTTGATATTACATGACTAGGTTATTGTAAGTGACTTGACTATTGGTCATGTTCTTTGAAACTAGACAATAGTTATTCTCCTACAAATAAACTTGAGTTGATGGCTCTTTGTAAATCACATTATTTAGGTCTTGTTCATAATATATGAAACTAGATTAATGCTTATGAACATGATATTATGATGCTTTATGACATCAATATATGTTCTTCTCTGCCTAATGCAATGGTGCTAAGTTTTTATTCAAATGATTGAATTCATGATAATATGAAATTCATATGACATTCTACAGGGGATGGCAGAGATGGAGGAGAGCTTAATGAGTGGGATCCTGATCAGGATGACCTATTTGATGAATGAATATATATCATTTAGAGCGTGTAGGAACTTGACAGTTTACTTGCTATTGCCTATTTTGATGAAGTCCATTTACTTGAGACTTGCATTTTGCTATTTCTATTTTGTGAACATTATTATGCTTGTTTTTTTTTTTTTATATTTCTAATGCCTTGGACTATTTTGACCGGCCTACTTATACTTGATTATTATGCATATATTGGTTGTGAACTGAATCTGAGATTTATTTTGGGATTTGGATGAGTTTAAACTGAATCTAAAACTCCTAATACTTATTTTGATTTGTTAATCTCATAACAAATTCATGATAAGAGTGATTCACTTATTTAGATTGCAAAGGATGATTGAGTTTAATACTTTACTGTTGAAAAAAAAAAAAAACTCTTGACCGATCCGAGTTGATTGTCTTGGACTGAATGTGGATGATTCATGTTTGTGTTATATGGTGAACATAGGAGGAGATTACATAAGAAGCCTGCTAGTCTTGTTCTTAATTAAAACTTGATATTACATGACTAGGTTATTGTAAGTGACTTGACTATTGGTCATGTTCTTTGAAACTAGACAATAGTTATTCTCCTACAAATAAACTTAAGTTGATGGCTCTTTGTAAATCACATTATTTAGGTCTTGTTCATAATATATAAAACTAGATTAATGCTTATGAACATGATATTATGATGCTTTATGACATCAATATATGTTCTTCTCTGCCTAATGGAATGGTGCTAACCCTAACCACCTTATTGGATTGTGTTATATGGTGAACATAGGAGGAGATTGTTGGATATATTGTTAATATAGTTCAAAATAATATTTTCACATACAAGCCCAATAGGTGAAAGTACGGTTATTTGGGTCCATATGAGCCGGAGCCTAATAACTTGCATATATAAACTCTAGGGTTCCCCTACGCTAGAGGTAACACTGTCGAGCGTTCCAAACTTGACGTCTCTTAGGGTAATACTTCAAGCAACTGCTTCTTCTCTCTTAAACCTATAACCTCCAATAATTATGTTGTTTCGCTAACGTCAATTGGAGATGTACAAGTATAAAGCATGCAACTTCTCAGAAAAAGAAACCCTGACTTCCTTTCATTCCTCTAAATGTATTTATCTTGTGAATATAAAATGGAAATAATTATATTTTTTTGGTACTTAAATCGTTCTAGACATATTATATTGGTAATTGATAGGACAAAGACAAAAATTAAGTTCAAAATTAAAGGGGAGAAGTGCACCAGAAGGGCCTTAACTTGTGTACGGTGCTCACTAGTGCCACAACTTTCCGTCGGCTCACTTAAGTACCACATTTTAGGAAAAAAAAAATGATCACTTAAGTGCTAACTCCAATCTAAGTTGTCGAAAATCTGACATGGCAATATTTTAATAATTTCTCAATCCTATGTGACTTGTCAGCATGCCCAAACATTATATAATCTCTAAACGACGTCGTATAGCAAGTTAAAAAAGTGATCACTTTAGTGCCAATGTTGAAAAAAATGATCACTTCGATCACTTTTGGTGTACTTCTCTCAAATTAAAGTATTTTACTTGAGTGAAATGATGATTGTTTTTGTTGTACTTAATTAGTACGTCCATGATGGGGTGCGATAAAAATGCACCGTTTCGTCTTGATATGCTATGATGGAAAGACACCATTTGAAAGGGTATGAAGGAGTCATATAAAAGACTCCTAAAGACAACTGTTAAGATGATTGGCAGAACGTACGCTCATAAATTCCTCTTCATTTTTTGTCCCCTTTCCATCAAAGAAAAATAAGGCATTCCATTTCTCATTTATGAGAACAATTGGCATTTACGCTGTGGAAATCGGATGCTTTCCTCATGATTGCATTCAGACCAATGTGAAGTATTTTTGTTCATGATTCATCCGCAATTCAATGATCATTCCGGAGTAAATTGTTGACTGCGCATCGGAAACAGATAAGTCATCTTCCGTTGACTTTCTTCCAATAGCTTCATATACTCCAAAAGAATGGTTCAACAAATATACAAGAGAGAAGTTTTTCTTTTGAAAATATGTATACTTACACGTGTGCTTACCGCCGGACGAGTAACATATGTATTTAAAACTAGTTTAGTGACTGTATTCCACCACGTGTATATAATCCAACGGCAAGTGCGAAAGACATTCCTTATACTAGCTGCGGACCCAATAAAATTTTATTTCTTAATTGCGTTTGTGCTTAATTTCATCGAGTGTATTCTCTTTTCTGAGAAAAAGTGAAAGGACAGGAAGGAAAAAAGGATCCCACCACGTCTTTCATGGGATGTACTTCTTTTGAGTATGGTCTAACTCCTTTTGATTATGTTTATAAGAAACGGGGGGTCGACCGTCCCCCCAGATTAACGTCAAGCTCAGACAAACTTTCTGAGGAGCAATGATCGATGTTGGTTAAATATTCACTGCATTATACAGAGCATCTGCCATATTGGTTTCACTTCTCCCTTACCAATAAAGACTTTGTTTTAAAGATGGGGCCCCGTTCTGCAGCGTTGTGCTGCACAATACGTGTTCAGATGTAAGAATAAAGCAACCACGATCTTTCCACACTAGCTAGGAAATGCATTCATAAGCTGTCCTTCGCAAATGACGTATTTGAGCGAAGTGCAAACGTGGTACGCATGATAATAGAATCCTTGGAAGGGAAGTTTTCACAAGATCATATTTCGGAAATTAACTTGCGGACGTAAGTAAAGACAGGAGGCGAAGAAAATAGTGAAAAAGGATCGCTTTTGTATTCAGTGGGGTTCATTTTTGCCGTCCTGAAATTATTGCAGTAGATTAAATTCATATATACTAATGTATTGATGTACTTAGGATGACGAGTTCTAAGGTGGATCGGCTCTAAGATTGGAATCTAGAACTTGCCTTATAGGCCTCCATTCGGAAAAATCAGACTTGGGAACCGAACCAATTATACTTGGCACTGACATGGAACAAAATTGGTTGTTGCAAGCCACTTCCGAGTTCTATCGGAGAACTAGGTTTGTTTTGTTTAGCTTGTGATTAGTAAAGCCTTGTTAGTTGAGTTGTCTGTGTGCCTAATTGAAATTGTAGGTTGTTGGTTCCATTCTCTCTAGTTGCATCTCACTTTTTTCTTTTAAAACAAAGGTGTATACATCTGGTTCTACCTACCAAAAAGAAAAAAGTCCAATTTTAAAATGGTTCAACCTGGAACAAGCTTGCTTGGTTAGTTCTTGGATCGAACCGACTATTCTGACATGGGATCCAAAATGGTTAAAGGCCGGAACCTTAGAACCAGATTGATTCTTCCTGGAACTGGCCTGGAATTGACTAGATATGAGGCCAATTTGGTTTGGTTACCTCGTTAAATCAACCTAGTCGCTCACATCTAGATGTATGTAGTTCTAGATTAATGAGGTGGCCATAACTGAACTATTTTATAAGGTTCAATGTATTTGGACAGTCTTGGATTAATAGTTAATTGCTCTTTAGAAAGAGAACCGCATTGCTTCTTCGTCTATTATCGACATAATTTCATCGACTACCAGAGAGTTTATGGAAAATTTGGCCCTCAAATGACATAAGTGATGACTATATTGTAGGTGAAACGACGGACAGAGCCATTGGATAAATTGATGGCTTTGTCTCCTCAGTGATATCTGCCGTGGACATGAAATGTCTGACATTATCCCACTTTGGCAACTTATAGGGCCACGAATACAAGTGGGAATCGGTCTCTTTTAGAATGGTACAACCCATTTTCTTTATCATTGTGGAACAAGCTGGGTGGCCACTACACAATCAGTTGGAAATCCAGATCATCAGTTGGAAATCCAGATCAGACAACAGCTTTTTTCCATCAAATCCACCATCTTCTTTTAGTATGGACCCCTACCCAATTTGAAAAGTATTAAAAAATAAATGTATAGATGCAAAAGAATTATGAATTGGCTTTAGTTGGCATGCAAACGGTAAATTTCATATTTAAATCATAAAATCTTTCACTCGAAATGATATTAACATATATTCAAATTACTACTATGGGTGAAGCCTTTCTTGATGTATATGAATGTGGTGATTCACTGGGTATCCACGAGATTTATTGAGTTGAAGATTTGGATACTCTTTGCAATGAGAAAAGGTTATGAGTATGTGCTTATTCCATCTATAAACAGATACATATGTGTAGTTAAGACGCATCGTGTTAATGTAAAACACGACTTTTGATGACTTTACAAGACATCGTTGAGTTGAAAAAAAAAATTGGATACTCTTCGCATGACTTTAAGATATATTGTGTTAATTTAAGTTTGTACCAAAAGTATTTACCCAAGTAACAATGCATACGTGGGTAATATGGGATCAAAGACGCATTTGACCTCTAACATGCTTAACTTGGCGCTAATAATATTGTAAGTAGGCGGCCTCACCCCGAGCGATTCGTTATCACGATATTGTCTGTTTTATTGGCAGCTCATTCATGTGCATGACTTTAAAATAGATTGTGCTGGGACTTATTTATTAGCACATAGTCCTTACATGTATTGGCGAATATGGGATTAGGAACATATCTCCAACATTTTGAAATCACAATTGTTTGACTCTCAGATAGGATCAGAAACCTATTTGTCAACAGGAAGTTTGACAATAAGATGAAGTAATTTGATCGATTCTTTTCAGTTAAGAACATAAATAAGTTGAGCTAAACCTAGTATTATCAATGTTTCTTATTTAAATCATTCAAAATATTGTTGGGAAAATCCTATATATTGTTTTGACGATGACAAAGACAATCAAATCTACTAACATATTTATTGATTGACTAATACTAGGTCATGTATACACAAGGCACAATGTTGATGATGTCATAAACAACACCTGGAGGTTCTGATGTGAAGAGTGTTTTGCCACTATCAAGAGTATTCCTACTGATATCGAGGGATCACTATCGACATCTAGGGTGAACAAAATATTGGGCTTGTCTACAAGTTGGAAGGATCTTCAAATAATGTGAACATCTAGAAGTACCTTGATTGATGGTGAACAAGTTGAGAAGAACGGGGATGTTCATGATGGCTTGGAAAGATCAACATGAGGTCAAAAGTTGGATATACTTGGTGATGATGGACAAGCCCAAAATAAGAATGTTGGATAAAGCTTAGAAGGACCACGAAGGTCACCAATTTGGTAGAGTCATAATCATCAATGTGCTTGGAAAGACCAGAAATTAGATTAGTAGGATCGTTATCAAGTAGCAGATTGTTAGCAAGAGTAATTGGCTTAAATGAATAAGGTGGAAGATTGATGATATCAATGACCTATGTGACTTCAGCGAAAACTAGGTACAAGGATGGGGATTTTGATAGGTAGGAAAATGAATAAAAAATGCCGATGTGTTCATGATGACTTGGAGGTATCATTGTCAATATTTTCATCAAAACGGCACCTTTGGAAGCTGAAATACTTAAGAGGATCATTGGATGATTGATCGTAAGGTATTCTACATGATTTGTTAGTGGATAACATCAATAGACTGGTGATAGCCTGCACGTCCTAATTATGGGCAAGTGATAATGCTCATATCGAGTCCTAGATGGCATTCATCACTTGCTCATCTGATCGAAACATCAATCAAGATGAAAATTACCATTATAAAGGTTTAGAATCCCAAAAAGAGCATGAGAGTTGATTAGGAGCAGTTATGGCATTCATGAGCATTGGACAATATAGACAAAATTATAGTGACATTGTTCTGGAAAGCTATTATTGTTAGAGAGATGTTGTCGACGTTAAAAAGCCATTCTAATGATTTCTACCGATGTTCTATTGCTGACAACGATAGAACTAACAGCTACTCGAGGATTTCAATAGGGAATAGTCATTTGAGAATGGATCACTATATAATGAGTCAATGAGAAGGAGTTAGATTGAGTGGAAACAAACCAAACTTATCTAGTACTTTGATCTTCTTTGTTCTATTTTTGTTGATAATAGCTGCGTATCCTGATGTCAATGTCTGTAAGTTGTTGGTGTTCGTAATCAATGACAAAAACAAGTGTATAAGAATGATAACAATATGTAAATCCCGATAGTATAACCTATTAGAAATGCTATACTTGTTGATTGTAACTTGTCTTGAAGATTAATAGTGGATTCCAATTTTATTACGACTATTAGTGTTAAGAGTGGGCATAGGCTTGGGATAAAGGTGAAACTCTATATAATTGCTTGCAATATTTTCTATTTCTTCATTGTTGGCATTACGTGTTCATTATCATCACCATTTAGTAAATAGCTACATGCACACGTGATTATATTCTATTTTTGCTACCGTCTGAAATTTAACTTGTTATTTTCTCCAAATATTTTTCATTGTTCTTAGACAACTTATTCACCTTCCTCTAGATTGTATTGTTTGCCCCCAACAAATTTTGATATGCAAAGCATAATTTTCTGGCCGTGTGGTTTTATTAAAGAACGGGAAAAAATTGAAGCTAGGATCGAGAATCTTGGGCGTAGCTTTCGTTTCGACCACTCTAACTCAAAAGCGTTGCCCATATACAGTGCAAACCCACGTAGACACGTGTATGTGGGCCACATGCAAAGGCACTACTTTAACTATCATTGTATTTATCAAATTGCCGATCTTTTGGAGAAGTCATTGTCCAATAATGCTATTGAAAATTGATGTTGCAAATTGGGAATTTAAATTTCTCCCATTTGTGTAGGGAAAATTATTCAAAATGTCTTGAATCTATCAAACTTTTATCAATTGAGTCATAAACCTTTTGATTGTACTAATTGAGTTTTAAATTTTTTCACTTTTTGTCAATTAAGTGTATCGGGCCAATTTTGATTGGAAATAATTGACGTGAATATTGGTTGTTCTATAAGTTGTAGTCGATATTGACATGGATCACTTTTAATAATTTTTTTTTATTTTGATTTTCTTCTATTTTCCTTCCTTATTTTTTACTCTTTATTATTTTATTTTTTTTGCCTTCTTTTTACCTTTTTCTTTTTCCCTTCGCTAATCATCGCAACCTTAGGGAAAACACTCTTGTTAGATTAGGTGAGGGCCACTCTTGTCGGTCCTTGGTGAGGGCAACCCATGCCAACCTAGGCAAGGGCAACCTTGGCTAGGGGTTGACAAGCGGGGCCCTCACTTGAGGCCGACGAATTCCATCAGTCATCACTAAAGCCTTGCAATGGCTAGTGGAGGGAAAAAGAAAAAACAAAAAGAAAAGACAGTGACAAGAAGAGAATAAAAAGGAAGAAAAAGGGAAAAAGTAAAGAATAAAAAAGAGAAGGGAAAAAATGAAAAAAGAAAGAATAAAAAAAAAAAAAAATAGGACTAAGTTGACGATTTATCAAAGAATTTAGGACTAGATTGAAATAATTGAAAGGTTTAAAACTAAATTGACAAATTGTCACAAGGTTTAAAATTAAATTGGCACAATAAAAATGTTTAGAATTGAATTGGTCATTGTACAATAAATTTAAGGCAATTTAGATAATTTTCCCTTGACATCCTTAATTAGAATGTGACCTCATCATGTTATGTCTGCTAGAAGATAATTTGTTTAAGGATATGAAGGGCATCTTATGCTATGATTTTCAATGACACACTGTGAATAGAGACTTTCGTGCCTTTTCCGGTGCATGAAAGGAACAAGAGGTGACAGTGGGGGCGTGTCCCACGGGGGAGCGTCATAATACACTCGCAAAAGGCCGCCCCAGTGTGCACCGAATATCTCTCAGCGGCCATCTGGGATTATGGTGATATACAGGGTGGATGTCCTTGGCACAACCACGGTCCATGCAGATTCATATCTATGCCTGGTGACAGATGAAGTATATGTAGAAAATTACCCTCATAAGCAAATTAACCAAGAACAATCAAATTCATATATATTGTGAAACACCAAAATCGATATGTGCAATGGAATTAAAATGTACTTGTTTGAGCCATTTTTACACTTGAAGAAAATAGATCAATCTGTTTATAATCAGAGATCTATTTGAATGTTAAATTTTCCTCTCTATGACCTATTTCAGTATAACAGTTTTTAATGGGATTAATCAATTGATAGGCATAACCTACCATTTTATAGGCTAAAGAGAAGACCTAACAAACCCTAATCAATAGTATGTCAACTGGGCCCCTCCTATTACGGGCTTTAGTTAAATACAATTGCCTACACTTTACTACTCAATTAGGTCTGTTTAATAGATGCCAAAACCTAATTCAATAATATCACTTAAGGGTTTAATAAATATTGAAATATCCATTAACCTGATTATTTAAAATAGAAAATTAATTAATTAATGTAAGCTCATATTACAAGAAATTCCCAACATTCTCTCACTTGGGCTACATTAATTAATTTATTTTTATTTTTAAAAAGATTTTATATTGAAAATGATACTCTCAGGTTAATAACTAAAAATTTTGTCTTGAAGGTTAGTGGATTTCTGCTTTATTATGGCTATTAGTATTGAGAGTGAATGTAGGTTTATCTATTTACAAATCTTCTACCTCTTCACTATTAGTATTATATGCTTATTATCATCACCGTCTGTTAATAATAGCACGAGCACCTGATTTATTTATTTATTTTTTAGTTATTGTTTGAAGATCAACTTGTTATTTTCTGTGAATATTTTTCCTTTTTTTATTGTTCTTAGACTACCTATCTAACCTCCTTCAAATTCTATTATTAGCCTCAACAAATATCAATATCCAACGAATACTTACGCCATGAATTTTTTTGACCGTACAGTTTCATTGAAGAATGTGCAAAAATTGAAGCAATCGAGAATCTTGGGCGTCGCATTCGTTTCGCCCACTTTAACTTAGAAGCGTTACACGTGCATTTCTCGTACGCACCCACATGAACATGTGTACGTAGATCACATGCAAAGGCACTAATTTAGCCATCAATGTAGCTATCAAATTGCTGATCTCTTCGCCAATCGATTTCGCCAATTGAAAACTTATGTTGCAAATTGGGAATTTCTGATTCTCTCATTTAAAATAGGGAAAATTGTCTAACAATTCATAAACTTATTGGATTTTTGCCAATTTAGTTATAAACATTTTACTTATATTATTTGAGTTCTAAATATTCTCACATTTTACCAATTCAATCAATCTGGCCAACTTTTGACTAGAAATTGTTACCATAGACAAAAATAATATTTTTATTTTTATTTTTATTTTTATTTTTAAGTGTTAATATCCTAAAAAACCCAAACTATTTTTTTGACCATGAAAAATCCCAAACTGGTACACTTGTGACAAATTTATCCCGACTAACCATAAAAAACCTTAAATTGGTACATTTATGACAAATTTACCCCCAAATTAATTTATTCGATCTTAAAAAACCCTAAACTGATAAATTTGTGACAAATATACCATCCGTTAAATTGAATTAATACAACAAAAAAATCACAAAAATTGTAAATTGTGACAAACGAAGCATAAAATCCTAAATTGGTATACCATTCAATTGTCACGTGTCATTTAACTTAATAATTTGACAGTAAAATTTAACGAAAACCAACAGAGGGTTGGGGTGGGGACGCATTAGAATTTTTTGGATAATTTTGCCTCCTCCATGAATCCTCGATTAGAATGTGACCTATCATGTTATGTCCGTGAGAATATAATTTGTGCTAGGATACAAAAGGCATCTTCTGCTATGATTTTCAAGGATGCACTATGTAAAGCTGACTGATGGTTTTATTATCTTGGACCCCGAAGGCCCCGGTCGTGCCTTTCCCGGTGCACAGGAGATGATAGTGGGGTATGTACCACAAGGGAGCGTCATAGTTCACTTGCAAAAGAGCTATCTATGATTATGGCGATATACAGGGTGGATGTCCTTGTTACAACCACGGCCTATGCAGATTCATTTCTATGATGGCGACATATGAAGTATACGCGTATTCATATCTCAACCACAAAACCGGGAAAATTGGTCTTGAAGATGTGCAAACGGCAAGGAATCTGAGCACCCCAAGGGTTTGTGAAATCAAATTTGGTTTAAGTCATGGCTACCACTGCTTCATATACATCATGGTCACAGTTTAAATTTTGAAAATGATCAAATGATCGATTGATCGATTGCGAATTGTTATTGTTAATGCATAGGATGATTGGTGGTCATATGAGTCTTAAAGCGTGGTCGACGAAGAATATTCAATTCTTGAGCTTTGCTAAATTTGGAAGGGTTTAATACAAGTGACAGTTGCACGTCGCATGCTGTGCTAGAATCGCTATTTGTCGATAGTGTTGCTCCCAAAGTGATAGTGCTGGTAGGTTCATATACCCCTTTTGCAGAGGTGGACACAGTTTCGGGGCTTCATGGCCCTTTCCTGGTGTCTTCTATAGTTTCTCTTCTCCTGCTCTCCCGGCAGTCGTTGTTGTTTGGCGCTCCAAGATCGTGACTCTTACCAATTATTTGTAGGGACAGCGATTGTATGTTACCGTTGATGGAGGATGTGCAAACTTGCTTTTGGCTGGGAGATGAAGCTGTTGTGATCTTTTACTGTCTTGAGTCCCCTTTTATATAGCCAAACAGTTCAGGCTTCTATACGTCGCTTGCTTCTTATTATTGGAAAAGAAGTGCCAAAAACCTGGAGTGCTGAACAAGTAGAGGGACACTTGAGTGTAAAAAGTTCGGAAAGTGACACTTAAGTACCAAAATCGGAGCAAAATGGATCACTTAAATGCCAAAGACAAAAAAATTTGGCCAAAATACTAATGTGGCGATTTTTCAGCCAAGCAAGTGCAAAACAATGTCGTTTTGCACGTTGACGTGGCTAGACAAGTGCAAAAACGACGTTATTTTGCTGCTAACGTGATAAATAATTAATATAAAAATTAATTAAATTTAATTTAAAACTAAATTTGTTTAAAAATAATAATAATAATGTCACATAAGATTTCTGGCGTGGTTCGCTAGTAATAACACTTAAGTGTCCCACTTTTAAAAAAAAGTAGCACTTAAGTATTACTTTTTTAACTTTTGACACTTAAGTATCTATTCATAGCAAGTTTTGATACTTAGGCTGTACTTCTTCCCTTAGGAAAGTTACTCTGTTAGTTTAGAAGATCTAGCATCTTTAGTTTTGATACGCCATATTATGGGGAAGAGTTTGAATCTAGGGTTAATTGCACAACGTAGTAATATAGATAAATTCTATTTTAGATTATCATAAAACGGTAAACAAATGTAAAAGGGAAAAAATAGTACACAATATTGCAAGAACTATAAAAGTAATAAATATAAAAAATAAAAAATAATAGAAACATCCTAACATGAATGTTACTATATTTCTGAAAAGCAAAAAGAGTGAACTTGGCCCAACTAAAAAATGGGTTTTAATGGGTCTATTATTGTCACGCCCCAATCATCGAGCATGCACCCATCCCTCACCTTGGTCGATTAATAGCGACGTCTCAGGACGCATCGCCAACCCTTTCTTTTTAATACGCATGCGAAAGCATATAAACAATCCCCAGACAATAAAACAAATGGGATGGGAAAGTAGGATTAAATTCCGAACTTTCAAAAACAACCGCACTTATATACATTGCAAACCACATAGTATATAATAGAATAACTATTCACAGAAGTCTGATCTATCATATATCAGTCCACAACTTCAGGTTTGCAAAATAGGATGGGATCTCAGTCCTCATCCGGATCATACTCATCCTCGAGATCCTCTTTTGATTCCTCCTCAGGCTCTTCTTCTTCTTTAGACTCCTCATCGAGGTCTTCCAACTCCGGATGCTCCTCTAGTTCCTCCTCCTCAAGCTCCTCCTCTGGTTCTTCTTCCCATGGGTCATCCTGTTCGACAATTTCCCCTTCCTCTTCGCTCCAATTAGCGCCTCGGCTGAGTACACAGGAGTACCAGCATCATTCTCAAGATTCGAGTCCTTTACATCTACCACCGATCCATCCTTAGGATCTGCTGTCCCCTTTCCAAAGGCTGCCTCCAGAACAAACATAGGCACATCACCTTCTGGCATGGGACCCTCTCTTCGCCCATCATGTTACTCGCGATACCACAATTGATACTCGTGAGGCCTCAAGCTATCATTACCCACGTCCACCCAGACAATGGACTTGACTAGTATGTACTCTAGTCCCTCGAGGTGAGGGTGTATCAGGGAATTATATGTTATCTCTGTGACTTCTTCAGGAATGCCATAATGCGTGGGAGGACGAGGAGGTGGAGGTGTTGCCATCTACAGGCTTGAAATGTTGTCCCACATCGGGGTGAGACTACGTTTCAACAAGTTCTATCCCACTAAGACCCGATCAGTAAGCCAATACACCTTAGGCTGCCTAAGCACAGCACGAGTCAGAAGACTTACCTTGGCCTCAGTTCCCTTCCTGCAAGTCAATATATTTCAAATATACATCAATTACATCAGTTCACTCAAACAGATCGAACCATCGATCAATCGACCTCATCGATTACATGTCAGACAGACCACTTCTTAGTCATTTCAATCAATACTGTCCATTCTCCAAAATAACCTATCCGGTTACTGAGCCACTATATTTCTTTCTGTAGAAAGCTTAATTGCAGGCTGTGTATAGCATAAGAATTGCAACAAGTGTACATTTATTCAGCAAGACTTCACGTGGACAATAATCACTTGTAAATTTGTATTATGAGACCCAGATGACGTTACCATGAAGAAATGTTTTTCATGCTTCCGTGCTTCCAGCCAGCTTTACAAAATTCCATGAATTGAAACTAGCCAGAATGATGCATCTCTTTCACATTCATCTGCATACATTGTCACCATATTACGGTGTGGTAAGTCCTTGAATGTATTATGGCTAGCACGTGATGCCCTTATCTTTTTGAAGATCTAATCTTAATATGTATCCAGCTCTAGTGTCGAAATCATCAACAGCAATGAAAGCTAAAAAAGATGGGAGTTAGCTAACTTTTGTTAGCATGATTATGCATCCATTAGGCGGTGTGGTACTCTGATTATATGAATTTTCCAGTATCTATTTGCAGCGAAGACAGACAGCCCCTGGTTGAGTTCCTTCATCAAAGAATATAGGGTTCCCTATTAAAAAATGCACGTGGGCGATAAGCTCAGTAGAATCGAGATGCTGCCCTGGACCCAGACGACTAGGTAATGCTAAGTTGTCTGTCCTGAGCTCGTTCATTGAGCTCTTAGGTCCATGTCTTTTGTCTGGTGAGCATGACGAAGCACATATTATAACTCCAGAATCTTTGTACCCGTCCTTAGATTCTTCTATGGGGAATGTAGCAGATTTGCCATTGATCATTTGTCAAGAGTGATACTATTGGTCATAAGGCAAAGATTATAGACCTGTCCAATACGCTGGTTTTCTGTTCAAGAAATTTTGGCTCAACTTTGGTCATTCTAACAAATGTTCACACAAAATGAGTTGGTCATTATAGAGTTAATTCTACATTTCATGGTAAAAGTTTTTCATCTGACGAAAAACTGGTTTGATCGTGTTTTAGCTGTTAGAAAATATCTTAACTTTCTAAATATGATATCACTGCTCAGTGGAGAATTCTTGAACTTACATGGACCGTACCTCGGTCAGCTTGGAGTTGGAAGTGGTCAATCTGAATCACTTCCTTTACGGTCTTCGCAGAACACGATGAAAGAATTGGTTTTGCATGAAGCAATTGGGAACAACTAGATAAGTTCACCAATATTCGGGTGGTAACCGCAAAATACAGACACTCATCCAATCCAGTCACGTCATGTCCATGACGTAGTTCCCAACGGAAAATATTTTATTGGCAATGACGACAGTAATTTCATTGCAATACACAACTACCTCTGTCATATGACGAAAGTTCTGTTATCATGCACCTTATTCTCTCCTTTCCTTTTTTCTCTGTATTTGCAGACTAAATTAGAATGTTAGAGAGTGATAATGAAAATATCTAGGCCTTATCACCAATCGTTTGGTTTTGCAGATATCTCCACCACACAACAAATTCGCATCTTTTCAAGCTTCTCAGATCTTCCGATGAACTTGTCTCAGTTCTGGTCCAGCTAAAATACTCTCTTTACCTCATGTGAAATTTTCTTCCTGTACTTTACACTAGAAAGCATGATTGTCGCCAAGAGGGTCCTCAAAGTAGCTAGGAAGTGGCAAAAGATCACCGCTGCTGAAAGAAAAAGAATTCCTAATCCAAAAACAGGAAGATTTTCAAATGCAAACAAGATAGGTGAGAAGGGTAACTTTGTAATCTAAAGCAATGACAGAAGCTGCTTTGCCATCCCCTCGGCATGTCTCAATACTCTTGTTTTTCGGGAGCTGTTTAGAATGTCCGAAGAAAAGTATGGACTATCAAGTGATGGACCCATCGTTTTGCCATTTGACGTGGAGGTTTTGGAGTACACCATTGTACTCCTACAAAACGGTCTAGGTGAAGATCCATAAGCGCTTTGCTTGAGGCAAATTCTTATCGTCACTGCTCATCATCTGTTTCTTTGTATCAAGGCTACATCGGCCAACATTGGATTGTTCATTATCAGTTGGAGACATTCTTGTATTTTGTAAATAAATTTGTAATAGTATATCTTAAGACTTTATCAGTTTCACCTCAAAACTTCCGTAGATCTCTTGATCGGGAGATAGCATTAGTAAAAAAGTCCATAATAAGTCATGTAAAGTGAGAATTGTTCAAAAAGTCATAAACCTATTATACGGTAGTCAAGTCGATCCTAAACTTTTCAATTTTGTCAATTCAGCACTAAACCTTTTAACAATTTGCTAATGTAGCCCTCCTAGTCAAATTGGACGGCAAATGTTTATGTGGATACCTAGTTGGCGCTAGCCATTCTTTGTTGCACTACCGGCACTAACATGAAGGATTTTTGCAACTTTTTTCAAATTTTCTAAATTTTCTATTTTTTGCATTGACATGGCACTAACTGGGTGTCCATGTAAGCATTTTGGCTAGGAGGACTACATTAATAAATCGTCAAAAGGTTTAGGATTAAATTGACAAAATTGAAAATTTAGTACTGAAGTAATTTATGCACAATAGGTTTATGACTTTTTGGATAATTATCCTATCATGTAAATTTGGTGAAAGAATTCATTTTGCCAAAGACTTGAAAGTCACCTTTAAGATTAACTTGAATTGGCACTCACATAGAACAGAGGCAATTAGTGTTGTACTGTCAGCTTGTCATTTACATAAGCATGTAGCAATGTTGCTATCGTATGCTTCTTCAATGAAGCCTAGCTAAAGACAGAGAAAGCCTTAGTAGTCTAATTTACTTCAAAAAGTTGTTCATCGAATGTTTGTTCTCATGGTTACTTGGGAAATCTGGATGGCTGGCATGGTTATATTATGTGAAGTCATAATTCACGACTTCAAGCCCTATCCATTTCATTGGGAGAGCAATGTTTTCAATGAGAAGATATACAATACATTTTCTTTATGAGACATCATCATCTACCCGAAAAAGAAAAGTATTCTTTTATGTCCTACCGGCGGAAAAAGTTTCATTGATTGGCGATCTTATACTTTATTCTTGAAGTAAAAATTGAACATTACCTCACGATGAAGAATCAAATGAGACAAAGTTAAAGATGAGTAGGATGTCTTAAAAATGGTCTCTGTTTTCTATCCATAAATTACTCTGACTTGTTGTCAATTGTGCCCTGGTGCTTATTGAGAAATGTGATAGATCAGTTTTATTCAAAGCAATGCTACTTTAATTCGTATTTTTGATCTTTTTTATTGTAGTTATGCAACAAAGGGTCGTTGAATTATATTCACTTTCAAGAAATACATATGAAGAAAGATGACCCTACCTGTGATAATATTAGCAGTTCCAACTTCTAATCCAAACTTATATGGCTAATTTCATCAAATTGTTCATAAGCTTTGTAGAGTTTGTTGGATAAAATTCTCTTAAAGTATTTTGAAGTTGACAAAACATTTTCATCAGTCTAGTCTGAAGACTTACAGACTCTATTGACAAAGTCTGAAGATCAAAGTCTGAAGATAACAAGACTCAAAACTTATGTTTCAAAGTCTAATCTCATGGACAGTTTCCAGACCGACGTTTATTCTAATCTTATATGATCTTTATTCTAACGACTAGAGAATATCTTTCTACTGGATTCAGCACTAAAAGATCTTACTTTCGTATTCAAATATGTATAGATTCTCTAAAGATTTCGCAACTTATATTTGGAATGATCTACTTATGGAAACAGAGATCCTGATTGTATGGGCGAGCAGGATTGATGGGCTATCAACACTTACCTTAAAGAGCTCGAGATCTCTCTAATTGATTCTGTCCAACGGGTTGATTGGAAGAACTTCTTTGGAATGTGCCAACGGTATTGAAGGCATGAAGAAGTATATAAGAGAGATGTTCTAGTTGTTAAAGGGTGCCGGATAGAAGAATTCCAAAGTCTGAATCTCTTTTTCTATTTTGCGATATCATTCTTCGAGCGTTATATGTAATCAAAAGAAAGATCATATTGTAGTGAGACCTTGAGGAAGTGTAGTAGAGTTTTCTACACTGTGGACTCAAGAGTGTGAGACTGTAATCACTCTTTTTGATTCTTAGTGAAATCCAGCCCCGGAAGGGCTGTCCGGTGCGGAGAGTGGACGTAGGCTTGGTCTAAGCCGAACCACTATAAATCTGAGTCTTGATTCTCTATCCCTAATCCTTTTATCTTTAACTACTTTCATTTGCTGCAATTGTTGATTTTAATTTATTAATCTCTCATTCGGATTAATTTATTAAAATTGCTTTAAACACCTATTCACCCCCCTCTAGGTGCTAATTCTAGTCCTAACAGAGTTCTCTTTACTAAGTGTGTCGGACAAGATAGTATTTGACAATTTACTAGATCCTTTTCTGCACCACAGGTCATGTTCTCCAAGAAAGTATCCCAATATAGACATTTGACCTAACCGTTAACCAATTATTCAAAAATCGGTCCTGAACTTTAAGTACTTTCGAAATGGTAACGGTGGGGAAAATATTCTGTTCTTGTCTAACCTTTCATTTCGTCAACCTATTATATGTGGATCATGACGAGTGAGTTGGTTGTGCGCATGACAGTTGTACAATGGGACCTTTTCTAGTGTGAATAACCATGGAAACAAGGAAATACTCTTGTAATCAATACTAGAGAAACGTACAGATATGTCCTGGATCCTAAAAGAGAAGGTATTACAACTGCCTTCGTACATATATGGTCAAGAATTCTCTTACTATCTGAATTTTCATCCTTTTTATGGTCGTTTTGGAGGCAAAAACTAGGCAGATACTATGCAAACATATGGGTCATATCATCAAATTCTTGGCTTTACTTGAACACAACTAAGTAACAAACTAATATGTCGTAAAGAATCTCGAACCATTTCTCTTTATAGCCAGCTTCCTACCGTGCCTTCTTAGAATAAAACCTTTTCTGAGTTTGTACCTCGGTAAAATCTTCTTTTGTCGTCTCCTTTTTATCCTCCATCCATACTTCAAAGTCAAGACAACATGATCAGCACTGAGAAACTACTCAAAATTGCTAGGAAGTGGAGAAAGATAGTTACCCCAGTGAGAAAAAGAATTTCTCATCCCAGAAAAAGGAAATTTTCAGGTGTACAGAACTGTGAAGTGTTAGAAGTGAGGCAGAAGGGTCATTTTGTAGTCTATAGCACAGATGGCAGGCGCTTCTTTGTTCCGTTGCCTTGTCTCCACACTTACTTTTTCCATGAGCTGTTCAAGATGTCAGAAGAAGAGTTTGGACTATCAAGCGATGGACCGATCAGAATGCCATTTGATGCAGCAGCTATGGTGTATGCAATCTCACTCATTCGAAGAGGTCTGTCTGAAGATTCACAAAGAGCACTGCTTGACTTCATTTCTGTAGGCTGCTGCTCATCTTCTTCTTCTTCTTTGTATCAAGGTTCTGTAGGCCATCAGCAATTACTTGTTTGTTGATAAAGCAATGTTGACACCTTCTTTTCAGTCGATGCATCAATAAAGGTAAGAAAATTAAGATTAGAGTTTCTGATCGTGACATAATCCATTACATGAACAAAAAAAAAAATATTGTTTTTCATTTCTTTCCTTTGGCCATTCATTTGTAGGTAATTTCTTATTCATTTCCATCAAAAACTCAAAAAATCAAACAGTTCATTTTCGAGTTGACTTTTTAAAACTCATTTGATGAAAAGTCCATTATGAAAAGTCAACTCCAGCTCAACATTTGGCTTTTTGGCATAAAAGGATTCCTTTCGACTTTAATTTCTCTTTAGCCACAAAAATTTTGGAAAAATTCAAAGTTTCGATCATGAAATCAACATTTTTGTAAAAAATAAACTAAAAGGTTGATTTTTGGTCAAACCTTTGATTAAAAAATTGAAAAGCATGAAAACTTTCAAATCGCTTTGTTTTAGCTTTATTTTGATTTAGCATCGAAAATTCTACAAATTCGATTAAGAACCTCATTTTTTGAATTTTTCGGTTTTAGGTTCGAAATCGGCAAAAATTAAAATTACTTTCACTCTGGTCATATTTTAGTTTAGTTTCTTTTATAACATTTAATATAGAGGTTATCACCTATTCACTCGTATGGCTAATTTTGAGATTTGGCATGTAGACATGCAAATTGCCATTTTTTGCCCTAATTAGGGGTTCCAATCAATCCTTCATGATTTGCGTACCTACACTTCCATTCCCCTCATTTTCTTGAGTTAAATACAAATCCAAGGTCAATTTTGGTAAATTCACTCAAAAACTCACCAATTTGATAGATTTAGCTTACTTGAACTTAAGGAATCCAAACTAATGAGTTCCATTTAGTGCAATTCAAGTTGACCCATTCTAGAATGAGGTTTAATTTGATTGTTTGAGGTTCAATTTCGACATTGACCCTTGATTTTTTTTTTTTTTAAATGCAAAGATCATGCCTTCATTTTAGTGTCAATTTAGATGCAATAGGCTATCATGAACATGGGTATTTGAACTAATTGATGTCTTGATACGTTAATTGAGTTCAATATTAACTAATTTGTATCTTTAGGTAAGCAATTAAGAGATTTTGCTTGTTTTATCATTTAAATGAGTAAAGATTCTTTTCATTTAGGTCCCTAAGGGACTAAATTGCACAAAGAGGGACAAGAACTGGTCGAACTGATCAAAGCAGGTTTGGACCGATTCAATCGGCCTCCAGCAAAAAGTGACTGGTTCAGCGACTCTCCGATGGACCTCCAGCGGTCGACGGCCACCATAAGCTGGTCAGTCACATAACCAATTCCCATGTGTCTTTATTTTTTGAATTTGCAAATTTGCCCCCGAATTTTGTAAAATTATGAAAATGCCCTTCGATTAGGTTTTAATCGCTCGATTGATCACGACTGTTCATCCTTGACATATCGTTGTCATCTTGAGCAAACTTAAGGCCTAAACAAGGGTTGTTAGGCTTGGGAGATTAACCCCTAGCACTTGGATCAATCCAAGGGCTAGGATTGCATCTTACATAGGACTATATATTGAAATTTCCATCCAAAACTTAGGGGCGGCCACATTTTTCAGATCTGAACTCTCTCTCTCTTCCCTTCACCCTCTCACTTTTTCCCGCCCACTCTCTCTACTTCTCTCTCCGGCGTGCGTCTCCTCTCTCGGGCTCACTCATCGCTGCACCCAACCGCTGCTCGTCGTAGCTCCATCAGCGACACACTTGTCTGTCTGACGTCCACCACTCCCTCCCGCACCCTGTTGTCGCCGCCGTCCATTTGGTCGCCTATTGCATGTGGGTCCTAGCACCGGGGATCAACGCCGGTATTGCAGTCGGTGGATCCTTTAGCCCCAGTCGGTAGTCTGGTGACATTCGCAAACATCTAGAGGCTTGCGACCCGTCTCTCTGATATTTTTCCGATCTGCTGGTGATTGGATCTCGGCAGATTGGCCTCCGGTGGTCCTTGAATCGGCAGCTTCTTGCTTGGCGTTCATCGTTGTGTTTGGCGTTGCTTGTCTGTCCAGCGGCTGATCAGCGGGAGTCCAACGTTTGTTCAATGACCTAAGGCAATCCTCATCCCTTGTAACCATCCTCGACGTCCCTTAAGGCTCGGTGCTCCTTGATCAAAGCTTGATCGAGCTCGAATCGCACATTATTTCTGGTCTTTATTCCTATTAAAGTTCAACTTTCGCAGTTTCCTTGATCTATAGAGTATGTGCAAACGACAAGCTCTCGACTTTTTATTTTTATTTTTGAGGCTTAGAAGAACTTAAGTTGGACCCTATGCGAAATATCTTTTTTCTATGTTATTATTTGTCCAGTCTCTTGTCTTGTAGCAGCTATCTTATTGCTCAGAGTGGCCGATTTCGGGTTCAGAATTTCGTACCAACTTTCTTTATACAAGGATGATCTTCTTAAGAAGTTATGGAGCAAATGAGAAAAATGAAATTGCACATTTGAAGAATCAACCTTTCCAACAATGAATTAATAGCACCCACTTTGATTAGAGTGCTGCAGATGTAAAGTAAGAGCAATTATAAATTTACTCATACATGCAGGAAATCTTACCATTCTTGTTGCGAAAGGGCGAGCGATTGAACAATAATATAAACAGAAGAAGAAGATAAATCAGACACCGGATTTACATGGTTCGGTCGTAAAGACCTACATCCACGGGGAGAGCAGCGATGAATTTCATTATAAATTAAGCGATACAAAAAGATTATACACTCGAGTCACTCAAACACTCTCTCGGTGTTTCCCAAGCCCCAATTACACCCAACAATGCACGCAGTGTTTAGCCTCGAAATTCCTTAAGAAATAATCTCTCAATCTCACGAAGGAATTACATGCAAATCTTACCACAAGATTTAATTGGCTTGAACACTAAATCTTCTTGGATGCAATTCATGGACAAGAACGACAAAGAAAAATCCCTCCCCAGCACTTGACGACGTTCAAGACCAATTCTTCATGATCAACCTCCTACCACCCACGGCCACAAGTATATATATAAGTGAGACCCTTATTCTTTTACCAACTTCTCATAGCATTTTGTTTCATATCTTAAACGATTTTATCTAAAACATATCTCTATATATTTTAAACAAAATCCAAGTCCGAGTGAAAGTTGGACTTTCCTATTTCAGTAGCCAAACTCTCCAACGCAGATTCGAATTTTAGGAAGTTGATCTTCGGATCTTATTTGCTCAATTTCGAACATCCACAACATATCCAATTCGAAATATTCGAAATTTCACATTGGACTCAAACTCGAGACATATTTTAACAATCTTCACCTTGGCTCGACGTTTGAGCCAAGTCGCAATCACTTCGCTGAAATTCAAACTCTGCTGCTACTCTCCCATAGCCCCCGATGGGCTCAATCGCCACGGATATTATCCAAGTAGAGGTGGCAATATGACCCATTTTTAGTTAAATGGGTCATATATGGGTCAAGTGAAAGTTAAATATGGGTAAAAAATGGGTTTGAGAAAGTAAAGCACAAAAATAAATGGGTTATTACTAATAACCCATTAATAACCCATTTAGACCCACTTTCAACCCATGGCCCATGGGCCATGGCCTTCTTTAATTTTATAAAATGTTTTTTTATAAAAAAATCCAAATTATAATTATTTTTATATTTCAATTTTTTTCTTTTCTTTTTTCTTTTTCTTTTTCTTTCTTTTTCTTCATCCCTTAGCCGATCGGCGGCGGGCGCGACAGGCCGACCGCCAGCCGGCAACAAGCCAGGTGAGGCTCGAGCTCGCTGGCACCGAGCCTCGCCAACAGGTCGCCAACAACTGGCGAGCCGGCGAGGCCGATCTGGCAAGCTCGAGCCTCGCTAAAACCGGCGAGACTCGGCCTCGTCGACGATTGGCGAGGCTCAAGCTTGCCAACATCGGGCAAGGCCTCGGCCTCGCCAAATCAGCGAGATCGAGCCTCGCTCGACGCCGACAAGCTCAATCTCGCAGATCTAGCGAGGCTCGGCCTCGCCGACGACTGGCGAGGCTCGAGCTCGCCGACGTCGAGCAGCACCTCGGCCTCGCCGATTCGACGAGATCAAGCCCTGCCCGACGCCGATGAGCTCGATCTCACCTGTGGCCGGTCGCCGCCATCGTCGTGGCGGCGGCCAAAGAAAAAGAAAAAAGAAAAGAGAAAAATAAAAAATAAAAATTCGATTTTTAAAAAATATTCTAAAAAGAATTATAAAAAATTTTCATTAAATTTGTATTGCATAAAAATTGTTAAAAATTTGTATTCCATAAAAATGTTTTAACAATACTTTTTTATACTTTTTTTTTTAATAAAAAAATCATAAAAATGAGCTTTTTTAAGTTTAGTTAAAAAAATTTCATGTTACAATTTGTAGTTATTCAATGGTATGTTCACTTCAAATAAGAGAAGCACGTGCATAGTCTAATTCTTTATAAATATTTCAATTTATAGGTTTTTTTTAACTTTTTTTTTTTTATTTACTATTTTGAATTTAATTTGAAGTTTAATCCAATTAGCATATAGTATAAGTGGGTTTTCCTAGAATATTAATAGGTTTTAGCAATACGGATCGGGTCGGGTATGGGTCAGGTACGGGTCGGGTCGGGTATGGGTCACTAGATTTACACTACAAGAATATGGGTCAAAACGGGTTAAATTAGTCAAATATAGGTCGACCCATTTTCGACCTGACCCATACCCAACTTGACCCACCCATTTGCTACCTCTATATCCAAGTCCAAGCCTCGCTTGAACTTCTCCATAACCGAGGACCTCATCAGAATACCAACTCCACATGCACCTTTAACTACTCCGCAAGGATTTTCCGACGCAACCTCCTCAACCGCAAATAAAGCAAAACCATTGTTGCATCCATATCTATCAGAAGATCAAATATGTACCTTGTTAATTTCAGCAGTTACGACAACCATTGGCTCTATAGGCTCCACCTCGCTACAAGCACCATCCGTGTCGATTACTTTGCTAATACTCGTACTCGCTACCTCAGGAGTTTCTGGTCGCAACTCCACCTCAAGCTGAATACCATTCAGATCCGTTTGAACACTGCTATAATCACTCCTAGCCAGAAGTATTGGAGACTCATCAAACGTAACTTCTCTGCTGATAATAGGTGAATTTAACTCTGGGCACCACAATCAATAACCCCTCTCACCTCGTGCATAGCCTAGGAATATGCACTTTCTTACCCTTCTATCGAGCTTACCATCACTCACTCGAATATAACATAGGCAACCAAATATTCTAAGAACAGAATAATCAGCAACGTTACCTTACCACACTTCTTCAGGAGTCCCATATCCAATCACAGTCGATGGGGATCTAAGTAGCTCGCCGTACTAAGCGCGTCCGCCAGGAATCTCCTAGTCATACCAGCACTAGAGAGCATTTTATGGGCCGTCTCTAGCAACATTTTGCTCATCAATTCTACAACATATTGTGGTTCATCAACATTAGTGCGGTGTTTCACTATGCCTTCTTTCATGCAGAATTCGTTTAACAGCTTCGAGCAAAACTCTATGTTACTATCAGTCCGCACATGCTTAATCGTCTTACCAGTCTCCTTTTCGATCAAAGCTATCAACTGCTTGATCCTGACAACAGCATCAAACTTTGTGCCTAAGCACAAATACCCACGTCTTCATCGAGTAGTCATCAACAACTATTAGCATATATCTAGCACTCTTCCTTGAAGGAAACCGCGACAACCTACAAACATTTAAGTGAATTAACTCTACAATTTCCATGGTTTCTTTGATAGCCGTACTGAACTGCACTTTCCGCCGTTGATTTAAATCACAGCACCAACATACATTCAGTTTGTTAGAAACATAACCACATAACAGATTTCTTTCACTTAAAACCTTCAGGCTTCTCTCGCCAATGTGCCCCAAATGCATATGCCACAATTCAGACCCTCGAACAGATGCATTTAACGTCTCCACAACGAAATTTGTCACCATCTCACCTTGAAGCTCATACAGGCTATTGTGCTTGATTCCTTTCATTATTATCAAAGCACCTTGAACAATTTTCAAAATACCACATTCTGAAATATATCGATACCCAGCTGAATCCAGGGCACTCAAGGAAATTGGAAATCAAGTTCTTCTTCAACTCTGGAATATGCCTTACTCCAGTCAATGTTCTCACGATACCATCATGCATTCTTATTCTAACATTGCCAACACCAACGACCTTACATTCAGCATTGTTCCCCAACTGCACTTTACTATTATCCATGCATTAATAAGTAGTAAACCAGTTTCTATTTGGTGTAACATGAAAAGAACAACCAGAATCCATAATCCATCTATCAAACAATGAATAATCAGTGATAGACAAAACATAATCAGTATTATCTGCTACAGCTGCAACATTATCTACAGAATCAACTATAATTCCCTTACCCTTCTCATTCTTCAGCTTAAGGCAATTCCTTCTAAGATGCCCCCTCTTGCCACAGCTCCAACAGACAACATCACAAGTCCTAGACTGACTATGCATGTTCATATTAGTACTACTCTTACTAACACGTGTTTTAGATCTTCCTCTATTTTCACCTACTAAAGCAGCAGATATAGGTTCGGCAGATTCTCTTCTACGAATGTCCTCGCTCATAACCAAATCTCGAACCCCATCAAACGTCAAACTTGTTGACTCAGAGGAATTACTAACAGCAGTAACAATAGTATTTCAACTATCAAGTAATGAGGATAATAGAATCAAAGCAAGTACCTCATCTTCAAAGTCAATCTCAACGGAACTCAATTAACTAACAATCACATTGAATTCATCTACAACTGATGCACCTTCGCTCATCTTCAAATTAAACAGACGTCGCATCAAATAGGCTTTGTTGATTGTAGAGGGCTTCTCGTACATATTTGATAGGGCTTGCACCAAATCAGCAGTAGTCTTCTCCTTCAATATGTTAAACACGACGTTACGAGCCAACGTCAACCAAATAACACCCATAGCTCATCCATCCAACAAATTCCAATTAGCTTGCTTCATCGACTCTGGTTTCTCCCCCAAATAAGGGCAAGTGCAGTTTCATCTGGTAAAGATAATCTTCAATCTGCATCTTCCAAAAACTAAAATCATTCCCATCAAATCTGTCGATTCTCACTTTTACTTCTTTTATCGCCATTGATTCACTTCAACTTAGCCAAACCTGGCTCTAATACCATTTGTTGTGAAAAGGCGAGCGATCGAACAATAATATAAACAGAAGAAGAAGATAAATCGGACACCGGATTTACGTCGTTCGGTCGTAAAAACCTACATCCACGGGGAGAGCAGCGACAAATTTCATTATAAATCAAGCGATACAAGGAGATTACACACTCGAGTCATTCAAACAATCTCTCGGTGTTTCCCAAGCCCCAATTACACCCAACAACGCACGCAGTGTTTAGCCCTGAAATTCCTCAAGAAATAATATCTCAATCTTACGAAGGAATTACACGCAAATCTTGCCACAAAATTTAATTGGCTTGAACACTAAATCTTCTTGGATGCAATTCACGAACAAGAACGACAAAGAAAAATCCCTCCCAAGCACTCGACAACAATATGGCGCTTCAAGACCAATTCTTCATGATCAACCTCCTACCACCCACGGCCACAAGTCTATATATATATATATATAAGTGAGACCTTTATTCTTTTGCCAACTTCTCATAGGATTATGTTTCCTATCTTAAACGATTTTATCCAAAACATATCTATGTATATTTTAAACAAAATCCAAGTCCGAGTGAAAGTTGGACTTTCCTATGTCAGTGGCCAAACTCTCCAATGCAGATTCAAATTTTGGGAAGTTGATCTTCGGATCTTCTTTGCTCAATTTCGAACGTTTGCAACATATCCAATTCAGAATATTCGAAATTTCACATTGGACTCAAACTCGAGACATATTTTAACAGTTCTCACCCCTAATTTCCTCGGTTCAAATAAAACACTATCTTCAGGTATCCCCACAACAGACAAGACAATGAATGCTGCTGCAGTGATCTCAAAATCCACTAGGTTGAGACTACCAACCAAGCATATGTATTTCCACGGTACTGAAGTAGCAAGTGCCCAATTGCTTATTCCCTTACCTAGAACAATATCAATTTGTAGAATTGAAAAGTTAATTGCAACTGGCGCATGTAGAACCGCTAGGTCTTCCACTTTCTAGGACTTCTTGTCATCATGTTGTGGTTCGTGCAAATGAATGCCATTCTGCAAGAAAGACACACCAGGTTTGCATATCTAGGTCTGATTTACTAATCAAAGCCAACATCTTCTTCTGAGTAAATACATAACACCATTGTCTCCTTCACTGACCAAGAAAAACAGCTTGCTGATCCACACATCTGCTA
Organism: Eucalyptus cloeziana; assembly: GCA_014182715.1. Taxonomy (NCBI): domain Eukaryota; kingdom Viridiplantae; phylum Streptophyta; class Magnoliopsida; order Myrtales; family Myrtaceae; genus Eucalyptus; species Eucalyptus cloeziana. The sequence goes on from CM024640.1 coordinate 21,345,120, forward strand.
TGCACAGCAGCAGCCATAGAGCATGGAGTAAATGCAATAGAGTTGAGTAAAGCTTTCTCTATGTCTTTGGCTACGCATCTTTGGACAAGTGATACTATGTACTCCATGGAAGCTGCATCATAGGGCACAGTAATAGGACCGTCCCCTGACAAACCAAACTCTTCTTCAGACATCTTAAAGAGCTCTTCAAAGATGTTGCTATGGAGACACTGCAAAGGTACCATGAAATGACCTCCATCAGTCGTGTAGATGGCAAAATGCCCTTTCTCTGGTGGTGATGATGACCACAACTCCACATTAACTCCAGGATGGGAAGTTCTTCTCCTGCCTGGAGCAGCTAGTTTTTCCCACGTCCTCGCCATCTTGATTAGCTTCTTGGGGGTCATCATTCTTATGCTTCTCAATTAGATTTAGAGGATAAACCTTCAGACAGAAGGACTTTCTGGATTGTAAGCTTGTAATGCTGCAGAACTGAATGCAAACGAAGGAAGGACACTCTGTTATAAATGCAAAAGGTTGAAAAGAAGCCCTTGTAAATGTCACTTTCTCTACCTTGACATTTGCAATGCTTAGTCTATGAAGTTCGCTGTGGATAATACATTTTACATTTTAATAAGGGAACGTTACTAAAACTATGATGACATAAATAACTAGGTGAAACTCGAGGAAGGAAGATGTGGGACAATGCTTAGTTTGTATTGTGGGGTAACAGCAAAAAGCACCTGCATAAGAATAACTGATGAAGCTAGTATTTAACTGATTCACTTGTACTGTTTTTCCAAATTAACTTGTCTAGTCTTGAATCAATAAGTTCATAGAAGAAGAAAATAAATTATAGTCAAAGGGACGAATTCAAAATACTTCTACATGTTATGGCCGATATCAAATTTTCTGTTAGGATCCAAGACATTTTTGGAGTTCTCCTTTCTTGCTTTCTTTTTGTAGGGAAGGAAATGACGACCGAGATGAAAATGCAATCCTGTGCAACTAGAAAAGTTTAATTTCTCAGCTGACAACAACTAGAGAAAGAGATACCTTTGTGATCGACATTAGGAAAACATCCAATAAATGTCATAGATCCTGATAGAAAAGTTGTTCTTTGCAATAACAATGTAGAAGTACATTGAATTTGTCCCTCTGAATTTAATTTGTAATCTTCTTCCGTGAGCTTAGTGATTTCAGACTAGACAGTTTCATTAGGATGCACATGGAAGGGAATCGATTGAGTACCTGTTTCAATGGTTATTCTTATGCAAGTGCCTTTTTGCTTTTACCCTTCAATACAAACTAAGGATCGTCTGCATCTTCCTTCCTTGAGCTTCCCTTAGTTATTAGTGTCACCGTAGTGCTATTTATATTTCCTCATGGAAATGTATTATCCATAACAAGTTACATAGTGAGAGCATTGCATATCACAAGACAGAGAAAGTGACATTTGCATGGGATTTTCTTCAACCCTTTGCATTTATAAGCAAAGTGTCCTTTCCCTCATTTGCATTCACTTCTGCAGCCCCACACGCCTAAAAAATAGTCCATTTGTTTGAAGCTTTATACTCTAATTCTAATTGGTTGGAGCTTTATACTCTAAATCTAATTGAGGAGCATAAGCAGCATGAGCCCCAAGAAGCTAATAAAGATGGCATGGATGTGGGAGAAATTAACCGCTTCTTGCAGGAGAAGACTTTCCAATCCTGGAGTTACTATGGAGTTATATTCATCATCAGCACCAGAGCAAGGGCATTTTGTCATTTACACGACTGATGGAGAGCGTTTCATGATTCCTTTGCAGTGTCTCCATAGCAACATCTTTGAAGAGCTCTTTAAGATGTCTGAAGAAGAGTTTGGTTTGTCAGGGGATGGACCTATCACTCTGCCCTGTGAGCTTCCATGGAGTATCACTTGTCCAAAGATGCATAGCCAAAGACAGAGAAAGCTTTGCTCAACGCTATTGCATTCACTCCTTGCTTTTTGGCCGCTGCTGTGCATAGCAAATGTGTGGATCAGCAAGCTCTTTTTCTTGGTCCGTGAATGAAACAATGGAGATATGTATATAATTAGAAGAAGATGTTGGGTTAGTAAAGCATAAAATTGGAAGTGTAGTTTGTACAAGAAGAGCTAGCAAGAAGAAGAGTATCATGTAAATCATTACGTGGACATCTCATGCATGGAATCACAATAGTGAAGTGATGTAGTCCATTCTTCAACTCTATCAGGTTAGTTTTGATCAGTTAGTAAATCAAAACTAGATTTGCAAATCTGGTGTCTTTCTTGCAGAATGGCATTCATATTGCATAAACCACAGCATAATGACAATTAGTCCAACAAACTGGAAGATTTAGTGGTACTCATCCTGCATGCACCAGTTGCAAATAAATTTCAATTATACATATTAATATTGTTCCAGGTAAGGGTAGAAAAATGAAATAGGAGACTTGCTTTTTTAGTACTCTGAAAATATATGTTCTTGGCTGGTAATTCCAACCTGGTGGATTTTATTATCACTTTGCAGCATTCCTTGTCTTGTCTGTTGTGGGGATACGTGAAGATAATGTTTTATTTGAACTAAGGAGTCGGGCCAGAACAGTAAGATTTTTTGCATTTATGAGTAAATTTATAATTGCGTTTGATTTACATCTGCAGCAATCAGAGTGAGTTCTATAAATGCATTGCTGGAACGATTGATTCTTTAAATGTACAGTTGCATTTTCACATTTGCTCCATAACTTCCTAAGAATATCACCCTTGTATTAAGAAAGTCATACGAAATTCTGAACCCGAAATTGTCCGCTCTGGACAGTATAATAGCAGCTACAAGGCGAGAGACTGAACAAATAGTTCAAACGTTGAGATGACAGTTTTTGAACCATAAAGTATGGACATAGAAATAGATATTTCGCACAGTGTCCAAATTAAGTTCTTCTAAGCCTCTAAAACAAAGTTGAGAGCTCATAATTTGCCCCATCTTAGTCGCTGATTAGCTATAAATAAGGCTTGTGTCTATCCCTGATAGACTTGACGTTTGTGATATGCCAAATTGGTATTCAAGTGTGGAAGGCGTCTAGCATATTAGAAATGCATTATTAGGTAAATTACCAGTTCTCTGCTTGGGCACAGCGAGTCAAGTGTACTCCGGCCACTAATTAATCTCAATACTTGCTTCTTGTTGTTTAGGGCTGCCTTATTTAAGCAAGTCGTTTTCAATGGAAACCTCAACACAAACTAACAGAAATAACATAAGTAATTTAAAGAACCGTACATATACAATTACCCGATTGCTTAAACTCCCATTCAGTTGCATGGATCCTTGACTCGACCGCAGGACATGTTCTCCAAGGAAAAAGAATGTCTAGGCAGGACAGGGGCGCCATTCCTGACTAACTAAGAAATAAATGGTCATGAACTTTCAAAGCGTCAGTAAAGGTACTTCAGCAATGAAATCTCCCACTGATGTGGACATTTTTCCAAAAGGTGTGGAATGCGATGGAGTGCTCCTTTCTTGCTTTCTTTTTGTTGGGAAGGAAATAACGATGGATATGAAAAGGCAATCTTGTGCAGCAAGAAAGGTATTAATTGCTCGGCTGACAACAACTAGAGAAACAAAGAGATACCTTCATGATCGACATTAGGAAAGCATCCAAAAATGTTGTAGATCCTAACAGAAAAGTTGTTAAGGGCAATAACAATGTAGAAGTACATTGAAATCGTCCCTTTGACTTTAATTTGTGTTGTTCTACCATGAACTTAGTGATTTCAGACTAGACAGCTTTTCTGACCAAAAAAAAAAGGCTAGACAGCTTTTATTGGGATGCACATTGGAAGTGAATCGGTTAAATACCTGTTTCATTGATTATTCTTAAGCAAGTGCCCTTTGCTTTTATCTCACAATACAAATGGAGAATCGTCCGTATCTTCCCTCCTCGAGATTCCCCTAGTTATTTATGTCACAGTAGTGCTATTACTATCCCCTCATGGAAATGTATCCTCCATAATAAGTTACATGGTGAGAGCATTGCATATCACAAGGCAAAGAAAGTGACATCTGCATGGGATTTTCTTCAACCTTTTGCATTTATAAGCAGAGTATCCTTCCCCCATTTTCATTCACTTGCAGCACTACAATCCTAAAATCCAGGAGTCCTTTTGTTTGAAGCTTTACACTCTAAATCCAATTGAGAAGCAATAAGCATGATGGAGCCCAAGAAGCTAATGAAGATGGTGAGAATGTGGGAAAAAATAGCCGCTTCTGGCAGGAAAAGTAATTTCCGATCCTGGAATCACCGTAGAGTTGAAATCATCATAAGCACCAGAGAGGGGACACTTTGTCATCTACACGACTGATGGACGGTGTTTCACGATTCCTTTGCAGTGTCCCCGTAGCAACATCTTCAAAGAGCACTTCAAGATGTCTGAAGAAGAGTTTCGTTTGTCAGGGGATGGTCCTATCACCGTGCCCTGTGATGCAGCTTCCATGGAGTACATAGTATCACTTGTCCAGAGATGTGTAGCCAAAGACAGAGAATGCTTTGCTCAATTCTATTCCATTCACTCCATGCTCATTGGCTTCTGCTTTGCATAACAAACGTGTGGATCAGCAAGCTCTCTTTCTTGGTCAGTGAAGGAAATGATGGTGATATGTATATACTAGGAAGTAGATGTAGGGTTTGTAAAGCATAAAAATGGAAAAAGTGCAGTTCGTACAAAAAGAGCTAGTAGGAAGAAGAGTATCTTGTCAATCTTTTTCACATAACCACTTCATTAATGGCATCACAATGATGAAATGATGTAGTCCAAGATCTGCAGGCTGGATTTATCAGTTAGTCAATCAGATTTAAATCTACAAATCTGATGTCTTACACACAGAATGGCATTAGTATTGCACAAACCACAACGTGATGACCATAAATCCTAGAGGAAGATTTAGGGCGCGTTTGGTAACGATTCTATTCCCGAAAACAAATTCTAATCATAATTTGTTCTTTTTTATTCTGCTTCCGGGAACAATTTCTAAGTATTTTAAGCCGTTTAGTAACTATCCAAAATTTTTTATTTTGAAATAGAATTACGTTTGGTACCGTGCTTATTGATTCTGTTCCAATCAATTTCTTTTAATTTTTAAATAATTTTTTTCTTTTCTTTTTTTCCTTTCTCTCTCATGTTCTTCTTCTTCCGGTGGCTGGTCGCCGGTCCGGCGACCTCACCAGAGCGTCGCCAGCTCTCGATGAGGTCGGCCCTCGTCGGCCGGGCCTCACCAGCAGCTGGGTAGGGCTCGCCGAGGTGGGGCAAGGATTGCCTGGCCACCGACAGGGCTGGGCGAGGCCCACCTAGCCACCGGCAAGGCTCACCCAGCCCTGCTGAGGCTCAGCCTGGCCAAATCTAGCGAGGCCAAGCCTCGCCAATGGCCAGGCGGGCCTCGCCGGGGCTGGGCGAGGCCCGCTTGGCCATCGGCAAGGCTGGGCGAGCCTCATCAGTGGCTGGGCTTGCCTCCGACAAGCTCGCCAGATCGGTTGTCAACGACCGGTGACAGATGGCAACCGTAGGATGGCAATAGATGAAGAAGAAGAAGAGAAAAAGGTAGAAGAAGAGAAATATGATTTTGATTCTTAAATTTGTTCCTGAAACAAGAATCAACTTTTTTTTTTATTCTCCTTTACCAAAAAAAAAAAAATTATTCTCGATTCTATTCCAAATCTAATTATGGGAACAAAAATTTTACCAAACGTAATGCTATTCCCAAACTGCTCTCGAGAACAAAAAATCAGAATCAGACACTGTTTGGATGATTACCAAACAGGCCCTTAGCGGTTCTAGTCTTGCATGCACTAGTTCCAATTAAGATTTTAAATTTTATATATTTATTGTGCCGGGTAAGGATAGAAAAATGAAATAGGGGAATTGCTAGTTTAGCACCATGAAAAATGTATATGCTTGGTTGGTAATCTCAACCTGGTGGATTTTGTAATCACTTTGCAGGATCTTTGTCTTGTCAGTTAAGGGGATACCTGAAGATAGTGTTTTATTGAACCGAGGAAGTGTCAGGGGCAAGACAGTAAGATTTCCTGCATGTGTAGCTGTTCATATGAGTAAATTTTTAAAGTCACCCGTTACCAAATTCTCGGAGGAGATAATTTTCTTTGATTATTGATGAAATAAACCATGTAAGCGTATCAAAATACTCTTCATCTATAGATGTCGTAATACTAGAAAGATAGTTGATTACCGATTGGTATTTCGGAAAGAGTCAACGCCCAATTTCAATGATATTCGGTTTGAGGAAATTTTGCAAGTACTAGCACGGTATGCAAATTTGACTTCAATAGAAGCTTTCATGTTTGATTAAGGCCCTATCTGATAGCATTTCCGAGAACAACTAATTTTGTTCTTTTGTTCTCGAAAAAAAAAAAGAATAGAAATTCGTTTGGTAAAATTTTTGTTCCCAAAAAAAAATTTATTATTTTGTTTCTGAGAATAGATTTGGAACAGAATTACGAAGTATAAAAAGGTTACTTCTTGTTCTCGAGAACAATTCATAGAATTAAGTCTAATTTTTCTTTTTTTTCTCTTTTCTTTCCTTTTCTTCTTCTTCTTCCTCCTCACCGGTGGCCTGGCGACTAGCTACAAAGAAGGAGGAAGAAAAAAAAGAAAAGGAAAAAGACAAAAGAGAAAAATAATCAAAATATAATCAAAATATTAAAAATTAAAAGAAATTAAAAAAAAAATAAAAATCCTGCCAAACGCATTTCTATGCTGAGAATATAAATTTAGACAGTTACTAAAAATCTTGCCAAATTTTAACGTCTTCAAAAACTCAGAAATTATTCACTAGAATAGAATAAAAAAGTTATTTCTAAGCAAAAATTATGTCCGAAAACGAAAAGATTACCAAATGCACCTTAATTTGACTAATTGTCAAATCGGCAATAAGAGGCACAAAATGTCATGTCAATGTATAGATCCACAACCTTCCAATGAAATCTTGACCCAAAAAAAAAAAAAAAAAAAAAAAAGCAAAGAAAACTTACCAATAAAACGTGCTGGCCTACCTAAGAGCAGAGAGGCCCATTTTTTTTCACTTGGCGATCTGTCGATGTAAAATGTCCTGCAAATCATAGTGTATATATTTCAAATATTCGCCAATAATGTGTCGGTTTAGTTAGTAAAATAGTTTGCCCATTTTGTTATGGTCTTGGATATAAAGGTACGGAGAGCATTTCAGGATTAAAATCTTAAAATCACTAAGTTGATGCAAGAGAATACAGTTCTAGAAAGGTGGACTTGTTAAAATCAGCAAAAGCTAACTCACACACTACCTGAATGCTTAAATATAGGAAAAAAAAAGATTATTTAACGAATAGAAATGTCAAATTTCTGGTTTGGAAGGGAAGGAAGGAAGATGAGAAATGAGGAAAACAATTACCACCTTTCCCTCTCTTTATGAACAAGAAGCAGAAGGTAGATAATATTTTTTATCCCATTTAAGAGACATAGAAGTAAAAGAGATGTATATATAAGTTTAAAAAAAAATGTTGGAGGAAAATTACAAAAATTATTTTAAATATTATTTTCCATATCAAATGTGCTCTTCACATTTGAAAACCAACAATTGTCATCTTTATTCTAACGATGGAATCAAGTTGCATTTCTCACTCTCGTATAATTCATCAGATTATTAGTTTTATTTCTTAAACTATCCCCGCCCCCTAAAAAACCCTAACACCCATCCGTACTCTTTCCCTCACCCGATAGAAGTGAAAAAGATGTATATATAAGTAAAAAGCGGCGTAACGAGAAAATTTAAAAAAAAAAAAAAATTGCGTTAACCTACCAAAAATATTTTGCTTTTGTATTCAACTTGCTTGACAAAGACAAAGCCAATTCTTTATATCAAATGCGCTCCTTGCATTTCAAAACTTCCAATTATCTTCGTCACTTCTACGATGGAATCAAGTTGCACTTCTCACTCACACACAATTTACCAAATTGTCCTTTAAAAAAAAAAAAATATCCTATCCCCACCCCCAAAAAACCAACACCCACCCAAACTCTTTCCCTCATATGAGAGGGTTGCTAAGGGAGGATTTTGTTCAACTTTGCAAATGGATGTTGGGTATGATGCAAATACTAAAAGTCAAAATCCTTTGAAGAAATGCAAATTGTGTTTGGTAAAAACTCTTTACAAATGAACATTGAGTTTAAGTAGTGTTTGGCAGAAAAACTTTTACAATGAGCTTTGAATGTATTTTTTATATTTTTTTTTTAATTAGAAAATGACCCCCACTCTTAGCCAGAGCCAGTGAAGGGCTACGGTCATTGATAAAATAGATTTGGCGTTGGCGATAGTTGCCTGAGGTCGCCCAACCTTGGGCACCTAAGGTCTCATGACCTTGGGCGACCACTGCTTGGGTCGTGCGACTCCGGCCGACCCTTTGCTAGCCCTTCGTTGGCCAGATCTGACCTCGCTAGCCAAATCTAGCTTCGTTGGCCGCTCTCACATGAAGAAGATGAATAGTTACAAGTAGGGGTAAAAGTGGAAAATTATAGAATTGGTGAGGGTAGCTTTAGAAGGAAAAAAATATTTTAATCCTAGTTTTAGCATTCCGTAGATGCTATTTTGAAAAGCTGTGTGTGAGTAGTATTAGACTTTCAACATTCCCAATGTAAAATATTTGCTAAATACTCCAATATTTCCACAAGGGGTCTTGAGAAAGCTGAACCAAACGTATCAAGTCTAACACCCCCACCATCACGTCTCCTCTGCTCTAGCGTGTGCACCACAGTTTCTCCTCAAAAGGCGATCGATGACTCCAGGTCTAAGCTTGGCGACGGTTGCCTTGCCAGCTCAAGGCCACATCCCGCTCGACAAGCTCCAATCTGGCAGCCATGGCTGAGCTCTGCTACAGAGCTTGCGCGTCGGAGAGGCTCGCGGCAGACTGTAGGTGTCGAGGTCCGGCTGAAGCGGCTACTTGACGGGTGGGAGGGTAGCCTCTCGATTATTGGTGTGTCGTGCTACTGTATGTGAGGAGAGAGAATGGGCAAGCGAAAAGAGTGAATGGTGTCCGTGACGACAAATTAGGTTTTTTGGGGATTGGGAGGATGCAAAATGCAGGTTTTAAAATTAGAGGAGAGTATTTAATTTCGGTAGCGAGGTTAAATATGATTTTTGTAATTAAAAAAGGAAAAGGTTAGTTCCAATCCTCAGATAGGAAATAACATGTTACGTCGTTTATACTTCTATCCATGTCCCTGTACATGAACAAGAAAAAGTCTCTATATTTGTCTAATCCAATTATTCTGCTTCCACAAAAAATTATAATCAAATTCTTTATATACTTTGAAAAAACTTTATCCACATCATACATTGAAATTGTTTACATTGGGTAAATTTTTACAAACATAATTCCTCGTAGGCATCCACATATAATATCCACATAATGCTTTAGATAGTTTACATTCTTTGGGTAGTTGGAATGTCATTCGATGGTCGTGTTAGCTAAATTTGGTCAGATTTATTGTTAAAGAGACTTGACTAGGAATCTTGTGAAAGTAGAAGTATTTGCATAGACAAATTAAAAATAAAGAGAAAATGTGATAATATAAGGGTCATATCACGAAAAGACAATTTTGATACATTTATGACAAATTTACTTCCAAATTAATTTTTTAATTATCAAAAAACTTAAATTTGTACATTTATGACAAATTTATCCTCTATTAGTTTCCGTTAAATTTTATTGTCAAATTGTTGAGTTAGATGAGATGGGTGTATCAATTTGGGGTTTAACTCTCTATTTGTCACAAGTGTATCAATTTGTGATTTTTTATTGTATTAATCTAATTTAACATCTGTGAATTCTTCTAAAGGCATGAATGGGGCATTGGAATTAGACCTTTCCAAAGGTGGAAAGTCTGAGGACTAAAAGTCAATTTATTATAAATATACTAATTTAGGATTTTTTGTAATTAAAAAATTAATTTGTGATAAATTCATCATAAATATATCAATTTAGGGTTTTTAGTGGTCATACCATTAATTTAAATATAAGTGTACTAATTTGAGATTTTTCACCATATTATCTCATAATATAATGATGAAAAGTTTCTTTCGATGGTTTCATATTATTGGTATGTTTAGTTTAGTCAAAGTAAAAAATTCAGCATATAAAACGCCTATTTGTCTGCGTACCGTCCAGAATGCGACATCATGCGCGTCAACAAACTGAAAGAGCTTTTGACTCCTTTAATCTTTTCACTTTGAAACCGTTAGTGCAGATTATGTAGTCCTGATTCTCTCGGCCACGGGCACTCCTTGATTGATGGCTAGTTTTGACCGGAGGTTGGGACAGGCGTCTTTGACTATTGTGTCAGATAGACTAGCCAATCCCTTTTGAATTGAATAAGAGAGAGAGAGTTCATTCAATCCGCTCTATAGTTTCTTTTCTCAAGAGACAACCATATGAGGAGTCATATAATTCACACACCAAACAAATTAAAAATTCGAAAATTTTATGTACTGATTCGCTAATAGAGATTAAATTTATCATAAATATATTAGTTCAAAATATTTAGTAGTGAAAAAATTAATATAGAATACATTTGTCATACATATTAATACTATTCTAATCTTTGCTTTTGTCATTGCAATTCATGTTCAACAAAAATCATCTTAATCAATATCTTACTTCAATTTACTTGAAATTTCAATTGCTCCACATTATTTGTTGTTGTGATTTTATATATTCATTGCCAAATACTAATCCTTCACGTCACTTGTTGTGATTTTATATATTCACTGTCAAGTACTAATTTTTTCTTCTTCTTTTTAATTGTGAATTAATATAAAAATTAAAAATTCTATGTGACATTCCATCAAGATCCCATCAGTGCTGCCTGAGAGCTGCGCCTCACACGAGACTACCCTAACTTTCTCGAGATGGTCTGGGGACCCCACTTGGTAACAGATATCATCGAACGACGCATTCGAAAAATGGAATGGAAAAGAACACATGACCTCTGGTCATCTTCTCCCTCGACAGGGAGTGATTAAAAGAAGGATGTGATATATCTGATGAGATATATCTTGTCGGTCACGTGTGAATATCGGTGTGTCAATAATTGTCCAAAAGCAATTACCAATGCCACGGTTGTATCATTGGTTACCAAGAGCATGGACCATGTGTGTGAATTATTGGCTATATGTGTTGGGTACTTATTTATCTTTTCCTCCCTCTTATGCCTATAATACAATAATAAACTTGTATTAAGTGTGAAAAACATGCGAGACTAAAATCTCTTAATCTTTTCTTCACAATCCTTATCTAGTATTAGAGATTTTAGACTAGTAAGATAGCACTTATTCTAATACTATGTTCTGCACTAGCCTTCATGAGAATCTTATGCATCAAAATTCTAAGGCCAATAGGCCTAATGTCTTGAATAAGAATGAAAGTTGAATGCCAAAAGTTGGTCTTCAATAGGTAAGGCCTAGAAGGCACCGTTTGAAGACTAAATACCTACATCAATTTTGATGTTGTTCCTAGCAAAATGAATCTTTTAGTCGAAATAGCAATTTTATCCAAATAAAATATACATGTGAAGAGCTTAAAGTTTGTTAACTAGATGGATACGGATTTTTATAAGTTAGATTAAATATGAAATTATTTTAATAATATGGATTGGGTCTAGTCAGATATGAATCACTAAATATATACCACACATGAATGGGTCAAAATGGGTTAATTTAAGTTAAATTATTTTCAATCTAACCTGACTCACCAATTTGATGGCTTTATGTTTATCCAAATCCCCGAACATGAACAAAAAAAAAGTAGTTTGATGGCTTTACGTTTATCCAAATCCCCGAACATGAACAAAAAAAACACCAAAAACCCTAGTTTGTGTGACACATTTACCCTTAATATGGGCATTTTGGTCTTTTTATTTTAAAAACAGGCCCCGGAGGGAAGCCTCATACACTAAAACCAGCCAAATTTGACTAATATCACCGTGGGGTTGAAGGTGTGTAGTTTTTTTAAAGTAGATGACACAATGGAAGTATTTTGTCCACATCATACAAAAAAAAAAGAATAAAATAAAGAATAGACGAAAATACGAGAAATTGTCTATATTGACTAAAAATAAAGTTTGGGGTAAATGGTCACGTCCAAAACCAGCCAAATTTGACTAATATCACCGTGGGGTTGAAGGTGTGTAGTTTTTTTAAAGTAGATGACACAATGGAAGTATTTTGTCCACATCATACACCGAGATTGTCTATATTGACTAAAACACGTCCAAGTGGGGATTTGCATGTTTAATTCACGCGATACTTTAATGTTATTCGCCAGTCACATCAACTAGATTTGGTTAGATTTGGTGCCAGAGGGCCTTAATTTGTGAAAGTAGATGTAATCACATAGAGAAATGAAAAGTAGAAGTACTTTGATTGGAAAAAAAAAAAAAAACCAGATATTATAACGATAAAAAGTGAACCTCTTTTCTGTCGTTTCATGCTACTGGTATGCTTTAGTTTAGTCAAAGTAGAAAATCCATTAAATAAAAAGCCGCCGTGGAAAATTTACCGGTAAAAGTCCCACGCAAGATGGCTATTTGTCTGTGTTACCCCCCAGAATGCCACGTCAGACGCGTTAACAATGTGAAGGAGCTTCTGTTCACTTTGAAACTGTTAGGATTGCGCAGATTATTTAGTCTTGATTGATGGCTAGCTTTGACTGGATGTTTGGACAGGAAGCTTTGATTATTGTTGTGTCAGATAGACTAGCCATTCCCCTTTTAGTGTGCGTGAGAGAGAGAGAGAGAGAGAGAGAGAGAGAGAGAGAGAATTGCAAGATTCAAGAATTCATTCAATCCACTCTATAGTTTCCCTTCTTGAGAGGCAAACAGACTACAAGTTATACGTCGTTCACACAAGGAACAAATCAAGAATATTTAAAAACCCTACAAGCTATTTTCACTTGAACTTTTAGTAACCCTTGTGTTTCTTTTGGACCAACCCCGCATCACTTACGAGGAAAAACCTCAACCCTATGTAGGCTTAAAGAAGCTGACTTTAATCCCAGTGTCGATCACCACATAGAGACCCCCCGCAATCAAGAGCCCGCTCAGCGCCATCCCCAACGATCCGAGCACCCAGTTGACCCACCAGCTCAGGCCGTACATCTTGGGCCTCTTCATCTTGAGCCACATGAAACACGGGTAGGCCAGGGTCACGGGCAGCGCAATCCCGCCGATGAGCCCAGCTACGCTCCCCAGGAACGGGATTGCCACCGCCACGAAGAAGCAGCCGTATCCGAACATCGCCCTGCTGATCGCCCTGCCCCACCATGGCAGCGGCTTCTTGAACTTGACGATGAACTTGGACTCCATGTCATCGAACATGGGCATGCCGTAGATCTGGAACGAGCTCAGGGCGTTGATGATCACGAACAGGAACGTGAGACCGAGGACGGACTGCTTGACGTCCTTCGTGTGGAACCCGTATATGGCCGCCAACATGCCCCCATTCGGGGGTATCTGCAACAATCAAAACGAAAGATACATCAGGTGAAAATTGTTCCTCTAATCAGTTATTGTTCAAGAGATTGGAGTGGGATTATGTTCATACCATTTGGCCATATGCCCAGTAGCCTGCAATGGCAAGAGGGTATAAGCACGCCGCGATGATGGCGTATGCGACTTTCGTACCCCTCCACATTGGCAATCTTGAGGGATGCTTCTCACTCGAAGGCATGGTGGCCTGCCAAAAAGCAATAATGAAAAAACTAAATTATAAGAAATTCGATTTAGTGAAAGTAATTATAATCCGAATAAAAAATATTCATTTCAATCTTTTTATTATAACTGTAAATTTAAATGAGGGGAGATTATTGTCATCTTGAAGATTCAAACTAAGTGACAAGTAAGGTCTATGTAATTTAAAATGCCGAACCCTACAAGTCTGTTTATTAAAAAGGAAAGAAATTAATTGATTTTTTCTATCACGGTATGGAATGTATAAATTCCTTTAATAATCGATATGACAGCTATCATGGTCCAATCAAAATGACAAAAGTTTAGGTGGTCCTAGGCGGGGACATCACTATAATAAATAAGATTTAACTTCTTCACGTTTCGGACAGTCGAAACAGCACTTGATTTCATTAAGATTTTAACGAAGACTCGATGTCATCAAGGATTGTATTCTATTTTAAGCAAAGCATCCTTCTAGATGAATGTTGTATGGGAAAAGGAGGACCAGGTTGGGACGGCGTGGTTTCAGACCATCTTCCTCAAAGCAGCTGGTTGCCACCTAAGCCAGGGAGGACCGTCCGGTTGGAAATTGTTCGGTTGTGGTGGAAAGTCAAAGGGCAAAGGGCAAAAGTCAAAAGTCCCCCGCCGTGAACGGTGTTGAAGTTTCAAACAAAGACGGCATCGGGGCCATTTATGTGTCAGTGAAGCCCCTTTCCTCAAGGGTCAACAGTCAACTCTTTGCAACGACTCCAAAAATATGACGTGGCATGTGGACTTCACCGAAAACATTGGACTTAAAAAAAAAAAAAAAAAACAAAACATAATAGACAATTCTGAAAATACGAAGATCAACTTATAAAGTAACGTGATTATCTTGTATTGGGTATTTTAATACGACCCATTTTTTTGAATATTAACTTATAACTAATTGATTATCGGGTAATATTCAAGCTATGTCACGAGGAGATGGCAGCTCTATCAAGTCTAGACCACTTTGCCTGTGCTAGAAGTAAAATTCGGCCGGAGAAATTGATTGCTAAGGAACCCTAGAGTTAGGTATATAATTCCTAAAATGATGACTCTTTGGTACAACATTTAGCGATTCACTAAAAGCACTTTAGGTACATTCTGCTTGATCTAATTTTCCGTGAATCTTATGGATTTTATGTTAGACGTTGTAGTAGTGTAGGAGACTGTAAGAGAATGGAAAATTAGGGGAAACATCTTGGTACCTGGATTTCAAGAATGAGGTTGTGGCCTCTGAACGCGAAAGCGATGATCCCGAGCGCATTGAGGAGGTCGAAGACCCTGGCGATTTGCGTGTTCGCCCTGACAGGCTTGTACGACACGTTGGGCATCCGTCCCTCGGCCACCGAGATGGCCCACATCATCGTGCAGTAGCCGACGGCGGTAACGGCCCCGATGAGGGACACGCCAGCGATGGAGTTGAGGTTGGGCAGCTGGGACAGCAGGACGGCAGCGCATGTGAACACAAGGTACCACTCCACCGTCGTGAGGTGGTGCGCGCCGCACGTGCCGCCGCACAGGATCTCAAAGAACATCTTGCACGTCGATCCACCGATGATGATCAGGGACACGCAGGTGCCTCCCGCGAGGTACATGATGGGGAACAGCGCCAACCAGTTCGCTAGCCTCTCGCCTGAAACGTATTAATTCGTACGACGTTAGACTGGAGAACGTGGCTGAGTCAGAATCTCTTTCTTTCTTTTTTCTTCTGTCACTGTTCTTTTTAGCATCATATCCATGTTTTTTAACTAGAGCGAATGAAATCATCTTTGGCCATGTGCGACAAGCATGAAGATTCAAGTTAACTCAAGCTTCGCAAAATTCAACTCTTCTTGCTGTATTTCTCTTTTGAAAAATCAAAAAGAAGATCAATAATTACCGAAAGCAGCACCGGCGAGCTGCATGTATCTGCTGTAACGCATCCCCGTCTCGGCAGATTCATGGAGTTGCACCAGCAAGTAAAGCGTGTAGAGCTGCCATATGAACGCCAAAGTCAAGCATATAACCCCCCATGTCCTGCAAGATTATCATAAATATCGAATCACATTCATGTATGAAAAGCAAGACTTTATGTATTGGTAGTTTATTTCAAGATTAGGATCAACGAACGAGTTGCTTGAATTTCGCTTACCATCCAAGAATGGTGAAAGCGACCGGGAGAACAAGGGCTTGAATCCCGATACCCGAGCAGAGGGTGTGGAAGGCAGCGTAGTACGCGTTGCCGTTCCTCGACTCGGTGATCGGGAGCCAGGCATCTTGGGGGTCGAGCTTGGTCAGGTGCAGGGCCCGCCGGATCGGGCTGCCAAGCGGGGTTATGAACCTCGGGGTGAGGGACAGCCTCGGGGTCCCAATCTTTGGGGTCACGATCCTCGGGGTCTTCGACGGCTTTATCTCCGGCGTTGACAGGAGTGGCGACCTCGACAGGGACGGCGAGTGGTACTGGGACGGCGGGGTCGACACAGGGGGTGGCGTCGGGGCCACCGAGGAGTCCGCCGTCGCCGAGTAATCTACTGTCTCCGTGGAGGTTGGCCGGGGAGTCACCGGTTTGGAGGTTATTTCATCGCCCATCCTTGCTAAGAGCAAGCACCTCTCCAAAGGAAGACCTAAGAACCTCTCTCTTTCTTTCTCACTTGGCGTCCTTAAGGTTCTTGCTCTTCCTCTCAAATCAAGGTGTCTCCACACAAGAACCACCGATGCCAAACTTCTCTTTATATAAGGGACTTTGGGGTGCTGAGGACAAGTACATGCGTTGATGATTTTAGACCGTGGTTCGTTCGGTCATAGAGGAGGACCCAGGAAAATAACGTGGAATATTGTGGGTCAATTTTAACTTTTATAATTCTTAATATTTAATAAAGGCGATGAGCCCACAGGAGGCCTCTAGAAAAAGGGTACAGGAAGAAATTCGTTTG
The DNA here is from genome assembly GCA_014182715.1 of Eucalyptus cloeziana. Classification (NCBI taxonomy): domain Eukaryota; kingdom Viridiplantae; phylum Streptophyta; class Magnoliopsida; order Myrtales; family Myrtaceae; genus Eucalyptus; species Eucalyptus cloeziana. The sequence continues at coordinate 21,361,802 of CM024640.1, forward strand.
CACGTGACGGAAATGAATAATGACAGAATATAGCAGCCGAGCATGTTTTGTCAAACGTTCTTATGGGACACTCTGGTAAAATTGGTCCAATTCGGACCAACGCCGGTCGTAGGAAACCGCCTGTTTGGTTCTGGTCAGCGTCCATACTTGGAAAATGGAGGAGCAGAAGGGGGTCGGGTACTTTTGTAGTCGGCCCTTATCTTTTATGATAGCCTTGTCTTGGACCTAGTCCTCCTGAAAATTGATACGGATTCATCTTATTTTAGGGTAATTAAGAGATATAACCTTTGATTTACGAAAAAAAAAAAAGAGGATGTTGCCAGCTCGAGATAATAGAGTTTACACAAGTGAGTGTTATTAAAATACTTAATAGAAAATGGGGCTCGTTTCGAGGTTATAGCCTTGAGTTGTGGACACGAAAGAATGTGTATATTGTTATTTAAACATTCGGCATTAGGTTAGGAAAGTTAACACATTTATTGCTTGAGCAAGCCTTTGAGATTATGCTTGGACATGATCTCGTCACATCAGAATTTTGTCTATCTTTCACGCCCCTAGCATTGTTCTTCATGTGACAGTCAAATTATAGACTTTACTCCAAAGTAAGATTGGTTCGACAAATTATAATAATACCCATTTTTGGCTATTTTCCTTCTTTATATTACTTTATTAAATCCGCTTGTCTCAGGTGCCTCATTCATACTTCTTTATATGACTTTATTAAATTTACTTGTCCGTGTCGTGTGTTTGCTTTGTATTTAATGTCAAACTAGTCATAATTACCGTTTTCATTGTAAATACTCAATTCATCATATAATCTTTATACCTTATACTGCTGAATTCTTACTAGCCTTGTCTTGTCCAGATTTCCTACACTGAGTATGTGAATTTCAGCCTAGGGTTTGGCACATATCTTGCTTGGACATTCTTCCTCTGCATCTCCTCCCATTAATTACTATCAAACCCTAAATCAAGAGCCTAAGCACTCTTTTTATTTTTCTGGTGAGGCACATCGGATAGGTGGAAAAAGTGCTAAAAAGTCCTAAATCTTTTGTCTTTGTGCCGATTTAATCCTAAACATTTTTTTTTTGTGCCAATTTAGTCCTAAACATTTTTACGTTGTGCCAATTCAGTCCTTTTCGCCCAATTTTGATTGGATTTTGCTGACTAGATGCCGGCCGACTGACGTGGCCTGATCGACACTGACGTGGATAATTTTTAATAATATTTTACTATTTTTTTTATTTTTTTATTTTTTTATTTTTATTTTTTCTTCTCCTCTTCTTCCTTCCTCCAGCCAGTCATCGACCTCGGCAACCAACCGAGAGGTGATAGCCGGCGAGGTCAAGGTTGACCTCCCGGCCACCTCGCTAGTGGACGCAAGGGCGGCCTCACGCTAGGCGGTGTGGCTCGCCCTCGCCGAATATGGCGAGGTCGAGCCTGCCCGATGCAAGGCCGCTATCGCCTTTGGCCGGTCGCCGAGGTCCAACAACCAGCTAGAGGAAGAAGAGGAGAAGAAAAAAAAAAAATAAAAATAAAATAAAATAATAATAAAATATTATTAAAATATTATTAAAAGTTGTCAACGTTAGCGCCGATCAAGTCATGTTAGCCAGTCGGCATCCAGTCAACAAAATCCAGCCAAAATTGGCTAGAAATGACTGAATTAGCATAACGTAAAAATGTTTAAGACTAAATCGGTACCAAAAAAAGGTTTAGGACAAAAGGTTTATGATTTTTTTGGCACTTTTTCCTTGTATAGGTCTATATTCAATCGAAAGCAGTGCCAATCATTTTGAGCATGCTCCTTGCCTTTTAAGAATGTTCTGTGGAGGCTGTGATTTTCTAGCAGTGAGAAAGTAAACAGAGAGGGACGACCCACGCATCAGTGCGACAACTTTTCCCTTCGTAGTAGGCGGATCGCCATTCCTCCAGTCAACAAAAGAAAACGAACCAAATACTAATCAATTTATAGGGGAGGGATAGATTTATTAAGGTCAATTTGTAGGATTGGAATTTGAAATGATGTGTCCGGGGTCTGGGTGATCTTTGAAAAAAGTGGACTACATGCAAGAACCAAAATACAGCCCGACACGTCACTTTATAAATCATTCTTGTAAATCAATCTTAATAAGAATAGCATTTTTTATATCTTGAAACCAATTGATCCATTATTCGATATACTGATCTTATAAGATGTTTGATTGGAATTACACTTATATCGATTTATAATTACTTAATGACGGTTATGGAATGCTTCAACTAGATCATTCTTTACATATCTATCTATCTATCTATATAGGGTGAGGCTTATTCTTACAATTACCCACTTGGTGTATTTTGGAAATTCAATAATTATAAAAATATTTTTTAAAATAATCATTTGCATCACTTAAAAAAATAAATGAACGAGAGATAATTCAATCATCAACACAAATGTTGAGGCATGGATTATTATTGATAACAGAAACATTTTCTACGGACTAATTTTTCTAAATGGGACGAGTAATGATAATCTTTTGCAATAAAACATATTTACATACCAACATCATTGCGAGAATTTCTATCTGGATAATTACGTGGGCGAAGAAAACAAGTAGGGAAAATACCCTGCAAAACTATCCCAAAGGTACATTTTTTAATATTGAGAAACACGAGTCCCATAGGGAAAGGACAAGGAAAGAGCCCCTACTTTCTTCGTAGGGGGAGGCTCATAAATTATAATAAGCTTTGACAAATCTTCAAATTAATTGCAAAGGATTAGTCCCACAGATACCTGGAAAATACGGCAACCGTGGGATTGTCCTCTTCTGCAATTTATCTTTTTCTTATTTGGAACCACCGAGAAATTAAGCGAGCCAAGTTGAATTCAATCTTGGATGGCTGAAGCCCGTGGGCAAAAACAATCAAACCTCCCTTTCCTCGGTTCCCACTTATCGTGCCCAGTATGCAACCGACGACCTTATTATGTCAGCTTAATATTTTATCCCTATCTCCGAATTTAATATTGGATAACGACAGAGATGCAACGATTGGTCTCTGCGGGAAACGAAACAAAAAAAACAAAAAAATAAATAAATAAATTAGGATAATACATATTCTCCCCTTATTCTCAATCACCACACCACATCACTTAAACTTATATTTTGTTTTGTCTGCTTTTTCCAGAAGAGAAATGACCAACTAGTTGGTTGGTCGAGTGGTCCACTATTTAATTTAAGCCGAATGTCACAAGTTTGACTCTCCGATCTACCCTCAGTATCAAGAAACCTTGATTAGTCCATGAAGGGAGGGCTTGTGGTTAAATTTATTGTCGGTGATGGACTCCCCCGATCGCACCTAGTGGGCCTGCACCGATCGATTTGCCTAGTGGCAACTGGTGCTTTCTTGGCGCTTTAAGTCGAATTTTCCCGCAGCTACTGAGGCAGTCTCCAATTCCATCCAAATCCTTTTTATATGAAAATAATCGAAAATAAATGTGTAATACGAGAGAAGATTATATGTTTAATCGTGATCACCTTCTCCACGGAAATGATAGGACGGTGTATAATTGCGTTTCCAACTGACATACAGAGTGGCAATTGAGTTTGAGAATTTAAAAACAAATGGATTTCCCAATTTTGCCGACGAAACGACCTATATCTCTCTTAAGTCTCAAAATACATTATCGTAATTTTGCAATATAGATTTTCCATTCTCTCTGCCTTCTATTTGTTCCACTATGTGAAAGGATTGACCTTCACATTTTCATCTCCCTCCAACCATCACTCTCCGAAACAACATCAAGAAAATCATTTCTTCACATAAAAATTTCATTCCACGTTGTTTCACACCATTCATTATCTTGCCCTCTTCCCAAACATAGGCGAAGAAGGCATGTGACCGTTAGGCTTTCAGTCCCCTCAGTCCTTTTCACTTGCACTTCTACCAATTCAGCTTCATTCATGGAACAGTGAAATGTCTCCTATTTATAAATTGAGTTTATTTCCTCGAAGCTATTTGTTTTTTCTTTGGTTCTTGGTGTTTATGAATTGAGACATCTACACGGATGATCGATGTCTCCACGGCTGTATGTTAAACCTCATAGTGAATTGTGATCTAAGGTGACTGAGATTTGCTTTCTAGGGGTCCAAAAACAGATACAAAAGTAAATGGTACTACCCCTGCAGCTAGCTGAAAGCCAGTGCTTTGTCTTGCCTACTTTTTAGCATTGTGATGTATGATTGACCATAAGGGTATCAATTGTTACAATCTTGCTGCAACTAGGCTATTACCGCGACACAATGCTTTCAAACCATAAAGCATAGGCGTAGCTCTACCTTCAGAGTTGGCACCCTTTCTTGGATGCTATGCTGCATCATACAGATGGATTTGGATCTGGCTTATCGGAATGCTGGAGTGTTTCCTTTTTCCCGTGTTGGGCATTCTAGGAATCAGGATTGAAGTACCAATCACTTTGATACTTGAATCTATGACAACATATGCTAAAACTCGAAAGTCGGAATTGATATGCAACGAGTTCACTTGGATGGTGATACTGTATTCAGTTCACACAGCTTCAGAACCTGTACTTCTTTTGTTCATCAACAGAGTCTCCTTTTCGCTTATTGCCATTTAAGTTTTATTAGCCAGTGTACTCTTCATGAACTGGTCTGGCTTTGTTTGCTAGCATGGGAATTGCTAATATGAGCTGTTATTACATTTCAAATGATTCATAAGATGATGCTTGAAATTGGACAACGTGTGGAACATTTTGCAATGCAAAATAGCATGTTTGAAGAAAAGTTCAACTTTAGATTTCTGATTTATGCAGTTTCAATTCAATGATGAAAGTCCGCTTCAATCAGCTTGTACAGAAAGTAAGTGATCTAGTCAATCAGCAAAGAGGAACAGCCGACTGTTGGATATTGCAGGACGAAGACAAGGCATCAAGCAGGGCTTTCTCCGAACTGTTAGATACACCTCGTTGGATGAGCGTGAGTATGTTTTCCAAGAGGACTGAATCACAAGGCATTTCGATTGGCCCAAACCTAGATAGTCCATACTCTTCTTCGGACATCTCTAGAAGCTTCTGGAAAATATGACTGCTGAGGTACACCAAGGGTATCATAAAGCGCCTCCTATCGATGCTGTAGATAACAAAACAACCTTCATCAGCCAAAGTCAGTGAATTGCAACCTTCTGCATTGCTCCTGGTAAAATAAATTCTTTTCCTCCCTATGGCAGCAAGTTTCTTCCACTTCCTAGCCATCTCCCTGTGCTTCTTTTGGTTCACACAGTTCAAATTAGTGGTCCAGTCTAAAGTTTGCAGTGACTTCAAGAAGGGAATATTGAGAACTATGTTGTGAGTTAAAACGAAGCCGTGTGGGCTATTTATCGAGGAGGCATGTGACATTGCATAGAAACATAGCCTTCCCTGCACCGGAGTTTTCTATGAGAGGCAAAGAGACCCTGAAAAGTCAAAATGCCATTTTGTCTGGTTATGGAAAGAACCCAGAAGACAAATACAAGTAGGACGCTATCTTTGGTCGTCTGGTAGTTCAGGACATGGCAGTTATTAGGTGGTCATAAATCACAAGGTTTGTGGCCAGTTGAGAAAACCAAATTAGGAATTAACGAGACACATAATGAACATCACCGCAGGATGATGCCAAATTGTGGGCTTCCCAACTATTTCCTCGGCTATTTATGGAAGAAACTAAGTCGAAACAATGGAAAATTTTGTCATCTTATGTGGAAAAACTTGCAAATTTTCTGTATTTCTTTGGTTCCTTTTCCAGCCAGGATTCGTCACAAACCGTCGTGTTTGACAAACATCAGATACATCAACAAGTACAGAATCATAGTACAGATCTTTGTAGATATCGATCATCTTTTGTCGTCTCTGTTCTAGCTGATTCATTTGTCAATACCAAAGCAGTCTTAGTTGTTCATGTACTTCTTGTACATATGGCGATTCTGCTCATGTTTGTTATTCAGTGGACGATTCCTGAATTCTTGTGAACTCTTTCGCGATTTCTTGTGCATCACCTAAACAAAAAGACGAGTTTCCTACGGAGAGGAATTCAAATTCGGTCTGCATCAAGGAATTTATGAATCATTGCTACAACGAGTACTCACTAGTAGAAAGAAGAAAAGGCATCAAGATACTGGAGTATGACATCCAAAGAAATTATGGGCGAGGATATGGAAGATCATTATGCCGGAGTCCAGGACTTCCCATTGTAAAGAGAGGAAATTTCTTCTCCATAACCCCTAACTTTTCCTACTTTCCTCCAAACACAATGAGGAGGATGGGATTGTAAATCCATCATGTAGGTTGCAGACAATGTTAGTATTGGAAAAATAAGATAGATTAATGTCAATCAAGTCACTAGGCAAGCAACCATTCGAAATCTAAAAAGACAAATGCAGAGAATTTTTGCAGCTATAAACGAAGGATGGACAATTTCCTCTAGATACTACTACCATGGAGCTCTGAGCACTAGTTTTGAGGGAAATGCATACGTAATTTGAATAGTCATGTACTAAAATGTCCTCCATCGAACACATTGGTTGCGAGGCACTGCTTGTATGTTATTTTAATAGCAATTATTCGCAGTTACGACCTAGTTAGTTACAAACTAAGTCCAGAAGCGCAAATGATATTGTTTGAGCAACTGGCTGAAAGCCAGTGCTTTGTCCAGATCTTGCTTGTTTTTTAGCATTGTAATAATTGTTTGACATAAGGTCATCAGTCGTGACCCCCTTGCTGGAACTGGTATATTATTGCAAGTCACTGACACTCTCATTCACCAAGCATAGGTTTGAATCTGGCATATCAGAATGTCAAATGTGTTTCTTTTCCCATGTCGAATGCCTAGGGGAATCAGGATTGAAATACCAATCACTGTTATAATCAACTCAACAACATATATCTGCAAAAATTCATCATTTGGAAGTTTAGTGATCTCTCATAGGGAAGTGAACTCTTTCGTCTTCTCACAGTTTAAGAATACTCTCCTTTTCAGTTAGTATAACTGAAATTATACTAATAATTTTACCCTTCAGGAAATTTTTCCTGCTTTTTTTGGTAGTCTTGGAGCTGCTAATTTTGCTGTAAATGAATTGTGACAGTTCATAAGATGTTGCTGAAATTGTAGATGCAGAACATTTGCAATGCAACAAAATATATGCTTTGAAATATTCATTTGTTTATTTCTGATCTATGCTGCAATACTTCAACAAGGAAAGTCTTCGACAATTCATGTATACTCTTTTCGATAAGTAAATACTGTGTATTCGCAAAACTCAAGCGATTATGGGAGGTCAATACCTACTACATGGCCATATCCTTATACAATTCAAAGTTTTTGATAATTGTCTCAGTTGAGCCTATGATGTCCTAAACCCAGACGAAGACTACCAAAATATTAAGTCATTATATACACACTCAAACTATAAAACAATCGCTGTTGTCCTGAAGGTGTCCCAAATTGTCATATAAACCAAACAATATCAGAACAGCAGCAAGAACATTAAATCTGTGTTGATCATACATTGTCACCTTTAAAGAAGCCTTCCAAGCCCCCATTTAGATTGACAGAGAAGAAAAAAGAAGCCATGCAAGATTTAACCCAGCTAATGAACTTATCAGGCACATGAATTAACTTCAATACAAATAAAATAGAATCCCAATTGACATAATCAAACTCCTTCGTTAAATTTGTATTCCAACAAAGAGAAATTTTCTTTCTGTGATAATTCTTGACCAACACATGTGCTAAAATAACATTTTCTACAATTAGTATATACAAATAGTAAGTGACCTAGTCAATCAACAAACAGGAACAGCTAACTGCTGGATTGTAGCTTCATCACAGGACAAAGAGAACAAGGAGCGGTTGGAGTTAACGGCATCAAACAGGACTTTCTCAGAAGTCTTAGATTCACCTCGTCTGATGAGCATGACTATGTTTTCCAATAGGGCCGAATCGCATGGCATTATGATCGGCCCATCACTAGATAGTCCATACTCTTCTTCGGACATCTCAAGAAGCTTCTGGAAAACACAACTGCTGAGGCATGCCAAGGGTACCATGAAGCGCGTCATGTCAATGCTGTAGATAACAAAACAACCTTCATCGGCTAAATATGGTGAATCGCAACCATCTTCATTGGTCCAGATGAAAGAAATTCCCTTCCTGCCTATGACAGCAAGTTTCTTCCACTTCCGAGCCATCTCAACACACTTATTGTGGCCAGTCATATTGTTTGGATGAGCAGTCGGGTCCAGAGATTGAAGTCCCTTCAAGCAAGGAGAGGAAAGGAGATTGAGGCCTTTGCTGTGAGTTAAACGAAATTGAGGAAGGCTATTTATTGAGGGGGCATGTGACATTTACAATGGACCTAGCTTCATTGCATCAGAATTTTCTATGAAAGGTCAGTAATTGGTCATTATGGAAGAGACCTATTGTAATGTGGAAGTGCACTATGATCTGGTCGCAAAATAACTCAGAAGATGCACAAGTAGGATGGTATCTTCGGTTGTCTGGTAGTTCAGGATATGGCAGTTGCTAGGAGGTCATGGATCACGAGGTTTTTTCACTGAATTTAGTAACGGACAACAGATATAACAAACTCCCCAGCCAGATGAGGCCAAATTGTGGGCCTTGAACTATCCTTGGCTAATATAGAAAAGAAACGAAGAGGGAAAATGGAAAGAGTAAGTGGTTGAAGAAATGACTTCGCCGTTTAAGAATAGTCTAGTCATCTTATATGAAAGAAATTTGAGTTTCAGTAAATTTTCCTGCTAAACTTTCCTTCCAGAATTTCTCTCACTCTCATGCATTAAGAAACATCAGATGTATCAACAAGTACAGTCATTGTAGACATTGATCATCTCCAAGGTACATGTGCTTGCTCACGGACTTCCCATCCATCAATAATGCTGCTTATGCTAATTATTGTTGGGACAATGATTGGCATATCCTGAACAAGTTTTTTTTAGTAAAGAGATTTAAATTCAATGTGAATCAAGGAATTGAAGAGTCACTGTTTGAATGAATGGCCAGCATAAAGAAGGAAAGGCATCAAAATATATATTGGTAAAAAAGAATCACATTAAAAGAGTCCATTATGCAGAGTCCAAGACTCCCAATCTTGAAAAGAAGAGTTTTCAAGAATCACTGTTTGAATGAATAGTCAGCATAAAGAAGGAAAGGTATCAAAATATTGAAGAATCACATTTATTTTAAAAGAGTCCATTATGCAGAATCCATGACTCCCAATCTTGGAAAGAAGAATTTTCTTCTCCGAAAAAGTTGATTTTCTTAAGGCTGATCATTGTTGACCAAGCCACTCTCCAGGCTATCGCTAGAAATTAGGAAAGATGAATTCTGAGAATCTTTGCAGATACAAACAAATGATAGACTGATTCCCCATAATACATACCTAGGAGCTCTAAGCTCTAATTTGGAGCGAAATGTGTACAGAATCGGATTAGTTATATCGATACATGTACTCTAAACGATATATTAGTTGGAGGTTTCAGTGAGGCAGTGCCTGTACTTTATTTTAATAGCAAATGTAAAAGTTTAAGTCCAGAAGCTGCATTTCAAGATTCTTTCTCCTAGAAAAACATGCCCAATTGGTCGAGGCAATGAAACACCATATAGGCTGTCAGTGATTTTGTCTGGTGGAACATAATAAGCCCCTCTCGGGAATATTGTCATCCTATTTGGAATCAGCATTTCCGCTATCGAAGGTAAACTGTCAGTACAAACTGCATGTGATACAATTTTCTTTTCATTTTTTTTTTTTTTTCTTTTTTTGCAGCCTCTTCTTCACAGCCCTACTGTTAGGGTCGACCTCTGGCCCCACTTTACTAGAAAAGGCCGTGTTGGTAATTAAGACTGGTACTATTCCTTATATAGGGTGTCATCTTACCATCTCTAGACAATGTGGGATTCGTTTCATTCATGCCCTCATGCCATCCTAAAGTTGGAGTCGCACCTTGTTCGGGCCCTCTCTAGTCTCGGCGATCACTCCCGTCCTTGTTGGACCTAGTCGTTAAAGGCCCATTAGCTTCCGCCTGGTTTCTCCCCAAACCACACACTTTTGTCTAGTCTTGGCTTTGATAAAATTATTAGGGCCGACCTTTGGCCTCACTTGCCAATAATATTATTGACTTTGGCCTTGGCAATCAGTCCCACCTTCGTTGGACCAGGTCATTACCAACCCACCAGCTACCACTTGGTTTGTTCTCAAACCACACACTTTCAGCTTGGGTTGGCTCTGATATCATTGTAAGGACCAACATTGTAAGACTCCACTTGCCAACATCATTGTAAGGGCCAACATTAATGTTGGCAAGTGGAGCCTACACGGTTTCGTTCTTCAGGGCTTTGCCCAGAAAATGCCTTGTCAAGAGTTAAGAACTGGTGCTACTCTTTATATAGCAAATCACCTTACAACACCCGGATGATGTGGGATTCAGTTCATTCCTACCCCCACGCCATCCTAAAATATGAGCCGGACCTTGACCATGCCCTCTCTGCCCCCAACAATCACTGCCACTCTTGTCGGACCAGGTCATTACACCAACCTTCACGAGGTACGCTAGTTTTCGGCATAGCAGGCATTACAGGTTCAGATAATCGTTGGTCCTTTCTTCGTCTAGTACAATCAACGTGACATGAACTTAAATAGAAAGAATGAGACACTATTCTGGTGCTTCATTATGCATTGCCCCTCAAGTGTTCCCATTTGCAGCAGCAGAATGAACTGAGATAAGGTGGGTATTGATGTTGGAAATCGAAATACTAATTTCGATCAGATAGTTAAGTCAGGAGGAAGATTCAGGAGCATGGTCTGTCGGTGAATTCTAGCTGTTAAAAGTGCTCAGAATTTCACGCAGCAGAAGATGGAGGTATTTATGGCAAAACGAGTCTGGTATATAATTTTGTTCTCCAAACTCATTCCAATCCTTGTTGCTCTGGACAATAACTGATGCACTTGTCTGAAATATGAGAAACTTCGTTTGCCTACATGAACTTTTAGTGATGTCTGTATTTAGATACTGTGAAAGTTGTGCAACACCGACCAATTCTGAAAGAACAAAGGAAAAAGATAAGAGGAAACCAAGCAAAACGGAAACATTAGCTCTTGAAATGTAAATTTGCTCGAAATTTATTTGATGCATATTAAGCTTACATTCTGGGCCTTCTATGTCCTATCAATCGAACAAGACGTAGTGTGTTGAAGTTCCTACAACATCTGCATGTTTCCATTATGCCAAAAAATCGTGTCTATAAGGCAATGTACAGAGAATCAGATCATGATCCCAACTCTTGTTCTGCATTGCAACTGCATCAAGTGGCATTGTGATAGGTCCATTATTGGATAATCCAAACTCTTCTTCTGACATCTGAAATAGCTGAAAGATGTACGTCTCAAGATAAGTCAAGGGGACCATAAAGCACTTCCTCTCGGGGCTGTAAATTACGAAGTGACCTCTTCACTCGCCTCAGAGATTCTGCAGTCATCAGACATTGGAAAATCGTTGTCAGGTTGAATACTTCTTCCCATGGCAGCTTTTATTCGCTAGTTCTTTGCTACTTTGAGGAGATTCGTAGGGTTCATCATGTTGTGTAACATGTAAAGTAAGCAATGCAGGATTTGAGGGAAATAGTGAAGAAGGTCCAGAATAAGAGATTATGGTTTGCAGTTGTGGTGGTAATAAAAAGTGAGATAGATGCAACGTATGAGATATGGGAAAGAGAGTTTATCAGCGATTTAGTGACTCTTGCAGTAAAAATCAGAAAATCGATGATGCAAATAGATGCTTACATAGTGATCATCCATTTTTGTTTGCATAATAGTATCATGGGAAGAGATTAGCACGCTAATCTTTTTTATTGGACGAGTACAAAGGGCATGCATATCTTCACTGACATTGACGAAGAGCATATCATTTTTAATCCTATTGGGAGAGAACTAAATGGTTGAGTGGCATGGTAAAATTTCTTAGCTGGAGAAGAGTTTTTTTCTAGAAATAGTTTTTTTCTATTTCTATTCCGGGAAACAGTTTCTAAGTAAAAGAACCCGTTTGATAATTACACAAAATTTCTACTTTTAGAATAGAAAAATAATATAAATGTATTTAGTAACGCAACGATTCATTTTTGTATTTTTTATTTTTCTTTTTTATTTTTTATTTTTATTTATTTATTTTTTATATTTATTTTTGTATTTGTTTTTTATTCTTTTTTGTATTTATTTTTGTTTTATTTTTGTTTTTTTTTGTATTTTTTGTTTTTATTTTTGTTTTTATTTGTTTTTTATTTATTTGCTTTTTTTTTTTTTTATTTTCTTGTGTTTTTTTTTTTTGTATTTATTTATTTTTTTGTATTTATTTATTTTTTTTTTTATTTTTTTGTTTTTTTGTTTTTTGCGTTTTTTTTTTCTTTGTTTTTTTTTTTTTGTATTTATTTTTTTTTTTGTATTTTTTTTATTTTTTTATTCTTGCTCACGGTTGGTGGCGGCGGTCGGCGGTGCCTCGGAGGAGGTGACCACAGCAAGAGAGAAATAAAACAAAAATAAAAAAGAAAATTTGCTTATTTCTAGAAATTATTCCCAAGACAAGAAGCAATTTTTTTTTTTTTATCGTTTCTATTCCCGGGCTAACTTTTCTATTCCGGGAATAGAAATCAACTTGGCGTTACCAAATGGGTTTTACGTTCTTTTTTTTTGTTCCGGAGAACAAAAGAGTGAGAATGAGAAATGTTCTCATGCAGCACCTTATTGGTCAAGCATCACTTGTTTCTATTGAAGGATTCGTTAATATTGACACCTAAATTTTGGTGGCCCATTTAGTCATTAGGGATTAATTTTAAATATTATAATTCATTTGCATCACATTAATTTTAGGTGTGTTTATTTTTAATTTACATGTTTTGCATTTTTATTTTTTTATTATTTTTTTAGGACCGGTGGTCAATGGCTTTGAATTAATTTTTTTTTGAGTTTAAATTAACAGGTTGGGCTAAGCCCATGAAACGAGCAAAAAATTGGCCCGAGCCCATTTTCTTTCAATGACAAAAATTACCTAAATCGACATTTGATATGATATTGCGATGGTTTTTGAAATTTAAAAGGATCGGGTTAAAATCTTATCTTTAGTCTTTAGGTGATAAAATTGATGAAAATATTAAGGAGATAAGGATTTTTGTGATTTGGAGGATATAAGCAATTTTCGAAATATTTTGTTAAGATCACATTTTGGTTTTGCTTATAAAAGGAGTATATGGAATTCACGAAGAGGGGTTTTTTTTTTGTTTTTCTTTTGGGGTTCTCTCCATTCGAAAAAGAGAAGGAAAAAGCAAAAACACAAAAAAGGGAAAAGCAAGGAAGCCATCCGTGCGTGAAAAGGGGAAGAAAAGTAAAAAAAAAAAAAAAAAAAAAAAAAAAAAGGGAGAAAGTACAACAGAGAAAGGGGGAAAGGTGTGCGGCAGCAGAGGGGAAAATTGCAGTCTACTGTTCATCTTCCTCGTTGGTTTTCCCCTCCGGTTCGCCTGTCACCGAAGCCCCATGCCCCGGGACGCCTGAGTTTTTTTCTGCCGTGCTGCTGACCTCCGCTGCGCTCGCATCCGAACGACGCCGTGCCGATTGCCCCGCCCCGCGTCCTCCGCCTCCGCGCTGCTCGACCCCGAGCCGCACCACCGCCGAATCGTCGTTCCGCCGCCGCTGCTCTCGTGCCCAGGAGCCCCGAAGACAGCCGAGAGACCGCCGCGCAGCCCCTGCACACCACCAGATCCCGAAGACAGCCGTGAGCACCAGCATCCGTCTGCCATCTCCTCCCACGCCGTGCCCGTACCCGACCGCCCATATCCGCCCCTGTTTGCGAAGCCATCGGAGCCCTTAGCAGTCGCCCGAGCCTCCTCGCGACGCTTGGCCCGCCGGACGCCTCGCCTGCTGCCTCCGAGAGACCGGCCCAGCCGCGCCACCGCACCTTGCTCCGCTCGCGAAATTGCCGCCGTCGCCGAGCACCCGAAGCCCCTGCTCCACTCGCCAGCCGACGTCGCGACCCAAGCACCCGAAGCCCCTCGCCGCGCGTTGCTGCCCCTCGCCGGAGTGCCTGCGCCGAAGCCCGAACGCTGGCGACCCAACTCCCCTTGCCGGGCCGACGAATTGGCTGCCCCTATTTTCCTTAGGTTGTTTTTATTTTATTTTTATTTTTTTATGTCATTTTATTTTACTTTTAGTTAGTTTTATTCTTATTGTTTAAGTTGAATATTGTGAGGTGTTTTTTTTAGGTTATAATTCTTATAGGCATTATCCATAGGAATTGTCCCTAAAATTATTGTAATTATTTAATTTGAACCCGTAAGACGTCGGGTCATTTCTTTAATTATGATAATTTTTGGAGTTTGTTTATAATATATTAATTATTGAATTAATTTAATTATTAATTTGATCCGTAAGATTTCGGATCAAATTTTTAATTATTTTGATTTTGTTTGATGTTCAAGATTAAAAGTAATCGTTAATTTGGCCGAGATAATGAGTTATTCTTTTTCTTTATTTTAATCATTTATTTTGTTGAATATCTTGTTTGTTTAGATTTAAGATTTAGTTGATAATTGTTTGTTTTAGAAAATCACTAAGAAAAAATAAAAACAAAAATATTTGAATTAGGATTCAGTTTGTTTAGAATATTTCTTGCATATCTAGAATATAGATTTTATTTTAGATTTAAAAAAATATAAAACAAAAAAATGCATTCATTTAAGATTTTAGTTTTTGTTTAATTTAAGTTGCATGTTTAATTACGTGGCATTTTTAAGTTTCGAACATTGTTAAAAATAAAAATATCATGACATATGCATGTAGAATTAGGGCATGCTCCGCACGTCATTGCATATTAAATAGATTGCATGTTAGGTTGAGATAATGTCTTAATTTAAATTAGGATTTAATATGACATAATCCTTATTTTAAATTAGATAGAATTTTAATCTAGCTAGATCATTTTTACATTCGAATTTCATGAAAGAAAATACAAAATTTGTCTCTGCATAAATTAATTTCAATTTTAAGGATAGATTGCATTTTTTAAAAATAGAAACATCAAATGCATGTCATTTATTTTTCATTAAGTTCATTTAATTAGAACTTTCTTGTCATTATACTAAGTTATTTAATAAATGTCGTGTAACATATAGCTTGCATATTAAATTGCATGAGGCATGTCATTTTAGTTTAAATAATTTTGCATGTCATCGTATCGCATTGCATATCATTATAATTAGATCATTTAGATTGCATTTAATTATTGCATTTCTTCATGTCATATGGTTTAGGTCATGTCATCATGTCATATTAGATTATCAGCATGCATCACATGATTTTCATTAAATAAAGTGAAAAAAAAAAAAATTGATTGCTTGTTAATTAGGAATCATATCTAAGATTGTTGATGTGAATTTTGATTTAACATTGCGGATTTTTTCGTTACTTTTTAGGTATTTTTTTTTTGTATTATTTAATTGCTTTCTTGATGTGTTAAATTTGGTGGTATACGCATATGTATGATCACCTCACACGTTATGAAGCTAAATTAAAATCAATTCAATTGCCAAACATATTTTAAGAAAGAAATGATACCGAAAGGGCACTAGGATAATCTAATGTAACCAAGTCCCCGTACCCAAAATTTTCGTAGGAGTAAGATCATCTTCCCGTTATTTTACTTTGACCTACCCTAAACCGATTAGTGACGACTCCTAGATAATAATTTTTTGCATGTCAAAACTCTTAGTCGCGATTTGGTATGGGCTTGGGAAAGCCCGAGCTAAGCTTAAGACTTACTAGTCCATCAACCTAGTTTTAGGTGGCAAACCCCAAAAATTGGGTCGCGACAGTTAGTGAAGCAAGCGCACATGATTAAAGGCAATTTCACATAATCATGGCTAGAGAACTAGCAGAGTACGGAGCTACTTACAAAGATGGTGTTGGTATGGGAGACTCTGGCAATGCAATATCAATGTTTTATTTCAACTAAAAATCTTGTCTAATTATAATCTAGATAGTTTTGGATGATGTTTAGAAGCCAAAGTTGCAATTCTCTCTCTAGCTAAAATATGTTCCACGAGTAGCTCAGGTATCTCGCATGTATCTGGACTTAAGAACTTTGATCTTGAGACATCAGTAGTAAATGGGGCATGTAAACAGAAGAAGAAGCAATCACAACGCCCCAGCCCGCTTTCATTCCTTCAGCAGCTGATGCAAAGGACATAACAACAGCGAGAGAGAGAGAGAGAGAGAGAGAGAGAGAGAGAGAGAGAGAGAGAGAGAGTCAATTCAACATCCTCTACTGACCAGGCAATTTAGTTCACATTTTTTGGATCGCCTTTCCGAAAGCATCCTCTATTGATTAGGCAAGCTATGGAAGTCGAACTGGAAGTGATAAGGACTTTAATTAAACTTCATTACAGATCCATTTACAGAATTGAAACGATGTACTAACAATCAAATGATCGTTGGCTTATACAGCCTTGATCATAGAATCATATGATGAGCAGTGGCAAGAAGAAATCACATTAAGCAAAGCTCTCTGTGAATCTTCAGTTAGACCTCTTTGTGTGAGTGAGACGGTATACTCCACAATTGCTGCATCAAATGGCAATGTGATGAGTCCATCACTTGATAATCCGTACTCTTCTTCCGACAGTTTGAACAGCTCTTGAAAAATATAAGTGTTTAGACAAGCCAGGGGGATGGCAAAGCGTCTTCTGTCGGTGCTACAGATTATAAAGTGACCCCTTTTACTCACTTCCAGCATTCTACAACCATCTGCCTTCTAAGGTCTTCTTGTTCTTGGATGGGAAATCATTTTCCTTCCAATGGCAGTGATCTTTTGCCACTTCCTAGCTACATTGAGGAGTTTCTTGGTGCTGATCATGTTGTTGTATGTGCGAAGTATGGGAAGAGGCATTGAATGTAGCCTGAAAGGGATACTTTTGCGGATTAGAGTCAAGGCTATGTTCTGTGGAGGGCATTGGGAGTAGTTGTTTATATAGGTGGAAGACTAGAGAAATTTGCACAAAAGTTAGCTTGTTACTTAGTCATGCCTGTTGTAAAACCGAATGATTGATGAAGTGACCTAGATGTTTACATAGCGTTTATCTAATTTTGTCCACAACTATGGCAAAAAGAAGAAAAAACAGAGGAAAATGGTGGACGATAACGGAACCCCTCGTTTTCAGTTAAATGACAGAAGTAGTTGTGATAGTCTGAAATTACTAAGCTCAAGGGAAAAGCACAACAGTGGACTTTCTCCACTTGTGTCTTCTTTCATAGTTATTGCCACTAAAAAATTTTTCCGTGCGGAACTAAGTCGTTTCAGACATGTTCTCTATGTTTCCTTTGTTGTTTTCACCTAAAATGTTGTGAAGCTTCTCTGGTCACATACAAATGCTTATTACAAAATGAACTCTGGCATTATTGTTCTACATAGGCTGTGTGCGCAACCAGGTCCATAGTATTAGAGATTTTGCCACTGCAGGGATAATACTTCTCTAGAAAGTACTTTTCAAATCTGAGATAATGAATTATGAGCCAAATAGATAATATTAACTAATCATATAAATCTCCTTTTCAAATCCGATACAGAACTCCTTTCCATTAACACCTGGCACATGCATATCAGAATATTTCGTTGTTGACATCCTGGCCTGGCATCTGCAGTAACTGTTTGTTATTGCCAATAACAACCATCTGCTTGGGCCAAAGTCAAAGCAATCATTTCCCTAATTCTGCATTGATTTGTCATCTCTGTCGTTATTGCCAATGAAATATCTTCTGATGGGAAATATGCCATATTCTGACATGATGTGACTGGATTGGAAGATTGTATGTTGCGTTAGTTGTTATCAACTGAATAATGGTGAACTTATCTAGTTGTTCCCGATTGCTTCGTGCAAAACCAATTCTTTCATTGTGCTCTGCCAAGACCGTTAACCGAGTGATTCAGACTGACCACTTCAAACTTCCAAGCTGACTGGGGTACATTTCGTGTGAGCTAAAGATTCCTCTACCGAGCAGTAATATCATAATTAGATAGTCGAGATGTTTCTCATATGAAACAATTTTCTAATAAAGGCTATTTTAACGCTCGGGGGACAAGACTTAGCACCAGGTTCAGGAGATAGAACCACCTGGAAAAAAGCTAAGAGGTCAATGAAAGGGGTCTGGTCAGACAAGTTAGCATTACCTAGTCTGTCTGGGTCCGGAGCAGCATCTTGGCTGCACTCTCCTCTATGGCCTTTCCTGGGGCGAAGTAAGCTGAGCTTATTGCCCACGTGCATTTCTTTATAGGGGGCACTATATTCTTTTAGGAAGGAACTGAACCACAGGCTCTCTGTCTTTGCTGCAAATAGATATCGAAAAATTCATCTGACCGGAGTACTACACCACCCAATGGATGCATATCCATGGCAACAAAGGTTAGCTTACTCCTATCACCTTTTGCTTTCATTGCTGTTGACAATTTTGACACCAAAACCGGATACATAGGAAGATCAGATCCTCAAAGAGGTAAGGGCATCACATGCTAGCCATCATAGATTCACAATGTCTTCTACATTCAAAGACTCGCCACACCATAACATTATGACGATGTGCACTGATGAATATGGCGCTGTGAAAGAGATGCACCATTTTAGCTAGTTCCAATTTACTAAATTTCGTAAAACTGGCAGGAAGCACGAAAGAATGAAGTACATTTCTTCATTGTAACATCATACATTGAGTCTCCACATACAAATTTACAGGTGTTTCTTGTTCACACAAGGCCTTGCTGTACAAATGTATAATTGATGCAATTCTCATGCTATACAAAACCTGCAATTAAGCTATCTACAGAAAACTGCAATTTCGAATTGGCCAAGCATATACATATAACACATCACAGGCTTTTCTTTTACAGACCACAAGCTTGAACTCCTTCCGCACATTTGTTATCCAAAGAGGCAGCTGAGCGTCCAAAGAATGCAATAGAGTTGAGCAAAGCTTTTTCTATGTCTTTGGCAATGTGTCTTTGGACGAGAGATACTATGTACTCCATAGAAGCTGCATCACAGGGCATGGTGATTGGAGCATCACTCGACAAACCAAACTCTTCTTTGGACATTTTGAACAGTTCTTGAAAGATGTTGCTGCTGAGGCATTGCAAAGGAATCATGAAACGGCTTCCATCAGCCGTGTAGATGACAAAGTGACCCTTTTCTGTCGCTGATGAGGCAGTATTCGACTCATCTCCAGCTCCAGCGAGGGCAATTCTTTTTCTGCTTGAACCGGTTGATATTTCCCACTTCCTTGCCATCTTGAATAGCTTCTTGGGGCTCATCATGCTTAAGCTCTGTGGAAATTTTGTATTTAAAGTAAAATCAAGGATTCCTAGTCTTAGACTCGTGGTGTGTTGCTTCGGCAGAATTTATGTGTTACGAAGGAGGCGCTCGCTACTTATATGTGCATAGAATGAAGACAATCCTGTTCAAATGTTGCTTTCTCTGTCTTGTGATTTCCGATGCTTCAATTCTGTAATTACGTATATAGAACGCATATTTGGATGGAGGAATATTGTCAATTAATGATGGCTTAGATAACAAGGGAAACACAAGGAAGGAAAATGTCAAAGACCATTTGTTTGTCTCGTCTGAAAACAATAAAAATCACTCGGTTCAGAATAGATGAGGAACCCGGCAACTAACGGATCCCCCTCCAATGCTGCACCCCAATTATTTCTGGAGGCCAAGATTCTTGTTATGTGATGCTGAAAGCGACTTTTGGAGCATAGTGGACATCTAAGGTTACATCGACATTACATACTTTTCTTTCGCTGACAAATGGAAATGAGCAAGCATAACGAGAAAAGATTACCTACTTGGTAGAGAGAATGATTTATTTCTCACTGTGACTCTTAATATTTGGATTCTGTAAAGTGATCGACCGGTATGTGATCCATAAATTTTCCAATGCACACCAGAGAGTACTTACAAGAACTTGTACTAGGTTCGGCAAAGTCCATTTGTTAGTTACACGGCAAAACATCCGAACCTGTTTGAATACCCTACTCCCCAGTGCTAGTTTTCGATTTAAGTAAGAGAGTAACACATAAGACCATTAATCAAAGGAATAATTTCGAGAATATATGGACTTATACTACACTATCTTCAGTAGAAAGTAATGTTTCCGAAAGAAAATGCATTTAATGGTGTATAGCACAGTGGGTGTTTATTCTCTTGACAAATCTTTTAAGGGTTGAAGAGAAAAAATGCCTGTAGTCTTCTTCATCTGTAGTTATACAAACTTCGGTTGAGTCAACCGTTCACATTTTCTTCAGTTCCTCTAGACCTCGCCCATCCATACTGTCTTGATATATCAACAGTTCCTGAATTCCCTGTCTTGTGTCGGTTATTTTGCGTCGTAGTTTGCTATGCAAGACTGATTAGTTAATGGACAGGATAGGTGGTGGTCATTCCTTCTAATTCATTCTCACCTCCTCTCACATTAACGAAAACTCAGTAACAGTCTCTTTCATTATGTAGTAGTAAAAATGCCCTCAAAACATATTACATACTCCTAGAGGTGTCAAACGGGTGGGTTAGGTCAGGTTTGGGTCGGCTCATTAATGAGCGACCCAAATGGACCCATTAATCCATTTATGACCAATTTAAGTCAAATGTAAATTTTCCGACCCATACTCAACCCAACCCATACCCAACCCATACCCGACCCAACCCATGTTAATAAAATATTTTCATATTTAACCAAATTTAGAAAAACTTATTCCTATGTTTTTTTTTTTTAAGATTATATTACTAAAATTCTTCCAAGCTTATTTCTTATATATATATATATATATATATATATATATATATATATATATATTTTTTTTTAAAAATAGTATTGCTAAAATAGTTTTATACAACACAAATTTAATGGACAATTTTTATAATTTTTAAAATAATTGTTTTAAAAATATAATTTTAATTATTTTTTATTTTTTTAAAAATAAATTTTTAATTTTTTAATTTTTCTTTTTAAGATATAATTTTTCTGTTTCTTTTTCTTTTTCTTTTTTTTTTCTTTTTTTCTTTTTATTTGGCCGACCGCCGGCCACGATGACGGCCGACCACGATGCGAGCCTCGAGCTCGCTCGGCTCACCGAGCCTCGAGCTCGAGGCTTGCCCGATTGGCGAGGCTCGAGCCTCGCCCGACATCAACAAGCTCAAGTCTCGCCGGATCGGCGAGGCTTGTGCCTTGCTGGACGTCGGTGAGGCCTCCGCCTCGCCAGATCCGGTGAGCTCGAGGATTGCCGGTGTCGGGCGAGCCCGAGCTCGCCCCTCGCCGGATCTGGTGAGGCTCGAGCCTCATTGGCATCGAGCGAGCTCGAGCTCACCCCTCGCCGAATCTGGCGAGGCCTCCACCTCGCCAGATCTGGCGAGGGGCAAACTCAAGCTCGCTCGACGCCGGCGAGCTTAAGGCTCACCTAGCCGGTTGCCAACTATCGCCGTGCCGGCGATTGGAGGAAGAAGACAGAAAAAAAAATTATAATTTCAGTTTTTATAATAAAAAAAATTGCAAAGTTAAAGAGAGAAGAGAGAGGTTGTGAGGTTTTGAGTGAAAATAAATTGATTCATTTTTAATGGGTTAATAAATGGATCTTAAATGGGTTAGAGAGCTGATCCATTTAAGACTCATATATCTCACTTTCTTTATCTTTAAAACCCATTATGGGTACTTTAAGAAATAAGGCTTGACCCATTAACGATCCATTTAAACATAAATGGTCAATGCCCATTTTGACATCTCTACATACTCCCAAGGTCTCCACAACATGATCAACCTCATGGGAAGTTTGAAAATTACGTGATCTATGCCAGCAGTCATTTGTTTGAGATTTGAGTGACTCGAACCTTAGAGCACATCTTGGAATCAGATGAATCATACCTCTTTCATTGTTTAGGTGGTACGGTACAAATTTAGTAGATAGTGGTCTCGAATAGCACAAACTTATTTGTTTTATTAATAAATAAAAAAAGACTTGTGACTGATCAAAAGTGTGAATGCATCAGGTATTTAGAAAGTTCAACCATTTCAAAAGTTTTTAAAGCAGGGATTTGTCTTCAGTAAGCCAAAAAACCATAGCTTGATGATCCCGATATAATAGACCAGGAATTAGAGCTTAATAGGCAGTGAGGAGAAGCAAATAAAAATATGGAAGCTCCTTTGGCATCTCTTGCAATGCCTTGTTGCACTCTCGATGCTATGCACTTCGTAATCACGCTATTACAAGGGCAATGCATAATGAGAGAAGTATCACTGGACAATATAAGCTACTCTTTAGTGTCTAAATCATTTTGAAGAGCTCTAGGAAGATATCACTACTGAGACATAGCTGATTTATCTATCCATAATGCAAATGGCAACTGGCAAAACGTCTAAAAATAATTCCTTCTCATTAATTTCAAAGCCCAATCATTTACGAAATATGAACTTCTTTCGCTATATCAACAAACAAGTAACTGCTAACGGCCTACACAACGTTGATACTAAGAAGAAGAAGAAGATGATGAGCAGCGGCCTAAGGAAATGACGTCAAGTACTGCTCTTTGTGAATCTTCAGACAGACCTCTTCGTAGGAGTGAGATTGCATACTCCATAGCGGCTGCATCAAATGGCATTCTGATTGTTCCATTGCTTGAGAGTCTGAACTCTTCTTCCGCCAATTTGAACAGCTCTTGGAAAATGTAAGTTTGGAGACAAGGCAACGGAACAGCAAAGCGCCTGCCATCTGTGCTATAGAATACAAAGTGACCCTTCTCACTCACTTCCAGCATTTCACATTTCCGCAAACCTGAGTTTTCTTGTTCTGGGAGGAAAAATTCTTTTCTCCCTGGGGTAACTACTTTTTTTCTACTTTCTAGCAATTTTGAGTAGTTTCTGAGTGCTGATCATGTTGTCTTACCTATGAAGTATGGAGTAAAGGAAACAAGATAGATGTCAAAAGAAGACTGTACTGAGAGTCGAACTCAGAAAAGATTGGTTCTGCGGGAGGCACGGTAGGAAGTTCATTATATAGAGAAATGGTTTCAGATGCTTTACGACAGATTAGTTTGTTACTTAGCTGTGTTCAAGTAAAGCCAAAAATTTGATGACCAATATGTTTGCATAGTGCCTGCCTAGTTTTGCCTCCCAACAACCATAAAAAGGATGAAAAGGTGATTGAAAAGGCAGAAAATGGGACAATTTGGACGACATAAGTGCGGACGCAGTTGAAACACCTTCTCTTTCAGGATCTAGGACATATAGACGTTTTCCTGTAGTTGATTACAAGAGTATCACTTTGTTTCCTTGGTTATTCACGCTAGAAAATTTCTCGCTGTACAACTGCCTTGTTCACAACCAACTCATTCGTCATGTTCTATTTATGCAAGATTAAGGATGAGAAGTATAGAACATTGTCCCCATTGGTCGGAGATTTCATTGTTAATGTGACTTTACTGTATCGTAAGTATTCAAAATTCATGGCCAGTTTCTGAATAATAGGTTAAGAATTAGGTTAAGTGTCTGTATTGGGATACTTTCTTGGAGAACATGACCTGTGGGACAGCGAAGGATCTAGTAAATTGTCAACTACTATATGAGGCAGCACAGATAGTAAAGAAAACTCTAGAAAGCTAATGAACATTATGATGGAATTAGTCGAGCTAAGTTTTGATTAGAAATAGAACTGCATATTATTTTTCCAAGTAGAGTTATCTTTTCTTCACAGATATATCTTGAACTTGAATATAATCCTCCGAGATAATGTTGCATTGATAACTCTATAAAAATAGAGTTATTTTACCTATTTTAGGTAACAATTACTGCAATATCTATGAGAAAATATTTGGATTTCCTTATGATTATTTGAATTTTTCTTGTTTATGCAGAATAATGAGATATGGAAAAGATAAGGAAAAAAATTGCAAAAATCAGGAATTCAAATCAAGTAGCAGTGGAAGATGAATATTAAATCAGGAAATCCTTGATTTTGTTCCCTAATGTTACCTAAAACCATAGAAGGAAGAGTCAATTTTCTGCAGGTATGCCTCCCACAATGGGCGAACAACTCCTGTTCAAGCCCTTCAGGGACGGCCTTTTAGCAGGAAATCACTCCACCCTTTAGTTCAGAGCCTAGAGACACCATGAGAACCAGGATGGAAACGCTTCTAATCTACCTGAGCTGCATTTCCTAGAGGATCCTACCAGGCTGGAGAAGAAGAGAAGTTTAGAAAGCCATAGAGAAGGTTTACAAAACACTCACTTTCCTTTAGAGGACTCTGCCCAACACATTACACCCTCCTTGCCTTATATAGACAATAAAAGGTCACAAGCAAACAAGGACCAAGCTCATGGGTTCGGAAATAAATGGAGACACTAGAAACTTTTGGGAGGAATTATTCGCACACTATGAACAGTAACTGTACCGTGAACAGTACTTTCCCTAACCTAGTGCTATAGTAAAAGTGAACAGTGCTATGCTACAGTGAAATTGTACGGACGTCGACTTTTCAGCGGTCTCATCCGTCACAAGCATTGTAGTCATAGTCCGAGTCATTTGAGCTGTGTGTTGTTGCTAGAAGATGTTCCTCATATTTTTATTCAAGGGCTTCAAAGTCTTCTAGTGAGAGGATCTGTTTTAGCTTATGTGATGACGATGCTTCCTCGTGAGCCCAGTTTGTACTGTCATCTTCTGTAGTGTCGGCAGGAATGCTTGGCTGAGGCCAATTGGATGGCTGTGCATAGTAGGAAGTGTCCATGTGAGACAAGGACGATGGTCCTTGGTCATAGGGATCTTGGGAAAGAGGACCTCCCCAAAGTGCATAGGGGTCCTGAGTGGATTGGACAATATCATCTACACCTGTCATTTCGTTATCTTGGGATGACGCAATTTGTCTGAATTGCCTGAGTGCTTCCTTAGCTTCTAGTACTAGGTCATAATGATCCCATGCAGTAAGTCGATTATAATTCCATATATCTTCAGGGATGGTTTTGTTTTCTTGGCACAAAATTCTCTAGAGTTCTCGGTACTGGAGTTGACAAGATCTAACAGATCTTTGATAAGATTTGTGAATCCGAGCTTCTCTGCTATCCAAATGGGGTTTATAGGATGTGGTTCCTATTTCTAGTGGGGCATTAATGATATGGCCATTATTTTTGTGAAAATGCTATGATGGACGTCGGAAAAACAAGATGGTATGGACTTCGGGATTTGGTGTTGTGGTTCTTAGTTCTTTCTTCAAAAGATGTTTTCAATGAGTAGGAGGATAGAACCAATTGAGAAAGTCTAAAAGATTTTGATCACTTTCTTTTTCAACATTTCTCCCGAGTAAGAATATCCTGGTGAGGTTAGCAACGAATCTTCTAGTTGGAATTTCAATAGCTATCAAGTACTTATTGGTTAAGTACCATAATAGCGTATTGGTTGATCAGGGAAATCATCTTCTTTCCAGATAAGAGGATGTATGAATGGATAATTCAAATTTAATCCACAAGGATAAAGAATCGAACCTGCATTGAATTTGAACAGATCTGTGTGGCATTGCCACATGAGATTTTCCAGATTTTCAGTGAGATTGTCATTTTGGATTTGTTCAATAATCTCTTGAGGGTATCTCCAGCTTGGCAAATCTCTGATATTCTCAATCTTGTATTTTACGCCATGATTGAGTATGTGAAAAGTAGGTCTTTTGATGTACATGTTGATTTCGGCTAGTGCTTTTGGTCTTGACAAGAAATCAGCAAGCACATTCTTTTTTCCGAGAATATGTTTGGTTTCAAAAGAATATTTTGAAAACCATTCAGCCCATCAAAGCGGTTGAGAATTTGGGATGCGCTTGTTTAAACTTGGTCATCGAGGAAAAGATGCCATGTCTAATTCCATCAGGAAATGATGGCCGATAAGATGGAATTCAAACTTCTTGATTCCATTTTTTACTGCTAAGATTTCTTTGAAAATGGAATGGTAATGCATTTCAGCTTAAGAAAACTTCCCACTTTTGTGAGCACAAAGGTGTCTCTTACTATCAATTTCTTCAAACAAGATGGCTGCCCAATATTCATCACTGGCGTCTGTTTGGAGAATCCTTTTACCTATTGATGGTATCTTCAATGGTGGGAGATTTTGCATAACCTCCTTAAGTTCAGCAACTGCTTTAGTCTGAGATTTTCTCCAAGGTGGGGGATTCTTCTTTAGCATGGTCTGGAGTGGAATCAGCAATTTAGCAATGTTTGGGACAAAATTCCTTAGATAATTAATTATCCCCAGAAATTGTTGAACTTCTTTCTTTGTGAAATTTTCTTCAAGAAACTTTAACAGTTCTTGAGCAATATGCGGCCCTAGATAGTATGTACCATTGTTGAGGTGCATACCAAGAAATTCAATTTCTGTTTGGGCAATATTCATCTTTCGCTAAGAAAGCATAATTCCATGTTTTCTCAATATTTTTTCGAACTGTTCAAGGAGTTGGCAGTGTGACTGCTCATCAGGACTATAGAGCAGGATATCATCGATATATACTACAGCACTTGAGAGAATCGGTTGGGAGATATGACACATGGCCTTTTGGAAAAGGGATGGTGCTACCTTTAGGCCAAAAGAAAAAACCTTCCATTGAAAGTGCTGGTTCGGGATACAGAATCCTATTTTGGATTTGTCTTCAGGATGGATGCCCAGTTGCCAAAATCCGGCTTTGAGGTCGAATTTGGAATAGATATGAGTTTTTGTTAACCTAGTAAAGAGGGAAACTCTGGATGGTAAAGGGAATTTCATCTTGAAGAAAAAGGTTGAGAGGTTGATAGTTGATTACCAATCTCATTTTTCCTCTATTCTGCTCAGCACGCTTATTGACATAAAAGGCTTCACAAGCCCATTAAGAGTTGGAGATTTCAATAAGGCCTTGCTGCAATAGTTCTGAGCATTTCCTTTGAGCTAAAGCCAAGTGTTCTGGCTTCATTCCCATGTGACTCACCTTGGTTGGATTTATATCTTCATTTTTCTTAAAAGGAAGGCAAACAAAGAATTTTGGGTTTTCCCACAAAGGATGGGAACACTTTTGAGCGAATTCTGAGTGGGATTCTGAGCAAGATTCTAACAATTTTTGCATGATCGGGTCTAATAGACTCATCTGTATGGAAAAGAGTCTCTGAATATTGATGAACTTAGAGAATTGATCCTTATACCTAAGACCTTTTCCAGGAATGATGTGAAGTTGTGAAATCTGGGTCATGACATCCCAACCAATGATTAAGTCTTTGTTGGGAAGATTGGATCCAAATATTTTTGTGGTTATAGAACAATGGAGGAAGAATTGGACAGTCACAGGAGTGGTTCTCACATTTGTGGAGAAAGTATCTCCTAAGGTAGAGTCGAAATATTGGACATAGAGAGTCCAATACTCTTCAGGAAGAACTTTGGTATCCAAAATTGAACAACTTGCTCCGGTATCAATGAGGGCG
This sequence comes from Eucalyptus cloeziana, assembly GCA_014182715.1. Taxonomy (NCBI): domain Eukaryota; kingdom Viridiplantae; phylum Streptophyta; class Magnoliopsida; order Myrtales; family Myrtaceae; genus Eucalyptus; species Eucalyptus cloeziana. Next base: position 21,389,348 of record CM024640.1, read on the forward strand.
ATAACGGTGATAGGCTTAGCAAACTTTGAGGTGAGAAAGTTTACAGGGAAATAGGGACAGTGAGTTTGACTTGAAAATATGTCAAAGCTTTGTTTTGCAAATGTGGGTGATATGTGAAAAATGTCTTCAGATTCTGAATCTGAATCTGTTTCGCTGGAAGTGTGATAACATGGAATAACACAAAGAGTTTGTTCGGATGGTTCTTCATCAGCAAAGAACAACGATTCGATGTCATCATTTTCAAGAGAAATACATGTTTCGTTCTTAATTTGATGTATCAAATGATGCTGACCTTCTTGGCTTGGGGACAGTTTTTAGCAAAATGTCCCTTTTGATTGCAGATGAAGCAACGATTCGCCTTCTTATGGCCAGTGCGATCCTTTCTTTTCCGTAGGTACCGCCATTTTTCTTTCTTCGAAAGTTCTTATGGCCATGTTTGGACTTTTTCATCCAGAACTTCTTGAAGTGTTTCTTCTTTCGAGAATACTTGCCACAAGTACCATCGCAGTCTTGCTTGGAACATTTGATTTGCAACTTCTGGCGAGAGCAAGCTGTCTCGAGGCTTTTATCATCAGTGATGTAGGAGCGGACCATCTGGCGCTTTAGGCATATTTCTTCAAGGCATAGATGGATTTCTTGTTGTATTTCTCCCAGGGGAATATCCTGTACTCTCCTCTGTCTTCCAAAAAAAGATCTTTCAACCATCTGGGATAGTTCTTTAGGGATGGAAGTCAGGAAAACATACTTCAGATTTGAATCAGCTCCAATTTGATAAAAAAGCTGAAACATTATTCGATAATGCTTATCACGGTGTTTCTTCTAAAGTGAGCAACATTTTCTTTCAAAAAACTCTATTCTTTTCATCTCTATGAGGTCAGTGGGTTTTCCCACAAAGAAGTGATATAATAATGGCATGGCTAAAGTCTGGTGACATCAGAAAATGGATTTGGCCTTGTTCTGACACTAATTTCCACCAAAGCTTGAGGCTTCCTGTAAATCTTGTGACAAATTTGTAAAGGACATCATTCATATCATGGTTGGTGATGGACTGAGTGTTCAACCAAGTATGAAATTCCTCAAGTCTTTCTAGCCATTTATGATAGGGGATATCATTAATGGTGAAAAACTGTTTTGATGCCATGGACACATGGTTTCTCGGATTGTCCCGAATAATCTTTGGGTCAGAGTAATTTGATTCCATTTCCTTATCTGGAGGATTAGCCATGAATATGGATGAAGTTATAAGTACAATAGGAAGGGAATCATTTTCGGGGATAGAGAAGGATGAGGAGGATGAAGAGGATATTGGATCGGATTCAGTATCAGAGGTAAGATCAGGCTTTTGGACAGGAATGGTAGGATCAGGATGTTCCTGAACACTCAAATCTTTTAGAAATGATTCTAATGGATTTGCTAGCATCATCTGATCTAGCTTTTCTCTTATGACAGCTGAGCTTGATTCTTCAGGAATTTTCTCTTTTCCTCTTTCCTTTTGAATTTGATTCAACTTTTTGAGACGATTTCGCACTTCTGCCATATCTAGTTCCTTTCTGAAAGAATCTTATGGAATGGCAGCAAAAATAGACGTCTGGGTGGTGGAGGTAAGTGCCCAGTTCTTACTGGAGTTGCAAATGGATCAAAATGTCTGAATCTTCCTTCTTTAAGGAGTTGGATTTGTCTTTTGAGCTTTTCAATCTTCGGCTTTGGGCTTTCTAGATGATGGTACCCAAGATGTTGTCCTGATTCCAAGGCATTTAGCCTTTTTTGGAATTTAGAAACCATTTTCTTGGTGGTCTCATCATACTTTCGAAGGTCTTGTTGCACATTTCCAATCTTTGAATCAATTGCTTTGAATGCATTGTTTTGTGCTAACAAAGTTTCTAATTGTCAATTTAGAACAACTTCAGCACCAATAGTCTTTCTCTGTCTTCCATGTTCATCCACATCAGTGGGGTTAGGTATTTTGGGAACATGGCGGTATCTGCCTTGCGGATCAATGAATTCCTCTGGGGCTAGGAAACGAAAGCTTAGAACTTTCTTTGACAAGAGGGGGAAAGTCAGTATCATGAAACATGGCAATGGAGGAAATGGGTGGTGTTTCTGCTGGAGCTTCAAGTGGGTAGGAATGCTTCTTAGCCCACTTTAAGATTGGCTTATAGAACGGGGAGAGAGCTTGTTTTTTTTTAGGAGGAGATGGTGGAAGTGATCTTGGTGGATCTGGTGAAACTTGGGGTGTAGTATGGAACTCGGGTGGTGAAGGTGGTGCATAAGAAACCATGAATTGGTATTTATCGCACTCACCAAGAGTATCTACGGAGGGGTCTCCGTTCAAATATCTTTGGTAGACCTTATCCTTTGGCTTTTTCCATCGAGGTGAAGGTCTATCATATAGATTTACCTCATCAGGAGAATTTGTACAATAGGAACATTGGCAAAAAGGATCCCAAAAACAATTACCATACTTGTCTTTATAGTAATGGACAAGATGTCCATCACTGTTAAAGTGTCGAACAAGCTTTTTTGGATCTGGCTCGGAAATTGATTCAGGAACACATGGTTCAATCATAAAGAGAGTTTGGAAGATAGAGGGACTTTCTTTCATTTCCTTGCCAAACTTGATGGAAATAGTTCCATCTTTTTTTCCGAACGAACTCAAAGTCCGTAGACTGGAAAGGCTTGTTATACTGGTGTAGCTTTTCGTAGTTGGTAATCTAAGTCTCTGGAAAGTGCTTGGCCAATGTATCCTTCGGGATCTACCTAGGAACATGGATGCATGATGCCTGATCATTCTGCATAGAAATAAACAAAGCATCTTCATTGCCATTGTTGAAGTTTAGATCAAGAGCATGGTTACGTACTCGATAAACCATCTCGGTAATGCAAAGTTGCAGCTACAGAGTCAGCAGTTTGAGGAGCTCCAGTGAGCTAGACTTGGACTTTTAAGAAAGAGAGTAGCTAGGGATCTGAAAGAGCGATGTTGAAGTTTGGATACAAAGTCACAAAGACTGTTCCAGCATTCAGAGTAGTTTGAACAGTACCGATGCAAGCATGTTGATATTGTAAAAATCTGGTGTCTAACAACGCAATTCTTGCCATGACAGGTAAACCTTTTCGTCCATGAAAGGTGAGAGCAAGACGAACAGCGCCATAATAGACATGAGTATATCCCTGTTGAGTCCATTTCCTGGGGAACTCAGGGGGGATATGAATAGTAACAAAGTACTCTTTTCAATAGCAGGAATGGGATGCTGATCGAATTTGGAGGACTGGACGTACTCCTTTACTTGCTTTGGGGTCTGATGAATAAGTTGGCGAATGGAGCGGATAGGTGAAAATGATGAATTAGGTTTAGTAAAAGCGGAGTATGGATTCATGAGAGGGAGTTGGGTTTCAAAGATTTTAGTTTCATCACTAAGAGAGACTTCATAAAGATAGTATATCTTAGAAGCATTAGAAACTCGGAAGTCTGAAAGAGCTGAGGATGATGGAGCAAGAGAAACAGATGCTTCGAGAATTTCAAGTTCTGTAGACATGATGAGAAGAGATCTTCTCTGCACTGAATTCACCTTCTAAGTGCATGGAACAAATAATATTACAAACGAAACCATGGCTTTGATACCATAATGGACTTAGACCTAGAACCAGGGAAGGAAGAGTCAATTTTCTGCAGGTATGCCTTCCACAATGGGCGAACAACTCCCGTTCAAGCCCTTCAGGGACGGCCTTTTAGCAGGAAATCACTCCGATAACTTGGATATATCATGTGAAGAGGAGAACATTGAGAGCTTGCGAGAGCAGTTAGGTTTTTGTGTTAGATCATTTTTCATTGTTCTGAGAGTTTTTCAAGTATTTTGAAGAGAAGACAAAAGTGGTGATAGAATTCTTGTTCTTTGATTTAAGATGCTAAATTTGATTTATATTTATATTTTTTCTTTTACTATGTTCTAATTTTCTTTTGTTAGGGCTACGATGTAGCCTAACCATGATGATGTGAATTTCATGATTTTTATGTTTTGCAATTGATTTCATTCATGTGAGTTATATATTATTGTGCATAATGCTTTTGAGTAACTAGCCACCACTTGAATGATCTGATGTGCATGTTTGAGATTGGGAAGTGATAATATGCAATTGTTCATTATAATATATAACCATGAATTAAACGTGGATATAGATATACCACATTATTTGTGTAGCTTTCGGTGATAAAGTGATCCAAAAGGCTCATTGTAAGCCGGGAATATTCATAGTTTTTAATGCACTCATGTTTATTTTAATTTACATAAAGATATAGTGAATTAATAAACTGAGTAGGTTTGCTATACCTAAATAGGATAGTAAATAGGTTAGGAAATTCCGCTATCACATGTTTGATATCGTTATTGTATTCACAATAATCTGAAATTCATATCTAGTGGTTATGGTAAAATCGGATGCTCTAACATATTTATCTAATTGATTTACTGCATTTAGTCTCCAAATTTTGTTTTTAATTTATTCTCAATTATAATTTGATCTGTTAAATAAATTTTAGAGTTAATCTATTTTAGTAATTAATTAGTTTATTAATCATCAATCTCTGTGGGACGATAATCTTTCTTATCATTATATTACTTATTCGACACGTTCACTTGGGTTTAGAATTTCACGAACAAGTTTTTGGCGCCGTTGCCGAGGATCGCTTGTTTAATACTGATTAATATTGATACCAGATAATTCTAAGTTTAATCTAGCTTTCATTTTGTTTTATTTTTCAAGGTGTACATTGGTTTATGACACGTAGCCAACAAGGGAAATTTGTTGAACTTGATCCAAAAATCAAGCGTACATTCAAAAGGCGACTGAGAGAACAGAGAAATCTCGCTAAGAATATGGCAGACGGTGATAATGAAAATCCACGTAGACTCTTAAGAGATTATGCTATACCAACAGTTCAAGGCACCACATCAAGTATCAGAAGACCTGCAATCCAAGCAAACAACTTTGAGATCAAGCCATCACTCATTCATATGCTTCAACAATCAGTGCAATTCAGTGGAATACCAAGCGATGATCCAAACGCTCACATCGATGCTTTTCTTGAAATCTATGATACCATTAAATATAATGGAGTTACAGATGATGCTATTAGATTGAGATTATTTCCATTATCTCTTAGAGACAAAGTTAAGAGTTGGCTTTCTTCTCTTCCTGTAGGATCAATCACTACATGGAATAATATGGCTTAGAAATTTCTTGGTAAGTTCTTTCCACCTGCAAAGTCTACGAAGATGCATAACGATATTACTAATTTTATGCAGATGGATAATGAATCATTATATTAAGCATGGGAAAGATTCAAAGAATTTCTTAGGAGATGCCCACATCACGAACTACCCGTATGAATGCAGGTACAAACTTTTTATAATGGCTCTAGTACAAATCTTCATTCTATGATTGATGCAACTGCAGGAGGAACTCTAAATAATAAAACACCAAAAAAAACCTACAATTTATTAGAGGAGATGACATCAAATAGTTATCAGTGGCCTACTGAGAGACTACCAATGCGAAAAGTTAGCGGAGTTCATGAAGTGGATGCTTTTACTACAATTGCTACACAATTTGAAGCACTCAACAAAAAGCTAGATAATATAAGTGTTTCAGCCATGAAAATTCAAAATTTGACATGTGATTTTTGTGGTGGAGGACATGTTAGCACAGCGTGTCAGGTGGGTAATACTTTTAAACAATCCAGTGAAAATTCTAACTTTGTTGGAAATTTTAATAGGTCACAGAATAATCCCTACTCCAACACGTACAATCCGGGATGGCGCAATCATCCAAATTTTTCATGGAATAATCAGAATGTGATGAGACCACCGGGATTCAAACAATTAGAAGAGACAAAGTCAAATTTGGAATATATAGTCACCAAACTTGCTAATACAACTCATGACTTCATCAAAAGCACGGATGTGAGATTTCAAAACCAAGAGGCTTCAATAAAAAATTTGGAGATGTAAGTGGGTCAATTAGCAAGCATGATGTCAGGGAGACAACAAGGTTCTTTGCCAAGCAACACAAAGAAAAATCGAATTGAAAACATAAAGGCTATTACCTTGAGAAATGGTAAACAAGTGGGAGAAGAAGAGATTTCCAAAGATAAGGAAGAGGTGATCAATAAACAATCAAAGGAGACAAGCAAAAGTAAACTTTTTCCAGATAATCCCAAGCCATATGTGCCGCCAATTCCATTCCCTCAATGACTCCAGCAGCACAAAATAGATAAGTAATTTTCTAAATTTCTTGATGTATTTAAAAAATTGCATATTAACATTCCTTTTGCAGATGCTTTAGCGCAAATGGCTAGTTATGCAAAAATTTTTAAGGAGATTTTGGCAAACAAAAGGAAACTGGAGGATTATGAAACTGTGAAGTTAAATGAGGAGTGTTAGTCATCCTACAAAACAAATTGCCTCCGAAATTAAAAGATCCAGGGAGTTTTTGTGACATCCCAGATATTCAACTTTGTTTTTTACTAAATAAATCGAGCATTTCATTGACACGCCTATATGGTTGTTCTCAAAGCTGATCACTCTCGAGATAACTAGACTATCTAGGGAAACCAATAAGGATTTTAAGACAAATAAACTTGAGAATTCGACTAGGAATCGGCTTCTCGACCGTGTCTATCTTTAGAGGCCATTGCAGTACAGTGTAAAATCAATTTGAAATCAAAGATAGGCTAGTTCAACAGAGATGTATGGCTAATCGTGGATGACACCACTAAATTAGAAAATTCTCGTCGACCGGCACTAAACTAATTTTCTTATTGTTTTGGTATCCCGTGTCTGTATTTGGATCCTCGGGATTTTTACGACAATCGAGAGTCGCCAATGAGTCAAGTGGGTTCATTGTGACTCGAAGAAAATCGACCACGAGTCATTTGCCCTAAAAATGCCTGAAAGTTACCCGATAACTTAGGTCACGCTAAAAACGCGTTGAATAGAAATTAACCGTGAATTCGAGTCTGATTTCATAAATTGAAGATTCTGTGATGTCACGAGCTATTTTGGGAACATCGACTCAATCTCAGAAGATTTTTCAGAAATTCCAAGATTTTGCGGAAAACCATTTTGGACGTTGCGGAAAATTAATAGAAAATTGGACGGGCCAAATTAAACGAAATTTGGACTTCCGAGCCGAGCCTTTGAGTGTCTGGGATTTATAGAAAATTGTTTGAGATTTTTCTTCAGCAAAATCGAACATCGATTTGGAGATTTGAATGAAGAAATTGAAGCCAAGATTTATTAAATTCGGAACTAAGTAAGGGTGCTAGAATTTTGGCACCAATTTGGATTATTTATGGAATTTTAGGTTGGAAAGTATTATGGGGTACAAGCATTTAAGAGAAGAGATGTTTGTGTTGATCTTTTCCTCTTTTTCTTGGCGTGTTGAGCACGTTTCAACTGCTGGCCTCCATCTTCTTCACGCGAGCTTATCCTTAGCCGAAGATTTATTCTGCTTTTTCTTTCAACTTTCACTTCCTCCTTCCTCGATCAGTCCCTGCCACCTGCTCCATTTTTGGTTCCCTCTGCCATCCACGACTCATCCACCAAGCTGCCGAGTTCGATGACACAGCAATCGAACGGCCCCAGCAACTCCCTCATCTTTGACCGCTTCTGTTTCAGTGTTCCGCCAACAGCAACAATCAAGCTGCTCCTCCACCGATTGACGTCACCCACCGTCCACATGCATCATCAGAAAACCCCCCACGCCCTGCTCGAAGCTGCCATCATCCACTGAAGGCCCACACGTCCATGGTCTGTTCTCCTCAGTCAACCGAAGACCATCAGCCTCTTCGTGTCTTCATTTTGCCGGTCATCCATCCAGCAACGAAGAGCCCAAGCTGCTAGGCGTTCTCCTCCACTTTCACGTTTCATTTCCCTACAACACTCTCAGTCAACAAGTCAGTTCATGCGGCCACCGAAGTTGACTCCATCGCCCACTCTCCACCGAAGCTTGTCATCCACCCACAAAGCAATGAAGACCGAAGACAGCTCGCCACCTCAACTAGTCTTCCTCCTTGTTGTCAACGCCAGCCACCGAAACAGCCACTTGACTGGTCGTCTTCAACTTCTTCAATCCACGAAGTTTTCCACGCCTGCAGCAACCTTCACGCCCCATCGATTCTCTGCATGAGTCACCATAGCAGCACATCCTCCATCAAGTTTGACTGTGTTCTTCCATCTATCCACCGATTCCACCGAGCAGCATCCCATCCAAGCGAAGTCCAAAGCCACGACTCTTCGTGCAGCTCCATTCCACCGAAGACGCACACCAACTTGCTCCCATCCTCGTGCAGTTCATCTCACTCAAAGCTACCTTCATCAACCCTTCGCTACTTCTGCTTTCCCTGGCGTGGACGTCGCGGCTCCTTCTCGTTCAGTCGCTGCAGCCCACGAAGACTTGCAGCAGCCCGACCCCAACAATCTTCAACCACACGTGCGTTCAACAAGTTCAGCCCATCTGCAGAAGCAAGCCAGCCCAGTTCGGTCTTTCTTCAGTCCATTTGAAGCCTGAAGCCTAGCGAAATTCTGGCCCATCAGCTTGCAATTTCCAGTTCATTAGAAGATCAGTTCAACAGCTCCATTGAAGCTTGTGGATCTAGAAATTTTGGCCCATCGGATGGGCCTGTTTTCAGCCCAAGTGAAAGTCAGTTCTTGAAGTCAGCAATTTCAGTCCATCAAGCCTGCGAATTTGCAGTCCAAGCCTGCTGTACGCCCAACTCATTTTAGCAATCAATATCAGCCTTGTTGAGACTTGTTGGACCAGTTTAAGGCCCAATTCCAAGCCCATGGTTGTCATCCCGAGTTCAAGTTCGGCCGCCGTCGCGGTTTTCGATCTTCGCTTTGCCAAGTGAGTTTTACTCACTAATACTTTCTTAGTTTTCTAATTATGCCTAAATGTTGTTTAGATTTATTTAATTAGGAATTAGGTGGTTAGTTAGATTAAATTAGAAATTTAATTATTTAATTAAGCATGTTAGGTGGTTAGCATGGTTTAGCTAAGGCCTAAATTAGTTATACTATTTATCTAGAAGGGTTAGGAAATTTTCCAAGTCCGTATTGGTATTTAATTTAATGATTTTGGCCTTGGTTAGTATTTTTAGAAATTATAATAAATTAATTAATTAATTTTCGAAATTAATTAATTATTTTTATTTTTCGGAAAATTCAACCGGGATGGTTGGTGACGGGAATTTTGTGCTAATTGTCGTGGTGCAGTCCGTTTATTTAATTGAGCTTGATTTTGTGCTAAATTGATTTATGAGTGATTTTATGATTTATTCCTAAATTGAATAATCTTTGGTTATTAATTGAAAAATAATCGGGCATCGGTTGACAATGCCAAAAATGTTTTGGTAAACTACAGAAAATGGTGGGATTTATATAAAGGAAATTATTCTATTTTAGCTAAGGCCGATCGTTTACCCACACACGATATTTTATCAGGTGTCTTGGATACCAAGAAATTAGGTCAAGATATTATGAAATTGAGGAACTTGATATGAAGTGCAATATCGTTGGCCGAGGTTGAAGGGTCAGGTGGGACCGTAAAGCCATTGGATCTTGAAAGGGTTGGGTGGGACCGTAAAACCATTGGATCTTGAAAGGGTCGGGTGGGACCGTAAAGCCATTGAATCTTGAAAGAGTCGGGTGGGACCGTAAAGCCATTGAATCTTGAAAGGGTCGGGTGGGACTGTAAAGCCACTAAATCTAAGAAAGTTGCTTGGTGGGACTGTGATTACCACCTATAAATAAGTTGTGTCCTAAGGATCGTGATTCGTAATTGGGAATTGAGTTGGAATAGTTGAAATGATCGGAAGTGGTCTCATTGCTATGTAATCGACTAAGTCGATTGATCATTGCTTTGACATGATGTTGTGAATGGATTGATTGAATGGAAATGACCGTTGAATGGTTTAATTGAGATATAATCGACTAGATCGATTTGATCGATGCTTCAATCTGTTGAGATTGTTGGGTGCCTATTGAACTATACTGACTTGCAAATTTGGACTGAGGCCAAGGTAAGTCCTCTGACTCGTGTTGTGCATAGGCAGCCCTAAGGCATATTGATTTACTAATCGGGTCTTAGGGGGTAGAACTTACTGAGACGTTATCTCACTGGTTATTGAATAACCATTTCAGGTCCCTAGATGCAGTAGAATTGGATTTTGAAGATCTCGAAAGTCCGGTGCAGTCTGCTGAAGGCTCCAATTGGAGTGTGGAGAATGATGAAGAAGAGGATGGGACCCGTAGCTTGTAGAACCCCACTTCTGTTTGTAGACCTTGTTTTTTTTTTTTTTTTTTAAACCAGCTTAATGTGAATTAAATTTAATAGTTCACCTTGTATATAAGAGTGAAGGTTTTTAAGAGTTTGAAATTTAGTCCTACTGTTTTATCCTAATGTTTTATTGTCTGGGGATTTTTTAATTGCTTCCGCATGTGCATATGAAAATGAAAGGGTCGGCAATACATCCTGGGATATCGCAAATTTTTTAATCGACCAAGGTGAGGGATGAGCCTGTGCCCGAGGATCGGGGGGTGACAATTTTACTATTCCTTGCACTATTGGGAATTCTTACTTTGAAAAAGCATTATGTGATTTAGGTGCAAGTATTAATCCGATGCCTTATTCAATTTTCAAGAAATTAGGATTGGACGAGGTAAAAGCAACCACGGTGTCACTTCAACTGGCTGATCGATCAATTAAATATCCAAGAGGTATTGTGGAAGATGTTTTGGTAAAAGTTGACAAATTTATCTTTCCTGCGGATTTCATAGTTCTTGACATGGAGGAAGATTTTGAGGTACCACTTATCTTAGGTCGACCTTTTCTAGCAATAGGAATAACTCTTATTGATGTGCAACAAGGGAATTTGATTCTTAGAGTTCAAGATGATCTTGTTTCATTTAATGTTTTTAAAGCAATGAAATATCCATTTGATGATAATTATTATTTTAGAGTTAAGACAGTTGACAAGTTCGTGAATAAGGTTTTTCAGGAAAATATTTTTAAAAATCCACTTGAAGCATGTCTGATTCGAGCAAGGGACAAAGAGATTCAGAATGAGGAGATAAAGGAGTACGCAAATTTCATGGATGCAATTCCACCATATTCAAGGCAAAAGGCAATTGAATTTGAGGAGTTGAGACAACACATTACAAAGCCTAAACCATCAATTGAAGAGCCTTCAATTCTTGAACTTAAACCCTTACCTTCTCATTTGAAATATGCTTATTTAGATGGAGTTTCTTCTTTACCGGTAATTATATCTTCTTCTTTGACAAATTTGATGGAGGAGAAACTGTTCAGAGTATTAAGAGAGCATAAAGGTGCAATTGGATGGAAAATAACTTATATCAAGGGAATTAGTCCTTTAATTTGCATGCACAAAATTTTGATGGATGAACAATATAAACCCACCATCCAACCTCAGAGGCGTTTGAACCCGAAGATGCAAGAAGTATTGAAAGCTGAGGTAATTAAGCTACTTGATGCGGGTATCATCCATCCTATCTCTAATAGTTCTTAAGTAAGTCCTGTACAAGTTGTGCCAAAGAAAGGCAATATGATTGTTCAGAAAAACAACAACAATGAATTGATTCCAACTAGAACAGTTACTGGGTGGCGTGTGTGTATGGATTTTAGAAAATTGAATGATGCCACTAGAAAAGATCACTTTCCTTTACCATTTATTGATCAGATGTTAGAAAGACTTGCAGGGCATGAGTTTTATTGCTTTCTTAATGGATATTCGGGGTATAATCAGAGTCCTATTGCACCAGAAGATCAAGAAAAAACTACTTTCACTTGTCCCTATGGTACTTTTTCTTTTAGAAGAATGCCCTTTGGTTTTTGTAATGCAACAGCTACTTTTCAGAGATGCATGATGGCTATTTTTTTTTTTTTTGATATGTTGAAAAATATATTGAGATTTTTATGGATGATTTTTCTATTTTTGGCTTATCATTTGATTCTTGTTTAAATAATTTGGCTTTGGTCTTACAAAAATGTGAGGAGGCTAACCTTGTTTTGAATCGGGAGAAGTGTTACTTTATGGTGCAAGAAGAAGTAGTGCTCGGGCATAAAATTTCTCAAAATGGAATAGAAGTTGATCGAGCTAAAGTGGAGGTCATTGCAAAATTGCCTCCGCCAACATCTGTGAAACTTGTCAGAGGATTTTTGGAGTACGTAGTATTTTCCAGGTGATTTATAAAAGATTTTTCAAAAATTGCTAAACATCTTTCTAATCTTTGGGAAAAAGATGCTCCTTTTGATTTTTCTATTGAATGTATGCAGGCTTTTAACACTTTGAAGGAGAAGTTAATTTCAGCACCAAATTGGGATTTACCTTTTGAACTAATGTGTGATGCTAGCAATTCTGTAGTAGGAGCTGTTTTGGGACAAAGTAAGAATAAAATTTTTCGAACCATATACTATGCCAGTCGAACCTTGTCAGGTGGACAATTGAATTATTCAACAACAGAAAAGGAACTTTTGGCGGTAGTTTTTGCTTTTGATAAATTTTGTTCTTATTTAATTGGCTCAAAAGTTATAGTTTATTCTGACCACTCTGCTCTTAAGTATATGCTTGAAAAGAAAAAATAAAAACCTAGGTTGATCAAGTGGATTTTATTGCTGCAAGAATTTGATTTGGAAATCAAAGATAAGAAGGGGACTGAAAATCTAATTGCAGACCACTTATCAAGAATTCCAAATTCAAAGGAAGAGGTAAGACCAATTTTGGAAGAGTTCCCTGATGAGAAATTTTTTTCCATTTAGTCCACAATTCCCTAGTATGCCAACTTTGTAAATTATTTGGTAAGTAATGTTTTTCCTCCTGAATTATCATATCAATAGAAGAAAAAATTCTTTTCTAATGTTAAAAATTATTTTTGGGAAGAACCTTTCTTGTTTAAAGTATATGTAGACCAGGTCATAAGGAGATGTGTTCTAGATGAAGAGAAGGCAAACATTCTACATCATTGTCATGATGGAGAGGCAGGTGGCCATTTTAGTGCTACCAAAACTGCAGCTAAGATTTTACAATCTGAATTTTATTGGTCCACACTTTTTAAAAATGCATACTCCTATGTAGCTTCATGTGATAGGTGTCACAGAACTAGAAATATTTCAAGAAAAAAATGAGATGCTTTTAAACAACATGATTGTGTGTGAATTATTTGATATCTGGGGTATTGATTTTATGGGACCCTTTACACTTTCTAATGGAAATTTATACATTTTAGTGGCTGTGGAGTATGTGTCTAAATGGGTAGAAGCTGTAGCATTGCCAACAAATGATGCTAAGGTTGTGGTCAAATTCTTTAAGAAAAATATTTTTACTCGATTCGGCACTCCTAAGGCAATCATAAGTAATAGAGGGACACATTTTTACAACAAACAATTTGAAGCACTTTTGAGTAAGTACGGAGTCACGTATAAGGTTGCAACCCCTTATCATCCTCAGACTAGTGGTCAAGTAGAGGTTTCAAATAGGGAAATCAAGAGAATTTTAGAAAACATGATGAATGCCTCTAAGAAAGTTTGGTCAATAAAACTTAATGATGCACTTTAGGCCTATAGGACAGCATTCAAAACTCCAATTGGGATGTCTCCTTTTAGGCTAGTGTTTGGGAAAGCTTGTCACTTACCAGTGGAATTAGAGCATAAAGCATATTGGGCATTAAAATTTTTGAATTTTGACATGCAATCTGCAAGTGAATAAAGATTATTGCAACTGAATGAATTGGAGAAATTTTGCAATGAGGCCTATGAAAATTTTAAGTTGTACAAGGAGCGTACAAAAAGATGGCATGACAAGCACATATGCAGAAGAGAGTTCAAAATTGGTCAAAAAGTCTTACTTTATAACTCTCGTCTTAAACTTTTTCCAGGAAAGTTGCGGTCTCGATGGTCTGGTCCTTTTACAATTACACAGGTATTCCCATATGGAACAGTTGAAGTTGTGCATGACACTGATGGCACATTCAAAGTGAACGGTCAACGTTTGAAGCCCTACTTTGAAGGTGGTTACAACAAGTAGAAGACCACCATGGAACTTCATCCTCAAGAATAACGACATCTAAGATAGTTTGGCCGAAAACTATAAAACAAGCGCTTCTTGGGAGGCAACCCAAGCATTTTAATTATGTTTTTATTTATTTATTTATTGTTGATTTTATGTTTTGCAAAAAAAAAAAAAAGGATTAACTTTTCTTTATTTTATCCAAGTTAATTTTTTAGGGATTACCTTTCAAGAGTTTAATCATCAAGGTCATCTATGAACTTATCCTATAACTAGGGGAGTTTTCTTCTTCCTAATTCTATTTTTCGTATGACAGTCTGATTTTCTACTTCCGTTTTCAATTAAATAAATCGGGCTTTTCGTCAACGTGCCTATAGTGTTATTCTCTAAGCTGATCACTTATGAGATAACTAGACTAGTCGGGAAAGTTATTAAAAGATTTTGATGCAACAAACTTGAGAATTTGACCAGGAATAAACTGCTCGATCGTGTTAATTTTCAAGGATCATTTCAGCACAATCAAAAATCTATTAGAGATCGGAAATAGGTGATTCGATAGAGATATATAATTAGGCATGGGTGATTCCATTTAATTACAAAATTCTCATTGATCGGCACTAAATCGATTTTTGTGTCGTTTTGGTACCCTGTGCTCATAATTGAAACCTCGAGATTTTTCACAACAACCGAGAATCGCCAATGCATCGAAGATGTATATTGTGGCTTGGGAATTATCGACCACGGGTCATTTGCACCGAAAATTCCGAAAAACTACCCGATAGTTTAGATTGTGCTAAAATCACATTTGACTGAAATTAACTGAGGAAATGGTGCTGATTTCAGAAATTGAGAACTCTCACGTGTCACAATTAATTCCGGAAAATGTTGTTGCATCTTTTCAAAATTTATGGACGACAAGAATTATTAGCGAAAAAGGGGCAAGAGTAACAAATTAAAAGAATAAGGGAAATGCCACATTTTAAATAGGTTATGGACTTTTAATGTGGGACATTTGGAAAAGAGCTATAAGAACTTGAATGGAGACTTGACCCTATTAGCTAAAGTGGTAAGATGGTAAAAAGGATAAAATGGAAAAAGAAAAAGTGATGGAAATTACCTACCAATTTCGGATGCTTGCCCATCACGATGGATTCTACCATCTTTTGCATCTGTTTTGGACAAGTCAAGAGTGTGTAAGAGGTGGTGGGCCTCTTGTGTTGATAAGAACCATTCTTTATATGGAAAAAGGGGGCCATAGCTTTATGGAAAGTATAAAGGAAGTTTCCTAGTAATTTCTCATGTCTTTCTCCCCCTTTTCCTGCACGTGAAGAACTGCTAGGCTTCTTCCACCCTTTTTCCATTCTTTTTTATTCCTTCTTCTTTCCCTTGCAAACTTTTGCTGTCACCATCTTCAACGTGTGCATCTCTATTTTGCCTCTTTCCTCCGGTTTTTGCTGAACCGAGTAGCAAACAAAACCGAATCAAAGGAGATCTGGTTTTTGGTGCAACAAACCGGCGGACCACCAGAAATTCGACTGGGCCATCTCTCATGTTTTTTTATCTCTTGGTCTTGGAGTCCACGTGACGACAACACCCCCCCACCAGCAAGAGAACAACCTAGCCGACCAAACACCACGTGTGTTTCTCTCTACCGCAAATTTTATAAGTCCGTGTGTTGCTGTTTCTGTCACGCCACAACACACTCCTCTGCTATTTTGGCTCAACCCCAGCACCAAAGGACCTGAGACCTGGCTTTGGGTTGCTGTCCAGCCATCAACAAGTGCTGCCTTTAGTTTAATTAGGTGAGTTGTTTTCCTAAAACTGGATTAGGGGTTGTGTACCTCTATTTAGGAATTTCTACAAGTAAGAAAGGTGTAGATGATAGTACATATGGTTGGGTGTTAGCTATAAATGTTAGATTAGCCATAGAAAGGCTTATTTATGGTTTAAAGGACAAGATAAGCACCGTGGAGGATGATTCGGCCAAAGACGGGCTGTCTCTTAAAACTGTTTTCTGGACATGCACGTTTTGCTATTTTTGTAGGCTGAGGTGTGTTGCCATTTTGAAGAAATTTCCTTATGAAGAAATGTTTTATACATCTTAAATAATAACATATATTTTTCTCAGGATTTTTGGAAATTAAAAAGATGACGATTTTAACTTCGTCATCCTTTAAGCAGAAATTCGGACAGTACTGGAGACCTTGACCTGTTATGATTCCACGGGTTGTTACCGACCTTTAGAGGTCGAATTTCCAAATGGTTTCTTCATGAAAGTTGTTTGTTATAACTTCTAGTTTAACATAATAAAATTTCAAATTAAATGGACCTGATTTCAACCCCGAACCGAGCGGATTTCGATGAAACAGCCCCTCTGGAATTGGACCCAATTTTAGTACTGCATTGAGTGAATAACTGGGCCGAATCCAGAAGGATCTGGGCCTTGTTGTCCCATGAAAAATGTTCGTTTACGTGTCCTTTATCACATATTCAAATTTTGGAATTTTCCGAACTCAATTGGTTGGGTTTCGGGATTTAAATTTGGAGACACGTGCAGGCCCAGTTTCTGCCAATTAGGACCAATGTTAGTTGGTGATGGTTCTTGATACTTTGCTTGCTTTAATTAGTGTTTTAATGAATTATAGATTCAATTTATTAGTTACTTAATTCTGGCATTTCACTGTTCACGAAACACTGTTCACGAGTTACTGTTCACGCGACATTTTTCACCCGAGGATGAAAAGTGATCTAATTTCATGTGTATTGATTTTATGAAGTGAATGAGATGTGCAATTGAGCATTGAACTGTGACATTGAGTGAATGCGTACATGACATGAGAATCTGTCACGAGCCTTTGGGGCCGAACAATGCTCCTTTGGGAATGCCCCAAATCAACGGATGCCGGTCGTAGTGGATGCTGACCGATGCTCCTAATCGGAATGCCGTTAGAGATGGACGTTGCCACGCTTGATGGTGCGAGGCGATGCCCACTGTTATATGTTGGGTTGGCCATAACCAATGAATAGAAATTTTGAAATGCATGAATGATCGAAGATTGAGGGACCTAATTAAGAGACGGATTTGTATGATGCGGTATGGGACGTACCATTACAGTTTAGTCTACTAATTGGGGGCCCGTATGATTGTATTAATATGTACATTCTTGAGCATTTAATTGTGAGAATATTATTATGCTACCTAATCATGATGCCATTATGTATGAATTGATTTGATCGAGACTAATGTGTAGGACAATGTTATAGAAAAAGGAATGGTGAGAAACGTGATTAGATTGCATGTAGAGTGTACCATTCTCCTAATCTGGATTTAGGGATTGAACTCGTTGAGATGTGATCTCACCCCTTAGTGGGCTAAAATTTTCAGGTCCCTAGATGGAAGAAAGTCAGGTCAGGCACAAGAGTCTGCAGGAAGGGAAGTGTAGGTTTCTCGCTATCTTCTCCTAGGTGGTGATGGGTCTTCCGTCAAGGTTGGATGATGGGTGACAGTTCACCCTAGAGAAGTCGAGAAGTATGATAGTGTAGTAGCGAACCCTGGTTTTGTAAATAGAAGCTTAGCGCATATATGACCGAACAACTTCACTTTTTGTACTAGACCTTGGGATGTTAAACTAGTCTATATATAAATGCTACTGTATTGTAGGTGTGGTTTGTAAAAATATTATCCTACGTTTCTATCCTACTGCTTTGTTGTATGGAGATTGTTTTATGTTTCCGCATGCGCCAAATAACGAATGGGTTGGCAACAGTTCTTAGGATGTTGCAAAATTTATATCGACCATTGAGGGATGTGCAGGTGCCCGGAGTTCGGGTTGTGACATTTCACATTGAGGACATTGCTTCATTCAAGTTTGGGGGGAGACAAAATTTTTGGCTAAAATTTTTTTTTATCATGATTACATTCCTGATTGTGAATTTTTACGATTCTTAGGAAAATTTAACTTTTATTTAAACTTGCAATTGATGTGTGAGTTAATTTTAATTCTGATTATGTTGATCCACTTACTAAGCACTAAAAGTCCTTAATTTTTTAATATTGTGTAAATCTAGAGAACATTCATGTGAAGTATGTGATTTTCTTAGATTTCACCCAAATCTAAGAATTTGTTTGATTTTCTCTTGAGGCGAAATCCTAAGCTAAATCTAACTGAGAAAATGATTTAGGCAATTTTTGGATCAATTGAGCCTTTTAAGCTAACCATGTTTATTTATCCCTAGTCACCCCTTTGAGCCTTAATTATTACCCAATTTTTCATTGGCACCCATATATGTTTAGCCTAGCCATTATCAAATTTATCATTGTCCCATGCCCTATGAACACAATGATTTTCTTTTGGGATAAAAAATTATTTAAACTTAATAGAAATTTGGGAGGAAGGATGGAGTAAGAAAAGAAAAAAAGTGATTGCTATGGTTGTTTGGGGTGTATTATGAAAAAAAAAAAAAAAAATTGCTTTTATAGTTCCCTATCCAACTTTCAATTGAGTGAGCCTTTTGGATACTCAATGGATTGGAAATTTTTATGTTATATTAGGAGGGACTTTGGGAGAAACCCCACCATAAAACAATTCAAAAAAAAAAAAAAGAAGAAGAAGGAATGATGATATATGGTTGCAGAAAAATTATCTTGAATGAGTGAAATTGGACAGTGACATTAGCTCTAATTAGATCCTAGAAATCAACGTGTTGATGGGTGATTTGAGCTTAAAATTACCATTATCTCATCTTTAGCTCAACTTTACATTACAAACCGAGAAAAGTCCTATTGATTTTTGGTTAGATAATTAGCTTACATTAGTGGAGAGGGGAATGAAAGTAAACCTATGAGATTTGATCATAATTATTGAGAATTTTTTAGAGGTTGCATGTCAATGTGAATTTATCTGAATTGCATATAATTCAAAAAAGATGAGGACTCTCACACACACACTTGGATCATATAGTTAGAATTAGTCTTAACTTATAAATCAATTTTAATGTATAGATGAAATTTGTGTTTTTCTTTGAATTGTGAATTTGAGCAATTATAGAAAGATGTCATAGAGGAGGTTGTTAACTTTAGCATGTGTTATGTTAACTAGCAAAAGGTTAAGTTTGGGGGTTTGATAACTCTATAAAAATAGAGTTATTTTACCTATTTTAGGTAACAATTAATGCAATATCTTTGAGAAAATATTTGGATTTCCTTCTTATTATTTGAATTTTCCTTGTTTATGCAGAATAATGAGATATGGAAAAGATAAGGAAAAGAATTGCAAAAATCAAGAATTCAAATCAAGCAGCAGTGGAAGATGAATATCAAATCAGCGAATCCTTGATTTTGTTCCCTAATGTTATCTGCAAGTGTTGGGAGATTAGATAACTTGGATATATCCTATGAAAAGGAGAACATTGAGAGCTTGAGAGAGCAGTTAGGTTTTTGTTAGATCGTTTTTCATTGTTCTGAGAGTTTTTTCAAGTATTTTGAAGATGAGACAAAAGTAGTGACAGAATTCTTGTTCTTTGATTTAAGATGCTGAGTTTGATTTATATTTTTATTTTTTCTTCTACTATGTTTTAATTTTCTTTTGTTAGGGTTATGATGTAGCCTAATCATGATGATGTGAATTTCATGATTTTTATGTTTTGCAAATGATTTCATTCATGTGAGTTATATATTATTGTGCATAATACTTTTGAGTGACTGACCACCACTTGAATGATTTGATGTGCATGTTTGAGACTGAGAAGTGATAATATACAATTGCTCATTATAATATATAACCATGAATTAAATGTCGATAGAGATATACCGTGTTATTTGTGTAACTTTCGGTGATAAGGTAATCTAAAAGACCCATTGTAAGCCGGGAATATTCATAGTTTTTAATACACTCATATTTATTTTAATTCACATAGAGATATAGTGGATTAATAAACTGAGTAGGTTTGCTATACTTAGATATAAGAAAGTAAATAGGTTAAGAAATCTCGCTATCACATATTTGATATCGTTCTTGTATTCACAATAATCTGAAATTCATATATAGTGGTTATGGTGAAATCGAATGCTCTAACATATTTATCTGATTGATTTACTACATTTAGTCTCCAAATTTTGTTTTTAATTTATTCTCAATTATATTTTGATATGTTAGATAAATTTTAGAGTTAATCTATTTTAGTATTTAATTAGTTTACTAATCATCGATCTCTATGGGACGATATTCTTTCTTATCATTATATTACTTGTTCGACATGTTCACTTGCATTTAGAATTTTATGAACATGCATCACTATCACGAAAAAAAAAAATCAGAAATATGAATTAAAGTAGCCTGAATTTGATAAAATTGATCCATCACATTTCTCAACAAACTCCATAACCCGATCATCAGAGAATTTATAGTTGTTAATTTTGTGAGATCACGACCAACTATTCTAAAAGTTTGTTAGATGAAAGTATAATTTATTATTTGAATATTCTAATACTTCCCCTCATGTTTAGTATGTTCTTTTTGCCGAGTACTAAGTGTGGAATTAATTGGGGAGGCAAATAAGGTTTATAATTCGAATTCGGGAGCTTCAGCTCTTATATCATGTGAGATTTTGATGAGACCATTACTAACTGTTCTAAAAGTTTAAGTTATTAGATGAAAACGTGGTTTAATAATTAATTACGCTCACACAATTCTAAAAGATTAAGCTATTAGATAAAGGCATAAAACTGTTCTGAAAATTTAAGCTATTAGATAAATGCATAGTTTAATATTTAATTATGCTAGCACTCCCGTCACGCTTAGTTTGGTCTTTTTACTAGTACTAAGTGTGGAATTAATTGGGGAGGTAAATGCGGCCAGGAAAAATTCGAACTTAGGATCTCCAACTTTGATACCATATTAAATTTTGTGATATCACAACCAACTATTCTAAAAACTTAAGCTATAAAGATGAAACCGTGATTTATTATTTAAACATTCTAACACTTATTTATGGATATAATTTAGAGAACATTTTAATAATATCCTACTCCTCTTGTCTCATTTGATTCTTCATCTTGAGGTAATGTTCATTTTAATTTCAAAATCATCAAGCAATGGAACCAATTCCACCTGGACACTTTAGAATTTTTTGCTGGAAGTTGACGATGTTTCAGAAAGAAAACGTATGGCATATCTTCTCGTTAAAACATTGCTTCCGAAAGGAAAGGAGAGGTCTTGAAGTTGCGGAAGGAGTGACTTTACATACTATAACCATGCCAGCATCCAGATTTCTTCAGTAACCACGAGAATAAACATTCAATGAACAGCTTTGGGAGGAAAAAGACTATTAAAGGTTTCTGTCTTTAGCTATTGTTTATTGAAGAAGCATAATGATAACAATATTGCTACACGCTCAATGTACATGACAGGCTGACAATATAACACTATTTACATCTGTTGTATGCAAGTACCAATTCTAGCCTTTTTTAGATAGTGAATTTCACTTTGATGGCTATGTGAATTCTTCAACAAAACTTACATGAATCATTACAATTTTTTTACCAATGCTGCAAAAGTTTTGAGGTGAATCTGAATTTATTTACAAAACACAAAAATGTTTCCAACTAATAATTCACAATTGAATATTGGCCGATGTAGCTTTGATACAAAGAAACATATAATGAGCATCAACAAGAAGAAATTGCATCAAGCAAAGCTGCCAAGGGGATGGCAAAGTGGCTTCTGTGGTTGCTACAGATTACGAAGTTACCCTTTTCACTTGCGTTTAGCATTGTGCAATCATCTGCATTTGAAAACCTTCAGTGGCACTGATCTTACGCCACTTCTGAGCCACTTTGGGAGGCCTCTTGGTGCAAAATCAGAACTGAGACTTGTTCTATGGAAGGCACGGTGGTTAGTTTGTTCTATAGGTGGAAGACCTGAGAAACTTGAAAAGTCGTTAATTTATTATGTAGTGGTGCAATCTGCAAAACCAAATGATTGGTGATATGGCCTAGATGTATACATAGTTACTGTCGAACATTCTAATTTTGTCTGACAATACGGAGAAAAAAGAGGAGAGCATCAAGGTACCCCAATAGCAGAACTTTTGTTGAATTGTTTAAGGACAGGGGCTGCTGAAATTGGCAATGAAATTACTAAGCTCATGGAGAAGCACAAGAGTTAAAGTCAAAGAAATCAACCTCTTTATTTTTATCATCTCTGTTGTCATTGCCAGTGAAAAATTCTCTTGAGAACAATGTCATATTTGGACATGATGTGAGGTGAAGTGGAAGATTCTCTGTATGTTGCTTTAGTAGATATCACCCAAAAAATGGTGAATTTACTTAGCTGTTCCCGATTGCCTTGTGCAAAACCAATTCTTTTAGTGTTCTGCATAGATGGTTAAAAGAGTGATTACCCATTCCCGACTTCCAAGCTGAACTAAGGTACGGTCCTAGCAGTACTATCATATTAGAATGTCGAGATATTCATGGTAACTTCGACACGATAACAACCAACTCCTCGTCAGATGAACATGACCCCATTAGTGCGAAGCTATTTGCTATTTAAACTGGTTAGGGATCAAAAATTCAAAAGCTATTATACACGGAACTATATCAACCATCTCCACAACAGGCCCTTCGATAACCAAAAAATTTCAAAAGATTGATGACCTGAAATAAATTTCTAGTGTGTGACAGGCAAAATAAATTGCTAGTCAACTTTTTGTTACCCTCGATCCGTCCCCTCATAATGCATTTGCAAAGACTGCTAAGTCAACTTTCACACTAGAACACCAATTTATCAATTCACAAAGATCAAGTCTAAAATCGTCATTCTATGTAGCTCAATAACGAGGAAAGTTAATACTACTTAGGTAGGAGCTTTGAACTTTATAAGTAAGCTTAGAATAGATTAACTAGGACCCTATGTTAAAAGTTTCTGTTTCGTGTCTAGACACTACATCATCCTGAAGGTCTGACGTACTACTCATTCTTTTGGTCTGTAGCAGCTGTTTTACCATTCATGGGACAATACTTCACACCAGGTTCGGGAGAGAACCACATGGAAAAATGCTAAAGAGCTCAGTGAAATGGGTCAGGCCAGATGACTTAGCATTACCTTGTCCATCTGGTCCGGAGCACCATCTTGGTTCTCCTTTATCCTATGGCCTCTCTTGGGGCAAAGTAAGCTTAGCTTATTGCGCACGTGCCTTTCTATATAGGGGGCACCATCTTCTTTTATGAAGGAACTGAACCCTGAGGCTGTCTGTCATTGCTGAGATAGATATCGGAAATTCATCTAATCTGAAAACCACAGCGCCCAAAGTATGCATATTCATGCTAACAAAAGTAAGGTAACGCCTCTCTCATTTTTCTTTACTGCTGTTGTGATTTTCATCCAAAAAACAGGATACATATTAAGTTGAGACTCTTGAAGAGATAGGGTACCGAGTGCAAGCAGTAATAGATTCACAATGTCTTCTACATTCAAGGACTTATTACATCATAATATTGTAACAACGTGCACTGATGACAGTGAGGCTGTGAAAGAGACGCACCATTCTAGCTAGTTCCAATTTACTGAATTTTATAGACCTGGCTAGAAGTGTGGAAGCATGAGGTACATTTCTTCACTATAATGTCATACGTTGAGTCTCTACAAAGAAATTTACAAGAGATTCTAGTTCACACGAGGTCTTGCTGTACAAATGCACACTTGTTGCAATTCTTATGCTATACAAAACATGCAATTAAGCTATTTACAGAAAGAAAACTGCAATAGTCAAATTGGCCAAGCATATACGTATAACACATCACAGGTTTTTCCTTTACTGACCACAAACTAGAACTCCTTCCACACATTCATTATCCAAAGATGCAGCCGAGCATTGAGAGAATGCAATGAAGTTGAGCAAAGCGTTTTCTACGTCTTTGGCAATGCGTCTTTGGACAAGAGATAGTATGTACTCCATAGACGATGCATCACAGGGCATGGTGACTGGACCATCACTCGGCAAACCAAACTCTTCTTTGGACATTTTGAACAGCTCTTGAAAGATGTTGCTGCTAAGACATTGCAAAGGAACCATGAAACGGCTTCCGTCGGCAGTATAGATGACAAAGTGACTCTTTTCTGTCACTGCTGAGGCAGAATTTGGCTCCTCTCTAGCTCCAGCAAGGGCAATTCTTTTTCTGCTTGAAGCGGTTAATATTTCCCACTTCCTTGCCATCTTGAGTAGCTTCTTGGGGCTCATCATGCTTAGGCTCTGTGAAAAGTTTCGTAGTTTAAAGCAAAATCAATTCCAGGATTCTAGTCTTAGACTTGTAATGTGTTGCTTCAGCAGAATAGAAGGGAAACGAAGGAAGTGCTCGCTACTTAATATATGCGTAGAATGAAGATAATCCTGTGCAAATGTTGCTTTCTCTGCCTTGTGATTTCCAATGCTTTAAATCAGTAATAACTTACATAGAAGCACATATTTGGATGGAGGAATATTGTCAAATAATTATGGCTTAGATATCAAGGGAAGCACAAGGAAGGAGCGTGTCGATGACCCCTTGTCTCATCTAACGACAAAAAGCACTCGGTTCAGAATAGACGATGAAAACGGTATTTAACGGATCCACCTCCAATGCTGTATCCGATTATTTCTGGAGGCTGAGATTCTTGCTGTATGATGCGAAAGCGACTTTTGGAGCAAAGAGGACATCTACGGTTACATCGACATTACATGCTTTTCTTTCGCTAACAAATTGAAATGAGCAAGCATATCGAGAGAGGATTACCTACTTGGGAGAGAGAATGATTTATTTCTTGCTGTGATTCTTGATAGTAGCACTCTCCAGAACAGTGATCAACCGGAATATGATCCATAATTTTTCCGAAACACACCAGATAATAGCTACAAGTTCTTTTTTGTAATTTTTCACATTGACTGGGTTCAACAAAGTCGATTTGTCATCTACATGGTAAAGACACATGAACTGGTTAAAAAATTCTCCTCAGAGCTAGTTTTTGATTTAAGTACAAGAGTAACTTATAAGACAATTCATCTAAAGGCACTTTCTCGAATATTCGGACTTATACTATACTTTCATTGGTAGAAAATAATGTTCCGGAAAGAAAATACATCTAATTGTGTTAGCACGGTGGATGTTTCTTTCGCCACCAGCACCAAGAGCAAACATAGGACAGACTTCATACTCTATCCGGTGGTCTGAGGACAACCTCCAAATATTCTTTGGTCTTTTTCCGTACTTCTGGTACATGCTGCCTTACTTGCATATATGGCATTATTCGTTCATAATTATCGAGTCTCGATCAGCAATAGGCAAAATCTCATGTCTACAACTAGAGTTTTTATGGCTCAACAGAGACAATTAATGCAAATTAGGAGCTTTCAACTTTTCTTGAAGTCTTAGAATAGATTGAAGGAGACCATTTTGACCATTCTGGAGGTTACGCATTCGAATTTCATTGACCGTGTGCAGCAAATTGCTTTAGGTTAGAGTTGCCAAATGCTTGAGCTTAATCAGTTCATGGGGTTTGAAAAGTGTTGCCTCTAGGTTACCAAGATTTCACCTTTGTGCCCTTCGATTTTCAAAAATAAATAATAAATGGTTCAAACCTTTTTGTCTCGTCAAGATAACTAGCGCATTTCTTTGCCCACCACATGATTAGCAATTCTGTAGCTCGAACCATCACTCCAACTATGTATGGTCATAACCGCATCTTCCCTTACACCGGTCTTTTCAATAGGATCAACAAACCTATTCTTTGATTTTTCTAGCCCATACATGTCTTATAATTTCCCTTTAATCAACATTCAATTGAACTACCATGTTTCCGTTGATCCTATAACTATCGACGATTGGAGATAGCAATAAGAGTATTTATTCCATATATTTTAATTATTAATAATCATATTTTTGAGTTGACAATTATCCTTCCATACCAAGTGAACGAGATAATTTGTCTGTTTTTATGTTATTTCATATGGCACAATTTCATTGTTTGCTGGATGATAGATTCATATTACCACAAGAGATAATGAAAAGAATTAGTGATTGAACTACTATCTATGCCTAGATAGGGAACAAATCAAAATTTCAGCGATAAGAACTTTTCAGTTGTAACTAATATCTTACCAAAAAAAAAAAAAATTACAATCTTTGGAGAAAAATAAACATTTACCCATTATAGAGTTCTCACAAGGTCTACTCAGCATAGATTCAGAGTCAGTGAAACCACTCAAAGAAATCTCTCCAAGAGTCATCAACAAGTATTATCTAACTAATTAGAATGATTTTTTATCATAACATCCTATTTTGATGGAACCTTGATGAGTCAATCTGTCTATACGTCTTGCTTTTACTGCTATACCGACAGAAACTCTACGTTCTGCGTAATGTGAATTGGATAGTGCATTTGTTTTAACTTTAGCTGAATCTTCTTCATGACTTGCAAGATAATTTGGTAAGTCAATGTTTTTATTTCCTATGTTTCAAAATACAGTTAAATAACCGATTATGGTAAATGGAACAAGATTTTATAGTTTTTTTTTTTTTTTTATAGTATTAAACGTGACATAAGCCTAAGAGGGATTCAAGAAATATTTTTTATTTACAAGGGCTAAAATCACCTTCCCATTGTAGATAAGCCAATGATGCTTTTTTTACCCAAAGCAAGTTAACCATCCAACTATAGCGACACCATCAACAAAAATTTATCCTTTCTTCTGCATTTATCGCTATTGAACCTAGGATTTCATGCATATAAGTGTTTATATTCAAATATTGATACATAACTAACGGAATGCTTAAATTATGTTGACTATGCAATAAAATGATATTGTCAATACTGGTAGAGATGTTCCATTAAGAAAACATCCCTATAGAATTTTCAAAATTTCAAAACTTTCCTTGGTGCTCATATCTTTATGATAAGTGTGTATGGTCGTGGTAACCTTAAGAAAGACTATGATAACATCAACAATCTTCAAGAGTTCAGTTGAAGAAGATATCAGAAGATATCAACAAGAGGTGAACTAATCTAGTATGATGAGGATTTCATGAAGACTTATGAAGTACCATGGTCAATTTTTCATCAATTTAAAGTCTTTGAAAGTTGACATACTCAAAAGGATTGTTGGATGATTGATCTCTCGTCATTTCTCCTAGCTCAACCATGGACAACATCAATAAACTGATAATTATGTGCACATGCTAATATCGAGTGATAAAGAGTTTTGTATCTTGCTGATATCGAGTCATTGGAGATCTACAAAACGTATTGTCTAAATATGACCATTCATCAAAAGGACTATAACCATTAACAAGATAAGGAAACCACTGCAAGAGAATGGGAATATGTCAGAGAATAGTTGGCAATTTTTCAACTGAATGGTAGATCTGCAGCATTAGCAAACTCCATTTTTGGGAAAACTTAGCAATTGGAACAAATTGTATGGCCAATGCAAACCTTGGCAACTACTCCTATCAACCCCTAATGGCTCCTTGTGCCTTAAAAGAATCTTCAACGAATCGATTGGAGATATCTATCTTAGAGAAATATTAGCAATGTGATCCCAAGGATTTCGTGCAATATAAGTACTTTTATTAGAACATTGATACATAATTAATGTTCAGATACAGCAGCAACCCTTGAATCTAGAGCCACTTGACATTCCAATTTCCAACCTAGTTCTGACAATGTGCTTCTTAGATCGAGAAAGTGGAAACGTGTGGCATTGCATACTCGAACTCATTAAAGCTCAATTCACATCATTATGCTCAACAGAAGGAACAAGAGAAGCTCCAAAATGAAAATATTGGAAAGGAATCATACTTCCAATCTTGAGCTGTATAGTGTGATAGATTGAACATCGAGATTGGGACAAATCCTTCACGTGTAACTGGGGAGAGGCTGGGTAATGGACTAGACTGGGCCGCCCATTATGAACTGGACCCAACCCAGCACCAACACAACAATAACAAGCTAAATATAAATCATGATTCATGGTCCTTCCATGCTTATCCATAAGTCTTCATTTATCTTTGCAAGTTGAATATTCCTTATTTCACAAAAGCCTTGAGAGACCAAAATTTTAAATTGTTGAATACAATCGATTTTCATTTTCGTTTTTCGCACGAAGAGCGCGTGCTCCATTCCTAGTAAATATAGCATCTATGTAAAATTCATATATACACCCTTATTTTCCTTTGTATTTCAAAAATTAAGTATAATGTGTATCCTGTGGCCATCATTATATTGATAAAGAAATGTGACTGGTGCCTCATAAGTTACTATGCATACTAGGAAATTAAACTAACATATTAATATAAAGATTGTCACGAAATGCTATGTTGCATTTTTAACAAGGCCACACGGGACAACGGACTGATTAGGATAACATGTATAGAACAAATGCAAACTCACACAAAGTAATATCGACCGTGTGGGAAAAAAGCCTCATTTTTTGTGATTTGTTCAAAAATGGAAAATATAAAAGAAATTAAATGCAAATATTGTAGTCCTAAAACTCTTGTAAGGATGTATGTTTGAACTAGGGACCTCTAGAGTAAGGACAATAAATCACATAAAAGTCTCACATCTTATATTGTTATATTTCAAATGAACCTAGCCTATAACCATAGACAATCTTAAACCGAACCGGGCAACTTTAATATGCACTGAGCGGAACTCCAAGAATCTAATAGAAATTGTCGATGCAACTCGAATTGATATATGCATACGAAGCAAAACCCGAGACAAATTTGAGATTAAACGACCCAAGCTCAATGTCCATCCGAGAAGATGGTACTTAAAATCAATCCTGAACCAGATGGGGACCCGAGTCACCCATTCGAAGCTCCGAGCCGCGATAAGATGGATCGGGCAGGCGGCCACCTTCCCCACTTGTGTGCCTTGATTTCAGCGAAATGACCTTTCCTTGAACAAGAGGGAAGAGAAACGCCAAAGACCCGAAAGACAGTGACGAGCCCTTTTGAGCAGTGAGGCCAAATTGCCTCTTCAGAAGCAGCTACCGACTACATTCCTTCTGTTCTCTACCTGCTCATGTTCTTCCTCAATTCCTCTGTCTAAGCCTGAAACTCCACGAGTTTTAGTGTAGGACTTCCCTGTTCAAGCATCAGATTGGGCTGACTTTCTTTTTGGTAAAAGGAGTAGTGAATGGGTGGGTTCGCGTTCACTTCCCAACGGTTTCTTTTTGTCTGTGGAAGTTCAAATATTTCTTATTTCACAGAAGCCTACATTCTTATCCCTAAATAGACCAAATTTTAAAATTGTTTAGTATTTTTTTTTTGGTCGAATAAAATTGTTTAGTATAAATATATATGTTTGTATATGTATAAATTCGTTTTTTGCACGCATAGCGTGTGCTCTGTTCCTAGTAGATATATTAGTTTGAAATTCATATTAAGTCCTTATTTTCCCTTTGTATTTCGAAAATTCCATACAATTCATATCTTTGTGGTAATCATTATCTCGATAAAGGAATGTGAGCAACATTCATAAGTCACTAGGAAATAAAATGCCATATTAATATAAAGATGTTGCGAAATGCTATGTTGCATTTTTAACAAGGCCACATGGGACGATAGACGGACCGGATAATGAGTATAGAAAAAATGTAAACTCACACAAAGTAATATTTAACATGTGGGAGAAAACCCTCATTTTCTGTGTTTTATTAAAACAGGGCAAAATTAGAAGAAATTAAATGTATATTTTATATTCCTAAACCCTTATAAAAATGTATGATTGAACTAGGGAGCTCCAATATGATAAGTTAAATATTGAAAAATAAAAACTGTCACTTCTGATCTTAGAAATATAGAGAGCCTAAGGAAAATAAATCAAACTCGAATTACACCGGTTGTGTCGTTGTATTTCATAACTGGGGAGCTTTCATATGGACCAACAGAAATTCCAATATTCCAAGTAGAAATTATTGACGCAACTTGAATCGTTATACCCAAGACAATTCGAGACTAAAGTGAGCCGAGCTCAATCAATCAAACTGGAAAATCACCTTGACCAGATGAAGTCCCGATTCGAAGCTCGGCCCCGCGACGAGACGGGCCGGGCAGTCAGTCACCTTTCCAAAAGCAGCCGCTCCATCGGCATCCCCCGCTCGTGCGCCTAAATGTCAGTGACGCGAGCCATCCCTTTGAACAGGAGGAGGGAAGAGAAACGGGCGATAGACAGACCAGAAGGACAATGACGAGCCAGATTTGCCCCTTCAGCAACAGCTACTGACTACATTCCTCTTCTTTCTCCACCTGCTCACGATCTTCCTTCCTCAATTCCTCTTGTCCGGACCTGAAAACTCGCACGAGCACAGAGTGTCGGAATTCCCCGTTCGAGCCATCGCGTTGGGTTGACTTCGGTTACGGGAAAAGGGACGGCGAGTGGGTCGGTTTCACGTCGTCCGCTTCTCCCAACTGTTTAACTTTTGTCCGTGGGAGCTCCGTGCTCGAAGTTCGTTCGGAACTTACGGAGTGGACTAGGAACAGTGATTTCAGTTAATGGAGAATGCGGTGGCGTGTCGGGAACAGTGGTTTGATGGGGAATTGCCGTCTTTTGAGTTTGACATGGACAATTCCACGGGGTTCCCCGAAACCTAGCTGAGTAGCGCACTCGAGTGCCATAATTTCAGTTTTGCTTATTTGAATTTCTAAACTTGCGAAAGAAAATTATGGAGTAATTCCGTTATAGCTCGGTTAGTTTTCCTTCGATAATATTTTCTTTTTTGGTCAATTTGTCCATCTCACGTGGTGGTCACTAAAGTGGCGGTGCTTTCTTTCGTGGGCACGTGCAACTGATAAGACATCAAGTAGCCATCGCACTAGAAAAAAAAAACAAAAAACAAATATTAGACGGAGGGAAAAGGAAGAACGAGCACAAAAAGGGCAGACCCTAGCGGCCTCGCTATCCCTCCTTCGCTTGTAAAAGCCGGCGCCCTCTTGGTCTCTACGAGGATATTGACTGAAGTTGTGGAAAACGGACCGTTCGAATTAGAAGTCGGCCAGATCGAACCGAATTGGCTGATTGGGTCAAGTTCTTAGGAATATCAATCTAGCTTCCAATTCTTAAAAGTAGAATCAGTGCCCGAACAATCCAATTCTCAATTTCAAAAGGGAATTGGAGCAGATCAACTACATATAAAGAAAAATTGGTAAAATATGAACTAAATACCATTTGTATTGACACCACAAATTACGACACAATGATTCTTCACTCATGAATTTGTCGATTTCTTTTATTGTGCATGTACGCTCTTTAGTAGGAAAAAAAAAAAAAGATGATCGGTTCCACTAGACTAAAATCGAAACCAAATCGGATCGAAAACCAATCATCTTTAATATTGGTAAGAGCAAGTGTGGCCTGACGCCATAGTAGGGTGAGGGCAAACAGGCCTTCAATTGCTCACAACAATGGCTTGCTTGCCCTTAGCTAGATGTTGACTAGCCCTCACGACATGAGGGTACCTCGTTGGGGGTAGGGCAGGGGAGTCACCACTGTGCGAGGGCAAGTAGGCCCTTGCGAATGGCTAGACGAGGGCCAATCGCTCTCTCACCAAGGCCTTGCTAAGCCATCACCGACAAAGAAGGGGTGCTACTATTAGGAGAGGGCACCCAACGTGGCTAGGCCAGCACAGCCCGATCGCCTTAGGCCTAACATGAACCCAAGCCGTGCCAAGCACTTCCCATGCCGGTGGACATGTCCGGCCTAGATTTTTTTTAAAATAAAATAATAGAGCTAATCTTTTTTAAAAATAATAAAAATTTATTGAGAAAAATAATGAAAAACACTCATTCAATCAAACCAAATTAGAGTGCATCTTCTAATTTTTTTGAAAAAAAAAGGTTTATATCACTAAAAATTCAAACTATTATTTCATGACACAATAGTGGATAAATTACTTTGAGGGTAAATGTGCGATGAGGTATTAATTTGAGATTTTTAATGAGACGGAGATTAGTTTGAAGTATATTTGTTGTTGAATACTAGTTTCAAACATTTAATGGTATTAACTCCAAAAAAAAGGACACGTAGTAGTGCTCCTAATAACGATTATAGACAAATCACACCAAATAAAATGTCTAATAAATTTGATGTCGACAATGCCACATCCCTCAACCATAATTTGGATGATACAGTATTATCGTCCTCTTATTCATGTTAGACACGTTCTTCTATAGTTAAATCTTGGAAAAATTAATGAGGTCTTGTATGGGTCACTCCTTAATTTTTCACAAACAAGCTAAACTCATTACACTTAATTTATAGTGATTCCTTGTTTTCCCACCAAATCAAGGAATTCATTAAGGAGATTGTACACATCCTTTTCACCCCTCAAACTCTAGTAATTCCTCAGCAGTCAACACCACACTAACATCAACCATCAATGTCATTAATTCAACTCTAAGAATATTCTCACAACTAACTGCATGCCTTATGATGCCCTTGTTGTACTATCATGGTCCCCCATGCTTCATTTAAGGAACAAACCCATCACTCCCAGTTGACCTAAGCCATGACCTCTGTGTCCTTGGGAAACACAAGTCTTCTTCGAGGCCTACAA
Organism: Eucalyptus cloeziana; assembly: GCA_014182715.1. NCBI lineage: Eukaryota > Viridiplantae > Streptophyta > Magnoliopsida > Myrtales > Myrtaceae > Eucalyptus > Eucalyptus cloeziana. The sequence continues at coordinate 21,422,022 of CM024640.1, forward strand.
GGAAGACCTCACAATCATCAACTTTCCCTCGGCCAGAAGCTAAGGAAATGGCAAGTAGGGACCCAATTGAAAAGAAAAAACTCAGCACAGCAAGGCAACCAGAACCCACAGCTTCATCTAAAGGAAAGAATGGTCCCCCCCCCATAACTCTGCCCAAAGAGAAGTGCCTTTGTCTTGTGTTCATATTTGTTGGGGCAACCTTTGGCAATTGCTGCATAGGCTTTTAATTGGACCGGGCAAAGACAATGCTACCCTAAAAAAGAATATTATCCATGGCCCCATGCTCAGCAGTACACAAAATTGAGTTTGTGCTCCTGCATAATCTTTGGTACATTAAATAGCTGCAAAGAAACTTATGAATTGGTTTGGTTCGAGTGACGGATCAAAGCTCGCATGTAACAGAGTCGCAAACTAGAATTGTCCTCCTGACTCGAACATGCACAGAGGTGTTTGAAGAAGCTAACATCAGCAGGCATAAGAGTGAAATATCGAAAATGAAATGCAAAACTTGATTCATCATTGTGTGTATATGTATATAATTGAAGGGGGACTTGTTTTGGCAATTAAGCAGTTTCTTTCAGGTTCTTGATGCTTGTGGAAAAGGGAAACATTGCACAAAAGGGCTCACTGATACTGATGCTCACAAATTCACACAGCAGTTGCCTGTCAATTTCATTTGATTAGAGATCCTGCCCAATCTCGAGAGGTCAAAAGGAACAATTAAAGGGGAGGAGAAAAACTGCAAATGGACCAGCTTCGCTTCAGTAAATGAGAAACAATTTTGGACCTTGCCTTCCTCTGACCATTTTCAAATCTCACACCCGACACACTTCACTTCAGGGATAAAATGACAATTAGAGAAAATAGTCTTTATAGGTCTTTTCACTTTTAAATCAGAACTTGTTACATAAATATGAGGAGCCATGCATGTGTTTTAATGTATTAAAGCCCAATTCATAAGTTGAATAAGATGCACTCTCATGCCGACCTCATTCGACAGTGCATGTGATATTTTCTTGCACATTTTTTCGATAAATCATGAGTAATAACAGGTAAACTGAAACTCGGTTGCTAAATGATAATGGCGTGACAATACAAGTATCTATTAAGATTAGCTTACAAAGTTCTATATTCCAAACTTTATATTTGTGGTTAATATGATTCACCTTTTTACATTGCTGCGTTGTACATGTTATATCACTCAATATGCCAATTTTAGAAAATTAGTCTTAGTTTAATCATTCCAATAAATAAATAACTCCAGGGAAAAAAATGGTTGGGAGCATCTAATATTTTCAATTGGGGAAAAACAACTCACTTGGCAAAAAAGTTTTTCTAGACTTTTAACTCCAAATGCTCAAGCGGTAAGCCTATTGATCCTCTTCACTTAAGGTTTCGATTCGAATTGTCACACTTGTGCATCCTTTAAGGTCATCTCGAAGAGCACAGATATGTATTTCTCTGATAATTATTATGCGTGTGCAGGATAAGAGGGACCGTCACATATGGTGAAAAAGTCGGGTGCTTGAAAAGTGGTAAACTATATCACTTTAATTCATTTAATGTTTATTTATATGATTATATGTCGAACTATCTAGATCGTCTTTGCTTATTTGTACTCACATTAGAGAGAGAGAGAGAGAGAGAGAGAGAGAGAGAGAGTTTGATTTGGCATTTAGATGATCATTTTTTTTATAGAAAATGTCCAAGGTTATCACTTAAAGATTACTTAGCAGACCTCTCGAATTTAATGAATTAAAGTGACATTATTATTTCGACCTACAATTCAAATTTGTTTTATTAGATCACTTACACGCTAAAATAAACCTAACCAAACCCTCACTAGGTCTGTTCTTATTTTTCTAATAAACAAAGATAGATCCCTGATTTTCTCGACGAATAAAGTTTGGCAGATGATCATGTCTACCCTTAAATGCAAATATGTATATAATTCTAAAGATTCAAAGTGCGAGAGAAAAGACATCAAATAAAAGTCAAATGACAGCGTAAAACAGAAATTACTCCAAATAGACCCTTAAAAAGAGTCATTCCTGCTAAGCGAGAAAGACAAATAGCAGAAACAAATGATTCACCAAAGAGAAAAAGACACAAAAATTTCCAGCTTCACCTCCAGAAGGAAAAGAGAAATCCCTGTCCCTGCAAAAAAAATAAGCTGCAGTACTTTTTATCAGATCCCTCATCAGCCACCAGGAAGAGGAGGGAGCCTCTCTCTCTCTCTCTCTCTCTCTCTCTGCCATAACCCAACAGACACCACCCAGGCAACAAAAACCATGCGTCCCCACTCAAAATCCCAACAGCCGCAGCCCCAGCCTCTGCACTCGCTTCCCAAACGCATACAAGCGGTCAAATATATCTCTCCCCACACCAACAGTACCTTAAAAACACACCGTCAGAGAGAGAGAGAGAGAGAGAGAGAGAGTATGTGGGACTCGATTAGAAAGAGAGGGGCATGCATGCATGCATGCTTTGTGTGGCAAGGAATCAATGCAGAGAGAATAAAGCTGCTTGCTGTTCTTTGCTGCTGCTGCTAAAATTTTGTTTTGGAGTGTCTTGCTTCTTGTTCCATCCATATAAAATTTCTGTACATAATTCGAGGCAAAAACCAGCCACAACAAAAGAGAGGACTAGAGAGAGAGAGAGAGAGAGAGAGAGAGAGAGAGAGGATCAATACAAGCCCAAGAGACTAAAAACAATAATACTATCATTATGTTCCATGTTTTCAAGTGCAAAAGAAAAGGACCTGACTTTCTTTTCCTCCTCCTATTTTGCCATATATCGCCTAATCCCCCAACCATAAACTTAGCATAGTCGGCACAAGAGATCAGCTTGGTAGGATGTATCAGTGATTCAATCAGCTCAGTCTGAGAAAAAGTTAGCAGAGTCCCCCCAAAAACAGTCCTCTTTTTCCTCTACTCTTTCAGAGAGCGATTTCAGTCTGCAGGTTGGCGGTATTCAGCACCACCACCTGCTGCTGCTGCTGTTGCTGCTCGAGCTCAACCTCCCACCTTGCCCTAGGAATGGCACCATCATGAACCGGCACATACTCCTGTCACATACGATACGAGAAAGCAAATTTCAAGCAAACCTAGGATAAGGCAGAAGGGTCGGTAACGAGACCACAAAATTAGTTTACTTTCTTTTTCAAGAGACCAGGATTTTGTTTCTGCACATTGAGTCCCAGAAACCCAAAACAAATCACAGAAATGCCCACCCACCCACCTCCAGCTTTTGGACGAGCTCCCTGGCGTTCGGTGCGGAGACTATGATGTGACGCTGAGATGGCTTGATGAAGCCATCGTCCACTGCCTTGTCGATGAATGTGAGGAGGTAGTTGTAGTACCCGTCCACATTCAGCAACCCGACCTGCATGTTTGTCCTCGGGACTTAGGTTTTCAAGCAAAAATGGCTCAAAAGAGATCACAAAACGGGGCAACTTTTCTTTCAAAGGTTCTTGATCTTACAGGCTTGTCATGAATGCCGAGTTGAGCCCAAGTTATGACCTCCAATAACTCCTCCAGAGTCCCGTACCCACCTGAAGAAACAAACCTGAAAAATCTCAGGATCTTTGAGGGTAGAGACCCACCATCGACCTTTCTACCAGCAAAAAGACTCATGCTTTGACCCATAATTGACATCTTTCTTTCTCTTTCGTTTTTCTTCGACATGAAGAACACGAGAGAGACGGGAAGGAAACATAAGAAGGGACCTGGTAGGGCAATGAAGCAATCGGAGTGGCGAGCCATTTCTGCTTTCCTCTGGTGCATGTCAGCCACTGGCCTCACCTCTCCCACAGTCTCGCCTGTTATCTGTAAGCAAATGCAGAAAACGAAAAAAGAAACAAGGCCCAAAAGGGCAAAAACAAAAAAAAAAGTTTGAAAATCACTGCCTCATTCCAAGATAGACCCAATACTACATAGTGAAATCCCTGTAGAAAAGTTAAACGTGAAAAAGAAAAGAAAAGGAGTTGTCAGACACGAGCCATTTGTTTCAAACCTCTTTGGACATGAGAGTTCTGGGGATTATCCTGCCCAACAAAGAAGAAAGAACCCACCAAAACAAGAAAGAGGAAAGAAAGTTCAGAAATTGATCGCAGGAGGAATGTAAACAACGGCAACATCTGAGACCCAGAAGAGAAATGCAGACAGGAGCTGGTTATTGAATATGTAAAACTGTACCCAAGAACGTTTCCTCCTCCACGGTGAACTGCTTGCGAGACCAGACCCATCAACCCAATGCTTCCCCCTCCATACACGAGGTCCAACCTTCTCGCTACCTTCGCATTTTGCATTCGAACCACAAAAACATTCACACGCCAAGAACAAAAGGCCAAAGCCAAAGCAAGAAATCCCAAACAAAGAAAATAAAAAAGGAAGCGAGAGCTTGTTGATTTACCAGCTCTTGGGCCAGCTCAAGAGCAGCGTCTCTGTAACAGTTCCTCTTCCCGGTGCTGCTTCCACAGAACACGCACACCCTCTTGAATCTCGACTTGGCGGCCTTCGCTCCGCTCAAATCCATGGCTTCAAAGTTCGAATATTTTCCTCTCAGAAGGCAGCGGATGGTTCGTTCGAGTCCGACCCAGTGGAGATCAGAGTATATATAGAGGAGATAGAGAGAGATTCATGGAACGAATGGAGTCGACCGGAATAATTATTTAATATTGTTGCCTGAGAGAGATACGTCGATCGAGAGAGAGAGAACAAAAAGGGCCGGGGGCAAGTGGGCTGCGATGAATGGATAGGGAAGAGCCGATCCAAGTAAGACAAAATTCTTTGGACAGAAAAAAAAAAGTAGGACAAAAACTCTATGTGAAGAGAGAGAAAGAGAGGATGAGGTCCACGTGGCTGGGGAGAGTGCAAGAACCATGGAACTTAGGGGCTTAATTTTCTAAATAAAAATCTTTACTTTAGGTCAAATCACAATCTTGCACCAACTTTTTTGTCCGAAAGACTATAAACTTTTTTTCATAATTCCAAATTTATATCCCGCCCGAGAATCATGGTCAATTTATTCAAAATTATCGATATTGAACTATATGTAAGAGCCTAAGAGGAGAGTGTTAGTGAAAACGAAGGATGTGATCTATGATCTCTATGTTGATAATTTGAAAAAAAAAAAAAAAAAGTGACCATATTAGGACTGGCAGCAAATTCAGCAATAAAAATTGATAATTATTTTACACAGAAAAAATTATGGGCAAAGTTAAGTAAAGTGGGGTATTTTTCCGAAGATTAGATCGAAGTCTTTGTGTTTTAGTCTTATAATTTAATTATGGCAAATACCACATAAAATCCTCAAATTATCTCCACTGAAATTAAAAAAAAATGTGTATTATACATGTATAAGGTTAGATTTTTCGTAACACAAAAATAAATTTTAAGATATTCATGTAACAATGGAAAAATTTAAGATTTTTAATGATGTAAAAAACCGAAAGACATTTGTGTCATGCTATACATAACTAGGGATTTTTTTTTATATTTTTTTTTTTTTTTTTTTGGTTTCATTCAAAGTGTATAAACAATCGCGAAAATAAAATCCTGTTTTCTAGGAAAGAATGGAATGAGATAAATTAAGAATAAAATAAGAAAATTCCTAGTTTCAAGAAAAGGTGGACACCTAGACCTAAGCACGCTTTTGCCCTATATCCTTCTCGTATTTAATGCAACGCAATCATAACGTGGTGGCTGAAAACACGTGCCCACCTTTTTTGCCTTTCTCCCTTCTCTCTCTCTCTCCCTCTCGCATCAAATCAAATCATTTAACGAGTCGCCATCCTAGAAAAAAACTATTATAAATAATACGCAAAAAGGGCGATTTCTAAAAATCCGACTTAGATTTACGCCCTTAAATTCTTTTCATTATAGTTTTTTTACCCTGTTTTGGGTAACGATTGAGCGTTGATAACGAGGCTAAATCATTTTCGATTAACGTGGTTTAAGGAAATAGGAAGAGTGGTGCTTGGTCTTAACGAAGCCAAGAAGATCTCGTGATTATTAGCTCGGGTCAAGAAAAGCGGCTCGATCCCATTTTTGGGTCGCGCTTATCGGCTATGCAAATGGATAAAGTAGCGGTGCGACTGTGGCGACGGAAATCATAAAATAGAAGGATGATTTGTAACTTTTCAAAGTTCAGGAATATTGCATGAATGTGCCAAAGTTATGAGGAGGGAAGTAATATGTAATTTTAACAAAGTTAGAGGGTTATTATGCACCGACAGCAAAGTTTATTAATAACTATTTATTAATGAATATTGAGAGTGTAAAGTGATTTTTGTTGAGAGTTGGTGGAGACTTTCTCGTGCTAGTGCCTTCATCTCATTAGCAGAATAATTTATTTTGTACCATGAGAGTTCTTTAAGATTATTCTTCCTTTATAATATTGAACAAGCGGAACACAACAAAAATAGCACAAACTATATCGGTCATTTTTCTTGTTACAAGATTTGACTAAACGAGGTATATGCTACGAGATATTCGTTAATAAAATTCACATCTTAATTTATGATAGAAAAACCTTAAAAAGCATAATTTATTCGATAATAATCACTTAACAAATTTGGCAAAGGGATCAAATAACATTTGTGTTCCAAAATTCTAAAATATTTTTCGACACGAAAAAGACACAAATTAATAAATATTATTAGGACACAGCTTAAAATCCTCATCTGGACACGATACCCAAGGAATTTTATTGTCTTTTTTTTTTCTTGCTAAAGGGAGTTTATTCTCTTTTACTACATATAGGATCGAACAAATTTCTTTAAGGTTTCAGTAATAAATGTTCCTAAAGCACTGTGTATATATATCTATATACACACACACACATAATTTAAGCTTCGAAAAGCAATTAATAATTACCAATTGTATTTAACGAGAACGAGAACCCTGACGGTAACTCTGTTAATCTACAAAGAATAGGTTCGACGATCAAGGGGGTCAGATAATCTTGGGATTTGTGCGGGTGAAAAAGGAGATTTCTCGCGCTGCTGATCCTGATGATTGGTTTTCAATAATAGGATAATCTCGTAGACTCATTTACTAAAGGCCCTAGAAAATAAAAAAATAAAAAATCTTTTACTTGTGGCCATTGGATTACCTAATTTGCATTCCCAATGAACCTTAAAAAAAAAAATTAAGACCCTATTTGTTTGTGTTCATTTTTTTTGTTCATAAACACAATTTCTATTTTTTTTTTTTTTTCGAGAACAAAAATTAAAAATAAAAACACATTTGTTTGGGTTTTTATTCAAAATTTATTTTTTTATTTCAGAAATAAATTTGGGATAAAAATAAGAAACAAAAAAAAAAAAAACTTATTTATTATTTCTGAAACACTTCCGAAAAATAAATTTTCTTTCTTCTCGTTTTTTTTTTCTCTTTATTTTCTTCTTATTTTTTCTTTAACCGGTGACCGACGACCAACCGTTGAGAGCCGGCGCCATCCAAGCATCACCATTGGGCGAGGCTTGCCGAACTCGGCGGTGGCTTCGGGCCACCATTGGGCGACGCCAACCCGGTGGCCCGCGAGGTTGCCAAAAAGAAAAAAGAAAGAAAAAAAAGGAAAACAAAAACAAAAATATTAAAAAATTAAAAGAAACAAAAAAATTACACAAGTTTACCAAACGTGTTTTACGTTCTTTTTCTATTTCAAAACAAGTTTACCAAACGCGTTCTTCGATCAAAAATTGTTACCTGGAATAGAAATAAAATTTCTGGAACAATTTTTGAACAGAAATATTACCAAATGCACTATAAGTCACTAGAGATTAAGCTTGGCTCCTTAAGGCTTAATCACGCATCATTCATTGTTAATTTGTGCGATTCCATCTTATTGACTATCATTTATTTTCTTCTTCATATAACATAGGACACCTATAACTTTCAACCGTGACTTATCATAAATCATTTATTACATTCATCTATAAATATTACCTTCAAGACCGTCAAGAACATACTATAATAAAGTATTTGAGCAGCATGGTATTAACTAGGAACTCTCCTTGGCGCATAAGCCGACCCCTAGTATGACTTGACTTGATTATCCGTAAAATAGGGCATAGTTCATATTTTGGTGAGAGCCAATTGTTGTAAATCCACCATGAGTTAGAGTCGAATTCTTGACTTGTGTTTTCATATGCCGTATTAGAATATCTAACATAAAAACACAAATTTATAAGTGAAGTGAGGCTACATGCGTTATAACCACGTACTTAAACTATTTAGGATTTTTTTATCAAAAAATATAGCTGGGTAGGATTATATTTGAGATAGTTTAATTAAAAAAAAATTTTTTTTTCCTTTTTGTGTTTTCCAATTAAAAATTATAATGTGTCAAAACCTCATACATCTAAAAATATATATATCTATGGAATTACATGTAAGAATTTATATTGCAAAAGTCTGGGGGTTAATACCTTGAAAAATCCGAAAACTGTACACTTGTAACAAATTTACCCCAAACTATTTTTTTTACTATAAAAAATCCCAAAACTAGTACATCTGTGATAAATTTATCCCGACTGACCGTAAAAAATCATAAACTGGTATATTTATGACAAATTTACCTCAAACTAATTTATTCAACTACAAAAAACCCACAAACTGGTAAATTTGTGACAAATATACCATTTGCTAAATTGGATTAATATCACAAAAAAATCACAAAAATTGTAAACTGTGACAAATGGAGCGTAAAATTCCAAATTGATATACCAGTCAACTATTATGTGTTATTTAATTTAATAATTTGAGAAAATATAATGAAAACTGTAAATTTGTCACAAGTATACCAGTTTGGGATAAATTTATCAAAGGTATACCAGTTTGGGGTTTTTAGTGATCAAAAAAATAATTTGTGATAAATTTATCACGAGTGTACCAGTTTGGAGTTTTTCAAAGTATTAACTCAAAGTCTGGGACATTAAGACTAGGAAAAAAATTAAAGTGCATTAGATAAAAAAAAAAATGAGAATTTATCTATACACACGGAAGCAAAGATGGGGTTTCCCTTTGCTTGCAAAAGAAAGATCTGCCAGGCTGCGGGACAGCCCTGGCGACGAGGTACGCATGAAAGACGAAGATGGCAAGTTGAGCTTTCCGATTGGTCCCTGCAGGACGAAAGAAAAAGGCTTTTCTTTCTTAAGGACTGTAATGATTCAGAGGGATAAATTTATAAAGTAAATTGATAAAAAAAATTCCGTTCGCCAATTATTATTATTATTTTTTATGGGTCTTATTATTATTTTAAATATAAAATGGGAGTCTCATTTTTTGTTTTTCCATCAGAGATAAAAGTGCATTTAAGGGCGTTGTACAAGGTGACCTCATCTGTGTAATCATTATTATCCTGATCTTTGTCTGAGTTTCCAGGCTAGTTTTGCTCTGTACAGGGCTCGAATTTGCTTTTCCGTTGGCCAAGAAAAAATAGAAGAAGGAAAATATATATATATATTATTAACTTCGTAAATACCGAATTTTCGTTTTTTATATAATAATATGGAACCGAACATGTATCGTACGTATACCGCACATCCAACGTATGTACGTATGCTTTTCCAAACCCATGAGGTTCAATATTTCGGATTTTCTTGAAGCCTTTTTGAGCATGTGTTTTTCTTTTAACACGTGCTTTTTCTCTTCGTTGTACTGTAGTTTAGATGAATCTATAAACAAAAGTGATAAATAGAAATTCAGTTTCTAGATTATCATAAGTGAAAATGAAAGAGCCCTCTATTTCCTTACCGTGACTTAAGGGACGTCACATGCGTAAGAACTCCAAAATTAGGAAATCAAAAGATGAGGAATAGGGACGATTAGCACCGATTTTATCAAGTTTTACGCAGTGATCTTCTATGTGGTAACTTAAAAGATAACAACTATCAAATCAAAAATCAAAACACAAACCGATGAAGATAATAATCATCGGATATCAATTTCGAGTTTGGAGAAGATTTATTATTTCCATCTATCTTTTAAAATTAAGCCTTTCGAACTTCGCAAAAATGTCTTTGATTTTAGGTTATTAAAGAGATATTCAACTCGATCTTCACATGGACGACATTAAATCTCTATCGCCATCTCAAGATTAATGTTGTGATAGATATAGTATTCGATATATATGTGCTTTATCGCAAAGAAAAATATAAGACTTGTTCCATAAAGTCAGCACAAAGTTGTAATGACAAAACATCATTATTGGACGCTAGGGGTGCGCATGACAAAATTTCTGGAACAGAAATTGATTTATGGCCATAAATTGATTTCTCAATTTCTATTTCAGAAACTGAGAAGTTAAAAATTTTAGCTTTTGATTTCTTCTTCAAATCTATTTCTAGAATATAAATCTGTTTCAGAAATAGAAAAATTAAATTGCGTTACCAAACGAATTTTTATTCCAAATCTGTTCCGGTGAACAGAGAAACAGAGAAATAAAGAAGTAGAAATTTTATCATGCATGCCCTAGGTAACTCCTATAGACCCCATAACTTAAGCAATATCATCGGTCACATTAATCAAACTTAAAAGGGCAAAATGAGCGAGTCTGAGTAAGTAATTCGTTTTTTGAGCCCGTCTAACCTTTTGAGATTCGATCAATGTTACCTTGGATATTGAAATAATTTTCAAAGCATTAGCAGGCCCACGCCAGTTCCTGTAGGCCTAATACTAGAATCGATCGAGTATAACAGTAAAATATACGTTGATAATGCTGTGGCTTTTTTTAATTTCTTAGCGGACTGAAAGAAAATTTCAGAGCCATGGTGAAAAGTGGTAGCCTGAAATGCTAATATGTCCCCATCAGCTCCATTTATTGGTCATCTTTGCACCAATTGTGGTTAACAATAGCAGGTCGACTCATATTACGGTCGGGTTCATTGGCGAGACCGGCGCGAGAGAAATCGCTAGTCAACTCATGCGCAGATCCTGACCGTCGAGCTTTCGTTTCGGGTGCAAATTCTTTCTTTGGGGCCTTCTTTTTTAGGGCCTAAATTTAATAAGTTGAGACCAGTCTCAAATAGGCATTGCCTGTTATTATCTGTTAAAAAAGGGAAATAAAATAAAATCGAGGACCCACGTTGTGGAATTGAGATTTACGCTTTGTTTGGAAAGGGTGGGGAAAGAAATTTTTTTTGATTTTATATATTTATGCACTTTTTTATAAAATTTACAAACTCTTCATATATTATGATTTCATGATTTTATATATTATACTAAACAAATTTTTTTTTTTTGAAGCAAAATAACATCTCTGCCCTTGTGCTTGATGCAAAATGAGACATTAAAGAGTCTTAATAAGGGAAAATGTCACAAACAATCCCTAAACTTCCACTTAATGTGCAATCTCGTCCCTAGACTTTTAATTTGTTTAGTTTGGTCCTTGAATTATCAATAAATGTCCGATCTAGTCCTTGACTATTTGAAAATTGACCAATTTCGTTATTCTGTTGGTTAAAGTTAATGGAATTGGCTTACATGACTTTTAGTCTCTTAAATATAAAATATAAAATGACATGTGGAATATCCACATGGAATTACCTTTAAAACAGGTTAAATTGTGGCCACCGTACAAAAAAGAGATACATAACCACTTATTCTCTCTGCATTTGTGATAAGTGTTCTTATCTCCAGCTGACCCCTAATTTGTTTTCATTTTTTAAGATATATATTGACTCATAATTCTAGTAATCCAACTTAGTTCCACGTCATTAATTAATGCTCCACGTCATCACTTAACGGTTTGAACAAACGGAAGGACTAGATGGAACATTTGTTAATAGTTCAGGGACCAAATTGAGCAAATTAAAAGCTCATTGATGAAATTGAACATAAATGAAAGTTCAGGGATCATTTGTGACATTTTCCCTCTTAATAATGGTGCTCTTAATGACAAATGTGTCATTTCATTCACTTTTCTTTTTATTCTGAATTAAACACATTTAAATCCAAACACTTTCTCACCTTCACTTTCTACCCTTTCCAAAAGAAAAAAAATATCTATCAAAGAAATTCTTTTACTTCTTAGGATCCAATGATTTGGAAATGAGTGATTTGGAAAAAAATTTCTAAAAACATATAACTGTCCATATCGTTTAAAGAAATAAATGAATAAAAAATATTTTCATTGTTCACAAAAATAATTTGACATAAATTATTACTGATGGTGAAAATATTTTCTAATTAACTAATTATAAATGATATGAATGATTAGTTTTAGGAAATTGCTTTTTAAATTATTTATTTTCTATGGAACATATGAAACTTTAGTGAGTTTGCTTGGTAGATAATGGTCATTAGAAAGAGATTGATTTGGAAAGAGATGAAAGCCTTGGTATGAGCACAAAAGAGATTGTTTATTGATCTTGCAAGCCCATTGTCTCAATAAGATCTCTCTGGAAAGAAAGCCCGTTGCTCTTCATTTGAGCTTTCTTTTGAAGAGATTGCACATGCCCGCCCTTGCAATTCGTCCATCCTTCGGGAGTTAGTGAAAGTGAGGTGGTAAGAGCAGTTTGAAGATTAGAACAAGTTAAAATGCTAACTTGTTAAGGTTTATGAAAGACCTGCTTTGTCTAATTTCCATGGCTGCAAACTTTTAAATGTGCAAATACGTTCTTCTTCTTCTTCTAAATGTGCAAATACCCTTCTTCTTAGTTTTAAGGTATACGTATAGGTTTAACCATGTCCAATCATTTATTACGTCACTTAAAATAAACACCAGCCCATAGTTGACATCGTTTTCTTCGCTTTGTTTCTTTTCTCCTCTGCCACTGACGTTATACGCCACTAGAGGTGTGCATGGTCTAGGCGGGTGGTTCCCGACCTAGAACCGGCAACCGCCACCTAAGAACCGGTTCCGAAAAATTGAAATCGGGAACTACCCGCTAGTTACATGGATCCACCCAGGAACCGAACCACCGGTCCGGTCCGGTTCCCAAGTGGATCCATGGAACCGGTCCAACCTCCACGTTTTCCCCTTTTTGCCTTCAACCAGTTGCGACCTCACTCTGCTTCCGTCTCCGCCACCACCACCATCTTGGCCACCGCCTCCGTCGTCTCCCACTCCTCCCTCGAGACCAACAATGAGGAGGACAACGAGAACGATAAGCCGTTCTTAGACCTAGAGTTCGCCCGTCCCCAAGATGAGGATGATGGGGAGAAGCCTGAGGAGGGAGAGGAGGAAGAGGGGAGGTAGAAGTTGGAGCCTATATAGATACTTTTGCTAATTTCGAATTTTTTAATATTAAAAATTAATGTATTATTATAACATAACCAGTACGGTTCGAGTGGGCGAGTGGGCGGATCCGCCCATGGAACTGGAAACCGGACTGGTACCCACCGGTTCCCATAAATTGGAACCGGGAATCGGACCGGTTCCCTTAAAAATCATTAGTTCCGGGCGGTCCGGGTGGGTCCTGGTTCTTTTGCACACCCCTATATGCCACCACTTCAACTGCATTGCTCGCCGCCATCCCTCGAGCCACCATCGACTCTCGCTCTTTGTGCCCCTAGGAGATTACCCCAAAGTATCTATTATATGTCAACGATTATATCTTATGGTTAAAATAACTATTTGATGACTATACATTCTTGGTGAACTATTAATTTCGTTGATAATTACTATTTACACAGCTAAGATTTAGGTAGGAGTAGTAAATATTTTAAAAATTATTAAACAAGTACTATTAAAGGGATTGTGATACAAAAAAAGTGTTATAACTTTCTTATAATGCTCACTTGAAAGTCATAACATTTTTTTTAATCACTTGAGTGTAGATAGTCCATTGAGCGTCTTCCAATGATTCGTGTCGTGTGGCTTTTAAAATAAAATTTTGAATCCGATATGACTTTTCTAAAGTAAATTCAAAGCCAAAGTGGAAAATGGAAGAGACGGCAAATGGGAATATAAACGACAACCCTTCAGCTATCTTTCTCTCACACGCACAAAGACTCCAATCAATAATAACGTAGGAATGAAAACAGAAGGGGAAGGGAATGAACAGAAACCTCGACTTGGCTGAGGACAGGGAAGCTCCCGATGGACTTGTAGTAATCGACGATGAAATCAACCATCGTGTGCACATCGTCACTCAGATGTTCTGCATCCATCGGCTTCAACCCTTCCTCCCTGCACTCCCCAGCAACCAAAGCAAAGAGACAAGGGATTGAATTAGCATCGCTGACACGCATACACGCACATACACTATTCATCACACAAACGAATTCGAATAGCACAAACTCTAGGGTATGTACTGAGCATTGCGATCATGACTTACACAATCATGAGGTATTTCTCCTCCTCCTGCTCTCCATTGCAAAGCTCAGAAGGTAATTTTGTCCCAATTCCTCAAATCAGGTTAGGGTCTAAAGAACATACTTAATTTTGCCCGAATTCATTAATTTGTGGCAAACAGATGGCCAAATGATGTCATTTGGCCCCAATCACAGTCACTTGACTTTATTTTGTCAAGGAATCACGTCGGAAGATCTATATTATATAAATACTATGTCAGATTTTTCGATAAGACAAATTAATAATGGTACTCAAGTGAACAACTTTGATCTAATTACATTAAAGTAATCGGAAAAAAGTTACGTTACTCAAGTGAACATCATACAAAAATTTTCATACTAATAATGTCCTTATCCCACTATTGGATTGTCGATCATAAGTCACTAACATCATTCATAAGCTAAAATTGATAACCCAACAAATAGGTTATTAGTTGCCCAAATTTACCATAGTGATTTAGAATTTACTACCAATATAGATTTATCATTCACAGCACAAAATGCCCTCGCCAGGATTTTGTGACACTTAATAAATAAGGAAATTGCGACAAACTTGCGGTCATGCCAGAAAAGACTCAAAAAGCTGAGTTGGCGAAAGATTTGATCATGCTAAGATTGTTTAGAATTGGTAGAATTCCCCAAATATGCCGGGAGTTGAGAGGAACGAAGTCGACAAAGCTCTGTTCTACACAACTTTCTTATCATCTATTAATTATTAATTATTATAGATGCCGTGAAACGTCTTCTCCATTTTCATATTTCTTTTTCAGATCACAATATTTTAGGCACTAATATCCAAATTTTCTATTTTTTTCTAATAATTCTCACACTAAAGACCTGTCCTAGAAACTTACGCAAGTTGAATATATGGAAGTTCCAATCTCGCGGGGAAGTAAGACTTTACGTTCTTCTCTTTCCATCTGAAGTGCCTGCAATTATCAGAGTTCACTTCGTCATCTGATGATATAAATGAACTCGTGCCCCCCTTGAAACCTTTCGCATGTTATCGACGAAACTGCAAATTCTAGGATGGCATTTGTGTGTGCAAACATTTAGATTGCATTGCTTTCGGTCTGTGTTATTTAGGAACGCAGGCACAGTGCACCTTGTTGGTTTGCTCTCTGCCAATGTCTTCTTCTTGTGTCATCTTCCATTCACAGCCACCCTCCCGATTTTCTTTGCTTTTCGCGTCGCATCATGGGCATGATGCTAAAAACTTACACCAACTACTTCGAAGTATTCTAACTGATGGGATAATTTTGAGGGTGAGACACCCACAACTCACATGATACAAAGAAAAGAAAGAATATCTGCTTTTTTTTTTTTTTTTTTTTAAATTTCAGCTTATTAGAAACGATTACAAAACTAACCAATTTATAGGCTTGTTTCATGGCTCTTGCTCTTACTATTAAATGGCACATAAACGTAGGTAGCATTTCAGTAGATAAATTCCTAGGAATTTATAAAATATTGATTAGACTTAAAAGCACGAACAATCGAGACATAGAAATACGAGCAAACTCTTAAGAACAACACTACAATCTTAACTTGTCCATTGTCGACCAAAAAAATAAAAAAATAAAAAACTCATGCATCAGTCTTGAAATCCAAACAGACATCGACATTGAACTTGTGCATCAACAGCTAGGCAACCGAGCGACAATATTTATGAATTTTGTTTAATTACTAACACCAATGACAAGAAGTTTTCCGGGATTCCGATAAGTTGTCCCTTTTCCCAGAGTTATATAGACAAGTCCCTCCATTGAAATTAAATGTTTTCCCGTGAACCTGACATAACAGCAAATGTGTAGCCGTAGTTTCGTGGATCACATTTGGATGTGTTTCATCCGGACTTCATACTCATCTGCTGTTTGATTTCGATACATTCATAATGCTTGACTAATGAAGTGCCAACAACTCTCAGTTCATAAGTTATCTTACAAAACCGTAGTTTTCGGAGGTGCAGTGATGTGCAGGGAGACAGGGACGACTTGAAGTCGGCCTGAGAATCGTTCTTTAATTTTGAAGTCGCTGTTAAACGCTAAAAGAATATGTTGAAGACGGAACTAGGAATCTGCGATGGCTCATAATAGAGAAGGGATTGGTATATGCTGCTGGCATCCGACATTTTCGACACCCTTACATAAAATGTCACGTCAAAATGCAACCTAACTTTCTGTCGAGGATGAGCGCAGCGACATCATACGAACTTTAAGCGTAATTTACTGAAAGGAGGACGATCTTTTACTTGTGGGCATTGCATTTCCAATTTGCATTCACAATGAGCTTTGATGAAATCCACCTAGGAATTACTAGAGACTAGCTTAGCTCCTTAACATGCATCATTTAGTTTTTGTATTAAGTCCCTTAGGCTTTGCAACCTAAAAGTCTAAAAATTTTGGTAAAGGAGGCCGCCTGGATATAAGACATATAATCACGTATTTGAGCATTCCTCGTTGCCATCTATCGAGCCACCACCGACTCCGTCTTTGCCCCCCAATGTCGTTGGTAAATTACACTGAAGTACCTGACCATCAATTAACAGTTATATCTTATGATGAAAATAACTATTCGACCACTCGAATTCATAAAACAATTAATAATTTCACCTGTAATTTACTATTTATATTGCTAAGAATTAGTCAGGAGTAATAAACACTTATCGGGTTACTATCTCCTTGACGATCATAAATCGGTAAAGTCGTTCGTAAGTTACAATCGATAGGTAACAAACAGGCCGCAACAATGATTTAGAACCTACGACCAACTTCCTTATTATTTATTCATTTTTATTAATTTATTATAGATAGAGTGACTATGCTCCCACATCACATCTGCCGAAAATAAAAAATAATATCTTAATGTTCTATTCAGTGTTTTCTTTTCAAATCCTCGGGTCCAAATGATAGCGCGTGGAAACTCCACCTATTCTCATTTAGGGGCAAATGTCCAAAGTTCCTATTTTTTAAATGATTCTCAGTGAAGACGTTTCCTAGAAACTTGCGTAAGTTGAATGTAGGGGAGTTTTCGATCCTGAGGGGAACTGAGACTGCACATTCTCTTTCAATGCAAAATTCATAGTCTTACACGGATGAGACTGATTATGGTATGAAACAACTCGAAGCATGTGGACCATTGTAGAAACATAGATAGGGTCGACGACGGAACGGTTTCTTTAGGAAAGCAGGTCCCGTCGAGTTAGCGGGCAATGGTACCAGATGTTTTTTTGATAAGGAGCCTTATCAATGGTACCAGATGTTAAGGAGCCTTATCCAATGATAAGACATGAACTCACGGCACCATTGAAACCTTTCGCATGTTCTCGACAAAACCACAAATGTCGATATTCTAGGATTACGTTCGTGTGCGCCAAACTTAGATTGGATTGCGTATAGTTTATGTTGTTTAGGAACACAAACACGACGCCCTTTGCCGGTTCATTACATTTTCTCGTCGAATGTCTTCCTCTCATGTCATCTTCCATTCACAGACGTATTTTTCTTTGCTTTTCCTACTGCATCACTACGACTACTACGACTAGGTCTTCTAACAGCAATCGGTATTCCCTCCATTGAAATGAAATGTTTTCCTATGATTTTGACAAAACAGCAAATGCTGAAGTCGCAGTCTTGTGGATCACATTTGGGCGTGTTTCGTTTGGACTGCATATCTCATTCTATGTTAGGTCTAAGATTCGATTTCGATAATGCTTGAATAATGAAGTGCCAATGACTCTCAGTTCACAAGTGACCTAAAAAAGCTGTAGTTTTCGTAGCTGCAAGTGAGGTCCAGTGAGACAGGGGCCACTTGAAGTCTTCCTTAGAATCATTCTTTAATCCGAATAGCTATTGAGGGCTAAAAAGAGATGCTGAAGAGAGGGAAGGGATATGCTGCTGGCCAATTTCCCTGAGATGTAAGCAATGACATCGTACGAACTT